>JBBDGP010002725.1:332500-932500 GCA_037952835.1 Lithobates septentrionalis
AGAATACCCCAATATTTTTCTATGATCCACTTAATAGGGAAGGCCTTGTTTGTGTACCGAGTGTTAAAAGTCATATCAGAATGGCTGCAAGTACAAATATTTTCCTTGACTGAGCCATTCCCATCATATTTGGTATGCCCCAATTCATGCTGGGAATTCACCTTCCCAGCGTGCTCAGGGTATTTCAGCCTATATTTAATGTGTGCATCCTCAATGGTGGCAGGATCATAGACCTTTTCCAAAAATCTTTTACTCAGTACACTGCTCTGTTTATCATAATCTTTTAGACGAGAGCAAGTCCTTTGGAGCCGGCAAAACTGACCAAGAGGTACGTTTTTGATGCATTGGGGGTGATGATTGCTGCGGGCATGAAGGTATGAATTGCCTGCTGATGGTTTGAAATGGGTATGAGAAAAAATGCATGATTCATCATCCATGATCAGTTCAAGGTCTAAAAATACCAACTTCTGTCTATCCAGCACATGGGTGAATTCAATCCCAAAGGGATTATTCTGACAATGGGCCAAAGATGCCTCCCACTTGCTATCATACTCACTATGGCACATCCACTTCTTACACCCTGATTACACGCTTTATCCACAGCTCCAGGTAATTCAATCTCCATAGCTTCCTCCATTGGCCTTATGGTGGTTTGCTATGTTGTAACTATATATTCGGTTCACTCCTGTTCACCTCTCTTCACCACTCTTGGATGCTTCTTCTGGTCCCATTCACTCTTTTTTCTCTCTTTCTCTGGGTGCCATCCTTCTTTCTTCTTCTATATTCCATCATTCTGCTTTTTATCTCCTTCACGGTAACCAATTCTATGTTTATCCTTATTGTTGCAGTAGCCCGTAGGGGCCCTCACCTTCCACTCTAGTTACTCACCAATATCCACTTCTATTGTAGGTACGCGGTTTGGCCCTCTTGCTGTTACTTTGCCATCACCCCAGCTCCCGGGGGGGTCATGTTTGTTTCACCCCCCCCAACGCCTCTCATCTTATTCATCAGTATCTACATTCCTGTTAAATTATACCCATAGGTAAGAGTGCTAGGACCATAGTTTGTTTCTCCCTCTCTTCCTATTTTTTAATCAATTACCATTGATTATTAATTTAATTTATAACCTATTACAGGTACCCTTTATGTATAGCTTCTCCTGATGAGTGGAGACAACCCACGAAACGCGTAGAGCCTTATATCTGATGCTATGCCACAGTAATCATGTGAATATCATGGGTTTGACCATTTTGAATCATCAATTAAATACTTAGCCAATATGTTTTTATACAATTTTGAGCATACTGCTGATATATAATGTACCATGTGCAACAATGTCTACAATTTTACTATATGATGCATTAGTCACGTGTATCTGGATTTTGTTTTACCTATGTTGTTTATTTAATCATGTTATTTACTACACTGTGCTCAATTGTGCTAATAATAAATATGTGTTTTATAATTTGAATGATTCAACCTACCCAAGTGTTGTGTTTCACATAAAGTCCCATTTTCCCTCATTCCCCCTTTTTCCCCCTCTTTACAAATTTTCTATCATCACCATCCCAGATAATCACGATATCATCAATATAGTGAGCATAAAAGTACCAGGTTCGCCTCAAAGGGATTATTGGACCAGATGTGAAACTGCTTCCAATACCCCATAAAGAGATTGGCCTAACTTGGGGCGAACCTGGCCCCCATGGCTGTGCCCTTGATTTGTCTGTAATACACAGCCTGAAACACAAAGTAATTGTGTGTGAGGGTGTATTCGTTGGAATGCACGATAAAGGTAGCTTGCCTGGGATGTAAATGATTTTCACGAGCCAAAAAATATTGTACAGCCTGCAGCCCAAATTGGTGCTGTATAGATGTGTACAAGGAGGCCACGTCCAGTGACAGCCAACGATAACCTGTTTGCCAAGGATAGTGGGCCAAAATATCCAACATATGCCCTGAATCACGAACATACGATGGAAGCTGGACCACCAAATCTTGGAGAAAATGATCAATATAGCTTCCCATAGGGCTAGTGAGGCTGTCTATGCCTGAAATGATGGGCCGACCAGGGGGGTTGGTATTGTCCTTATGGCTTTTCGGGATGTGATACAGAAATGGTGTAAGTGGGTATAGATGAAATAAGAAATGCCTTTCGGACTTTGAAATGACCCATAATTGTATGCTTCATTTCAGGGCTTCTTTATATGGACCCACCGGATCACTATTCATCTTCTCGTAGGTGCTGGTGTCCCCAAGGAGTCTGGATGCTTCAGCTAAGTAATCAAATCTATCCTGTTTGAAAGACTACCCCCCTTATCTGCTTGTCTAATAATCACTTAATCGTTGTTCTTTAAAGAGTCCAAAGCTCTTTTGTCAGACAAGGACATGGAGGTAGAATAATCCTTTTTGGCCCCATGACAAAGTTGTACTAATTCAGAATAAACCACGTCATAAAAGGTAGAAATATGCTTGCCCTTGGCCCAGTGGGGATGGAAAACAGATCTTGGCTTGAAATGAGTATGAGCCATGGGAGCCAAACTGGCATAAGTGGATGGAATTTCAGCTGCCGACAAGTCAGTACGCTGTGCTCCTTCAGACCACAACTCCTCTAGCATTTGCAATGCCTCATAGTCATGGTCAGTGCTGACATACTCTGGAGTGGCAGAAGGATAAGTGGTATTCCCAGGCTCCTTCATATCCTTTTTGAGAGAAAAAAAGTATGAGGGTAAGGTTGCGTGTAAATCAATTTAAATCTATAAATAACTCAAACAGGTCCGGGGGATTGGGCGGGGCAAAGTTAAGGCCTTTACGTAGTAACCCAAGTTCTGATTCACTAAAAGTTACAGAGGGCAAATTAAAGATTTTTATGGTACAAGTTGGATCTTATTTTGTATCTCTATTGAAGTCTTTGAGAGACTTATAGGGCGTACACACGGTCGGACTTTGTTCGGACATTCCGACAACAAAATCCTAGGATTTTTTCCGACGGATGTTGGCTCAAACTTGTTTTGTCTACACACGGTCGCACAAAGTTGTCGGAAAATCCGATCGTTCTAAACGCGGTGACGTAAAACACATGTCGGGACTATAAACGGGGCAGTGGCCAATAGCTTTCATCTCTTTATTTATTCTGAGCATGCGTGGCACTTTGTCCGTCGGATTTGTGTACACACGATCGGAATTTCCGACAACGGATTTTGTTGTCGGAAAATTTTATCTCCTGCTCTCCAACTTTGTGTGTCGGAAAATCCGATGGAAAATGTCCGATGGAGCCCACACACGGTCGGAATTTCCGACAACACGCTCCGATTGGACATTTTCCATCGGAAAATCCGACCGTGTGTACGGGGCATTAGTCTTGTGCCACAGACGCTCAAGAGCGCGACTACGTTTTTAGAGGATTTTAGTGTCATCTGTTTGCCAGGGTTGTAGGGGGCAAGGCCTGATTCTGCGTGTAGTGAGGGGAGCGAGCTTGTCCAGGGTGGAGGACAGGGATTTATTGTAGATGGAAGTGGCTTGGTTGGGGCAGGACAGGGGAGAGATTTTGTCATAGAAGTGGTCAGTAGCAGAATAGAGGAGAGAAGAGTTGAAGTTGCGAAAGTTTCTGCGGGTGATGGTTAGGCGATTGGAGGGAAAGGTGGTGAAGACAGAGGGAGAGAGAACCTAATAAGGGAGGATAAGGATTGTTTGAGAAGTTGCATGGAGTGCATAGGTAGGAGAATACAAGGTCAAGGGTGTTGCCATCAGAGCAGAAGCCTGTACCCATTGCTTCAGGTCAAATGAAGAGGTTAGATTAAGAAGTTTAGAAGTAGCAGGAGTGTTTGTATTAGCAGGGATGTTGAAATCACCCAGAAGGATTGTGAGAATTTCCGAAGAGAGAAAGTAGGGTAGCCAGGCAGAAAACTCATGAAGGAAAGTCGATAACGGTCCAGGGGGCCAGTAGATCACAGCAATTCTTAGGGAAGTTGGAGAGAATAGACGTATACAGTGAGCTTCAAATGATGAGAGGGAAAGAGGGAGGAGAGTGAATAACCTGGAAGGTGCTTCTCGGATAGGAGGAATACCACTCCACCTCCCTTGCGTCCATTAGGCCTAGGGGAGCGAGTCCAGTGAAGGCCACCCTGGGAGAGGGAAGCAAGAGAAGGGGTGTCAGATTCGTGGAGCCAGGTTTCAGTGACAGCAAGTAGATTAAAGGAATTAAAGACAAAGAGGTCATGAACAGCGGTGAGTTTGTTGCAGACAGAGCGGGCGTTCCAGAGGGCACAGGAGAGGGGGAAGCTGGCGTTAGGAAGAAGAGCAATGGAGACTAAATTGCGTAGATTGCGACTACTACCAGAGTGTGTAGGGTGATGGTGATGGGTGTGTTGTGTACAGTTAAATAAGGGAGGTCCAGCGTTTGGGGAAATATCTCCAGCGGTTAGGAGAAGCAGAAGAGTAAGGGAGGTAATATGAGAATACGATTTGTATGAGGAGACATGCTTCAGAATCCTGGGGGTTCGTTAGCAAGTGGGCTTCGAGTTAGAAAGAGGTGATGAGTGCAGTAATAGGGAGAGGGGATAAGTGAGAGTGATATGTACAGATTGTGGGGTGGAGCAGAGGGGTGAATAAAAGTGAGTTTGAGGAGAGAGGTTGCAATTGTGAAAAGGAGGAGAGCCCTGGTTGTTGACACCAGGGATTTCATCAAACTGCTAGGCTAATTAAGGAGAGCATGTAAGTCTATGATTTGGTTAAATGCAATTCTTGTTGCACAAGGGGTTATTCAATTTTCAACAATTGTGTTGGCCTCTGTCTGCTAATGTGAAAGAGCACGTCAAACACATATTGTTATATACTCTGAAGAGGATTGTCTTTTGAAGGACATGGATGGTGCTCTGGTCTTGTTTACTGGTCATCAGTCTTCACTGGGCCTGTTATTTTTCCACAGAATTTTCCCAGGTCTTAACTAGTTAACTTTCCCTAAATCAGGTGTTTTATATGTTCACCCGTCATGCTGCAAGCAGTCCTTTTTTTATGATTATTGATCCCACACATATTGCATCTTTAACCAAACATGGAGCATTAAGCCACCACATCAAAACAGCAAGTTTTGCTTTCACCAGTTCACTGATGTCCCAACCTGGGCAAGAGATTGCTGATTCACCATACTAGAAGTAGCGCCTGAGGTACCCATTGACTTGTGGTATCTTTCCCAATTTTGGGTATAGAGCACCTCACTCTTCCCCCACTGCTACCAGCGGTCTTTAAACGTAAATGTCACTACACAGCCTAATGTTGTTTGCTATCACAACTGATGAAATGGCAAGCTGCTGCTTTTCCCAGAGCAGACTATAAACAGATGTCCTGCTCAACTGGACCAAAATAGCACATCCGTAACATTTAAGTTTTCTGCATTTTGCATCTGGACCTTTGCAGACCTGAGTTGGATTTGAAAATGAAAACAGCATGGCATCTGTTTACATCACGCTGCCTCTGACGCATCACTTTTAAGTCCAGAATCTAAAAAAAAAATGTTTGCGTACCTGGACGGATTTAGAGGTAAGTAGATGTAAACAGACATACAATCTCAGCTATCAGGAAATATTACCTGAAATTACTTTGTTCTCTTGAAAAGTAGCATTTGGGGGGACACTCTTTACAACTGGGTAAGAAGAGATTTAACTTCCACGTGCAGAAAGCCTTTTTCACAGTAAGAGCTTTGAAAAAGTGGAATAGACTCTCTCAAGAACTGGTGCTGTCCAGCTCAGTAGATCAGTTAAAAAAAAAAAAAAAGAGCTAGATGCTTCCCTAAATGCACCAAATATGACTGGGCATTAAAATGTATAGATAACAAGACCAGAGGCTGGTGGATCACAAAAGAGTTGTTACCCCTACTGAAGCAAATTGCAAGGTTTTCTATGCATTTATTTTATTTTTTGAACCTGACTAATTAGTGGACCTGATCGGAAAGCTCATGTGAAAGGGCCCAAGGAATGTTGCATGATGGCATAAAGGCAAGCAATCTCCAAGATGGAGATTGTAGTATATAACTGATATATCTCTCTATTAAAATATATATATATATATCTATTATATATAGATATATAGACATATATATAGATAGATATATATCTATCTATATATAGATAGATAGATATATATATCTATCTATAAAATCCATATTACATGATATGCCAGTTCAGACATAGGTTTAAAATGTTGCTTCATATTAAAAGGTCTAGTTTATTGTGCCATACTATCCAATTAAAATTACTACAACAACAATCAGCTCAAAACCCTGCAAAAGCAGATTTTCATTTCACTGAGTAAAATTTAATGTTGAATTGACATTGTTTACTAAATGTCCTAATTAATGTAATTTACAACCTTATACAATCAAATTCTGCTTCACTGTGAATGGAATATCATGCAGTAATAAATATTTCAATCTTGTTTAATAATGTGTATTGTGCGATTACGGCATGAAAAAAAAGACAAAGCAAGCCATTAATTTATACTTTAGTAAACCTGCTTAGAGTCTTAATAACAAAAGACAAAGCAACTCTGTGTATTCATTTTAATGCAAAATAGTTCTTAATTTTGAAGGATGCTTCAGCTGAACACATACAATATATATAATGCATTATCGGAAAATAAAACAAAATTGTACAGCAATTTGTCTTATAATATTTTACAGTGCAAGAACAGAAGGCCATTGTTCTTATATATCTATATATGTATATCTATATATAAAAAATAATAACTGCTTTACAGATCTATTCTATACTTTGGAAAGATATATGTATATATTTATAGGTGCTGTACATTATTTAGACATTTACAACCAGTAAATCTATTCTTGATTCCCTTAATATTTCAAGGCAACTTTTCATACAGAATCAGAAAAACATTTCCTTTGTGAAAGATTTACTTCTGGAAAAGTATCACAGTATATGAAGAGAATAGATCTAAATCACAGTAATGAGCTGGGTGCATTGAATATCACTTAACCCCTTGGTTGCTAGAGAATCTGATCTATTATTACTCCACTCCTTAGCAATGAAAGGGTTAAGCGGAGCAGAACAACATTCACCATAACAAAACTGAAGAACAGAGGTATATAGCAATAAATTGGTACAGAATAACATTCCCAAGGCTTCAGCTGTTTGAGATTTCATAACTCTAATGTGCAGGGCTACAACTAAACAGCTACGCACCAACTGACCCCGTTTCAAACATAAAAGCATTTTGTGTTGTGGGAGGGACAGTGTTCTAGCAAATTCATTGTGGTGTTAAAGTGTATAATTACCTGTTAAACATTATGGTAGTTTCCCACAGCGTGCGGGAACACGAATGCAAACAAAGAAAAGTTTACTTCATAGCAATTTGTATCTGAGAGAAGCCTCCACCAAATGTCCAAAAGGTTTTTTTTTTTTTTTTTTTTTAACCAATTACCAGAATTGTGGGCCATTCTGCTTATATTCAGCAACCAATCATAGATCAAACACACATCTAAAAAGGGATTTAAATATCATGTAAGATGGTTTCCATACATTATAGGTTAGATATATTTAAGTCTCAACAATTTTTTTTTTAAATCCTTTGGTGAATCTCACACACGCACAAACCTAAAATCAATTCACATGACATGCAGTTCAAGCAATGAGTTGAACTAAAACAATTATTTTACTAGTGTTGTGGGGCTTAAAGGTGAGAAATGTCTGTTGCCCGAACAAAAACTCTCCATGTTGCTGTCAGTGCAAGTCAGAAAAGGAAAGGCAGCACACCAATGGGCTATTTTGGGCAACAAGAATAGCTCACACATAGGCCCTCTGTTATGGATATGCAGCCTGTTCGATCATAAGGAACTAATGCTCTTACTAAACCAATGCACAGTGGGCATTTTTCATAACTGTGACCGATTCAAGCATTGCTAAAGGCAATCAAACCGTCAGAATGACGAGTCTGACTCTGATCTCAGATTTTGGTAAATAATTTCTAGAAACCTTTGCATTTACTGCAAAGAACACCACGAAGGGTTGTATTGGAACAAATCTTGTGGTTCGTACTGGGCCACTGGGATCATAGTAAAAATGGGCATACAGGATACTTGACTATCTACAGCCAATCTAGCTGGTTTTAAACTGAATTATGTATGAATTATGCTACCTTGAGTGATGACAACAATGCTCTTTTGTAGGACATGAGGTCCTGGCAAGAGGAGCTAGTGATTATGGGATCACAATGATGTAAACATAAGACATCTTGTTGAATATTGATGTGCAATGTCAGCTTTTTCAGTAAATTAGCTGCAATGATGATACAGAATGGAATGTTGGATATGTTTTTTGGTTGCAAGTGTATTTTTCTAGATGACTAGCTAATGCTAGCTAACAAGGTTACAGTTGTGAAAAGAAGTGGTAAAATTCACAGCCATCAACATTCTTCTATCATTTATTGTCAACCTGTAATATTTACTTTGTATTGTACCTTCATAAAAGCATCCATTAATAGTCTAATGATGTCAAATGGCGTTTTCATTGTGTACTGAACAGAGTGCTACTTTTGCAAATTATAGAAGATGTTTCAAATAGTTACGATCTTTCCTTCACCCAAGCTTTGCTTTCCATTGACCTGAAAAAGCTTTTTCCTCCCATGCAACTATAATTAAGCGATTTAAAATTATCATTTAAAAAGCCCATGAAATGCATGCTGTTCAGTTTACTGCATATAACATTTCTTTTGTTCTTTTGTATTCAGTCATGTGTATCATAATAAAACTCATTTTGCAAAGGAACAGACTGGAGCAAAAGTTATTCTTCTGCCCCTTTCTGCAGAAGTACATATATAGGTATTACGATAAGCTCTTATTAAAAGTAGAAAACTAGATGGTAACTTGACCCCAATTTGTTCTTTGTAAAAAAGCTTCCTGTTCTGTAGATATGTGTATTGGGAGGCTATTTTTACACAGGAGTAAAATGTCAGTGATTTGTTTATGTCACCATGCCACATAGAGTCCTTTCTTTGACCATCAATAACTTGTATGTTCTGTTACAGTTTTTACACATGCAACATGCTAGTCAAATATTTCAACCAGGCCTTTTTTCGCTTATGTAAAAGACAAGTTTACACTTTACACAGACATTGGAAATAAACTGAACAGGAAGATAAAATTGGCACAAGTAGTGGAGTCATGATCACATTGGCAAAGGTAAATATGCATGGTTAGGATCTGTACAACACTGTCCCAACATAATTTGTAGCAGCACAAAGTCCAAAAGTGCGACAGTACACCTTCATAGAGTAACATGGAGCTCAAGCTTGTGGAAGACCATTCATTGCAAGCGAAATCCAAAATATCCTTCATGCAAGTTAAAGTTTTTAAGTCTAAAATACATAAGCTGAACTCAGATGGCAGCATGTGGAGTAGTTGTCTATATATTCAATTCGTCAGCTTCAACAACTTTATTTGGACTGGGAACTTTCCATGGGCCTGGAGTTATCAGTGATCTCTTTCCTGCTGTCTTTGATGCTCCTTCATCTTTGGTTTTCTCTGTAGCGTCAGCGGTAGGATTCTTGATTTGCAGCTCATGATGAAAAGCAGATTGTTCACTATGAGGGTTTTTTTCTGCTTGCTTAGCTTTTATTACTAGGTTTTGAGTTGATTGTTTAATGTTGGAAGAACCTACTTTTTTCATTGGTTCATTCTCATGTTTCTTCTGCTCAGAATCAGTGATATTTCTTTGCACTTTTTCCTCTGCATTTTTACTTTTCTGGTCTGTGGTTTTCTTGTCATTAACACCATGCAGAATGTCTTCTCGTTTTGACTTCTCATGTCTTTCATCCAGTTTTTTATAATTTTTTGACTCTCGAACATCTGCTTTGGATTTTTCATCCCGCTCTTCTCTTTTGGATCCAATGTGTTTTCTGATTTTATCTTCCCTCTCTTCTCGCTTTAGTTTCTCCTCCTGTCCCTCCCCACTAGGTTTCTCTTGCCTTCCTTCTCTTCTGGGTTTCTCTTCTCTATCCTGCCTCCTGTGTTTGTCCTCCCTCCAGTACTTTTCCTCCCTTTCTTCTCTCCTGATTTTCTCTTCCCTCTCTTCTTTTCTGTGTCTGTCTTCTCGTCTCTGCTTGTCTTCCCTGTCTACTTTTCGGTGTTTGTCATCTTTCTCCTCTCTTCTAAGTTTTTCTTCCCTGTCCTCTTTCCTGTGTCTTTCCTCTCTCTCTTGCCTTCGGGATTTATCCTCGCTCCTAACTTTATCTTCCCTCTCCTCCCTCTTAAGTTTGTCTTCCCTTGTGTCCCTCTTCGATTCCTCATGTTTTTCAGTTTTTCTACCCTTCTCAATTCCATCTTCTCTAATGGACCTTTTATCCTTAAGTTGATCTGCATTAAGTGCATTTTGCGTTTTTTTTGATGCATCTTCAACTTCGACACTTAGTTTCTCTTTCTCCTCTTTTCTATAAGATTTTTTGGGACTGGCAGATCTTCCCCTGTGTCGGTGTCCCCTGTTCTTGTCTTTATCATTGCCAACATCATATTCAGTGTTTGTTTTAGGATGTGATTTTCGGGGGCTCAAAGATCTTTCTCGGACATCTTTGTGTGTGCGTTTCGAATCAGTATGTCGGGAACTCTGCTGTCTTTCAGATATATTACTGTCACTCTTTTTGGGACTTGCTGAATGTCCTCTCCTTGTGCTGCTTTCTTTCCCAGATTCAAGTTGTTTATTTTTGGAAGAGTTTTTGGGGCTCACAGACCTTTCCCTTTGCTTGTCCTTGTTGTCAACTAAAGCTGCCAGCAGTTCTGACTTGTTCTCATTGCTGTTAACACTAGGCAAATCTGCAATATCTTTATGTTGCTGAATAAAATTTGCAACATCCATTTTTTCAGTCTCGTGAGCATTGAAAATTTCTTCATCAGGTGACATTGAATGAAAAACTCCAGGATCCACATATGAGGTTGACAAAAATGCTGAATCGTCATCATATATTACATTTGCAGATGTTGTAGAAGTACTGTCCAGATCATCTAAATAAATAATTAGGACAAATTAGAATCAATAAGCACTTTAACCAAATAAAATTATTTTGAGGAGAAACTTTTGACTTGTAATTAGCCAACTGATTTATCATGCAGGGGAACACAGATAATCTTGTGATACAATATAAATCCTAACAGTCAATGAGACATGCACTTTAAAAAACAAACAAACCCCAATATGAGGTAATACAAAGTGATATCTTAAAATGTGGACAGTGAACTGCATTTTTGCATAATCTTTTACATAAACAGTGTATTCTACAGCATGTACAAATATCTACGCCAAATATTGAAATGGTGGACAAATGATAATGGCATGAATGATACAGTGCATGCAACATTCAAGAGGCATTCCAGGATAAATCACAGATTCACCCCAACGTGTAATAACAGAGTAGCACACTTCTGGTTGAATTGATTTTACAGACAAGTCGTTAGGACATCAGATTATATTATATTGGCCAGACAATTTTATAGGTGCATGACTATCAGCCCACTCAACAATTGTATCTTAAGGGGGGAGGGGGCAGGAGGGTTAGCTGTCAGCAGCTGCCGGGATGCAATTTCAATTCATGTTGGATAACCCCAAAGTGATTTTTTTCTTCAATACATACATGCGTGCACGGTTTAGTAATGTCATTTGTGGAGGCTATTTAACGGTTCGATACAGGTTGAGTGAATTTAAAGTGTCTTTAAATCTATAACCAGTAAAGTCTATGCAAAAGTTGAATGCATGGAATGTCAGCATTTCTACAATATAGTTTGCCAGAGGGACAATATATATGTTTATAATTACACACACTCATGCAGTAGGGTGTATTCATGCACATAACCACAATTAAAGACCTCATAGATTTTGACAAGTATTTGGCATGAAGATAATTCTTATTCTAAAGTCATATGAGGAAGACATTGTACTCCATTTTTTAATTAAAGCGATTTGTAACCTGGTGTATTGCTCCAAGGCTAGCAGCACCTGTACTGCCACTTAAATGTGATTGGTTTAGCCATGCGTGCACATACATATTAATGAGCATAGGCAGTTATAGCAGACAAGACACAGTGAAGACAGAGGAATATGTGAAAAAGCTGAATCAAGAGGCATGCACATTTACCAAATCTTTAAGGAAAAGACCAAGAAAAGCACGAGAAAGCCTTATTGCTGATCAGATTTCACGTAGGAGCAGAGGCTGGAAGGAGCCAAACCTGAGGAGAAGGAAAACAAGCCTGGAACAGAATTCCAACATCACCAAGGCATAGCTAGCAACAGTTCACACTGGGTGTTCATTAGCAATGTGTGGCAGGAATGCTTGCACACAGGTTAGATCACTGTATATGCAAAATCTGCCAAGACATTCACACACAATCATCTTGGCTGCTGCTGTGATATTTAGAAGCTGTCAATAACAGCCAAACAGGAGACAAGATACATAGTATGTTAGCAAAATGAATAAGAACATACTGTGCCTTAATTCTCTTAGTATAGAAAAAAACATAAAGCAACTTTCAAAGGTTCAAATCCGAAAAAATAAAAAAGAAGTGCATTATAATTAAAACTTAGGACTTTCTGTTACAGACATGCATAAATGAATTTACAGCTTTTCAGAAACTGACACTCAACAGGCAGTGAGCAGGCAACATATTGGCTCCTAGCTGCCTGCCAACAGTATACTCTGAAAAGTGATCTACCATGAACCACTTTTCAGAGGGATGGCAAGGACTGCTGCACATCTGAACGAGCCGTTGGAGTTAAGGTAGATAAAGATAAAGACTTTTGCAAAAAGTGGAGTGCAAGAGGTAAACCTGCCTTGATCAGCTATGATAAGGCATTCTAGCCAAAATTAGTTAGCAGTCTTGAATGCCACTGTCGGATGTTTGCTGACATCTATAAATAAAGGCAAAGGCCTCATGCACACTGCTGCTGTTAAACTCACGTTTTTGTGAGTTTAGGCATTTTTTCTGCCCTTAAACTCCCCTAATGTTATCCTATGTGTCCATGCACACATGAATGTTTTTAGCAGTTTAGTAGCAGGGGAGTTTAGAGAATGTTTTCTGAACACCCTAAAATCATGTTCAGGAGAGGCAATTTTGACCACAAAAACCACTTTAAGACGCGCATTGCACTTCAACGTTTATTTAAGAATAAATTTAAAATCGTTTTTTGAAAAAATGCAGTTTAGGCGAGTTTATAACTGATTTTCTCCATATTGAAGGAGGGGGTTGACCTATTTTTCATGTGTTTGTAGAAGGTCTGACAAAAGCTAGAGTTGGAATTTACAGGGAAGGAAGTTATGGAGATAAAAATGTTCATTCACAGATAGCAGTTTCCCTAATATAATAGTTTTGGATTAATATTATTATGATACAAGTGAAATGTCAAATATGTTGACATAATTAAATATGTATTTGTTTTTATGCTTTTGCTCTCGAATGTACCTTTGTGTGATTCTGACAGAATTACAGTTGCAATAAAAAGTATGTGAACCCTTTTGGAAGGATATGGATTTCTGCAAAAATTGGTCATAAAATCTGATCTGATCTGATCTTCATCTAAGGCACAACAATAGACAATCACAGTCTGCTTAACCACTTGCTTACAGGTCACTTAAACCCCCCTCCTATCCAGACCAATTTTAAGCTTTTGGCGCTGATGCAATTTGAATGACAATTGCGCGGTCATACAACACTGTACCCAAATGAAATTTTTATCATTTTTTCACCACAAATAGAGCTTTCTTTTGGTGGTATTTGATCACCTCTGCCTTTTTTACTTTTTATTAAAAAAATGTAAAAAACTGAATTTTTTTTTAAAAAAAAGTTTATTTTTTTATATTTTGTTATAAAAAAATTTTAAACGCGTAATTTTTCTCCTTCATTGATGTACGCTGATGAGGCGGCAGTGATGGGCACTGATAGGCGGCAGTGATGGGCACTGATGGGTGGCAGTGATGGGCAGCACTGGCAGGTGGCACTGATTGGCACTACAGGTGGGCATTGATAGGTGGTACTTGTGGGCATTGACAGGTGGCACTTGTGGGCACTGTTAGGTGGCACTGAGGGGACTGTTAGGTGGCACTGTGGGCACTATTAGGTGGCACTTTTATTGGGCACTGATGAGGCAGATGTGCCTCTTCCACTTGGGGACCGATGTCCCTCACATCCGATCCGGTGATCGGCTTTTTTTCTACTCGCGCAGTCAGCGTGAGTAAAAAAAAAAACGATTACCGATCTTTTGTTTACATCATGTGATCAGCTGTCATTGGCTGACAGCTGATCACATGGTAAGGGGCCGGGACCAGCCCCTTACACAGATCGGTGATCAGCCGAGTCTCAGTGACTCGGTGATCACAACGCGCCCGGCAGGGCGCGCGCAGGGAGCGTGCACAGGGGAGGCCGTCATATGACGGCCTCCCGGGAATGTAGGTCCGCGCTGTAGCCGTCATTTGGCTATAGCGCGGATGCCAGGTAGTTAAACTAATAACACACAAAGAATTAAATGTTACCATGTTTTTATTTTACACACCATGTAAACATTCACAGTGCAGGTGGAAAAAGTATGTGAACCCTTGGATTTAATAACTGGTTGAACCTCCTTTGGCAGCAATAACTTCAACCAAAACGTTTCCTGTTTTCCAGATCAGACGTGCACAATGGTCAGGAGTAATTCTTGACCATTCCTCTTTACAGAACTGTTTCAGTTCAGCAATATTCTTGGGATGTCTGGTGTGAATCGCTTTCTTGAGGTCATGCCACAGCATCTCAATTGGGTAGAGGTCAGGACTTTGACTGGGCCACTCCAGAAGGCATATTTTTTTCTGTTTAAGCCATTCTGTTGTTGATTTACTTCTATGCTTTGGGTTGTTGTCCTGTTGCAATACCCATCTTCTGTTGAGCTTCAGCTTGTGAACAGATGGCCTTAAGTTCTCCTGCAAAATGTCTTGATAAACTTGGGAATTAATTTTTCCTTTGATGATAGCAATCTGTCCAGGCACTGACGCAGCAAAGCAGTCCCAAACCGTAATGCCCCCACCACCATACTTCACAGTTGGGATGAGGTTTTGATGTTGGTGTTCTGTGTCTCTTTTTCTTCACACATAGTGTTGTGTGTTTCTTCCAAACAACTCAACTTTGGTTTCACCTGTCCACAGAATATTTTGCCAGTACTGCTGTGGAACATCCAGGTGCTCTTGTGCAAACTGGAAACATGCAGCAATGTTTTCTTTTTGGACAGCAGTGGCTTCCTCTGTGGTATCCTCCCATGAAATCTGTTCTTGTTTAGTGTTTTACGTATCGTAGATTCACTAACAGGGATGTTAGCATTTGCCAGAGACTTTTGTAAGTCTTTAGCTGACACTCTAGGATTCTTCTTCACCTCATTGAGCAGTCTGCGCTGTGCTCTTGCAGTCATCTTTACAGGACGCCCACTCCTAGGGAGAGTAGCAGCAGTGCTGAACTTTCTCCATTTATAGACAATTTATCTTACCGTGGACTGATGAACAGCAAGGTATTTGGAGATACTTTTATAACCCTTTTCAGCTTTATGCAAGTCAACAATTCTTAATCGTTGGTTTTCTGAGAGCTCTTTTGTGCGAGGCATCATTCACATCAGGCAATGCCTCTTGTGAAAAGCAAACCCAGAACTGGTGTGTGTTTTTTTTATAGGGCAGGGCAGCTGTAACCAACACCTCAAATCTCATCTCATTGATTGGACTCCAGTTGGCTGACACCTCACTCCAATTAGCTCTTGGAGATCTCATTAGTCTAGAGGTTCACATACTTTTTCCACCTGCACTGTGAATGTTTATATGGTGTGTTCAATAAAAACATGGTAACATTTAATTCTTAGTGTGTTATTAGTTTAAGCAGACTGTGATTGTCTATTGTTGTGACTAATGCCGCGTACACACGGTCTGACTTTTCGACCGGACGGTTCAGACAGACTTTCCAGCGTACTTTCGACGGACTTCCGACAGACTTTCTAACCAACGGACTTGTCTACACACGATCACACTAAAGTCCGACGGATTCGTACGTGACGACGTACACCGGACTAAAATAAGGAAGTTGATAGCCAGTAGCCAATGGCTGCCCTAGCTTCGGTTTTTGTCCGTCGGACTAGCATACAGACGAGTGGATTTCTGGGTCCGGCGGAGTTACGAAGTAAAGATTTGAAGCAAGTTCCAAATCTAAAGTCCATCAGATTTACGACGGGAAAAGTCCGCTGAAGGTCCGGTGAAGCCCACACACGATCGGATTGTCTGCCGGATTTGGTCCGTCAGACCAGTCTGGTCGAAAAGTCTGACCGTGTGTACGCGGCATTAGATGAAGATCAGATCACATTTTATGACCAATTTGTGCAGAAATCCATATCATTCCAAAAGGGTTCACATACTTTTTAATGCAACTGTATATCTATGTTTTTTTAATAATTCCCTGTGTGTATTTTAAAATGTCTCTTTTTCTCTTTCCCTTTAACCACTGAAGGTTTCAGCCACCAAGAACAAATGCTGCAGAAAAACTCAAGTGTGTCCTTTATGGGCTAAACTATTCCAGATTTCTGTACTGTAATGCTGACAGGTCCCTAGCACAAATAGAATGACTACACCCTTAAAAAGACATTCATTTATCATCAGTGTCCACAACCCCACTATACATTGTTCCCTCAGCAATGTACAAATCACAACAGACTCTCCATTGATCGTGGTACACCTTTTTCCCCAGTGGCTGCACTAGCCTCTGTCACACAACGCAGGGGAGTGCCTACAGGGGTCGCAATTGCAAGCCGTCTTATGCTACATTTGGCGGCCGCAGGAGGAAAATGGAGAGATTCGTTCCTCTATATGGAGCCTTCCTCACGGCTCCTCCTATCCAGCTTATTTCTGCTGCCCCCCCGTGCTCTCCAGCCCCCCTATGATCTCTTCCGGCCCCATGCCCTATCCCGGACCCCCCTCATCCCCCGCAGCGATGCCGCATTCCCCCCTCCCCTCTCCTGCCGACTGCTGCAGGGGATCTGTCAGGATGGAGAGCGGGGAAGAGGCCGGTAAATGTGTAAATTTACCAGCACCTTCCTTGTCTGTCAATTCATAACTGAAATATCGTAAACTGTGTTTTCTATGCTTCAGTATGTAAATGAATGGGAAGCTCTGTACAGAGCTATTCCTGTCTATTTATTTAGTGTAGCTGAGGCTGCAGAGAAAAAGACTGAAGTGTCCTCAATCTCTTTTCTCTGTCTCAAAGGTAAAAGTTTAGACCCCCTGATAGCTCAACAAAGACATCTGGGCTCCTAAAAAAATTGATAAAATATGGCAGTGCAGTTGTTATTAGTTGCCTTGAGTGCTGTATTTACAGCCTACATCAAATCAATTCATGGTGAAATATTTTGCTTTACACAGACTCATCATGCAAAGTTAACATACAAATATTTAGTTAAATATACTTGTCACCTACACACAGTGAAGGTAGCTTTTTTGTCAGTTTTTGCTTTTGTCAATGTTTTTTGGCTTAGCACAAAAGCTAAAGCAATGTCACAAATTCCTGTGTATTCTTGTTAGCAATAGTTAAACCCACACAGTGGCTGTTACCACTGCATGTTTCTTCATTCTTATAATCCAACAACCTGCTAGAAGAAAAATCAACAAGTGCTGCATTTAAAAATACAATAAATACTCACCATGGTCTGGAATAAGCCCTGTCCCTGGCCTCAGTAACAAAAGAACTTTTGTCCCACCAGCCTGAATCAGCTCGATGGCCCGTGTGTGAGTGATGCCTTGTGTGGGCTCTCCATTAATTTCCACTATCTGGTCACCAACCTGGAACATACATCAGAAACCAAACAAAGGTCAGGGAGAACGTAATTAGACAAGCATTTTGAAAACTAAAAGCAGACTAAGCTTCGAGTCAGTCACAGCCTATGGGTAAGATTCTCAGTGGGGTCCCATAGGGATCTCCTAGTATTTGAAAGGATTGGATAGGAATACATTTCAATAGACCCTATAACCAATTAAAAAAATTACAGGCAAAAGGACAGAAACATCAATTATTTTACATGCTAACTTGCAGTTTTTATTCACCTGCCATATACCTTGAAACTTGCTAGCGAATTTTACTTTTTCAGGAAAAGTAAATTACGTAGCACAGACCCCCACCCCTCTCATTGCACATTATAGCCCTCTTCTATTCTGGGAATTTGTTACTACTTGTGTGCTGGTCTAACTCATCTGCCCCCCTATTTACCTCCCTTCATAACCCTTATGTAGCTGCCAGGTAAGGAGCAAAGTGATGTCTGCATAGGGCAGACATCACTAAATGGCGGACCTGCCATTTAGGAGCTGACTTTAATGCTTAGCCGCCATCAATCCCGTCATCCTCACTGACCCAAAATCGATGGCAGGACAATTCTAGATGGACGGCGGCAGGCACATCAGTCTAGAGCTGACATCAGAAGCAGGACAGTTATCGATAAGGTCAGGAGCTACCAAGTTACCTTTTCAAGGTAACCAGGTGATTGGTTGCTAGTAACTAATCAAAAGCTGGTTACCCGAAAAAGATGTGCAGCTCCTTCCACAACTGTCCAGCCTCCAATGTCAGCACTAGACTGATGTGCTTCCTGCCTTTTGCTCTGTGTGGGTAGGACATTGAAATGAGCTATGTCACTGCTGTGAAAGATGTGGGGGAAGCTAACGATGATGTGAAGGGGAGCAGAGGAAAGGAATCTGGAGGAGGGGTTGATATGGGGGGGGGGGGTGAGGACAGGAATGTAAAGGGGGGCTGAGGACAGTAATGTGAAGGGGGGCTGAGGACAGTAATGTGAAGGGGGGCTGAGGACAGGAATGTGAAGGGGGGCTGAGGACAGGAATGTGAAGGGGGGCTGAGGACAGGAATGTAAAGGGGGGCTGATGACAGGAATGTGAAGGGGGGCTGAGGACAGCAATGTGAAGGGGGGCTGAGGACAGCAATGTGAAGGGGGGCTGAGGACAGGAAACTGAAGGAGCGGGGGTGATGTAAGGGCAGGGGGGTGATGTAAGGGCAGGGGCGGCTGAGGACATGCATGACAGCAAAGGAGGGGGCTTAATTCAGGAGTGTGAAGGGGGGGTGATGACAGGAATGTGAAGGAGGAGGAGGTGATATAAAGGGGGGCTGAGGAAAGGAATCTGAAGGAGGAGGTGGTGATATAAAATGGGGGGGGGGGGGTGAGGATAGGAATGTGAAGGAGGAAGGGGGCTTATACAAAGACTGGGGGGGTGTCAACATGGACATTAGGGGGCTGAGGACAGTAATGTGAAGGAGGAGGGGGCTGATATAAAGTGGGCAATGTAAGTTAAGGGGAGGTGATATTAATGGGTGGAGTGATGTGAAGGGGGCTGAAGACACTGCTGTGAAGGGGGGGGACTGTGATGCAAAGGGGTAATCTTGATGTTAAGGGGAAAGAACTGTGATGTGAAAGGGGGCTGTGATGCAACGGTGGGGTTGTGATGTGCAGGGGGGACTGAGAACACGGTTGTACTGAAGGGATTGTGTTGTGAAGTATCTGAGGCTAGGTTTACATCATTACTACCTCTGTTCTGCATGTAGGCAGCCCATTCATTTCAATGGGCTGTCTTATGTGCAGAAAAAAGGCCTTGCCCCTTTTTTGTAAATTACGTTGCACGTTTTTGCGCTCACAAAAACGTGCAGCGTTTACCGATGCCATTATTAATCAAACATGCGATTCGGACCTCTGCTGGAAGAAAATTTTAGTGACTGGACCTCTGAATTTTAATTCAATATCCCTGCTATAGGATGTGTCACTTCAGTATTCTGGGGCTGCTAATATCACATCCAAGATGGTGGTGTGCAGACCTTTAGGAACCCCCTACAGGTAAATTACATTCATAAAATAAGTTAAATGCAGGTATAATCATCTGAAGTGTTGAAAATAGGAAGCTTGTTGTTGAAATGAATGGTCTGACAACAGGTTTTCTTTAAGACACAAAACAGTGGCATAAAAACTGTATGCCAATGACTGGGACTTTTTCGTGTCCGTCATAGAAATGGTGGGCACAGGTTTCTGTACATTTACATGTTTCTAAATCATGTCCTTTAAATCAGGAATTCACGTTTTAACTAAAAGCCAATGCATGAGTTTATGTTTTTTGATTCTTTCAAGACCTGGTCATGCTGCCAATGACACACTAAAGGCTCTGTCCACCCAACGTGGACTTTCAAGTTTTGGTGGATACTACAGAGGTTCATTACCTAACAATTTTTTATATCTCTCTGTAACTTGGAGATCTTAGCGCTTGAGCCCCTAGGTCTGCACCACACTTGTGGCCAATAGAAGCAGCTCCCTTTCTCCCTGTTAAATCCTTTACATTTTTATTACCAAAAATACAGCAGGAGATCCTGGAACACAAATGAACACACCAAAGTTTACAGGTGGACAGTCAGTAGCTATGGCAAGTCGATCTTACTGTGTCCTAGATACATAGGTGGAGAGTAGGGGACTATGGCAAGGAGATCTCAATACTGAAATATCCTAGATACATAAAAATCCAGGGGATACGAATGTTTACAGGTGGCCAGTTGGGGTCTATGGGAAGGAGATATCACTGTTGCGTATCCTAGATACATAAGAACTCGGGATTACAAAGTTTACAGGTGGACAGTCAGGAACTACAGTAAGAAGATCTCACTGTTAGAGTACCCTAGACATATAAGAATCCAGTGGATACCATTGTGTACAGGCGGACAGCAGAAGATTGTGGCAAGAAAATCTTGTTGGGATTATTCCAGAATGATAGGATTCCAAGGGATAACAAAGTTTACAGGTAGACAGTTGGGAAACACGGCAAGGCGATCTCACTTTTAGAATATCCTAGATACATAAAAATTCAGAGAATAACAAAGTATATAGGTGGACAATTTTGGGCTATGGTAAGAAGATCTCACTGTATACTAGATACATAAGAATCTAGTGGATACCAAAGTTTACAGGTGGACAGCCAGAGATAATGGCAAGGAGATCTTACTGTTGTGAGCATCCTAGATTCATAGGATAACAAAGTTTATAGGCAGACAGTTGGGTAATATGGCAAAGAGATCTCTAACTCCTGGATACAGAAGAATCCAGGGGATTCAGTTTACAGATTCATAGTTGTGAATTATGGCAAGGAGATCTCACGGTTTAAATTTGCTAGATACAATAGAATCCAGGGGACAACTCAGCCCACCCTGGTGGATGAGTTAGGCATAACACTAACATCAACTGACTATACACCAGGGGCAAATTGGCTGCACACCCCGAAATGATATTTTCTAAAAAGAATTGTAGAAGTTCCCCATGGGGTTTTTAAGCAGCAAGTGAAAAGTTTTATAAAAAATGTTTTTATTAGAAAAATACTCCGAACATACTTTAAAGACTACAAAGATTTAAAATATGAGCTCCGGTTACACATAGAAACAAGTATATAGGGTACATATATTGGTTATGCTGAAAATTTGTCACAAAATCGCACAATAAATCGCAAGGAGCGTGTGTGTGTTACCACTCCAAGCAGTATCGTTAATGGTTATAGTAATGCTTGCCAATAACGAAGACCCCGAGACCCCAATGCATTTCGACATTTACATGGTCATTGTCTTCCTCAGGGGGTCCTTTAGGTTCTGTAGAGGCATCAAAGAAAAAAAAAATATATATATAATCATATATTCCTTATGTATCATTAAATATGGGTATTGCATAATGACTTGATATTTACCCTTGGTACCGTATACACTCTTAACCGGAGTTATCTTAAAAACTGGAAGGATCAGAGAAGTTCCCCTCTTCTGACGCTGGACTCCGTTACACCGCTGTCCCTACCTGTACCCCAAGGGGGAAACAGGACCAACCCGTGGGGCTTACGAACGATCACAGATGTGTAGCTCTCCTCCACACTTGGATGCAGGTAAAGAGCAGGACACCTATAGGTGCATCATAGTAAAAAAAGGGGGGGGGGGTTTCTTACTGTCATATCTGACTTTCAAAAAACGATATATCACATATGTAAATTAGTTTGCTTAGGTATAGAGAAAGATTGAACACACTAAGTATCTGTGCTTTATTGTTACTCTGACGTATAGAGCCCCATGACCTGTGTATGTAGCTAAAGAAAGAGTAAATGAATATCTGTTAGCATGAATCTTAAACCCTACTATATTTACAATAAGTCTATCATATCCTCTGATAAGCGGCGTTCTATACTATAATTGCATTAAGTCTATCATATCACCATAAAACTGGTACATTGTAGACTTTTGTATAAAGAGTGCGAGTGCCGCCCTAGACCGAATTCACATTCCCGCACGGGGCGGAGATTGGAACAAACGACTCCTCCAAATTGAGCAAAAATTGATATACAGATTGGGGGCAACCTCATATCCTGGTTTAAATGAATCTATTTCATATACCCCCTTTCTCAAGGGCTTCAGTTCAGGGAAGACAAACTAGAGAGATGCAGACAAGCATTTGGCGGATATACCAAGAGACATATAGAATTTATAAATTATGTCACCCTTTCTTAGTTTGCTTTCATAGCAACAATCGGGCACATCTAGACAGCTGTCTTGTGTCTTTTTGAAAAAAGAACCTGATATAATCAAAATATGAGATATACAAAATAAAATAAAACACATACAGTCATAAGACTACAATGCGCCTGTGGATTCCCTTTAAATCCTTGCTAGACCATCCTCTCTGGTTGTTTCCCCCTTTTGGGAGTAAAGCCCTTGGGAATGATTTCTATAAAAATGAAAAACAAAGTTGGGATCCATCCCTCTCTTTCTGGGTACAGTTGTTACAATTTATACCCTTTATGTTGCGCTCAGTTGTATATGTGAACAAATATCTTCTAAACTTTGTATAACTCCTGAACATTGAAGCATACTCTCTTTTTTTGTGTAAATGTATGTATTTCTGATGTCTTTTTTCTTTATCTTCCTTTTTTCCCCCCAGATGCTGGATCACCATCCCGCTCTCTCTCCTGGCCTCTGGGGTTTACAATCACCAACTCGGCGGCTTCCCGGCAGGGTAGGGAGATGTTTGTTACGTCTCCCTCTGTAGCAAACACCAGTGGTTATTAGCAACCACTAGGTGGAGCTTGCTTTCCCTGCCGGCGGCATTCTGTACACACCACCGGACTGGGATCCAGGCAGAGCGCATGCGCACGAAGACCCTTCGGCCATGATCGGAGATGTGCGGGTTGCGCAGGCGCCCACCTGGTTCCCAGCCTCGTTTTTTACGGCGGAGGTGTCGGAGGTTTCCGGAGTGTTCCGCTTGTCAGAACGCCGGGATGATCACAGAGGGGAGGCAAGAAAATGCCTCCCCACGGCCCCTCCCCTTGGTAGGCTGGGATTGCAGGCTGTGAACAGCTGATAGCAATAACGGACAAGTGAGTGAGTATAACTAGTGACAGCCTAGATCTAGACAGCTCAGCTGATCCCTGACAGAGTAAGACGGCAACCATTCTATGAGGTAAGCACACATGCAAACAGTGGGTCATGCTGCACCGCTGTGAGCTGGTCTATAAATCCTCTTTAGGTTTAATACCCTCTTTTTGTTTTTTTTTTAAAGGCCTCCTATGCACCTGTCTGCTAAACCTGGTTATCAGACACTGTGCATTTACCTGTGGTATGCCATAGACACCAATAACTTCTCCACTAGGAACTATTAGGTGAGCTTCTCCCTCTCTTGGTCTTTAGTCTTAAGACTAGTCATTTTCACATGCATTTTATAGTATTTACTCTTTATTTTTGAGCATCAGTTTTAATTTATAAGGTTTTAATTTCATTCCTTCAATCAACTACCTGCACCTACACATGATAATTTATTCACTGCCATTCCATCCATATAGACACATAACATTTACACTTTTTAAATGCTCGTCATTATTATTTTTCCTTTTTTCACTTCATAATATTGTCTCACACTAATCATTATTTTTTCACATTTTGGCAATTTTTTTTTTTTTTTAATCGCATGCATTGAGGTTTTCTCTTATAATTTTTATATGTGTTTTTTCTCACTGGCTTTTTTATTTATTTTTTCATGCTCCGCACTTGGTAAATCACTTATTCCCCCCACACAAGGATGTCCCTACTTTTTCACATCATGCTTTTTTCACCATGTAATACAACATTTATCCACACTGTCTAGCCTATATACACCTTTCCTCTCCTTTTTTCTTTGTAGCACTCGCACTCTTTATACAAAAGTCTACAATGTACCAGTTTTATGGTGATATGATAGACTTAATGCAATTATAGTATAGAACGCCGCTTATCAGAGGATATGATAGACTTATTGTAAATATAGTAGGGTTTAAGATTCATGCTAACAGATATTCATTTACTCTTTCTTTAGCTACATACACAGGTCATGGGGCTCTATACGTCAGAGTAACAATAAAGCACAGATACTTAGTGTGTTCAATCTTTCTCTATACCTAAGCAAACTAATTTACATATGTGATATATCGTTTTTTGAAAGTCAGATATGACAGTAAGAAACCCCCCCCCCCTTTTTTTACTATGATGCACCTATAGGTGTCCTGCTCTTTACCTGCATCCAAGTGTGGAGGAGAGCTACACATCTGTGATCGTTCGTAAGCCCCACGGGTTGGTCCTGTTTCCCCCTTGGGGTACAGGTAGGGACAGCGGTGTAACGGAGTCCAGCGTCAGAAGAGGGGAACTTCTCTGATCCTTCCAGTTTTTAAGATAACTCCGGTTAAGAGTGTATACGGTACCAAGGGTAAATATCAAGTCATTATGCAATACCCATATTTAATGATACATAAGGAATATATGATTATATATATATTTTTTTTTTCTTTGATGCCTCTACAGAACCTAAAGGACCCCCTGAGGAAGACAATGACCATGTAAATGTCGAAATGCATTGGGGTCTCGGGGTCTTCGTTATTGGCAAGCATTACTATAACCATTAACGATACTGCTTGGAGTGGTAACACACACACGCTCCTTGCGATTTATTGTGCGATTTTGTGACAAATTTTCAGCATAACCAATATATGTATGTACCCTATATACTTGTTTCTATGTGTAACCGGAGCTCATATTTTAAATCTTTGTAGTCTTTAAAGTATGTTCGGAGTATTTTTCTAATAAAAACATTTTTATAAAACTTTTCGCTTGCTGCTTAAAAACCCCATGGGGAACTTCTACAATTCTTTTTAGAGTTAGGCATAACAAAGCTAAAGAACAATGAACTATCTGACTTCATAAGTTTTTCAACAGTTATGGGAAGAATATAACTGTGTTGCCGATACTGGTGCAGTTTAGAAAAATGGACAGTCCGTCTATTTTTCCTTATTATTTTGGTCATTATAACAAGGCAATGTGAATGGCACCAACCAACAGTGTAGTGTGAGTCCAATGCTCTTCAGAGCAAGTAAATAAAACTTCATATACTACTATTAAAATCACTGGTATTTCTAGACTGGAAATTGTATTGAGGGAAAGAAACAATGGCTGAGTGCATTTCCATTACACATAAACACATTTGTTTCACTGGCTGAGTTTGAAACTACAGCCTTTCTGCTCTGCTTAGTCATAATTGCTGTTTCGGCCTTGACAAGCTGCACAATGATGGCAATGGTCGTTTTAGTGATCCTGCTGTAGAAGGATTCATAAGACCTGACTGTATATAAGAAGTCTTACTCTGCAAACAGTACACATCTGTTATCAAACATTTCTGCCTGCAGATTGCTGACCTATGAGATTTCCCAGAGTCCGTTCCTGTCATTTTTCTCGTATTACTCACACTGACAGTTAAAGCCTGGAGCGTCAATAAAAAAATATTTGAAGGGGGGGAAAAAAAGCTGTAGGTTTGGCTGGCATTTATTTACTGAACTGTAAGTAGAAAGGCAATGACTCAGCTTACAGTAGTAGGCAATGTGATTGACAAGCAATGTCCTTTATGCTAAATCAATCACTGCTTGTACACCTGTATATAGATACAATGTCTTCTAGATATAGCAACGGAGTACATTATATATACAGGGAAAATACTTAGCTAGATATGTGATGTTTTAAGAGAAAATAAACATTTACAGAAATAGTGCAGCTCTGGCAAAATATAAGGTTATATTAAGGGACCAGTCGACATAAAATTAATAAACCATTTTTTTTAGATTCAGCGTCATACCATGGCTTGGATTGGCCAATGGCTCAATTTATCTCTCAAATGTTAATAAAGGAATGTTAATGCCCAACCACATGATGTGGACGTTATGTTTTACATTGTAAATGTAAATGTTTTGCAACTTCTCATACTGCAGCAAGATGGCAGGGAGAGAAACGGTGAAGTCTGGCAAAGGGGAGTGGTTAAGGGAAAGTATAAACGTGGCTCAACCAAGTGGTTTTACTGCCCCTCCAACTGCTAGTGTAAACGAACCTAGCATCAGATATATATTTTTCATGTGAAGTACAAGCATGCTAAGTAATCTACAGGCAACAATTACAGTTATTATGACCTTTCTCACAGAGATCACAGCACTGCCTTTAGCAATGCAGTTTTTTTTCTCCAAAAGTACAACACTATCTTTGTTTAGGCAATCTACAGGACCAGCATCTACTTTCTGGATTAAGATGCTGACCCAGGGGTGATACAGCATTGTAAACCCTGGGGTCTGTGCAGTCCTTGGCTGTGTTAAAAAAAATCTGTAACATTTACCAGTCCCCTTTTGCAGCCTCTCTCCTTCTGACTTGCTACAAACTTACAATGTTACAATCTGATCACCAGGGAGGGGAGACTGAGGAAATGCGCTAGTATAGGGTTTAAGCAGGCGATGAGGAGGCAATGTGTTGTTTTTTTATACAGGACCTAGGTTCATCGGTCCCTTTCTCTAAAGCCTCAACTATGCAGATGAATGAATAGGAAGTGCTCAGAGGTTTGCTGTTTATTCACAAGCTGAAGTATATTTCAGTGATGAATGAACACAGAAGTGATCGGTACTGATCGCTCACCATGTTCATTCATGAAAGGAAAGGTCCAGGAAATAATAGGATTTTTATAACAGCTTACCTGTAAAATCCTTTTCTTGGAGTACATCACGGGACACAGAGCCATAGTTATTAACTATATGGGTATATAGGCACCTTCAGGTGATGGACACTGGTACACCCAATACAGGAACTTCACTCCCTATATAAGCCCTCCTCCTACCAGGATTCCCTAAGTTTTGTAGCAAATCAATATACACAAATCCCAAAAGAGGGGAGGGACCTCTGTGTCCCGTGATGTACTCCAAGAAAAGGATTTTACAGGTAAGCTGTTATAAAAATCCTATTTTCTTTATCGTACATAACGAGACACAGAGCCAAAGTTATTAACTATATGGGACGTCCCATAGCAATGCTATTTGAGGGGAGGGAGACACAACCCAGAGGGTACCCCAGACTTAAGGACCTATACTGCTGCCTGCAGCACACTGCGCCCAAAGGAGATAGCCTCATGCCTTTTTACATCCACCTGATAAAACCTGGTGAATGTATGCAATGAAGACCAAGTTGCAGCCTTACAGATCTGAGCCATGGAGGCCTGGTGATGCACTGCCCAAGAAGCACTAATTGCTCTGGTAGAGTGCGCCTTGACTTGAAAATGCAGAATTTTACCTTTTAAACCAGAAGCCTAAATTATAACTTGCCAAATCTACTTAGAAATAGTGGATCTCGACGCTGCCTGACCTTTCCTAGGACCCTCTGGCAGCACAAATAGGACATCAGTCTTTAGGATCTGAGCGGTCGTCTCTAAATAGACCTTGACCACTCTCACCACATCAAGACAATGTAGTGATTTCTCTTCCCTAGAACATGGTTTTGGGAAAAACGATGGTAGGACAATATCTTGGTTCAGGTGAAAACCTGAGACCACTTTAGGCAGAAAACGTGGACGAGGACGCAACATAACCCTGTCCTCAAGAATAATCAAATATGGCTTTTTATAAGAAAGAGCAGCCAATTCCGAAACCCTCCTTGCTGAGGATATAGCAACCAAGAATGCTAACTTCTTTGTCAGAAGGACTAAGGAAGTATGCTGTATCGGTTTAAAGGGCTGTTTTTGTAACACTGACAAAACTAAGTCCCAAGGATTCAAAGGTGATCTAACTGGCGGATCACCTCCTGCATAAAAACCCATACCAAAGAATGCAAAGCAAGCGGTCTTTGAAATAAGGCAGATAAGGCCGAGACTTGGCCCCCAATAGTAAACAAGGCCAACTTCATCTCTACCCCTAATTGTAGAAAGGCAAGAATTCTGCCTATGCTTTATTTCCAAGGGTGCCAACCCTTGGAATAACACCAGGAAACATAAAAAACAACTCTATAATATATGACTCTGGAAGCTGGCTTCCTTGCACTAATCAAGGTAGAGATAACTGACCCTAATAGCCCATGCCTCCTCAGAATGTGGGTTTCAATAGCCAAGCCGTTAAATTTAGAGTTTGTAAGGTAGGATGGAATATCGGCCCCTGTGAGAGTAGGCCTGGACGAAGTGGAAGGGACCATGGATCCCCCACCATCATTTTTACGATTTCTGCATACCAGGACCTTCTGGGCCATGCTGGGGCTACAAGAATTACCGACTTTCTTTCCAGCTTGATCCTGCAAAGAAGTCGTGGCAGCAACTGAATAGGGAGGAATGCATAAATCAGTGAGAACTGATCCCACGGGGTAACTAACACATCTGTTCCACATGCGAGTGGATCCCTTGTCCTGGACACAAAGTTGACCAATTTCATGTTGAACCTGGACGCCAGAAGATCTACGTCCGGAGTCCCCCATTTTTGGCAAACAGCCAGAAAAATGTCGGGGTGAAACGACCATTCCCCCGGGAACAACTGCTGGCGGCTCAAGTAGTCCGTCTGTCAATTCTTTATTCCCGGAATGAACACTGCCGATAGGCACGGAACATTTCCTTCTGCCCAAGTTAGAATATGGTTCACCTCCCTCTGTGCAGTGAGACTCTTGGTGCCTCCTTGGTGATTGATATAAGCCACAGCTGTGGCATTGTCGGATTGGATTCTGACAGGACAACCCCGTAACCTGAATGTCCAGGCCTTCAGAGCCAGACGCGCTGCCCAAATTTTTTGAGATATTGATGGGCAAAGTTCTTTTGGTTCTTGATCACTGTCCCTGGACAGTCTTTTTTTTTAGTACTGCTCCCCAACCTGAAAGGCTGGCATCTGTCGTTACCACCTTCCAGATAACTGGTCTGAAGGACTTTCCTTTCAGCAGATTCCGGGTTACCAACCACCAACTGAGGCTCTGGGACACCCTTGGGGACAGCCGTATTGGCAAGTCTAGAGCTTGAATGGTTTTGCTCCACGCAGACAGGATACTATTTTGCAACAGTCTCGAATGGAACTGAGCATAGGGAACCGCTTTGAATGAAGCCACCATCTTTCCTAACAACCTCATGCAAAGGCGAATGGAGGGATCTCTTTTTGACCTGACCATCTGCACCAGCTCTCTTATGGCATTGATCTTAGTCTGAGGCAAGAACACCTTTTTCTGGGCTGTGTCTATGATCAGACCCAAGTACTACAGCCTTTTTGGCGGTTTTATGGAAGACTTCTCTACGTTGAGAATCCTACCCAGATTTTCCAGGCATTTGGTTGTAATGCGCACGCTTTGCTTCAAACGGACCCCTGACTGGTCTATTAGCAATAGATCGTCCAGGTACGCCAAGACTGTTATGCCCTGCGCTCTTAACCTGGCTGGAGGTGGAGCCAGAACTTTTGTAAACACCCGGGGTGCTGTAGCCAGCCTGAAGGGCAAGGTTACAAACTGAAAATGGTGCTGTTCTACCTCGAACCACAGAAACCTTTGGTGAGCGGGAAATATAGGAACATGCAGATATGCATCCCTGATGTCGATAGACGCCAGAAGTTCTCCTCCTTGTAGGATAGAAACCACTGACCTGATCGACTCCATGCAAAAAGAGCGGACTTTCAGGAACTGATTTAGATTCTTTGGATCTAGAATGGGTCTGACATCTCCATTCGGTTTTGGTACTGTAAAGAGGTTTGAATAAAACCCCAACCTTGCTCTTCTGTGGGGACTTGCATGATCACCTACAGCCAGTAATCGGTCCAATGCCCGAAACAGAGATTGCCTTTTGCCTGGATCTTCGGGAATGTTTGACCTCAGAAAGCGAGACGGTGGAAATTCCTGAAATTCCAGTTTGTACCCTAGAGTTACCATGGAGATGACCCATCTGTCCTGAATTTCCTCTTGCCAGACTTCTGAGAACTGCAGAAGGCTTCCCCCCACCCTGGCGAGCGGGGGCGCCCCTCCATAAAGAGGCTTTAGAATTCTGTTTTGCAGGTTTCGGCCCCCAGGACTTCTTTTGTGCATGGGCTCGACCCTGAGACTTTCCTCTAGACTCTGACGGCGGAGGCCATCGTGACTGCCTTTTCCCACTTGAAAACTTTTGGATCTATTTGTCCAAATCATCCCCAAATAGTTGATCCCCATGAAAAGGAAAACCAGTCAGGAGCCTTTTACATGGTGCTTCGGCTGACCAATTTTTTTAACCACAGAATCCTACAAATGTGCACTAGCACAAGCGCAAGACGGGACGCCTGGTGAATAGAATCTTTAATGGTGTCTATAGCAAAACATAATGATCTTGGTAGTTCAGCCAAATCCCGGGCTTGTTGTACAGGAACCTCCTTAAGGGCCTGTCTAAACTGGTCCTTTAGTGATTGACAGATGCCTATTGCAGCAACTGCAGGCTGAGTAACTGCACTTGCCAAAGAAAAAGAGGATTTTAACAGGAATTCCAATCTTTTATCCGTTGGATCCTTAAGCATTTGTGCATTGTCTACTGAACAAGTTAGACTTTTATTCACACTGGATATAGCAGCGTCAACTGCTGGTACATTCCATCTTTTGGTGAATTTCTCCTCCTTGGGATAGAGTACTGCACAACTCTTTGGAGGGAGAAAATGCTTATCCGGGTGATCCCATTCAGCATAAATAAGCTGTTCTAGTAATGCATGGACAGGAAACGCATGCACAGCCTGTGGAGGTTTTAAGGAACCCAAAAGAAGAAATTGAACTTTCAGCTGACTCCGTTAGGGGTAGCTTAAAAGCAGAACGAACCATTTCCGTAAGAGACTGTACCAGCAATTTCTCAGATTGCGAGGCTGAAAAGGGTTCATCCACCGTTGTTTCCTCCACAGAGGAGTCATTGGTTTGTCTTTCCTCCTGGTTGCCTGAGGGTAACACCTCATCTTCTACTCACTGTTCCCTTGGCAAAGAGTCTGAGGTGGGGAGGGGGATCTACCACGCTTCCTATCCTTTTGGATGGAGAATGCGATTAAAGCTGCTAATCTTTCCTCTAGCCTTAACAGGGCAGAGGAAAAGGCATCTTCAGTCTTACAGGGGCTGAGATGTGAATAGCAGCTGCAACACCATTTGGTTCCAATGACTCACCCTGGCTTGCCACTTCTGGTATTTCAAGAGAAGATGACAGTGTGGAGGCATGACTGGAGTTTCCAGTGCCTAGGGGTGATGTTTTTGGTACCTTTTTTGAGGTGCTTGTACCTTTTTGTGCCTTTTTGGGAGGCATAGTCCTAAGCAGAAAGCAGAGGTACTATTTAAATGCACTAATTGCTGAACCATAGTCTGACAATAGAATGCCGCTAATAAAAGTTCAGCCTAGAGCTGGGAAAATACAGTAGGTGACCGCGATATTGTGTCAATCTCGCCTTTGTTATCGGCGAGATTTGACACCTGTGAGCCCCGTTGCGGGAGCCAGCGCCGAGCTGGCTCGCTCACCAGGAAAGGAAAAGTGTGTTTTTTCCTTTCCAATGAGCGACACGCATTGCTGACAGGTGTCTGGTATGAATCATGAAGGGGAACGCCGCGCCAAATTTGAAATAAAAAAACGGCATTGGTTCCCCTCCAGAAGCATATCAGGCCCTTCAGTCTGGTATGGATTTTAAAGGAAACCTCCTACACCGAAAAATCGGCGTGGGGGTCCCCCCAAAATCCATACCAGACCCTTATCCGAGCACACAGCCTGTCCGGTCAGGACGAGCGAGCACCCCCCCTCCTGAACCATACCAGGCCGCATGCCCTCAACATGGGGGGGTGTGTGCTTTGGGGGAGGGCCCCCAAAGCACCTTGTCCCCATGTTGATGAGGACAAGGGCCTCTTCCCGACAACCCTGGCCGTTGGTTGTCGGGGTCTGCAGGCGTGGAGCTTATCGGAATCCGGAAGCCCCCTTTAATAAGAGGGCCCCCAGATCCCGGCCCCCCCACCCTATGTGAATGAGTATGGGGTACATCGAACCCCTACCCATTCACCTAGGGAAAAAAAGTGTCATTAAATAAAACACACTACACAGGTTTTTAAAGTAATTTATTAAGCGGCTCTGGGGGTCTTCTTCCGACGTCTCCGCTCTCTCCAGCCTCTTCTTCCAGTGTTCGGCCTCTTCTCCCGGTGTCCGGCCTCTTCTCCCGATGTTCAGCCTCTTCTGCCGGGCTCCTCCGCTATCTTCTGCCGCTCTTTTGCTAGTGGTGGCACGGTCTTCTGTGCCGTCTTCTCCCCTCTTCTCTTCTTCCGATGTTGACACGACGCTCTCTCCCACTGTAATGCTGTGTGCGAGCTGCACAATGACTTATATAGGCGGTGACCCCGGCCCTTTATGACGCCACAGTCCCTGTGCACGCCAGGCCGGGATTTGGGGGCCCCCTTATTAAAGGGGGCTCCCGGATTCCGATAAGATCCGCGCCCGCAGACCCCGACAACCAACGGCCAGGGTTGTCGGGAAGAAGCCCTTGTCCTCATCAACATGGGGACAAGGTGCTTTGGGGTGGGGGGCAGCAGGGCGCCCCCCTCCCCCAAAGCACCCACCCCCCATGTTGAGGGCATGCAGCCTGGTACGGTTCAGGAGGGGGGGTGCTCGCTTGTCCTCACCCCCTTTTCTGACCGGACAGGCTGCGTACTCGGATAAGGGTCTGGTATGGATTTTGGGAGGACCCCCACGCTGAATTTTCAGCGTAGCGGGTTCCCCTTAAAATCCATACCAGACCAAAGGGCCTGGTATGCTCCTGGAGGGGAACCCATGCCGTTTTTTTTTTTTATTTAAAATTTGGCGCAGTGTTCCCTTTCATGATTCATACCAGATACCAGTCAGCAATGCTTGTCGCTCATCAGAAAAGGAAAAAACACATTTTTCCTTTCCCGATGAGCGAGCCAGCGCGAGATACACAGTACCCTATCGCCGAGAACCAGCGCGATGGGATCGCGCTGGAAACACAATCTTGCGGTCAGGTACTGTATGTCCTTTCCTCTATTGGGAATGCCCATATGCAGACCTATACGTGCCCCACCGCTCCTGTGTCCCAGGTAATCAGTCAGCTTGCTCTCTTCGCTGCTCAGATAAGGAGAGACTGCTTATGTAGAAAGTCTTTACCCCGTGCTTGCGCCATGTGTCCTCGTGGATGCTACGTCTAACACACGGCACTGGACCTAGGCCCGCAGAGCGGGGGGAACTTTCAGAGCGATAAACGGTACCTGCGCACCCCCTGGTGGGGGGGAGTATACAAGGGGAGCAGCAACATTTGTTGAATTCCCTAATCCATTTAGTCCCTCCAGAAGGGATAAATGCGGATGGCAGATCTCTTTACCTCCATGAGGAATCCCCACTGACAAGCTGCTGCTGAATCCACACACAGACTGACACTGAGCTGATGTGAAGACAACACATTAAGGTATGTGCATTTACTCCCTCTAGTGGAGATTTAAGGCATGACAACATCTTTTCCCCAAGGAAGAAAAACCAGGTGGACTTTTCACAGTTCCTAAGCTTCTTCCCTTACCTTATCCTCGCCGCAGGATACTGCTGATGACAGACAGATCCAACCTTCACCCATCACAGCGGGCTGTGTTTAACAAACCTTCAAGGTCCGGGTCCCTTTTTATCGGGGTTCCACTCCCTTGGACATGTATAGCACCCCGCCAAAAAAACTTTAGTTAATGTGAGCATGACCAAAGCACTGGGTCCAGCCCTGCAAGGAGAGGCATTACAGGCAAAACCTTGTTTTTCTTATACGAGGCCCGGGTACCATCCACCTTGGCCTCAGTTGCACTTTGGATGGAACTGGTCAGTAGAGGCTGATGAAATCCAATAGGGATCCCTCCAGCAGAGCTCTACAGAACACATATTCACTCGTAACCAACACCTTAGACACTGGTGAAAAAACTGAGGTACTCCTGTAGGAGGAGGGGTTATATAGGGAGTGAACTTCCTGTCTTGGATGTGTCAGTATGCATCACCTGAAGGTGCCTATATACCTATATAGTTAATAACTATTGCTCTGTGTCCCGTGATGTACGATAAAGAAATAACATTTTTAGGCCCCTTCCCCCGCTCTCCATCCTAAACCACTTGTGTGCCCTTGTGTGCTCCACTGCACTCCTCACACAGGGTGAGCCCAAACATGTGGAAAGGGGGCACATAAGGGTCCTGGACAGCAGGGGAGTGGGGGTGCTTAGATGCAAGAAACTCCCACAGCCAGAGGGAGAAAGAGAAGTAGAAGCCAGCAGCACTGCAAGAGGATTGGTGTCAGCAATAAGGCAGTATAGCTGGCCCTTCTGCTCAGCAGGTGCCAAGGCCCAGTACAGGAGGGCAAGCTGTACTGTCTTATGAACAGCCCTGTGCACACTCACACACACGTTTACTAGTCCATGTGGTCTAGCATTGTGCGCCATCTTGACACGAGATTTTGCACACGCACAGATTCATCTTGAGCCGTTGCCAGGTCTATGCAACCTAGCAGAGACCTGTAGCATGCAAAAATACACCATGCGCATACACCATGCGTCTCTGCCAGGTCCCATAGACTAGCAGAGACCTGCTGCACTCTGTGCATGTGTGGGTCACCTTGTGCATGCGAAGAAACATTGTGGGTCTCTAACAGGGTTTTTAGACCCGTGGCGTGTCTGCGCATGTAGAGGATGTATGCAGATACCGTGCTGGATACATCTTCTTCACCTAGTTGAGGAATAAGGAAGTGAAATATGAAAAACTAAAATAAATAAAAGGTATTTATTTGTTGAAAAAAAATCTAGAAGAGTAAGAGGAATTGGGAAGGAGGCAGAAAAGAGGGAATCAAATTCATGGCTGAAGGTTCACTTTAACACAAGCAAACCTAGACAATAGGATACAGCACAACATAAACAGAACTTTTCCTCATGTAAAATTGTTTAGTTGCAAGAAAATGAATCACTGTAGCATAATATCATACCTCAATACAGCTAGCACACCTCCAGGGTGGAGAGTTGGGCAGGTATGGTCACTACACAACACAGCTGCACATGAAGCTTTGGCCTGATTGTTGCTGCTAGTCTGTGAATGTAGTACATTCTTTTGTGCCAGCTAACTAAATGTAATTTCAATTCACTTTGGCTAATAGCCCATGTTCAACGAAGACGGCAGTCACACTTGAAAATGTTGAATTTAAACTGACTCGAGGGACACAGCCTACCGCAAATTTACATACGGGTGCTTGTTTTCTGCAGCTGGATGCACCGGTAGATTCAGTACCTATAACTGTCCGTATCCTTACCCTGAAAGTACCTGAATCTCAGCCTGCCAAGATGCAGGAATCTCTATTCTCAGTTTAACCATTGCATTCTCTCCAAGCACAATGCAGTCTTGCCCACACAGAGGAGGTTGCACAGCAATGAATCACGTGACCAAAGTCCCACTCAAAATGCATGTAAGAAGCCTTACGCATATAAATACATGTACTTTTTTAATACTTACACAGAGGTATATGGAGAGGGCTTTCTAGCATGTTTCTAGAAAAGACACAAAGGGGTTAATTTACTTAAGGCAAATAGACTGTGCACTCGGAAGTGCAGTTGCTCCAGAGCTTAGTAAAAGAGGTAAAGCTTCACTTTGTAAAGAATACCCAATCACGTGCAAGGAACATAAAAAAAAAATGCATTTTTGCTTGCACATGATTGGATGATGGAAGTCAGCAGAGCTTCTGCTCATTTACTAAGCTCTGGAGCAGCTGCTCTTGCAAAGTGCACAGTCTATTTGCCTTTCCTTCAGTAAATCAACCTGACTTGGCTAGCTACTTGAAGTTGCCCTTTATAGTGTGTACCCCAAAATCTAAAGTGCCCACACACCTTACAATTTGCACAATTGCATTGTAAGTGTATGGCCAGCTTTAGATCTACCAACAACTATGTAGGGCAAGAAACTGTCGGATTGGCTTTAGATTGATTGGCTAGTTTAGCCACTTTAAGACCAGGCCTTTTTCTGACATTTGTCGTGCACAAGTAAAAATCAGTATTTTTTGCTAGAAAATTACTTAGAATCCCCAAACATTCAATAATTTTTGTTAGCAGAGACCCTAGAGAGTAAAATTACGGTCGTTGCAATATTTTATGTCACCCTGTATTTGCGCAGCGGTCTTTCAAATGTATTTTTTTTTTTAAAAAATACACTTTAAGGCCCCTTTCACACTTACACGACTTGTCCCACGATTTTGTACTGCAAAATCGTATGACAAGTCATTCTCCATGATTTTCAATGACTACCATTCATATTGGCACGACTTGAAAGTAGTCCCTGCACTACTTTGGTCCAACTTCTATGCGAGTTGTACTCCATAGACCTCAATGTTAAACCCTGAAGTAGCATGCAAGTCGTGCCTGAATAATATAGACACGACTTCAGTACGACTTTGTAAGCACAAGCCTGACTCGCTGATCGGGAAAGGAAAACTTTTTTTTCCTTTCCCGATGAGCGACAGGCAGTGCTGACAGCTGTCTGGTATGAATCCAGAGGGGGAACTCCACGTCAAGTTTTAAATGAAAAAAACGGCGTGGGTTCCCCCCCATGGGGCATACCAGGCCCTTAGGTCTGGTATGGATCTAAGGGGAACCCCTACGCCGAAAAATCGGCATGGGGCCCCCCCCCAAAATCCATACCAGACCCTTATCCGAGCATGCAGCCCGGCCGGTCAGGAATGGGGGTGGGGACGAGCGAGCGCCCCCCCCCTCCTTGACCGTACCAGGCCGCATGCCCTCAACATGGGGGGGTGGGTGCTTTAGGGCATGGGGGGCACCCTGCCGGCCCCCCCACCCCAAAGCACCTTGTCCCCATGTTGATGAGGACAAGGGCCTCTTCCCGGATTCCGATAAGCCCCCCGCCCGCAGACCCCGACAACCAACGGCCAGGGTTGTCGGGGTCTGCGGGCGGGGGGCTTATCGGAATCCGGGAGCCCCCTTTAATAAGGGAGCCCCCAGATCCCGGCTCCCCACCCTATGTGAATGAGTATGGGGTACATGGTACCCCTACCCATTCACCTAGGGAAAAAAGCGTCAATAAAAAAAACACAGTACACAGGTTTTTAAAATAATTTATTAGGCAGCTCTGGGATCTTCTTCCGACTTCGGGGGTCCTCTTCCGACTTCGGGGGTCTCTCCGGCGTCTCCTCCCGGTGTCCTGATCTTCTGCCGGCTCCTCCGCTTTCTTCTGCAGCTCAATTGCTAGCGGCGGTCCAGACTTCTGCCTTCTTCTTTTCTTCCAGAGATGTTGACACGACGCTCTCTCCAGCTGGAATGGTCTCTGAACGCTCCGCAACGGACTTATATAGGCGGTGACCCCGCCCCCTTATGAGGTCACTGTCCCGGGGCATGCTGGGACTGTGCCGTCATAAGGGGGCGTGGTCATCACCCGGTGACCACGCCTCCTAAAACATCACAGTCCCAGCATGCCCAGGGACTGTGACGGCATAAAGGGGCGGGGTCACTGCCTATATAAGTCGGTTGCGGAGCGTTCAGAGACCATTCCAGCTGGAGAGAGCGTCGTGTCAACATCTCTGGAAGAGAAGAGGGAAGAAGACGATCCAGAGGTCCGGACCACCGCTGGCAAAAGAGCGCCAGAAGATAGCGGTGGAGCTGGCAGAAGATGCAGACACCGGGAGAAGACGCCGGAGAGACCCCCGAAGTCGGAAGAGGACCCCCGAAGTCGGAAGAAGATCCCGGAGCAGCCTAATAAATTATTTTAAAAACCTGTGTACTGTGTTTTTTATCGACGCTTTTTTCCCTAGGAGAATGGGTAGGGGTACCATGTACCCCATACTTATTCACATAGGGTGGGGGGCCGGGATCTGGGGGCCCCCTTATTAAAGGGGGCTCCCAGATTCCGATAAGCCCCCCGCCCGCAGACCCCGACAACCAACGGCTAGGGTTGTCGGGAAGAGGCCCTTGTCCTCATCAACATGGGGACAAGGTGCTTTGGGGTGGGGGGGCCGCAGGGCGCCCCCCATGCCCCAAAGCACCCACCCCCCATGTTGAGGGCATGTGGCCTGGTACGGTCCAGGAGGGGGGCGCTAGCTCGTCCCCACCCCCATTCCTGACCGGCCGGGCTGCGTGCTCGGATAAGGGTTTGGTATGGATTTTGGGGGGACCCCCACGCCGATTTTTCGGCGTAGGGGGTTCCCCTTACAATCCATACCAGACCTAAGGGCCTGGTATGCCCCTGGGGGGGAACCCACGCCAGTTTTTTTATTTAAAACTTGGCGTGGAGTTCCCCCTTATGATTCATACCAACTACTGTATGTTTTCGTTTGTTAATGCCAAAAACGTGGCAAAGTAGTACTACTCCCAAATCGCGGTAAAATCGCGGCAAATCGCTGTGAAATCGCGGTAAAATCGTGCGACTTTGAAGTCGTATAAGTGTGAAAGGAGCCTAAAGCGGAGTTCCAACCAAAAGTGGAACTTCTGCTTTAAGTACTTCTTATCCCCTGACATGCCATATTTGACATGTCATTTTTTTTCTTGGGGGGGTACCTGGTTTTGACAGGTACACAGCTTCCACTTCCGCTCTAGGCCGCCTAGATGACCCCTCCTCTCCCCTTAGGCAGTCCCACCCTCCCTGCAATCTTTAGGGACACGTCACATGTCCCAGAAGATTGCACGGCCATTCACGATGCGCAGCACGACTCGCGCATGCACAGTGTGCACCCGGCTGTGAAGCCGCAAGCTGTCATAGTCAGGTTCCCACAGTAATGCCGGTGCCGCAGACAGGTGGGGGGGGGAGAGGAGCGAGGCTTTGGGCGCCCGCACTGCTGGAACGTGGAACAGGTGAGTGTGTTTATTAACCGCTTAAAGACCTGCCACCATTATTTGATGGCGGCACAATGGCTCTCCTGCGTGAATCACCGTAGGTGTACAGCGACTCGTGCAGGCTCAGTTGTGGGCGGCGCACGCAGGTCGGGAGGACTTGATGTGGGCGTCCCGCGATTGCATTGTACACAGGCAGAACGGGGAAATGCCTATGTAAACAAGGCATTTCCTTGTTCTAACAGGAGACATGACAGGATCTACTGTTCCCAGTGGTCAGGAACAGTGATCTCTTTCATGTCCCAGTAAGCCCATCTCCCCCACAGTTAGAAGCAGTCATAGGGAAAATAGTTAACCCCTTGATCGCCCCCTAGTGTTAACCCCTTCCCTGCCAGTGTCATTTACACAGTAATCAGTGGCTATTTATAGCTCTGTCTGATCTGTCCGCCGCAATGTCACAGTCACGATAAAAATCGCAGATCACCGCCATTACTAGTAAAAAAAAAAAAAAATAATCAAAATGCCATAAAAATGCCATAAATCTATTCCCTATTTTGTAGATGCTATAATTTTTGCGCAAAGCAATCAATATACACTTATTGCGATTTTTTTTACCAAAAATATGTAAAAGAATATATATCGGCCTAAACTGACAAAGAAATTTGTTTTTAAAAAATTAAAACGTGGGATATTTATTATAGCAAAAAGTAAAAAATATTGTTTTTTTTCAAAATTGTCGCTTTTTTTATAGCGCAAAACCCCCCCCCCCCCCCCAAAAAAAACCGCAGAGGTGATCAAATGCCACCAAAAGAAAGCTCTATTTGTGGGAAAAAAAGAACATGAATTTTGTTTGGGTACAGCGGCGCACGACCACGCAATTGTCAGTCAAAGCGACGCAGTGCCGAATCGCAATAAATGCTCTGGTCATTAAGGGGTTAAAACCTTCCGGGGCTGAAGTGGTTAAAGGTCAGCAGCTACACTTTTTGTAGGGATGGAGTGCAGTACATCTATTTTTCTTTTCATTTTTTCACTGTCCTTTTAACTTTTTTAATTTGATCACTTTTATTCCTATTACAAGGAATGTAAACATCCCTTGTAATAGAAAAAAGCATGACAGGACCTCTTTATTGAGAGATTTGGGGTCAAAAAGACATTTTGACTTTAAGAAAAAAAAAATCCTGTCAATTTGGCCGAGGAGCAGACATGACGTCGGAGGTCGCTCAGTCCTCCAAGGGCATAGAGCTGAGTGGGAGCTATCTTGCCCTCACTCGGCTTCCTGCCTAGCCATAGGTCGCATCAGATAGGTTCCGAACTTTCCGACGGCTCAAGTAAACTTTGGATTTGACCCCCCCCCCCCATAAAAGTAATCAAACTGCAAATCCGCCGCTGGGACCACTTTTCCCCGAAAGTTGGCTGCCTGGCTGAAAAAAAGATACGGTGTTTAACGTTAAAAGTAATGATGTACAATTTTACAGTTAGGCAGTCGGCAAGTGGTTAGAAAGGTACTCAAGTTACATAGCTTTGGTAAATCTGAGGCAAACCATACATGACTAGATTTCTCTTACTCGGCTTTGCAGGCTGAAAAGGAGAAATCACTTGATCCCAACTAGGATGCCCTGAAAATCTATAGCATTTAGTTTTTGGCACATTAATGTAAATTCTTTGTTGCCTAGAACCCATGCATAACTGAGCTCCCGTTCACATCGGAGCGATCTGACATGCAATTTGACATGTCGCAGCCTATTGCTGTCCCAATCTTGTTGGCAAAAGTAGTTCCTGCACTAGTTTTGGCGACTTCAGGGGCGATTTCAATAGACATCTGTGCATGAACCCGCACAGATGTCTTTCAAATAGCCCCCCGAACTCACACTGAAATGCGGGTTTGAAATCATGCGAGTTCAGCTGAACTTGCACGATTTCAAACCCGCTTTAAGGGTGAATGAGGGATTAGATGTAACAATTCATTTATATGTTATAGGGGCTGCATCCCCATTGCTTGTGAATGCTTCCAGGCACCTACTATGTTATTATCTGTACTGTTTTCTAGTCAGCTCCTTTGTAACTTACTTTAACTTACTATATTTTGCAATAAAATATTTGATTTCCCCAAGCAAGTTAAACCGTGTGGATGGAGGAATATATATCTATTGTATTAAAACAGTTGCAGAAACCTATGGCTGCCTGATAGGATATAGTTATTGTTTGGCCGTTAATTTTCCACCTGGCTTCTTCAAGTTTTCAATTAAATGGTATGTCAAGTCAAAAAGATCTGCACAGAGTGGGGAAGGATGAGAATTCTTATAGGGTTTTTACTGCTATCCGGGGTTAGAGAGATTTATCTTCACTTCCTGTCCTTCCTTTTATCAGACAGGAAGTGAGGAAAAATTGCAACGGGGCACACACAGAAACATATTTCTAAAAAGGGGCTCTAGCCTTTTTCAATTCTACAAAATAAAAGCATTTTTATTTGTGTTGCTGTTGGAAAGTTGCTCTCATTTCCTGTCTGGTAAAATGAGAGTCCTGGATAGCAGTAAAAAACCAACAGGAGTTCTAATCCATCCCCACGCTATGGAAGAGTCGATTTTTTTTTTTTTACTTGACATACCCATTAACTTTTGGCTAGCTTAAAGCCGATTTTACAGAGATTGTACAGTTAAATTGTGACATGTATGGTGAGCTTAAAGTGAAACTCCAGGTTAAAAAAGTTTCATATAAATAAATAACTCAATAGCCACACAGAATTAAAGTCTGCTTGCGGGTACTAAATTCCTTTGCAAAGACACTGACCTTGTTACAGTAGCAGTGATATAATCATTGTGCTGTGCATAACCTGTTCAGAGAGCAGAGCTGTAGGAGGGGCCCAGGAGGCCCTTCCACCACAGCCTGCCTTCAAAAACTACAGGAAGGGGCGGAGACAAGACCAGTCACCCTACACAAGGAGATAGCAGCAGTCTTTATTACAGGAAACATCTGAACAGAAGCAAAGTGCAAAGGTGGGGTTTCCTGCACAGATCTGGAAGAGCGACATAAAAAGACATTATGATTCAAGTAAGAATACACATCCCTTTAGAATTTGGACAATATTTGATTTCAGTTTTAAATTGTTACTACACCCACAACAGTAAAATCGGTCTGTATATGCAGTAAAGCATGCTTGTTATACTCACGGTGGAACTTAAGGAGTTAATCCTCTGCATTGTGTAAAAAGGCAGTTTGATCCTGTCTTATCTGTTCCTCCCCTTTTTCCACAGTCCCCAATCTATCTGTTGATAGAGCAGAGGCTAGGGGACAAGCTGCACATGCTCAGTTTGGTGTGTATTGCTAGATAGTTTTTATTTCTTGGAAAAGTGCATGTGATCAGCCCAATCAGCACTGTCCAAACAGAGGGTCAGGGTTCCTGCACCCTGGTAGGACAGTCAGAGCAGCATGAAAACTCCTCCTACAAGCTTTAACCAGACACTGATAGAAGACACAGACTGCTCTAACTGCTGATGAAAAAAGGTCTTTAGCAGTTTATATTTACTCAAACTATTGCATTTCCATGCTCTGTGTACTGTGGGAGACCAGATATAGTGAATGCAAGGTCCTGGGTTTAGTAACACTTTAAGTCTGTTAACCACTTCCTGCCGGCAGGGTTTACATGGAGGTCCTCTGGTTTCAGTGGCTATACCAGGATGATGCCTGCACCTACAGGTATTGATCTCTACAGATGGTGATTTCCTATCTGGCAGAAGTGATCTGAGTGGCTAATTAGCCACTTGAATACTTCTGCACGTAGCAGAATGGGGTCCCACCCCGCTCCCGCCTCTCCCGGGCTCTCCGGTTCCATCGCGGAGGCCGGGAGCAATGCGGCCGCCAGCGATGGCTGCCCTGTACAGAGAGAGAGAGAGAGAGAGAGAGAGGGAGGAACCGATCTCATTTCCCTCACTCTAACCCCAGAAACCAGGAGCAGTTTGTCACTTCCGATTTGGCGTCTAGTAGACCCCAAATCTCTACATAAAGAGGACCTATCACGGCCCATGCTATCACAAGGGATACTGTTCATCCCTTGTGTTAGCAATAAAGTTAGTTTAAAAGAAAAAAAAAATTGTGTAAAATAAATAAATAACATGCATTTTTTCTTAAAGCGCCCTCATCCCACCATGCTTACGTGCAAATGCGTACGCATACATTACTCCCACACGCATATGTAAACAGCGATCGAACCACACATCTGAGGTATTGTCGCGAACGTCAGAGCGAGAGCAATAATTCTAGCACCAGACCTCCTGTGCAACTCTAAAGTGGTAACCTGTAAAAGCGTTAAAAGCGTAGTTTGCTGCCATTCCATAAGCAGACACAATTTTAAAACGTGACATGTTAGGTATCTAGTTACTTGGCGTATCGTCATCTTTCACATTATACAAATTGGACTAACTTTAGTATTTTGTTTTCTTTAATTCATGAAAGTTTGAAAAACTGCTACACAAATACCATGTGACATAAAAAATTTCAACACCCACCATTTTATTCTATAGGATCTCTGCTAAAAAAAAAAAAAAAAAATTATATATAATGTTTGGGGGTTCGAAGTAATTTTCTAGCAAAAAAAGTGATAACAGATGGGTTCAATTTCTTGCTAGCTTCCTATAACATATAAGAGCCAGACAGTTTTAGTCACTAGACGCAGTATATAAATTGTGGGCTGGCAGTTTTCAGTAGCACTGGTAAAATCAAAACTGTTAACTAGCCACAGCAAAGCTAAAGCTGCCAGGACACAATTTTCAGTCAATATTCTTAGGTCAAAATTAATTTAAAATCATAACAAAAATGCAAAAAAACAAACATGACTTTTCTTGCACAAACCAACAGCTTACAAACCTTCAATAATATATCCATAATGCTTCCACTGGAAATGCAGGCTTACAGGGGCAACAGTTGCCCTGGAGGCTTCTTTGGTGGGCTCCTACAAAACTTTGTGGAATGCACTTTTTCGGGGCATTAAAGATCCACATCCTCTAACTATTTCCATGAAGACGGTGATCAGAGCATGGGTGTCAGTGATCCCTTATGCTAGAAAAGGCTCTCCAAATAATCTTTTATGGTTAAACCCCTCTTTACTGGAGTTCTACTCTATTCTGGACCCCTACATATGTGTCCGTTATTTGTCTCATATTTGCAAGGGTGGTGCATTGCAAAACATTTGACCAACTTAAACATAAGTTTGAACTACCCAACTCCTACTTTTTCCAGTTCCTCTAGCTCCATCATGCCTTCACTGCACAATTAGGAACATCTCCACTGCTTCTTTATCAAGCTGTTATGTAGTCGCTACTAAAATAAGAGCCCCGCACAAAACCTTTATCCGCAATTCATAAAGCATTACATCCAACTGTGCACCATGGGGTGGACACACTTCGTTCTTTTTGGGTGGTGGAGCTGGACACAGAGGATTGGGAGGAGCTGTGAGAACTACCCTTCTCTCACCTCATGTCCTCCAGAGATCGTTTGATCCAATTTAAAATTCTTCATAAGTATCACTTTATGCCACATAGATTGCATAAAATATTTTCAAACTGTCCATCGTGTTGTTGGCGATGCCAATCTGTATCGGCCAATTATATACACATTTTTTGGTCCTGCCCTCTCCTGCAGGTATTTTGGTCTGATGTACTCACATTCATTACTGGCCTAACTACTATCCCTATACCTCAGAAGGTTGATGTTTGTATTCTGGGACTGGTAAATGCTCTGGCCCCCTCCAGAGCTGTTTGTACATTACTAGGCCAATTCCTGTTTTATGCTTGGAAGAGCATTATACTCAGGTGGAAACTTTCTTCTGCACATACTCTGAATATGTGGAAGTCACTAGTTAATTTGGCCATTCCCCTATACAAGGAAACCTATTTGCATAGGGGCTGTCCGAAGAAATTTAACAAAGTATGGGACATTTGACTGGAGTCTAATACTACTACTAATGAACAAAATAACTGTCACATCTTAAGGGACTCACTATCATTTAGTGTTTAGAATAGAGTAATTATGGCTAACGCACTGTACGACCTGTCATATTAGACGAGCTCCTCCCATGTTAATGGCACGGTTGGGACGGTACAGACAGATGGTGTCACTGGTCTGGTCGTGTTACCCCAGTGCTTACTTCCTTAGTGTACTTGAGTACTCATTAATCCTCGTCTTTAGCAGCAAGTTTCTTGGGATGTTTAGTTTTAGGTAGTTGTTACTATGTTGTTTTTTTGTTTCTTTCTTTGTACCTCTGTATCTTATTCAAAAATTGAAATAAATAGAATTTATAAAAAAAAAAAAAAAAACGGGCAACAGTCGACTTTGTTAAGATGTAACAGAACCACAAAGGCCGTGTTGGTTGAAAAGCTATTATCATTTTACTATTTACTACAATTCAAAGTAAGGCTGCTATGAGCAAGGACAAAAGAATATCCTTGTGCATAGAAACTTTGCTGCAAGTACAAGTAACCATAGCAACACAAAAGAATTTCTGAATAGCACAACAAACCTATTTGGATTTAAAGATAATTTACAGGCCTGTCCTGCCCTCATTAGATAAACGGACTTTCTCAAAAGTACAGTGATACCATGCGTTTTGGTGCAGGTGCAAATGCAGGCACATTTGTCAGATGTGTGAGGTTACCATTAAAAAATAATGTCATCCACACGCTTCTGCACAAGGTCTACTGTGTGGGAAAATGTACTATTATGCACACAGTCTTGTAATGCACCTGGTGTGAACAAGCCCTTAAAGAATAATTCCAGGCATATCTATATTATACATAGTTTCATTGATCCAGCTTGCACCAATGTATATATACTGCACTATGCAACTACCATACCTAGTCAATGCCCCTGGAAGCTGGAAATAACTAAAGTAGACACTGCTACTCCAGTGACCTCTGTATGCTTCGGTGTCCCGCACCGAGCTTCTGCTTATGGAGTACAGGAGGTTGGCCACTCAGCAGGAATGCCAGTCTGGACCAATGTAACTATGTATAATATAGACATCCTGGGAAATTTTCCTAAAAGATGAAATATCATTTACTTATCTTTTGCCTTCCCTGGTTGCTCCACACAGTCTAATGAAACCATTACAAAAAAAACCTTTCCATTTTCATTACTTATTTATTATTTTATTCCCTGTGACATCATCTCAGTGCTTCTCTATGACATGCAGGTAGATCATGGATGGCGGGTGATGGCTGGCAAGGTGCTGTACACAGAGCTCCCTGCCTCAATACTCGTCTCAAGAACCCTCAGTCCTGATGCAAGCAGTGGGCTAAATCTTGGGAGGGGTTATACACATATCATAATCGTGAATCTTCCCAGGTAGACGAAATTTGCATGCAGACCGCCATAAGTAATTCCAAAGACATGCTAGTAGGTTAATTGGATCCTGTCTAAATTGTCCCTAGTATGTATGAATGTGAGTTAGGGACATTAGATTGTAAGCTCCTTGAGGGTAGGGACTGATGTAAATGTACAACGTATATGTAAAGCGCTGCATAAATTGATGGCGCTAAATAAGCACTTTTAAATAAAATAAATAAATTACTAAAATAAGTAATGGCCTCATATGACACTGAGCCTCCATGGTTGAAATAACTGAAATCTAATGAAGGAAGGGAGCAACTCTGGCACAGTAAGACAGGTGAGGAAAATGCTAGAAGGAGAGGAGCCTGCACAACTGTGCAAGTCTAAAAGTAACACCAGAGTTCAGGTTTAATATAGAAGGGCCGACTTTAGGCTTCCATTCTTCATAAAATGAATACTGTCTGATTGGTTACTATGAATAACTATATTTCACGTTCTTCATTATACAAAGTCAGCCAAGCAAGGGAATAAATGTAAAATGCTAGTGTTAAATGACACTATAGAGCATTACTTTACTGCTGTGCAGTCTGGATGCTGTCAAACCTGCCAACAATGCAGGTATAAAATAGATCCAAACTTGGCTCTGATCCATCTGATTATATTATATAAAGGCCAATGTTACAAATACAATTCAAACTTTATAGTATACCGAGTCACATTTCAATAAGAGTTTCCCTAATGACACTTTTCATTTTGCCTCTGATACATACCAAATAGCAAAAACAGGTATAGTAATGGAATGTTAACATATCAGTAGTTTATTTTTCTTACAGGCTTACATAAAGGGCCATGTGGAAAAATGATAAAACCTTGATGAAACAAGGAGCAGTTTGGCTAGATCTTTGCCCCCTGCAGGTATTACTGTTTGAGATTTTAGTGGCCTTCTTTTGCATCTATAACCTGGGTCTTTTTTTGGACCCATATTTGAAGTTCATATATATTGCTTTTTGTATGTTTATTTCACTTGTTATTTTTGATCCTAAACAAATGGGTTTTGTTAGGTCTTTGCTTGTAAATGGCACTTTAGGCAGCACCAGCTTTCGTAAGCATTTACAAAGCATATGGAAAGCTTCAAGCAACTTTCCTGAAGTAGATAAAGTACCCTTCAGCACTTATACAAAGTAAAAACATCTTGCGAGCCAGTATGTGTATTCACAAAGAAAAAACGAGAAAAAGCTGCTCGCACTGTTCACAATCCCATTAAGATGTGCAAAGTGTATCAAACAGTTTTATAATTGAGCCGCGCTGTATTTTCCTGTGTAATATATAATAAATAAACTTAAAGTAAATGATGTATGAAAAATAATGTGTCACCACAAAGTGACAAACAGTTCACAAAAGTGACAAAACAATAAATACATGCAATTCCAGTGCATATATAATATGATCATATGCACAGTCCATATAAATCTTGTGATATAGCCCCACCAGCCAGTATTAAAACATAGAACATATAGTGCTTTTTAGCCTCTCCAGGGCTACAATCAGTGCAGTCTGGGTTTCCTCGATCCTCTCCCTTAGTGACGTTGCCTTACAGTATGACAGTAACATCAGAGTGCATATAAGCAAAGAGAACTCCAATAGTGTGTGCTTATAACATAAAAAAACACTGGCTTCTATTAAAACATAGAAGAAGTAGGTACTCACATTTCCCTGGTGCTTCCAGCGCACCAGACTATACACACTATGTGCTCTATTTGGTATCTCCGTTCAGTCGCACAAGCCCCATAAACCCTGTGGGCAGCTAACTCCATGTTGGGTCCGGGTGCAGTCTCCTTCCTTGTGGACAGGGGAGGGGCAAGGACGGTGATGACACCCAGACCCAACGTGGAGTTAGCTGCCCGCAGGGCGTATGTGGCTTGTGCGACTGAACGGAGATACCAAATAGAGCACACCGTGTGTATAGTCTGGTGCGCTGGAAGCACCAGGGAAATGTGAGTACCTACTTCTTCTATGTTTTAATAGAAGCCAGTGTTTTCTACTGTAAAAGTACTTTTGGAGTTCTCTTTTCCTATATGGACCCTGATGTTACTGGCATACTGTGAGGCAACATCATGAAGGGAGAGGATCGAGGAAACCCAGGCTGCACTGATTGTAGCTCTGGAGAGGCTAAAGAGCACTATATGACCAAACTTCATTGTGAGGTCACACTGCATAAGGTTAAAATGCACCTAAAGGGGGTGAGCACGTTATGGTGGCACATTGTTTGGTTTTGAGCACCATAAGGAGCAGATGGAGAAACATGGACTGCACTGCTTTGATTTAGGTAATGCTCAGGGTAACTTTATTTAGCAGTAATGTATGTATGGTTAATTACACTTTCATTTTCTGAATGTTTACTTTTACCTTTGTAATGCAGCATATTTGAAATCTGAAAAGGTATCTGTTTTTTTCCATCTCTTATCTATGTTATTCTCGTTCTTTGAAATTCACTTGCAGAACCTGAAGATAAACATTGCCAAGCACTACAGGAAGAAATACTGTTGTGAGGGATATACTGCTGATGTAGATATACTGCTGATAGTTCCGTAACTACCTGACACTGATCTGAGCATAGTTTATCCTCTGATAAATGACAGGTATTGACAGAGCTGCCCGAGCAGTCAGTACACAGACACTGCTGGGTGCCGCAGAGAGATGTCCTTAGGACTCGGAACACATGGAGGGCCGTGATTTGTAAGTAATTCCCTTGGAAATGACATAATGTTTCTTTACTTTGGTGATCGGGAACAACATCTTCTTGGTTAGTGATCTATACATACGTGAATACGTCCATCCTTGATGGCTGGCCCATCTTCTGCAAGGCGGAGAATAAATAGTCCCATATTATACTCTTTTCCTCCACGGAGGCTAAACCCAAAGCCCCTAGGTCCTCGATCCAGCTCCACAGGATAGCAACCCACATGCTGAAAATATACAATTACACATTTAGAACACAGTTGAATCCCTGCCGATTTAAAAAATGTCTTAACCACCTCAATAATGGGCACTTTCACCCCCTTCCAACCCAGGACACTTTTCAGTGCTCTCACACTTTGAATGAGAATTACTCAGTCATGCAACACTGTACCCAAATTAATTTTTTATCATCGTTTTCACACAAATAGAGCTTTCTTTTAGTGTTTTTTTTTTTTGCGCTACAAATAAAAAAAAAAAAGCGATTTTGTTTCTGTTATAAAATTTTGCAAATAAGTGATTTTCTTCATAAATTTTGACCAAAATGTATACTGCCAAATTTCTTTGGTAAAAATAACCCAAATCAGTTTATATTATTTGGTCTGTGTGAACGTTAGAGTCTACAAACTATGGTACCAATCATTGAAGATTGATAACACCTGACATGTCAAGACAGTACAAATATCCCCCAAATTACCCTTTTGAAAAGTAGACAGTCCAAGGTATTTAGTAAGTGGCATGACAAGTTTTTTGAAGTTGTAATTTTTCCCACAATTCTTTGGATAATGAAGAAAATTATTATTATTTTTTTTTTTTGTGTTATTTCTTACACTTGGCATAGGCATACTTGCAACTACACCCCAAAACACATTCTGCTACTTGTCCTTTATGGCAATATCATGTGTGAGACTTTTTCACAGCCTGGCCACATAGAGAAGTGCAACATCCAAGGAGCACCATCAGACATTATCCACTTTAAGACCAGAACTTATTCCGACACTTTTTGTAAAGATCTGTATTTTTGCTAGAAAATAGACTTAGAACCCTCAAACATTATATATTTTTGTAGCAGAGGACCTAAAGGATAAAATGGTGGTTTTTGCAAATGTTTATGTCACACGGTATTTACGCAGCAGTTTTTCGAACACAATTTTACACATTAACGCATAAATACATTTTAATGAATTTCAGTGCACACAGAGACAATATAATACTCAAATATGGTGTTGCGCCGGGTCAATAGAAAACAAACATATTACGCTTTAAAATTGCGCACGCTTGTGAAATGGCGACAAACTTCCGAATTTAAAATTCTCCATAGGTGACGCTTTATAAACCTTTATTGGTTACCAGTTTGGAGTTACACAGGAGGTCTGGTGCTAGAATTATTACTCTCGCTCTGACGTCTGTGGCGATACCTCAAGTGTGGTGCGATCGCTGTTTACGTATGCATATGGGACCAACGTGTGTGTTCGCTTTTGTACGTGAGCTCGGGAGGACGCGGACGCGGACGCTTTAAATGTTTTATTTATTGGTGGGACACTGGTACACTAACAGATGTTTTTGTGCCTTTGTACACTATGACAGATGTTGATCGTCCACCGGCGGACACTGACAGATGTTGATGTCACAATGAAACACTGGTGCACTATTGCAGATGTTTTTTGCACTGGTAAAGATGTTCATGGGGACACTGAGAAATGTTTTGTGCACTGGTACAGATGCTCATGGGGACACTGTCACAGATGTTTTGTGCACTTGTACATATGCGCTGGGGCACGGTGATAGAGGTTTTGTGCACTGGTACAGATATGGGGACAGGGACAGTAATGCTTGGTGTACGTGTGTGGGGATCTGTGACAGCTGTGTGTGTAAAATAATTTCTTACACACAGAGCTGTCACAGAGGTTGCAGATTCCCCTGCCCCCTCCCCCCCTGCACTGAGCTCAGTATGGAGAATTGACACAGGGACATGCGTCTCTGTTTACACTGTGAAGGCTGTGATTGGACACAGCCAATCACAGCGCCCATATCCTGATCCAGTCTTGGCTGTGTCCTTTGATCACAGCCATCAGAGGACCGTGCGGCCACCCATTCTGAAGGAAGTACGGTTATGTCCAAGAGCAGGCAATCAGGTGTGTGTATGTGTGTGTGTGTGTGTGTGTACAGTTGTGCTCATAAGTTTACATAACCTGGAAGAGTTTATGATTTATTGGCCATTTTTCAGAGAATATGAATGATAACAAAAACTTTTTTCACTCATGGTTAGTGTTTGGCTGAAGCCATTTATTATCAATCAACTATGTTTACTCTTTTTAAATCATAATGGCAAAAGAAACTACCCAAATGACCCTGAGCAAAAGTTTACATACCCCAGTTCTTAATACCGTGTATTGCCCCCTTTAACATCAATGACAACTTGAAGTCTTTTGTGGTACTTCACTCCACTCCAAATTACTTTGTGCCCGAAGGTTTGAGGCTTGCCTCTGTGCTGTTTGGCATATTGTAAGCGGGATACTTTGTCGCATTTGCGTAGTAATGTGTTTCTTCTGCGAGTCAACCATGCCGCCCATCTTTCTTCAAGTCCCTCCTTATTGTACATCTTGAAACAGCCACACCGCATGTTTTCAGAGTCCTGTATTTCACCTGAAGATATTTGTGGGTTTTTCTTTGCATCCCGAACAATTTTCCTGGCAGTTGTGGCTGAAATTTTAGTTGGTCTACCGGACTGTGATTTGGTTTCAACAGAACCCCTCATTTTACACTTCCTGATTAGAGTTTGAACAACTGCTGATTAGCATTCTCAATTCCTTGGCTATCTTTTTATATCCCTTTCCTGTTTTATACAATTCAACTATCGTTTCCCACAGATCCTTTGACAATTCTTTTTCTTTCCCCATGAGTCAAATCCAGAAACGTCAGTGCAGCACTGGATGAAAGATTCAAGGGTCTGTCAGGAATCCAGAAACGCATTGACCTTTTATACACACACACACACTAATTACAAACAGATCACAGGTGAGGATGGTTACCTTTAATAGCCATTCAAACCCCTTTGTGTCAACTTGTGTGCATTTTATCAGGCCAAAATCACCAGGGTATGTAAACTTTTGATCAGGGTCATTTGGGTAGTTTCTGTTGCCATTATGAGTAAACACAGTTGATTGATAATAAATGGCTTCAGCCGAACACTAACCATGAGTGAAAGAAATGCTTTTGTGTTATCATTCATAGTCTCTGAAAAATGGCCAAGAAATCAAATTCTGCCAGGGTATGTAAACTTATGAGCACAACTGTGTGTGTGTGTGTGTGTGTGTGTGTGTGTGTGTGTGTGTGTGTGTGTGTGTGTGTGTGTGTGTGTGTGTGTGTGTGTGTGTGTGTGTGTGTGTGTGTGTGTGTGTGTGTGTGTATATATATATATATATATATATATATATATATATATATATATATATATATATATATATATAAACACACACACACACACACAGGAGAACAATGTATGAACACTTGATTTTTTTTCCCAGAAGTAATGTAAATGTAATCTCCATTGCTCAACATTTGATGGATTTTTTTGTTGTGGCTATACCATGCTAATAGAACAGTGTTTTTCAAAATAACCAATGCACTTTAACAAAACTGTATTTTGTAGAAAACACAATGATCAAAATTAGAGAACAGCAATGACTGTAGCATGGAAAAAGATTACAACTAACATTTCTGAAGGTTACAACAATCAACAGTTAGTAGGAAGTGTACAGGCCCTTGCTTTGAATGACTTCAGCACATCTGTGGCCACAGGACATCATTTGTCTCTCACACTGCTCTGGTGTGATTTTGTTCCACTCTCCTTACAGTTGTTTCCAGTTTATTGACTGTAGTGGGTCTCTTGGCCATAACTTTGTCGCCAAGGATTTTCCAGAGGTTTTCTATTGGGTTTAGATCAGGACTCTGGGCTGGCCATTTCATTTTTTCAATGTTTTCAGCTTCAAGGAACTGCTTTACCCATTTTACTGTGTGACAGGGGGCATTGTCATGCATGAAAATTCATGTAGCTGTATAAGAGGCCCAACTCCTGCTGCAGAAAACCTCCCCGAAACCATGATGCTTCCCCCTCCACCTTTCACTGACTTCTTTACACACTTTGGGTTCAGTCTTTCCCCAGTTGGATGACGAACATAATGTTTCCCATCGGGCACAAATAAATTAAACTTGCTTTCATCACTAAAGTAAACTTTAGACCAGTTCTTCTCTGTCCACACAGCATGCTCCTCAGCAAAGATTAGTCTAGCATTTTGATTCTTTCTGCTAATAGGAGGTTTGGTCACTGCAGAGTGGACTTTCAGTCCAAATTCTCTTTAACGGGGAGACACTGTATGACGAGACAGATCCTTACTCTGTTCAACGCTGAACTGGCAAGCAATCGCAGCTGCAGTGTTGAACTGATTGCCCATTGAGATCCTCCGCACTATCCTGTCCTCTCTTGCATTTGTCTTTCGTGGACGACCAGCCTTCTTGGGGGACTTGAATGAGTTTGTGATGTTGTAAATATGCAATATTCTAGAAATCACAGATTTGGAACGACAAAATACTCTTGCTATGGCTGAAAGGGTCATCCTTTTAGCCTTCATCTGGACAACCTGCTGCCAGAGGGTTTCAGTCACTTTAGAACGGCTCACCATCTTGCAAAGTCAGTAAAAACTGGAAAGTTAGACTGCCAGTTAACTAGTTACGGACCAGTCGCCGCAGTTGTACTGTGGCAGGTTGGCACCCTTCCACAAATTGCTGTCGTATGTCGGGCGTGTACGCGGCGATCGGTGGGTGGGCGCCCATTCGCTAGCGGGGGCGCCAACCAGCGGGTCTGGCGGACTCGATGTCTGCCGGCCACCAGCGATCGCTCCAGAGACAGGAAGAATGAGGATCTGTCAGTGTAAACAAACAGATTTCCTTTCTGTCAGGGAAGTAGAGTGAGATCTGCTGTTCCTAGTGATTAGGAACAGCGATCTCTCTCCTCCTCCAGTCAGCCCAGCCCCCATACAGTTGGGAACACTTAACCCCTTGATCGCCCCCTAGTGTTAACCCCTTCCCTGCCAGTGACATGTATACAGTAATCAGTGGCTATTTTTAGCTCTGATCGCTGTAAAAATGTTAATGGTCCTAAAAAGGTGTCAAATCTGTCCGCCGCAATGACGCAGTGCCACTAAAAATCACAGATCACCACCATTACTAGTAAAAAAAAAAAAATTAAAAAAAATAATGAAAATGCCATAAATCTTTTACCTATTTTGTAGACGCAATAACTTTTGTGCAAACCAATCAATATACGCTAATTGCGAGTTTTTTTTTTACCAAAAATATGTAGCAGAATACATATTGGCCTTAACTGAGGAAGAAATTTGTTTAACATTTTTTTGGGGATATTTTTCATAGCAAAAAGTAAAAAAATATTGTTTTTTTTTTCAAAATTGCACACCCATAAAAACTTCCCATTTGTTAGTTAAAAAATAGGTAAGATTAGTGTTTCTGGAGGTTGAAAGAACTTACTATTCAAGAAAAGCCCACTCCTCTGACCATTTAAGGTAAATCTGATGCATAGGCTACAGAAAATAGAGTAGTCATACAGGTATGTTCAATCTACAGATTTTCTACTGATATTTTTTTTGAACAGAGAATGTCATTTTCCAGTGGTAAAGGTTTGCACAATCACAGAATGAAACAAGCATAGGACCCAACAACCTAATATGGAAAAATCTTTCCTATATATGAACTGGTTCTACAGTAAATAAAGTTTTCTATCTAAACCTACCTGTGAGTGCCTGCCTCCTGAAGGCAAGGTATGTACAGCATCAGGTTTGTGATCTGTCCATAAGAACCTATAAGTGGCAGAAGGGTCTCCTTTACTGCTGTCTGCATCCAGGGTGTTTCTGTAAAAAAAAAAAAAAAAACATATATATACTAGCACTGGGGTATTATTGTTGTTTTTATATCCCTAATAACAAACACAAGTGGAATTACAGCAGGGGAAAAAAGTATTTGATTCCCTGCTGATTTTGTACGTTTGCCCACTGACAAAGGAATGATAAGTCTATAATTGTAATGGTAGGTTTATTTTAATAGTGAGAGACAGAATAACAAAAATATCCAGAAAAATGCATTTCAAAAAAGTTTTTTAAGTGATTTGCATTTTAATGAGTGAAATAGGTATTTGATCCCCTATCAATCAGCAAGATTTCTGGCTCCCAGGTGTCTTCTACACAGGAAACGAGCTGAGATTAGGAGCACTCTCTTAAAAGGGAGTCCCCCTAATCTCAGCTTGTTACCTGTATAAAAGACACCTGTCCAAAGAAGGAATCAATCAGATTCCAATCTCTCCAACATGGCCAAGACCAAAGAGCTGTCCACGGATGTCAGGGACAAGATTGTAGACCTACACGAGGCTGGAATGGGCTACAAGACCATCGCCAAGTAGCTTGGTTAGAGGGTAACAACAGTTGGTGTGATTATTCGCAAATAGAAGAAACACTAAATAACTGGTAATCTCCCTCAGTCTGGGGCTTCATGCAAGATCTCACCTCGTGGAGTTTCAATGAGAACGGTGAGCAATCAGCCCAGAACTACACAGGAGAATCTTGTCAATGATTTCAAAGCAGCTGGGAACATAGTCACCAAGAAAACAATTGGTAACACACTACACCGTAAAGGACTGAAATCCTGCAGCACCTGCCAGTTTTGTGGTCAGATGAGACCAAAATTGAGCTCTTTGGAATCAACTCAACTCGCCGTGTTTGGAGGAAGAGGAATGCTGCCTATGACCCCAAGAACACCATCCCCACTGTCAGACATGGAGGTGGAAACATTATGCTTTGGGGGTGTTTTTCTGTTAAGGGGACAGGACAGCTTTACCACATCAAAGGGACAATGGACCGTCAAATCATGGGTGAGAACCTCCTTACCTCAGCCAGTGCATTGAAAATGGGTCCTGGATGGGTATTCCAGCATGACAATGACCCAAAACACACAGCCAAGGCAACAAAAGGAGTGGCTCAAGAAGAAGAAGCCAGTCTCCAGACTTTAATCCTATAGAAAATAAGTGGAGGGAGCTAAAGGTTCGAGTTACCAAACATCAGCCTTCGAAAACCTTAAAGACTTGGAGATTATCTGCAAAGAGGAGTGGGACAAAATCCCTCCTGAGATGTGTGAAAACCTGGTGGCCAACTACAAGAAATGTCTGACCTCTGTGATTGCCAACAAGGGTTTTGCCACCAAGTACAAAGTCATGTTTAGTTACGGGGTCAAATACCTATTTCACTCATTAAAATGCAAATCAATTTATAACTTTTTAGAAGTACGTTGGATTTTTTTTTGTTGTTATTCTGTCTCTCACTGCTAAAATAAACCTAACATTAAAATTATAGACTGATCATTTCTTTGTCAGTGGGCAAACGTACAAAATCAGCAGGAGATCAAATACTTGTTTCTCTCACTGTACTTAAGATGATAAAAATATCACTGATTTTGCCCAAAGTGTAAGCAATCAGATGTTGGGTTCTGATTACTGAAAGAACTAGTCTATTAAAGTCAACCTTGCACTAAAAAGAGAGATCTGCTTATTTCTTCATGGACCCACTCCATGACAAAAAACTGCATAAAAAAGTAAAAAAACAAAACAAAACAAACCTTTGGAAAAAGCTGGTACATCTGCTCACCTTATTGTTAGATTAACCACTTTAAGACCAGGCCTTTTTCTGACACTTTTTGTTTTCACGTAAAAATCTGTGTTTTTTGCTAGAAAATTACTTAGAACCCCAAACATTATATATTTTTTAAAGCAATTTTATGGCACACGGTATTTGAGCAGCGAATTTTCAAATGCAATTTTTCCGAAAAAATACACATTTTAAAAAAAAATTTATTGCACAAAAACGCAAAACAATACTCAATTGTTTGGTAAAATTTAAAAGATGATGTTATGCAGAATAGATAGATACCAAACATGTCATGCTTTAAAATTGCACATGCCCGTGCAATGGTGACAAATTATGAAAATTTTACTATCCATAGGTGAGGCTTTTAAAATCCTTCACAGGTATGGTGCTAGAATTACTGCCCATGATCTGGCATTCGCGGAAATACCTCACGTGTAGGACAATCGTGGTTTGCATGCATGGCCTTTGCGGGGAGCGCAGGGGTGCTTTAAATTTTTTTAAAATTTATTTTTACATTGTCGCTTTAAAACCATTTTTTTGTGATCACTTTTATTGTTCTTACGGGGAATATAAATATCTCTTGTGATAGCAATAGTTAGCGGCAGGTACACTTTATGGAGAGATGTGGAGTCTGTTAGACACCAAGGTCTCTTCTCTGCCCTTAAAAGCATTTGATCACACTAGACTGGTGTGATCAAATGCTTTTCATTTTAAAAAATGGCACCGCTTACATCCGGGGAAACCGGACGTTATGTATGCTCATCACGTCTGATTTCCTATATCATAGATGCGAAGGGAGCTGATCCGCTCTCTGTTTGCCTCTATGATCAACCGGCGGAAGCACTGGCTGGTCGATCAGGAATCACGGTGGTACGGGAGATCCCAGGAAAGTTGCGGAAGTCGCTGGGGATGTAGAAGCCATCCAGAGGCTTGTTAGCCACTAGGATGGCTTTTATAAGAGAGCTGGTTGTCGGCCCTAAAAAACAATACTGCATGCCATAGAAGAAATCAGAGCATGTAAAAGAAATAAGTAAATACATCTGTCCCAAAATACATTGATACTTTACAGGATATAAAGTACATATAAGAATCAACATCAACACACATTGGGAAGATTATTTACAAATTATATATCTATAAACACACACACGCACACACACACACACAGTATCTCACGAAAATGAGTATACCCCTCACATTTTTGTAAATATTGTATTATATCTTTTTTCATGTGACAACACTGAATAAATGACACTTTGCTACAATGTAAAGTAGTGAGTGTACAGCTTGTATAACAATGTAAATATGTTGTCCCCTCAAAATAACTCAACACACAGCCATTAATGTCCAAACGGCTGGCAACAAAAGTGAGTACACCCCTAAGTGAAAATGTCCAAATTGGGCCCAAAGTGTCAATATTTTGTGTGGCCACCATTATTTTTCAGCACTGCCTTAACCCTCCTGGGCATGGAGTTCACCAGAGCTTCACAGGTTGCCACTGGAGTCCTATTCCACTCCTCCATTACGACATCACGAAGCTGGTGGGTGTTAGAGACCTCGCGCTCCTCCACCTTCCATTTGAGGATGCCCCACAGATGCTCAATAGGGTTTAGATCTGGAGACATGCTTGGCCAGTCCATCACCTTTACCCTCTGCTTCTTTAGCAAGGCAGTGGTCGTCTTGGAAGTGTGTTTGGGGTCGTTATGTTGGAATACTGCCCTACGGCCCAGTCTCCGAATGAAGTGGATCATACATGTTGGCATTCATGGTTCCCTCAATGAACTGTAGCTCCCCAGTGCCGGCAGCACTCATGCAGCCCCAGAACATGACACTCCCACCACCATGCTTGACTGTAGGCAAGACACACTTGTCTTTGTACTCCTCACCTGGTTTCTGCCACACAAACTTGACACCACCTGAACCAAATAAGTTTATCTTGGTCTCGTCAGACCACAGGACATGGTTCCAGTAATTCATGTCCTTAGTCTGCTTATCTTCAGCAAACTGTTTGCGGGCTTTCTTGTGCATTAGCTTTAGAAGAGGCTTCCTTCAGGGACGACAGCCATGTAGACCAATTTGATGCATTGTATGGTCTGAGCACTGACAGGCTGACTCCCCACCCCTTCAACCTCTGCAGCAATGCTGGCAGCACTCATATGTCTATTTCTCAAAGACAACCTCTGGATATGATGCTGAGCACATGCACTCAACTTCTTTGGTCGACTATGGCGAGGCCTGTTCTGAGTGGAACCTGTCCTGTTAAACCACTGTATGGTCTTGGCCACCGTGCTGCAGCTCAGTTTCAGGGTTTTGGCAATCTTCTTATAGCCTAGGCCATCTTTATGTAGAGCAACAATTCTTTTTTTCAGATCCTCAGAGTTCTTTGCCATGAGGTGCCATGTTGAACTTCCAGTGACCAGTATGAGAGAGTGAGAGAGATGACACCAAATTTAACACACCTGCTCCCCATTCACACCTGAGATCTTGTAACACTAACGGGTCACATGACACCGAGGAGGGAAAATGGCTAATTGGGCCCAATTTGGACCTTTTTTACTTAGGGTGTACTCACTTTTGTTGCCAGTGATTTAGACATTAATGGCTGTGTGTTGAGTTATTTTGAGGGGACAGCAAATTTACACAGTTATACAAGCTGTACACTCACTACTTTAAATTGTAGCAAAGTGCAATTTCTTCAGTGTTGTCACATGAAAAGATATATAAAATAAATAAATTATATATACACATTTATTTATATAAATGTGTATAAACCCTATTCTTTTAATATTATAGGGGAGAAATGACTGGTTTTACAATGTTTCATGAGTCACAAAGGAAATTAAATTGACAGAGCATTGAAATCACTAGTCTCCTATATGACAGTAACTCAATCTGAGATACAGACTACGTTGTTCAGAAGGCCATCAGGATTTGAGCTTTGTGAAGTGAGAAAGCTGTGACATTACATATGCATCAGGTCATGTACATTCAACAAGTAGTTGCATTTATAACATATCTCTTACATTTTTTTATGTAGCGGTTTGCTGCTCTTCAAAAGCAGAACCACAGTCAAAACAAATAGTAAACTTATATAATATTGGATTATATCGACCTGTTTTTTGTTAACTATATGAGCTCCAAAAGACTGTGTATTGACCTTAATAACTTCAAGACCCAACATCTTGGCTGCTCTACTGAATGCTGAATTTGAAAGAATCTGCTTTTCTACTCAAGGAGTATTATGGTCCTGAAGATACACAGAAATCCCTGATCTTTGGAAATATAGTAACCCAAGAGCTGGTTAGGATCATTAGCTTTTCTGTTGAACACTGCATCCAAACAGGAGTTGGGTAAGCAGCATTACTTCTGTATAAAATGCTGAATTCTGTGTTGCCAGTGTATTATAGCAATACTGTGTCAGCATGGCATTTCCTTACCTGTCTAGAGTGCCATAATTTGGTTGCGCTTGTCCCATGGCACGATGCTGAGGAGCAGGGCTCTGTCTTGCAGAATTTGAGCCAGATGGAGGACCTCTATGTTCTAATAAAAGAAGACAATATTTGCATTAGTATATAATTTTGCACTGACAATTTTAAAGGAGATAAATTACTAAGATAAGGAGTACGCAAACATGTAATCAGTCACACTGATTGTAACATGTTCATGAGTCCTCCAAAGGTTGGATTCATTTCATAGCATATTGCCAATATCACTTGGGGTGCAGCACTCTGCCGACAACTGTGAAGTAACAGAAGAGAGCCATACTGCTCGTTGGTCAATGCTGAAAATTATTCAACATCCTTGTGCCCAGAGTTAAAAGTACAAGTCACTAGAACTGTCTATCCACTATTGAGAGCCTGGCAATTGCATCATTAAAATAAAGTGGTGTCTCCTCGATGATACAATGATTCTGACGGATACATTAGACTTGCTGTAATGTAAAATCAAACACATATTGGGCAATATAGAAGAGACACCTGGTACCAAAGGTACGATGAGGGACCCCTTAGGATCGTTAATAGACAGATCAAACCAAGAGTAATAAGGTATACATTTTATTACAAATGTCAATAATATACATATAAGAACAAAGCATATGAAGCATAAACACCATATCTAATACCCTGAATAATACAATTGTATAGACTAATCACCATCCTGATGCTGGAGGATTGGCGGTGATCGACAGTGTATATAACACCTTACATGTTACGAACTAGAGGTCCTTCTTCAGAGGTTTATGTTAATAATTCAGATGGGTATAGAGTTTCTACAAAAGAGTATACAAATAAATTCCACATTAATGAAAAATAGTAATAATCCATAATGATCCAGCTAAACAACAAAGCATGCAGTACATTAACATGACATGTAATGATGAACATGAACTGATTTACTCACATGGCAAACAATTCACATTGAACATGTGTCTGAAGGGAGTGACTTGGTCAAAAGTATTCACTGATCATGAAGACATGCGTCTGCTAAGTCCATCAAGCAGCCAAACCACATGAAGAGGAAGCGGGGGTTGCTTCGATACGAGGACTCAATTTGGTGGGGCAAAACACAGTCACCACCAATACTGGACCAATGCCGCTTTAAATAGTATAAATGGTTTGTATCAGAATCAAATGTTGTAAAAGAATGCCCAAAGAAAGTTAGAAATTGGAGCATTGCTATGCCTTTGCATCACAGAAGAGTATGGATGCAGGGCAATTAGTACTAATGAGGTAAATTTAGATAAACTAACCTGGAGGATGAAATGGAGTTCTGCCTCATAACTGAACACTCCTTCAGCGTCTAAACAGAAGCCTAGGAGACGCTATTAGAGCACCTGTGGGATGGTCGGCATCCAATCGCGATGTTAATCGTGATTGTTGACAGCTGGTGCAGTGGGTGGGAAGGACCGCGCAAAACCATTGCACGATCCTCCTCCCTAGAGTCCCCTCCAGCATAATGGCGCGGGATTGCGTCATCACGCCACTGACACGCAAATGGCAACGTACTGCGCCCTAAGCTGAAACGCAGCACGATGGAGGCCCGGAGGATCCAATATGCCAAAAAAAGTGGGTGTCCAAAGCCGCCCCACCCCAAGGGGTGGAGGGAGCAGTCCGGGATCCCTGCACGCCCGGAGCAAAGCAATCCCGTCCGGGTCCGGCATGAGATGGGTGGCAGAATGCCATGCCAAAACAATCAACGGATAAAAAGCATAATTAGGAGGCACAAATCTTTCTGTTGATGGTATAATAGCCTATACAGATATTCAAAAACATGTAAAGGCATACAGGATGAATAAATCACAGGATAATACAGAAAACAATACATATTCAATATTATGAAATAGATTACAGATGATAGCATTGACGAATGATACAAATAATAGATATGTTCCTCAGACACAGTTTACATGCAGATAAATAAAGAAGCATAATAATAACTAACTGATGTACAGCAATGCTATCCATGACCAACATTCATAGATAAAAAGGGCCCTATATGGAACATATCTATGTCACAGAAAGAATGTAAATGATACTCATTAATAGACATTTGTAAAAGTGGATAATTCCCGAAAGTATGGGGTAGAGATGTTTTCCTACATATCCAATTCACAGACACCAGACTCAAATCCTGGACGATAGGGCCTAAAATTAAAGGCCTCAATGAGTCCTGGGGCTATAGTGGCCTTCAGATCAAAAATCCATCTAAGCTCAGTCTGCAGCAATAGTTTGTTGTAATCGCCACCCCGTGATGTGGGCCCAATGTGGTCAAGTGCAAGAAATTAAATTTTTGGGCATTTGTCACCATGTATAAGGGCACTATGCCTGCCTAGAGGTAAGGCTAGATCTTTTTTTTTTATACTCACTATATGTCGGTAAATACGGCGCTAAAACTCTAATTTGGTCTTGCCGACATAGAAACTGCCGCATTCACAGGTGAGTAGCTATACCACACCTGTGGTGTGGCAGTTAGTGTAGTGTTTAGGTTTGTGTCCATATATATGCAGTATCCACAATGACCACATTGAAATGTACCGCAGTATTTTCTGATGTTTTGTTTAATACTGAGTTCACTATGTACTAATTTGTCACGAAGTTAGGAAGCCCGTCTAAATGTAATTAAAGGCTGTTTACCCAATAATGGTGCCAAAGTGGCATTAGTATTAAGCAGATGCCAATGTTTCTGTAATATTTTCCTAACTTTTTGATGTGCGGAGGTATATTTAGTGGCTATGCGGATTGAGTTGTCAGTCTCAGCTTTTTTCTGTGGAAATAGTAGTTACATAGTTACATAGTAGGTGAGGTTGAAAAAAGACACACGTCCATCAAGTCCAACCTATGTGTGTGATTATGTCTCAGTATTACATTACATATCCCTGTATGTTGCGGTCATTCAGGTGATTATCTAATATTTTTTTGAAGCTATCAATGCTCCCCGCTGAGACCACCGCCTGTGGAAGGGAATTCCACATCCTTTCCGCTCTTACAGTAAAGAACCCTCTACGTAGTTTAAGGTTAAACCTCTTTTCTTCTAATTGTAATGAGTGGCCCAGAGTCTTATTAAACTCTCTTCTGCGAAAAAGTTTTATCCCTATTGTGGGGTCACCAGTACAGTATTTGTAAATTGAAGTTCTGATCGGTTTTTGTTTTTTACCTTAGAATAGGCCTTTAAGACCGAATTTGAATAGCCCCGGGCTGGTAGTCTCGTTCTTAAATAAGCTGCTTCCTGTTCAAAAAGCGCATCGGTGGAACAATTCCGTTTGGCACGTATATATTGGCCATATGGGATGGAATTAAGCAAAGGTGTATGATGGAAGTTGGAGATCATATTTCCTGCGGTGGGTTTACAATATAAACTACTACTTAAATGTCCATGTGGGTTTTTAATTACATAAAGATCCAAAAATGTTATTGCTTCCATGCCGTGACTCATGGTGAATTTTAAGTTGAATTCTTTTTTAAGACTAAGCTGTCCCACGTGATAAAAATGTTGTCCATGAATAAATGACGTTCCCACTCCCCCAGGTACAGATTTGCATAGGACGGGGCACACGAGGTGCCCATAGCCACGCCCTGTACCTGGAGGAAGTGGGAATCAAGAAAGGAGAAAAAAAATGTGTTTTAATACAAAGGGGGTTATTTACGAAAGGCAAATCCACTTTGCACTGAAAGTGCACTTGGAAGTGTAGTCGCTCTAAATCTAAGGGGTAGATCTGAAATGAGTGGAAGCTCTGCTGATTTTATCATCCAATCATGTGCAAGCTAAAATGCTGTTTTTTACTTTCCTTGCATGTCCCCCTCGGATCTACAGCGACTTTACTTCCAAGTGCACTTGCAGTGCAAAGTGGATTTTCCTTTAGTAAATAACCCCCAAAGTCTAAAGCTGACAATACAAACTGAACCCTGGCAGGTTCAAATTGGCTTTGACGCCCGAGTATATCATTCAAGGCGGCAAGGCCTTGCTCCCGAGGTATCGAGCTATAAAGGGCCTCAACGTCAATGGCCACCAGAATGGTCTGTCCTTTGACATGGAGGCCATTGAGTATCTGTAAAAAGTGAATTGTATCCTTAATATGAGAAGGTAACTCATCAACCAATGGTCTTAACTGGTTGTCAATAAATTTACTGAGGTTGTCAGTGAGACTGCCTCTTCCTGAGACAATCGTTCTGCCTGGGGGTTTGCTTGGGTTCTTATGCACCTTCGGAAGGGCATAGAAGGTGGCCACTCTCAGGTGTTTAATTCTAACAAATTCCCAGGTGTTTTTGTCCAATATTCCACAATAAAAGGCCTCATCTACAAGATTGTAAAGTTGGTCAACAAAACTACTAATTGAGGCCTTGAATATTGGACAATACCAGTCACGATTATCCAAGATATCTGTACACATTTGTATGTAATCACTATTATCCTGGATATTAATGTTTCTGCCTTTATCGGCTGGTTTAATAGTGATGGTAGAATTGCCATAAATGTTTTTAGGGCTTGTGATTCGATCTGGATCAAATTACCTGCTAAATGGGATGCACACCTAATCTCTTGAATATCCTTAGCGACGGCTTTTAAGAAAGTCTGTTTTTTTCCCCACCAAATTAAGTCCTCCTAGCGAAGCAACCCCCGCTTCCTTCATGTGGATTGGCTGCTTGATGGACTTTGCAGACCCATGCCTTCATGATCAATGAATACTTTTGACCAAGTCACTCCCTTCAGACACATGTTCGATGTGAATTGTTTGCCATGTGAGTAAATCAGTTCATGTTCATCATTACATGTCATGTTGGTGTACTGCATGATTTGTTGTTTAGCTGAATCATTATGGATTATTACTATTTTTCATTAATGTAGAATTTATTTGTATACTCTTTTGTAGAAATTCTATACCCATCTGAATTAATAACATAAATCTCTGAAGAAGGACCTTTAGTCCATAACATGTAAGGTGTTATATACACTGTGTGTCGATCACCGCCAATCTTTCAGAATCAGGATGGTGATTAGTCTATACAATTGTATTATTCAGGGTATTAGATATTGTTATGCTTCAAATGCTTTGTTCTTATATGTATATTATTGACATTTTGTAATAAAATGTATACCTTTTTACTCTTGGTTTGATCTGTCTATTAACCACCCTAAGGAGTCCCTCACCATACCTTTGGTACCAGGTGTCTCTTCTACTTTCTCAATTATTGGGTCAGACAGACCAAACTTTTTCACACACAGTCCCATCACTCCCCCTATGTATTGAACAATATGGTTAAAAGGTCAACTCACCTGAACTTGATATTTTAGTTTTTGGTGGTCATTTTAAAGTTACACTATCTTGCAATTTATTTTATCCTTCAGGACCTTTATTGAGCAGATATCTGCACCTAAATTATTTGGTCTGCACACCTGCTGTGTATATTATGGATAATGCAAGGGTGGTGCTGGAGTACACAAAAGTGTGTGGGAACACCAAAAACTCAGACAGAGGAACAGAATCTGAATTATAGAACACACTGTTGGAGTATCTAAGAAATATAGGAAGCCAGGGGCTGGTTCAGCCTATTAGGCTCCATCTATAGTAAAAAGAACGCTTTTTGGTGGACTTAGTCTTTGGACCCTTTAGGGGTTGGGCTAAGGAAATCAATTAACTTAGAATGCCAACTCAAATTAATTGCCAAAAAATATCATGACTTTTTTTTTTTTGCAACACCGCCTGGTAATACAGTTATGCGATGAGGGTCCTAGTCTAAATGAATGACACTGCCATGTGTAAACACCCACTTGAGTAAAATGCGATAAAATGCATGTTACTACAATTTATAGGTCAGAAGGGGGCCATTAATGTTTTTAATGCATGTACTAGTTCTGCAAGCTTTTGCACTGCCTGAACGTATTTTAAAAGAGATGTTCTGATATAGATATATATATATATATATATATATATATACATACATACATACATATACACACACATACATATATATATATATATATATATATATATATATATACATATATATATATATATATATATATATATATATATATATATATATATATATATATATATATATATATATATATATATATATATATATATATATATATATATCAATTATTCACTCTGTTATATTGCAGCCATTTGCTAAAATCATTTAAGTTCATTTTTTTCCTCATTAATGTACACACAGCACCCCATATTGACATAAAAACACAGAATTGTTGACGTTTTTGCAGATTAATTAAAAAAGAGAAACTGAAATATCACATGGTCCTAAGTATTCAGACCCTTTGCTGTGACACTCATATATTTAACTCAGGTGCTGTCCATTTCTTCAGATCATCCTGGAGATGGTTCTACACCTTCATTTGAATCCAGCTGTGTTTGATTATACTGATTGGACTTGATTAGGAAAGCCACATACCTGTCTAAAACCTTACAGCTCACAGTGCATGTCAGAGCAAATGAGAATCATGAGGTCAAAGGAACTGCCTGAAGAGCTCGGAGACAGAGTTGTGGCAAGGCACAGATCTGGCCAAGGTTACAAAAAAATTCTGCTGCACTTAAGGTTCCTAAGAGCACAGTGGCCTCCATAGAGACATTTGGGATGACCAGAACCCTTCCTAGAGCTGGTTGTCCGGTCAAACTGAGCGGGGGAGAAGAGCCTTGGTGAGAGAGGTAAAGAAGAACCCAAAGATCACTGTGGCTGAGCTCCAGAGATGCAGTCGGGAGATAGGAGAAAGTCAACCATTACTGCAGCCCTCCACCAGTCGGGGCTTTATGGCAGAGTGGCCCAACAGAAGCCTCTCCTCAGTGCAAGACACGTGAAAGCCCGCATGGAGTTTGCTAAAAAACACCTGAAGGACTCCAGGAGAAATAAGATTCTTTGGTCTGATGAGACCAAGACAGAACTTTTTGGCCTTAATTCTAAGCGGTATGTTTAGATAAAACCAGGTACTGCTCATCACCTGTTCAATACAGTCCCAACAGTGAAGCATGGTGGTGGCAGCATTATGCTGTGGGGGTGTTTTTCAGCTGCAGGGACAGAACGACAGGTTGCAATTGAGGGAAAAATGAATGCGGCCAAATACAGGGATATCCTGGACGAAAACCTTCTCCAGAGTGCTCAGGACCTCAGACTGGGCCGAAGGTTTACCTTCCAACAAGACAATGACCGTAAGCACACAGCTAAAATAACGAAGAAGTGGCTTCACAACAACTCCGAGACTGTTCTTGAATGGCCCAGCCAGAGCCCTGACTTAAACCCAATTGAGCATCTCTGGAGAGACCTAAAAATGGCTGTCCACCATCGTTTACTATCCAAGCTGACAGAACTGGAGATAATCTGCAAGGAGGAATGGCAGAGGATCCCCAAATCCAGGTGTGAAAAACTTGTTGCATCTTTCCCAAAAAGACTCATGGCTGTATTAGATCAAAAGGGTGCTTCTACTAAATACTGAGCAAAGGGTCTGAATACTTAGGACCATGTGATATTTCAGTTTTTCTTTTTTAATAAATCTGCAAAAATGTCAACAATTCTGTGTTTTTCTGTCAATATGGGGTGCTGTGTGTACATTAATGAGGAAAAAAATGAACTCAAATGATTTTAGCAAATGGCTGCAATATAACAAAAAATGAAAAATTTAAGGGGGTCTGAATACTTTCCGTCCCCACTGTGTATATATATATATATATATATATATATATATATATATATATATATATATATATATGTATATATATATATATATATATATATATATATATATATATATATATATATATATATATATATATATATATATATATATATATATACACATACACATACATATACACATACACATACACCTAGGTGGATGAAGGATGCATCTGTGCCCCGCTGCTTCTAAGACTGATAACCAAGCGATCAAAGACCATTGATCACTTGGTTGTCAGTCACCATCTCTCTGCTCTGCCCTCCCAGTTCTCACTGGAGTGCTGGGCTGTGGAATGGGCAGGAGTGGCTGGCTCAGACTCTCAGCGGCTCGCAGGCATCTGGGTGGATCCTGACTGTAAAGTATGGCCAAAATAGCTTTGGGCAGACTTCTTTTTTAAATTTAAAAGAGGAGTAAATACTAGTCCCCTCTTCGGTCTATCTTGACTGCTGCTGCCAGACTTATCCACCTTACCAACCGCTCAGTGTCTGCCAACCCTCTCCTCCAATCCCTACACTAGCTCCCAATCACCCAGCAAATGAAATTCTAAATACTAACCACAACATACAAAGCCAGTCACAACTCTGTCCCGAGCTACATCACCAATCTTGTCTCCAAATATCACCTAAATCGTCCTCATAGCTCTTCTCAAGACCTCCTACTCTCAAGCTCCCTTGTCTCCTCCTTCTCCTATGCTCGTCTTCAGGTTTTCTCCAGAGCCTCTCCCATCCTCTGGAACTCACTACCTCCACTGGTCCGGCTATCCCCTACTCTTGCCATCTTCAGGTGATCCCTGAAAACTCATCTCTTCAGGAAAGCCTACTGCCGTGTACACATGAGCGGAATTTCCGTCAGAAAAAACCTTGGATGGTTTTTCAGACGGAATTCCGCTCAAGCTTGCCTTGCATACACACGGTCACACAAAAATTCTCTGAACTTCCGACCGTCAAGAACGCGGTGACGTACAACACTACGAAGAGTTGAGAAAATTAAGTTCAATGCTGCCGAGCATGCGTCAAATTGTTTCCGAGCACGTGTGATTTTTTTGCGCACCCGAATTGCATACAGACAAACGCATTTTCAGATAGGAACTTTTTCCGACCAAAAAATAGAGAGCCTGGTCTCAATCTTTTGGTGGCTGGAGTTCCGCCAGCAAAAGTCCGATGGAGCATACACACGGTCACATTTTTCGACCAAAACCTCTCATCGGAGTTTTGCTGGCGGCATTTCCGATCGTGTCTACGGGGCATATCACATCTCCAACTAATCTTCTACCACTTCCATCAGCTCATTCCCCACAGTTACAACCTTTTGTACCACCTGCTCCACCCTATTAGATTGTAAGCTCTTCTGAGCAGGGCCGTCTTAATCCTCTTGTATTTTATTGTATTGTAACTGTATTGTCTCCTTTTTATATTGTAAAGCGCTGCATAAACTGTTGGCGCTATATAAAATCCTGTATAATAATAATAATAATAATAGTAATAATAGTCCCAGGGAAAAACTGATGTTTACAGTGGAAAGTCTACAAACACTTGCACTGCATTTGATGCAAGTTGTTGGCTCACCAAGTGCATTGCAAGAAGAGCTAAAAAAATGTCTCAATAAAGACCAACTATATCCAAAATTTTAGTGTTTGATAAAATGGAAATGAGTTAAAAGTTTTTTTTTAGGTTTTTAAAGCAGAGCTCCACCCGTTTACCTGTCTCTCACCCCTAAGTGCCCTAATATTAAAAGTCAGCAGCTACAGTATTTGTAGCCAATTTTTTTTTTTTTTTTGGGGGGGGTCTTTAATGTGGTATGCAATCCTTAGCCCCGGTTCACACTGAGGCAGCGCGACTTGCAGCGCGACTGCCTCAGGCGACCTGGACACGACAGGGGCGGCGACTTGCAAAACTACTTCTATATAGAAGTCTATGCAAGTCGCCTCAAGTTGCCCCCAAAGTAGTACAGGAACCTACCTTGCGTCGCTCCGATTAGAACGGTTCCTTTGTACAGAACGGGACGCTACTTGTCAGGCGACTAGGTCGCCTGACAAGTCGTCCTAGTGTGAACCGACCCTTACAGTGACAATTTTTTCTTACTTAGGAGAGGGATGGGTGAGACAGGTAGATATGGGACAGCATTAAACACCTGAAGGAGGTTCTAATCCCTTTCCCAGGCTAATAAACAAAAGTGGTTTGGTGCAGTTTCCGGTTTCATCTCTCATGTTGGAGAGATAGCTAAACATGTTGGAAAGAAATTGAGGGGAAAGCTCCTCAATGGGTACAAATATGGCAGTAAAACACCCAAGAAGGGGTCTAAGTGCTCTTTTACACTTATTAAAATTGTGGCATTGGAAACACTTTTTTGAAGCACTCCTGTTCACACTGTTCATACCCAATGTCACTTTCATGGTGCTTCAAAGTGATTCCAAATCCTCCATATAAGTCTATGACAAGGCTCGCTTACAGCACCTGAAGCTTTTGAGGGGCTTTTAAGTAGCATTAGCTTTGCTTTGTTTTGGAGGTATTGCAGGTATTAGATACACTAAATTACCAAAAGTATTGTGACACCTGCCTTTACACACACACACACACACACACGAACTTTATTGGCCTCCCAGTCTTAGTTCGTAGGGTTCAATATTGAGTTGGCCCAACCTTTGCAGCTATAACAGCTTCAACTGTTTTGGGAAGGCTGTCCACAAGGTTAAGGAGTGTGTCTATCGGAATGTTTGACCATTCTTCCAGAAGAGCATTTGTGAGGTCAGGCACTGATGTGAACAAGAAGGCCTGGCTCGCAGTCTCTGCTCCAATTCATCTCAATACTTTTGGTAATATAGTGTATCCCAGGATGCACTGGGGAAACCAGCAAGCAAACCTGAAAGGCGATGTCAGCAGTCATTTGCGGTTCATGTGTATATATTCTGGAAGTGTCTAGTGCAGACTTAACATCTGGTGTGCAGTGGTGTAGCAGCAGGAAGGTGAGCAGGGTCTGGACTGGAGCGGAACAACTAGCAGACAGCACACATGTTGTGCAACATGGGAATGCTATAGCGAAACGGGAACAGGACTGCAGAGTGAGGACTGAGTGACAGAGAACCAGAAGAGCTGGGGGTTACTACTAAGTGGGGGTTACTACTGAGCAAAGGGATCTGCTATACGAGAGTACTAATAAGCTGGGGATCTGCTGAACAAGGGTACTACTGAACTGGGTTTCTACTGGGTTCCTTAAAAACAAATAGAAAATCAACACACACACCCAGCATTTGCCAAGCTTCATTAAAGCTTCAAAAAAAGCATCACCAAAGCATCACTGAAGTATTACCGAAGCATCAAAAACACATAAAAAAAGCATGTTGGAGCGGTAGTTGTAAGTATAAATGAGCCAATCTTTCCCACTCTCTCCAAAACTAAAGAAATAGTTTTGCCTGGAGTTGGACTTTAGTGCTAATATAGTACTTTTTTTAGCCTCTTCACATCTCTCAAGCTCCTCTAAAGGAAACCAGATCTAGAAGCCGCAGTAATGCTAGAATTAAAACTATATACGTTTTACAGCACAGATACCCCAAACATAGACTCCAATAGAACATTTTTTTATATTGTTATATGTTAACATTCTAGAATCTTGTGTCTTTTAAAAAGAGATTTGACTAAAAAGCAATGGGTTGCCTTGGAAATCAAACCAATCCACACCACAGTCTCACTTTTATTTCAGTCTGGTGTTGCTGATATCTGATTACTTAAAAACACATTTAGAGTGGGTAGAGGAGGGTTAATCAGTAGGCATCCACAGTACTGATCCACCTAACAACCATACCAAGTCTTGGCCTCCTTCCTCACATCTTTGTGCTGTTCAGTCTGTAGACCAGCTGTGTGCAGAGATAACAACTGAGGAATTGAGGGGCTCAGATATGCAGCCAAGAAGCTAGGAAACCAATGAAACATTTAGCCGCAGTCTGATGCTGCTCTCCCATTCAGTATAGACTCCACTAAGCCCCTCATTTGGAACTGTAGCTGGATGGGCTCAGAGCCAACGGCAGACTGTTCAGCATGCCAATAGGATTTAAGCTCTTCTGACTTAGCTTATATAATTATAAGCATCTATGTGTGCAAAATACAAGAGGTCAAAAAAGGAGTTGTGGGACCCTATCGGAACATGCTTTAATTAAAAAAAAAGTGGTTCTTTTATAAATTGATCTAATTAACAGTCTACTAAACCTAAAACCCAAGTGACCATATATAAGAGTCACTGGCAACAACAAATATGTATGTATTCCACAGGCTAAACATGATTTGAGGTAACTACTTTTTTTCTGACAATCTAAGCATACTTTCTCAAAACACACAACAAAGCCTTCGGATGGTACTTAGCAGTAATCCAGAATGAGATTATACTTCTTCCACATACTTTTTCTCAAGACACAACTATGAGTGAATGAGACTGGCAAATGTTCTTTAATGAGTTTTCAATCTCCAAAATAAAATGGATGTTAAAACTGAGCTCTGGGCACAAAAACCATTAACCAGTTCACTACTGCCATAGGTTTTGAAATGCCAGGTGGTGGCCATGTAAATCTGGAGTGCAATTTATTAACGCACTGTAGAGAAGACACACAGGCAGCCAGTGCACCAGTGAATAGCTATTAACTGAGCTGTAAATTAGTTGAGGAAAGTGGGCAAGTGGAGAAATAGCTGGGCCTATAAGGTCAGAGGCATATGGGGGGGGCAAAAAAGCTGCCCCCGTACAAAGAAAAAGTCCCACCCGTCCTCTCGCGGCCGCCTCCCGCACAATCTAGACCCCAGCACCACGGCTGGCCTGCTGGAGCGTGGCGCCGGCACAGCACTTTATTAGCAAGTGAGGAGGGAAGCGACAGGCGCCCCCATGACGGCCGATGAGTTGGCTTTGGCCAGAGTGACCGCCCGTAGCCATAGGGTAACTGGCGGAGGCGGAGCCTAAAGCTCCGCCTACCCTCCTCTGCGCAACTGCTGTCTGCTTCATCTTCTCTTCTCGGGGGTCTGCAGGGTCTGTGTGACGTGCCCTGACGTGGTCGGTGACGCTGGTGAGGACTCTGAAGGGGAACCTGGAGGCTGGAGACCAGGAGAAGAGAGAGACATCACTAGAGAGAAGAAAAATAATTGGAACCCCCCCAGGCAGCAGCAGGTACTTTTACAGACACCACCATGATCCTGATCATCATGTGCATGCAGCATGTGTACAGTGTACCAGTAACCTGTAACCAGTGTCAACTGCAAAGCAAGCAATCAAATATAGTCCTCAAACTATTTGGATTAAATAAATATGCTTAGCCATAGATATCATAAATAAAGTGTAATAAAGTGATTTGTGCAAGTAGTACCTGCTGTTGCACAAATCACTTTATTACACTTTATTTATTATATCAATGGCTAAGCATATTTATTTAATCCATATTGAGCACTATATTTGATGGCTGCTTGCTTCTGCTTGGGCCTGGCACACACAATCGCACATGGTGATGACTTGGACCCCTTTCACACTGAGCCGGCCGGGCTTCAGCGGTAAAGCGGCGGTATTTTTAGCGACACTTTACCGTTGCTTTAGCGGCGCTATTCGGCCGCTAGCGGGGCGGTTTTAACCCTCTGCTAGGGGCCGAAAAGAGGTTAAATCCGCCCGCAAAACGCCGCTGCAGCGGCGCTTTGTCGTGACTGCCCCATTAATTTCAATGGGCAGAAGCTGTGGAAGAGCGATGTATTCACTGCTCCTACAGTGCTGCAAAGCTGCTGGCAGAACTTTTTGTGACGCCCTGCCAGCGCAACGCAGCTGAGGCTTTTTTCAAGCGCTATGCAGGCGCTATTTTTAGCGCTGAAGCGCCTGAAAAACACCTCCAGTGTGAAAGGGGTCTTAAAGTCATCATGTGCGATTCTGCGTGTGTGCCAAGCAGATAGGGCTCGGCGCTACCACTAGGCAAACTAGGCAGCCTAGGGCACCCGGCCACTGGTGATCCTACTCCCTCCCTTTGTACAGTGTCAGAGGCGCTGGCGCAGCATTTTTGGGTGCTGGTGTTACTGTATTTATGGGTGCTGATGTTACTGCATTTTTGGGTGCTGATAAGGCCGCCTTTATGGGTGCTGATGTTACTGCATTTATGGGTGCTGATGTTACTGCATTTTTGGGTGCTGGTGAGGCCGCATTTATGGGTGCCGATGTTACTGCATTTATGGGTGCTGACGTTACTGCATTTATGGGTGCTGACGTTACTGCATTTATGGGTGCTGGTAAGGCCGCATTTATGGGTGCTGACGTTACTGCATTTATGGGTGCTGGTAAGGCCGCATTTATGGGTGCTGGTAAGGCCGCATTTATGGGTGCTGGTAAGGCCGCATTTATGGGTGCTGGTAAGGCCGCATTTATGGGTGCTGGTAAGGCCGCATTTTTGGGTGCTGATGTTACTGCATTTTTGGGTGCTGATGTTACTGCATTTTTGGGTGCTGGTGAGGCCGCATTTATGGGTGCTGGTAAGGCCGCATTTATGGGTGCTGGTAAGGCCGCATTTTTGGGTGCTGATGTTACTGCATTTTTGGGTGCTGATGTTACTGCATTTTTGGGTGCTGGTGAGGCCGCATTTATGGGTGCTGGTGAGGCCGCATTTATGGGTGCTGATAAGGCCGCATTTATGGGTGCTGGTAAGGCCACATTTATGGGTGCTGGTAAGGCCGCATTTATGGGTGCTGGTAAAGCCGCATTTATGGGTGCTGATGTTACTGCATTTTTGGGTGCTGATGTTACTGCATTTATGGGTGCTGGTAAGGCTGCATTTATGGGTGCTGATGTTACTACATTTTTGGGTGCTGGTGAGGCCGCATTTATGGGTGCTGATGTTACTGTATTTATGGGTGCTGGTAAGGCCGTATTTATGGGTGTTGATGTTACTGCATTTTTGGGTGCTGGTAAGGCCACATTTATGGGTGCTGATGTTACTGCATTTATGGGTGCTGGTAAGGCCGCATTTATGGGTGCTGATGTTACTGCATTTATGGGTGCTGGTGAGGCCGCATTTATGGGTGCTGACATTACTGCATTTATGGGTGCTGATTTTGCTGCATTTATGGGTGCTGATGTTGCTGCATTTATGGGTGCTGATGTTGCTGCATTTATGGGTGCTGATGTTGCTGCATTTATGGGTGCTGATGTTGCTGCATTTATGGGTGCTGATGTTGCTGCATTCATGGGTGCTGATGTTGCTGCATTCATGGGTGCTGATGTTGCTGTATTTTTGGGTGCTGGTAAGGCCGCATTTATAGGTGCTGTTATTGCATTTTTGGGTGCTGATGTTAATGCATTTATGGGTGCTGGTGAGGACGCATTTATGGGTGCTGAGGTTACTGCATTCATGGTTGCTGATGCTACTGCATTTTTAGGTGCTTGTAAGGCCGCATTTATGGGTGCTGATGTTACTGCATTTATGGGTGCTGGTGAGTTCGCATTTATGGGTGCTGATGTTACTGCATTTTTGGGTGCTGGTAACGCCGCATTTATGGGTGCTAATGTGGTCGTTTTGTTAGCTTTTTTTTTTTGTTAAGGTTATGTGAAAGATGGGTTTCAAATGTTTTGACAGGGGCGCAGTTTCAGTGCTTGCCATAGGCGCCATTTTCACTAGATACGCCTCTGTATAAGTTTATCCCACTGGTTTTGCTATCTTAAAGTATTTAAGTATTAATGTTGCTGTAAATGATCTGGTTGCTGGGCAGGCAGTTTCCACACCACAGAGGATCTTCATCAGTCTCCTTGGCTTGTGGTGTAACACAACAAAAATTGAAACTGAAGCACCACACCATTGCTAAGAGGTCCAGACACAACTTTATTCCGATAAAATTAAAGTGGCAATCCAAAAAGTACCCAATGCTTTTTGGCGCTTTAAGAGTGCCCCCTTTATCAGGGCTTGATTGACAACAATGTTAATAAACTAGAAGTAAACTGGATCTTTAATGTTATGTTTTGTGATGCAAAGGCCTTGTCAGCAGCTGGTGTGGCAGCCAAAAGAGCTGTTGAAAACGCCTGTGTGTATAATTACGAAATGTTTTGGCTACTTTTATCCGAATAAAGTTGTATCTGCACCTCTTAGGAGTGATGCGGCCGTTCAATTTCAATCTTTGTTACTGAGCTGTAATTATAAATGGAAAATCAAAAATACCACACTAACGCTCAGAATTAGTATAAAGAGCAGCCAGCCCAACAAAAGACAATTTGCAAGCAATGGATCATAGAATAATATGCAGCGCTCAAATATACAACCAAATAATAATACAAAACTGTGTGACCAGATGAAAAAAAAAAAAAAATACGATTTAGCCCTATGAAGTGAAAAACTAAAATTAAAAATATTAACCAACAATGTGAAAGTACAAAGTGTTGTAAGTGAATACAAATCAATTAGAAAGAGTAATGTGATATAAAAGTAAACAAAGTCCATATAGGATTCTTGATATAAATGTGCAAAAATCAGCCGATTGACATCACTGGAACCACACTGGAAACATGGTAAGAAAAAGTATTTGTAGATAACCACCATCACCGACTGTGCAAAGGCTTACCGGAATGTATGGACTTAAAGAGGTATACACCTCTTAAGTCATGTAGGCTTGTGGTGTTAATCAGCATATGTATGGAGATGTGACATCTACGATTGCTATCCCAGATCAAGACCGAACACTCCTCATCAACAGATTCCCAGTATGATGTGCAGATATATTTTTCATGGATGGAAAGAGGACCACAACGAGTCTCGGTATTCACACGGTGTAACCAAAAAATGAAAAAAGGTTCCACATAGTGTGATATCGTAGATAAAATAAGGGCCAGTTTATGGTCCTTCAGACTTTAGGGGGCCAGACTGTGCCCAGTGGGAGTAAGCAATTCCTTATCTTTGGTATTAGGGGGAGAAATAGTTGATGTCAGTGGAAGGAATAGTGCTCCATTGTTGGTGTCGGTGGCAGGAATTATACACCATAGTTGACTTCAGTGGCAGAAACAATGCCTCAAGGGCCGGATAAAGGCAAGCAAAGGGCTGCATCCGACCCCAGGGCTGCAGTTCGCAGTCCACTGATCTAAAGGACCAATTGCTCATTTGAGTACAGCGGGGAAGGGATACGTACAAATACTTACTTATTCCTTGCTCTTCCAGCAGCAGGCGCTCTCATCCGTTGTCCAATGCTTGGGAATGTGGGTGGGCCCTCACAGTCATACAACGCAGGACTGCTGGTCCAGCCAGCAACCCTACAGAACTGTACACAAAAAGTAATGATAGTTTATGAATGACATACTCAAGATTGAGCAGTCAGCTATATGTGCAATCAGCTCTGCATCAGACTGATCACAGGATGTAACCACATATATCACACAAACCATTCCACAAATGTCTTCATGTTAGTTGTAAGCAATGGAACCAATATTTAAAATCCATGGATCCAATTTTCATCACTGCAGCTTTATTTGTTTCTCTAATTAAGATGACAGTATCCGCAGAAAAAAAAAAATGAAATCGGTCAGTTAAAAATAAGTAATATCTGTACAGAAATACCACTTGAGTTTCCATATACAAACGCGTATCTACCACTGTTCTGTCTAGATTAATTGTAAAATGAAGGGATCTCTGAAAAGGTCACAATTTTCTAAAATCCGAAGAGTGACATTATAAATTGAAACAAATCATTACTCTCCAAACCAAAAGCCTTTAATGAAAACACTCTGTTTTCATAAATATAAAAAAAAGCATGTCTTACTCATTAAATGTTTAAGGACAGGTAAACTGAGCCTTTCATATTTCCCTGCATAAAAGATGACTGAAAAGTCTAATATTTGCACTGAAATGAGAATGTACCCATGTGCTAATCCATCTGCTTTCTGGATTAAGGTACTTATTATTTGGAAACAGGCAAAGCCATCTATCTGGCAAAGAAATTATAACGCTTCTAATTAAACTGCGGACTCATTTTCTTGAATAAATTGCAGGAGTAGGCACAATCAGATGTATGTTTTATTTCTCTGACTTGAGAATAACTCCTTGGAAAAGCAGAAGCATGTGATTGACTTGGAGAAAAAAAAATCCATCTAAGAACCGGATTTTAACCTACTGTAGATGAATTTTCTACACTGTCCAGAAACAAAAGCTGCTGATGACCTACTTTACAACTCTGTTCTGGCCAGGATTATACACTGCTTGTAGAAGCTGCACTTAATTGTAAAAAGCCTAAAGGCAGCAAGAAACTAAAGTTAGAAGTAATTGTTGGAAAAAAAAAACTGTGACTAAAAGTTAAATAACTAAAAAGTTAAGAATTGCTGCAGGATAAGCAGGGCCTATTAGCCAGGATAGCCTTTGGGGCCCCTGCATTGATTGGGCAAGTTGATACAATCTACAAATACCTTATGAATATGCATGTTCCTAATATCCCAAGGTTGATTACTAGCTGTTGTATGACTGGACTTTGAGTACTGAGGCTGAGTGGATGGTTCCCTGGCTAGATTACCAGGAAAGTAGCTCTGCCACTGGGAATACAATACCAACTGTGTGTTGCTATGGATATTTAGTTGATTTTATAGCATATGTATTTGTTAGTATAGCATAGTTATATTTTTGAGACCATGTGTTTTACAAAATCTAAGGCTCCCCCTATTGATATGCAAATGCACCATTTGAACTGGTCTCAGAAGAAGCTATTTACAGGATGTGATACACAGGAAGTGGGGGAGGAGCTTATGATTTTGAAAGAAGCATGTGGTCAGATGTAGAGTGTTTTGGAGGACAAAGAGGCAAGACATGGCAACTGCAAACTGGAGGACTTTGGAGAAGCTTTGAGTTGGACTTTGACCAAGGAACTATGAGATAACTCTATCAATGGAAGTTGAGTAACTGTTTAGTTTACTTAATGTGTACCTATTGTACATGCTTATATTTCGCCAAAGGATAATTGGCTTGTGCATGTTGTAGGCATATTTTGAAAGCATTTATTTGTTTTTTGTGCAGTTGTATGTGTGGCTTTTCTGTTTAGTAAAGCATTAATACACTACAGAGGTCTAAGTTTCCTTGGCTTCCACCGCAAGAACCTTTAAAAAAAGACACAAGCAAAACAGTTAGAATAAGACTTACTGAAGGAGCAGCTTGCAGTGGCAACCAAGTGGAAGACACTGCAAGCAAGGCAAAATATTTAGAATGTAGGGAACTCAAAGTCAAACCTGCAGTGGCTTCGAATTGTGTGCAAACCACAGCAGGCAGAGCTGAAGATTTGAATGTGTGGTGTGCAGCCCTCATAAGCAAGTCTAATGAGGCCCTAACAAAGGACAAAGGCCCTAAGCCTATAAGCAAATGTAAGGAGTGTGCCACTGTTACTTCCCATAAATAACTGGAAATTCGATCAGCTCAAATAGAGATGGCCGAGTTGAGTCAAATAACAAGAAGGCAAGGCCTATGGTCTCCAGGAGACACATGTGGACTGAGTTACTTAAGGTGGGGATCCATAGAGAGGAAATCGATGAGATTCCTACACCAGCATTTCTTAAGAAGTGGAAGCAAGTGGTTGGGAATGGTAGATTCAGTCACATTAAGTGTTTTTGTTGTCATAGAAGAGGGGATTTTGCTAGGTAGTGCCATGCTGTGAAGACTGGACAACAGCAGGACAGTGTTCCCAGGACAGCACGGAAAGACTTTCAGGTTTATTCTTTCCGTTGGAAATGAATGCCTTTCCGTGAAAGTGTTACAAGGCAACAGTGGGCACCCTACAATAGTTTTGCACTGGGGAGATAGAGAAATGTGAGCAGTGAGCTATGTTTTTGGCACAGTTGGAAAGAACATTTAATCTGCTTCGTCTCTTACTCTTTTCAGTTACTGAGTATCAAGAGGTGGAGCAGGCAGAGCAGATGACCAGGCCAGATGGGAGAGAATCTTTGGAAGATGCGGATTTCCTGATGGTGGTTGAATTGGAGTGGACTTTCATCTGAGCGTTTCCTTATGAACAGGAGGGGGACAAGAGACTTTCATCATCTGGATCTTTCTTTCCACAGACTGTCAAGGACATTGTTAACCCAACTCAAAGGAATGTTGCAACCTTCCAGTGACAAAAGTCTGACCGCCCAGAAGATACAGGGGTCGAAAGGGAATTTTTTCCTCCCATTTACAATAATGAGGGGTTTATTTTGCCCTTTCATGGACAAAAGCTTTAAGAGCTGTTGAAGCATTATATTTTCTAAATATCATGCTATAGAAATCAAAAAGTGGAATGAGTTGCTATGGATATTTATGTGATTTTATAGCATATGTATTTGCTAGTTAGTATAGCATAGTTAGATTTTTGAGACCATGTGTTTTAAAAACCTAATATTCCCCCTATTAATATGCAAATGTACCAGTTGGACTGGTCTCAGAGAAAGCTATTTACAGGATGTGATATATAGGAAGTGGGGGGGGGGGGGGGCTTATGCTTTTGGAAGAAGCATGTGGTCAGACGGAGAGTTGGTTTTGAAAGACAAAGAGGCAAGACATGGCTGCTTCTAGCTGGAGGACTTTGGAGAAGTTTTGAGTTGGACCGAGCAAGGAACCGTGAGATGACTCCATCAATGGAAGTTGAGTAACGATTTAATTTACTTAATGGATACATATCGTATATGCTTATTTTGCGAGAAAGGATAATTGGCTTGTGCATGTTGTAGGCATATTTTGTAAGCTATGAATTGTGTTTTGTGCAGTTTCTGTATAGTAAAGCATTGATACACTACAGACATCTAAGCTTCCTTGACTTTTACCGCAAGAACCTTTTTTTAGGTACAAAGCAAAAAAAGCTGACCGTAGCCATGTTCCAGGAATCATTGTACAACCCCCGGGTAAAGTCCAGTTCGAGGGAGTTACTTCTGTGATGTCAGCATGTAGTCTTTGCAGTGGTATGGAGATTAGGGTTGCACTCATACCTGCAGATTCTACTCATTTTAGGATTGTTATTTTTAGTAAAGGTTGGAATGATTTTACACTATTGATGGCCTATAGAGACACTGTTAGCTGCTTTAAAAATGTATCACACGTGCATACAGTTTCAGGTCAGAGGATTTGTAAAGTTTTAAATCCAGTTTTCAGAGAAGTACTCTAAATTTCTCTGTGCACTGGTGAAGGTTCTTTGGAAAATCTACAGTCGAAGGATCTTTTTTTAATTTTTTATTGTCATTAGTGGAAATGTATACCAACTTTATCAGCTACCTGCTGATCGTGGTAAATAGAGCGTGAAGAGTTCTTTGAATTTTACCAGGAGCAGGCATAGACAGATATTTAACCAGGCTATCAAAAAGACCACTTTGCAATGCTCCAGAGCCAGGGCACCCATTAGAAACATTGGGGCCCCTTACACAGATTTAGGCCTGCCCCCCCCCACCGGCCTGACCACCAACATTTCCCAGGGCTCGGCCAATGGCCATTTCAACGAATCCGACAGCCCCATATATTCAGCAAAGAGACATCCCAATCCAGCAAAGAGACATTCCTATATAGCAAAGAAACATTCCCATATAGCAAAGAGACAGCCCAATCCAGCAGAAAGACATCCCCATCCAGCAAAGAGACAGCCCAACCCAACAAAGATACAGTCACAGCACAGGCCCACATCCAGCAACGTTATCAATTTACCAAAATTGTAATGCTTAACAACTTGTCTTCAGTCCACAGTGAACAGTCAGGCAGGCTGCATGCAGCACAGCTCTTCCACATGGCTGAGCTGTGACTGGCGCCAAACCAGCATCCGGTCTGCAGGAGGGAGTGGAGTGCAGATGTTATCAGTCCACCTTCCCCTCTCTCAGGCTGCAGTTGCAACTGCACTCACTCAGCAACCCCCCTGCTAAAGCAATAGTACCTGACGGAGGTGCCGGAACATCGTTCCATTGCGTTCCACCAGAAAAAAAGCCCTGGCTGTTACTGTACAGAAAGTTAACAACTCGTTGGTCTGGGGGCCTATGAACCAGTTGTACTTGTTACTAAACAGTAGCAACAACTCATTGGTTGGGGCCTGAGCCCCTCAGAACGCCTGGGCCCCCTAGATGTGTATGGTCTGTCCCCCCCGATGACGGCCCTGTCTAGAGCTAGTGTTACAGCATCAGGTCTTGTTCATTGTTTCAAACCTTTATATCTATATTATGGATAGGATGATCCATTTAGCTTTCAGACTGCCTATACTCATCCCAAGATTTGTTGCTTTGCTCATCTATAAAGGCCAAACATGCCTCCTAATATAAAAAACTTTCCCCTCCATTTATCTCTGGCTATCTGGGTGCAAAATCATGCATTCTAATAAAATTAAAATACCATCTGAAGAATCTGGTGACAATTTACTTTAAAGAAGAGGCCATCTTGCATTTATAAGTAAGGACGGGCTTGTTCAGGTCCTAATCCAAACCTGCCAAGAAGCTGTCACTGTACTGGGCCAATCATCTGCTACCTGGGAAATCCCCGTCCTGCAGCCGCACGTATACAAGAGGCATGTATACGTGAGCTGTAGGGCAAGGAATGCTCAGGCCGCAGACAATTGGCCCAGTACAGTGACAGCTTCCTAGCAGGCTTGCTCACGCAGGTTTCCAAATCAGATCAAAACAAGTCCGAGCTACCTACTTATAACTAAGTTATACTAAGTCAATGAGAAGGAAAACCTACTAGAACACTGTTTTATAAATGAAAGAATTGTGAGTCTTACCTTCTTCTGCAATCACTGTTAGGGTGACAGTATTTCCAGCATCCTTTATGAGCTGTACAATGTTATCATGTGACAGCTCCACAATTGACTGCCCATTAACAGCTGAGATCCTGTCTCCCACTTTCAGCTTCCTGCATCGGTCAGCGGGACTACCTTCTATTACACGTCCAATCTTATGAGGAATAACTGCAAAAAAAAAAAAAAAAAAGACTCACATAGTATTAACCACATCAACTTTCTACATCTAGATCATCAATTTCCAACTGAACACAGCACTCAGTCCGGGGTGTTTCTGGAGCAAAGTGCTGGTAAAATTAAAAAAACTGCAGCACACGGACCGCCTAAACCCATTCAACGACCAGGCAGCCAAATTGCAGCTTACACAGTCTGTCTACAGCACGAATGGTTGTTTGCCGCTGTACTCAGAGCCCTTCAGTTGTTACTCCCTCAAAACTCATTATGCAATGAACATCTTTTATTTCTGTGTGTCCAAAACAAAAAATACAGGTACAGGTAACAAATTCTATTACACATGTTAGCATAAAATTTAGACCTCAGTCATTGTTGTAGCACTTGATTATAGTAGAAAACGCCTGTAGTAATTCCCAGAGGTGGTGAGTGGTCAATGCACAGGCTTGTAGTGTCCTCCTAGCTCTCGAACAAACATGTAAATAAAGGAAATCCAGCAGCTTGATCTTCCGCAATGAATACATTTACTAATCCAGGTGTGGTACAAAATAATACAGGGCTTACGCGTTTTGGCGTGTAGCCTAATGGCCGTACACACGATCCGAATATCGTACGACAGATCGTACAACTTTTTTGCTTATCCGGTTCCTGACCGGCGCACGCCGATGTACGTCGGCAGAATGGCACGGCTGGGCAAATGGGCATACCTATACGTCCCTTTAAATTTGCCACCGTGCCATTGCGTGTGCGCGCTGGCCGGGAGCTCCGTGAGTCGGGTCGTGTGTCCCACGGGGATACCCGCGTTTGCCTCACAGAGAGGAAGAACAGGGAGATGCTAATGTAAACAAGCATCTCCCCGTTCTGCCTAGTGATAGTGTCACTGATCTCCGCTCCCTGTGATCGGGAGCAGAGATCAGTGACGTGTCACATGTAGCCACGCCCCCCGTTTGAATCACTCCCCAGGACATACTTAACCCCATACACTGCCCCCTAGCGGTTAACCCCTTCACTGCCAGTGTCATTTACACATGAATCAGTGCATTTGTATAGCACTGATTGCTGTATAAATAACAATAGTCCCAAAAATGTGTAAAAAATGTCTGACGTGTCCGCCATAATGTCGCAGTCATGATAAAAAATAAAAAAAATTGCTGATCGCCACCATTACTAGTAAAAAGAAAATATTAATAAAAATGCCATAAAACTATCCCCTATTTTGCAAACGCTATAACTTTTGCACAAACCAATCAATAAACGCTTATTGCGATTTTTTTTTAACCAAAAATATGTAGAAGAATAAGTATCGGCCTAAACTGAGGAAAAAAAAATGTTTTTTTTATATATTTTTGGGGGATATTTATTATAGCAAAATGTAAAAAATAATGCGTTTTTTTCAAAATTGTCGCTCTTTTTTTGTTTATAGCGCAAAAAATAAAAACCGCAGGGGTGATCAAATACCACCAAAAGAAAGCTCTATTTGTGGGAAAAAAAGGACGTCAATTTTGTTTGGGAGCCACGTCGCACGACGGCGCAATTGTCAGTTAAAATGACGCAGTGCCGAATCGCAAAAAGTGCTCTGGTCTTTGGCTAGCAAAATGGTCCAGGGCTTAAATGGTTAATAGTCGCAAGTAGAAATGGAATGCTTAACTAAAGTCACGAAAATTCTCGCACGACAGAAAAAAAAATTAAAAAAAAAGAAAAAAAAAATCGGAAGTGATGTCATGTGTTGTAATGTATTTGTATTGTATTTTCCAACGACAACTATACTGACTAAACGAAAATCGTACGAGGAAAATTTTCATGCTTGTCCGATTGAATAATATCGAATTAACTGTCGTGATCGGCTCTCGCAAGTAGTGTACACACGATCCAAAAATCATACGATTCTTCCTCGGACTACAGTTTTCGTACAATATTCAGATGGTGTGTACGGCCATTAAGTCATAGTTGTTGTAGTGCATTGTGAGTTCTGAGCATGGTGCACTAGGACAATGAAAAATTTGTCACTGGTAACATTTGAACAAGACACTGATGTGACCCAATCAACTGGGACATTTGTACTATTTCCTTATGCAGCTCTCAAGTGATAATTAGAACATTTCATGTTTGCATCAACTAGATGCAAAGTATTCAATATACAGAGGCAGAGGTATCATGGTTGCACGTTATTCATAGCAAATAGAAATAACCCTTTGTTTGAATGATAAAATGACTCATGCATGGCCAGTCTAAGACAGGAAGACTCCACTGCAAGAGTGTTTGTTCTGTAATTTCTGGAGTTCATCTTTAAAGGAATAAAGCACAAATGTATTGCAGAGATGTACTGCATATTTTATTTTTCTATTTTTCCCTGACATACGCTTCAACTGACTGATATTCGCTTGCAGTAAACAAGCATATTCAGGAAACAAGACATGTCCTACGGTTTTTTTGCATAATATTCACATTAAACCTTTGAATACACTACCCTCCCTCCCTCAATAGGGTTCACTGAACTCTGCATGCAGCGCTGTCCGATTATTATCTTGCAAGTCATCACAACATAGCTGAAAACGGAATGCCTGTATCCACAAATTTCTCTGATGTACAAGTTCAATGTAAAGATATGGAATATAATTAGAGCACAAAAAATAAAAAAAATAAATCCAGACTGTGTATGTAGGGGAGGGATATTGCTAAAATCATCAGCTCATAAATGCCCCAGAATAGCTGAACCTGAAAAATCTGCCAGGCATTTCAAAATTGAACAAAGTACTATACACCAGAACTAGATACTTCCTACAGTTTTACATTAAATAATGCTGACGTTGCTTTCTCCTTGCCCTAATTGATACAAATGCTAATTTAAACAGTTGCTGAGCAGATATTTTACCTTTAGCACTGTCGAAGAAGGAAACACCATGTTATATATAGAAAGAAAACTCGTCGAAATACATGACTGGGCAATCAACAGATCCTCCTGTAAAAATAGGCCATGCTAATAGTGCTGCACCTTTACACAACATTAATATTCAGGCAGATTTCTGGATTGTGAGCTAATTGACTTGTGTTCCTGTATGCCCGTACGTCTCTCAGCACTGCAAGGTATTGTTAATGCACGCAACATCTGTTTGAACACATTAAGTATGGACCACTGTGAAGGATAAGGCATAGCAGCACTGGATTTTTTTTTAAGCCAGCCAGGTGGATTTGCATCAGAAAAACAACCTATATGCTAATAATGTTTACATAGATTTTTCAACGATGTGCTGGCATCACTCTGACGCCAACTCTTGCAATGCATAACTATAGAATGTGTCATTTATGTACGATCATAATTAACAGCTAAGGAAATGTCTCAGAATTGGCATCTGGGCCCAAAGGAGTTTAGCTACAGTCATGAATCTGCTTCAACAGCCTTTACAAATCTCAAACCCCAGCAGGAAGCCGTTATTATGAAACTGGAGGGTCATGGCTTTAAAAGGATAAATATACTTTTAAAACATTCACATTTTATTTTTCCAGGAAAAAAAGCCCCTCTGCAAATATGAATTCTTGCCTCTGTGTTTTCTTTTTTTTTTTTTTTGCTTAAAAAGCTGTAATCATGGCTCCAGGTCAGTGTAAGCAGTGCTTTGTTGTCAACTTGTCTACAGGCTATCCTGTACAGTGCAAAAACCACATGCAAGTCTGGCATGATACCATAGAGCAGTGGTCATCAACCCTGTCCTCAGGGCCCACTAACCGGCCAGGTTTTATGTATTACCTTGGGGAGATGCAGACTAGAATGCTGCAATCACTGAATATCAAATGATATCACCTGTGATGTATTTCAGTTATCTTGCAAACCTGGCCTGTTAGTGGGTCCTGAGGACAGGGTTGATGACCACTGGTGTAGAGGACTTCAGAGATCCTCACGAACATACATTCTTCTTTCTACAGTTGGCTGTCACATGAGATGGAGGAATGGGCAGGCTCACCTAAAATTATGGAGGGGTTGCCTTCTTTCTGCAGTTTTGTTTCTCCGGTGATTTCATAAGTGCAGTGCAAAACAGAGGACACCACTTATTACTGCCCATACTGAAGACACTGAACCAAATGGCTTGCCTCTTGTTTTCACTGCTGGTTTGAAGTCATGTTGTTTTCTACACAGTACACTACAGACTGAACAGAAGCTGAATCTAAACAAATATGTATTTACCCTGGCCTGAATTCTTATGCCGCGTACACACGATCGCACATTCCGACAACAAAATCCATGTTTTTTTTCCGGATGGATGTTGGCTCAAACTTGTCTTGCATACACACGGTCACACAAATCTTGTTGGAAATTCCGAACGTCAAGAACGCGGTGACGTACAACACGTACGACGAGCCGAGAAAAATGAAGTTCAATAGCCAGTGCAGCTCTTCTGCTTGATTCCGAGCATGCGTGGAACTTTGTGCGTCGGAATTGTGTACACACGATCGGAATTTACGACAACAGATTTTTTTTGTTGGAAAATTTGAGATCTCAAATTTTGTTTGTCGGAAAAAGCTCCTATCAAACATTTCCCCGGAAAATCTGACCGTGTGTACGCGGAATTAGTCTACTTTCACACTGAGGCGCTTTACAGGTGTTTTAGCGCTAAAAATAGCACCTGCAAAGCGCCTCTCCAGTGTGAGAGCCCGAGTGCTTTCACACTGGTGTGGTGCACTTGCGGGATGTTAAAAAAAGTCCTGTAAGCAGCATCTTTGGGGCGGTTTAGGAGCCAAATGCCCCTGCCCATTGAAATGAATGGGCACCACTTCTGAAGCGCCTGCAAAGCTCTTCGGCAGCGGCACTTTGCGGGCGCTATTAACCCCTTCTTCGGCCGCAAAAGTGCCTCGCTAGCAGCCTAAAAGTGCTGCTAAAACCAGCGGTGCTTTACCACCGACGCTCTCACTGCCCCAGTGTAAAAGTGCCCTTAAAGCTTACGCTTATCTAAAAAAAAAAACAAAAAAAAAAAACACCAGCACAAGGAACATGACCTCCAGTGAGATGTGTCTCTTGTGCTGCCATGTCCTCCATTCCCCGAAACCGTCCTCCGATTCCCTTCCTATCCTCCGCTGTAATCTTCTGCAGGGAATTGGAGGAGGAATATTTCAGTGAAAGGAGGACATGGCAGCACAAGGGATACATCTCACTGAAGGCAAGTCATATCCCTTGTGCTGATTTTATTTTTTGTTTTGGGTGAACTTAGGCTTTAAAATACAGGGGAAGAAGAAAGAGGTAGGACATTATCCGTAGAAAGTTTTATCTAAAGAATATTGTTAAAACAGTAGAGTTATCCTTTAGATATAGTTTAGTTTTTTGTGTTTTTTTTTTGTCCATGGCATGCTGTAAGACTGGATAATATAGAGATTACTGCAAACCCACTTGCCATTAGATCAGGTTAGGTCCTCATGGGTGAAGACCGCTGTCACCACTTCAGTCATCTTACGTTTCTGCAAATCACACCTTATCATTGCTCTTTCCCTTTATTTAATGAATAAGACCAAAAGTCACATGCCAGACTTTCTTACCTCCTGGAGGGGGCTTGTTTTTGGAAGTCAGGATGACAAACCCAAAGCCTTCATTTTCTTTGCGTTGTAAGACAATATCATAAGCCTCTGCTGGTGTCTTTGGAGTTGCAGATACCTCAATGCGATTGAGCCTGGGAGAGCCATTAAGTGCAGGAGCTGTATGCTGTGGCTCCTCCTCCTCTTGCGCTTTATCTGAAATTTGCATAGAGAGTGTAATAAGTGCTTTCACCTGGATATCAGATCACTTGAATTAGATAAACGCATTACCAAAATATTACTTATAATTATATATTAACCTATAGTAGTTTCTAAAGTGGAATTGAACTTCAAAAAAATGCTGACAGGTTTTTATGACAGAAAAGACCCTTTTTGGTCTCATCTGTCACAATGATTCTACCTGCCCGTTAAAGATAATATACACTGAGCCCCACATGCAGAGCTCAGCATACATTAATGACACTCCTCTGTGCCTTGAGTAAGCGACTCCTGTGCGCAAGCACAGGAGTGACATCTTTGAAGTTTGGCCATTCAAGAGGTCAAACAGAGGAAGGAAGGAATATCGTGAGAAGATGGAAGCATGTGTGACCAGCAGAAGCGCTGACAGTACAGCGCTGAAGGCGATTGTTTGACAGGTATATCAGCCATAATGTGCTAATATACTGTGCACACTAGTAGATTATGACATAAAGCTCCTAGGGACCCATTTAATAATAAAGAAAATGATAATATATAATTTAAAGCAGGATTCTATTTTATCACCATCATAAAAGAGATCAGTGGACAGATTATTTACACCTCATTTTTCACCCACCACACCCACCAGGAGCATACAAAGTGGATAAATGGGCATGGCATGTGGACAAACATGGCACCCACTACAGGTAACGACAGGTAATTGACCGGTCTTCAATGGCCCAACATGCATGCAGATGACGAAAAAACATACTGCCATGGTCCATCTCTTTCATGGGGAAGATTACTGCTCCTGTTGCATCCTACCATACAGCACACAAATTCACATTACAAGTGATGATACTACCACACAACATCTTAATCCGTTTGTGGTTCAGAGTTCCCACATCCTGTCCGATAAAACATAAATGTCTCTAACAGAACACTGGATAGCAGTAAAAATCAGGCAGGGGATTTATTCCTTCTCTACTCTATTCAAAACTAAGAAAAAGATTTTGGCTGGACATACATTTTGAGCAATTTAAAATGTAATTTTTTATTATTATTTATTAAGTTGACCAAGTTTGATTTTCAGTATGTCATATTAATGATGGTCATTAATAACCTGAATGTGCCCCCAGAAACAGCTAACTGATGCCTTTACTGCCTCTTGTCAATGGCCGGATGGGAGCATTACCAATGTGGGAGGACATACGCATATGTCCTCCCACATCGGCAGCTGCTGCACACTCTCTGGAGCGTGCAATCTCTGATCACTGTGTCCACTGAACACAGCAGATCATAAATCAGGGTACAAGGCCGCTGTGATTGGTCCCAGTACCAGTGTACCTAACCACCAACCACACCAGTCACAGTGTCCCTTTCTTACTGTCACACCAGTTATAGTGGCTCTGATCACTGCCACATCAGTTACAGTGGCTCTGATCATCACCACACCAGTCCTAGAGTTCTTGATCCCCGCCACATCAGTCCCAGTGTTCCTGATCACCGCCACACCCGTCCCAGTGTCCCCGTTTACCTTTACACCAGTGTGTCACCAAAACTTTGGTGACACACTGACTTCACATCTCTTCAGAGAGCATTTTACAGTGACGTGGTGCTGTATTCCCTCCTTACCACCTGCTTTAAATCCTTGACTGGCGTTCATGGGGTATAACCCCTTCCACAGCTGCAAAGCGTAAGCCCTTGGCTGCCATCTCTGCAGCTAAAAGGGGTAGTGGTTGAGAGGCAGTAAAACTGTGGCTCAACAATTGGGTTTTACGCATTTGACCATTTATAATCTGATGGTCATATCATTCTGGTTGAAGTTGGACGTTATTTTCACTAGGAGCAGAAAATTCTTGGTTGGGAGTGCTTGTCCTCGGAAAGGCCGGTGCTTGGTGCCGGGAAGGTTGGGGACCGCTGTGGTACATAATCAGTCCAAACTGTGAATAAGCCTCACATGTGGTATTGCCATACTGAGGTGGAGGGTTAGAATGTGCATTGGGTTGTAATTCTAAGTAAGCCCAAGTTGTGTGTGAGAAAAATCTTATTAAATGTATAACTTTGTTAAAAAAAAAAAAAAGGCACATTTCATTTTCTTTTCGCATTTTCCAAAAACTTTTCCAAAAAAATTAAGTCTTTAAAAGAATCACCATGCCTCTTGAAAAAACACCTTGAGGTATTTCTTCTCCAAAATGTGGTCATTTTGTGGGTGTTTCTACTGTCCTGGTGCTCCAGGGCATTCAAAAATGTGATAGCCAATCAGGAAATCAGATGCGTAATTTATGCCCCTAAAAAGTCTGAAGGTGCTCCTTGGATTTTGGGCCTCTCAGTGTGGTTAGGCTGTAAAAAAAAAAGTCTCACACGTGGTATTGTCACACTCAGGAGTAGCAGAATGTGTTTTGGGGTGTAATTCTAAATATGCCTGTGCTGTGTGTTCAATATAGCTAATTGACAACTTTGTACAAAAAAATACATTTTAATTCTGCATATTCCAAAAACTAGGTAAAAAAGTAAGTCTTCAAAAGACTCACTATGTCTTTCAGAAACTACCTTGCAGTGTTTGCTTTGCAAAAAGGGCTATTTTGTGGGTGTTTCTCTTGTCCTGGCACTTTAGGGACTAAAGAAATACGATGGGTAGTCAGAAAATTAGATGAATAATTTATGCTCCTTAAAAGCCCAAAAGGTGCCCCTTATATTTTGGGCTCCTCCATGCATTCAGGCTGTGAAAAAGTCCCACACATGTGAGATCCCCACATTCGGGGTATAACAGAATGTGTTTTGAGGTGTAATTCTAAGTTTGCCAATGCCGCGAGAAATAACATGTTCAATGAAAAAAAAAAAAAATACCCATTTTAATTAAATTTTCCAAAAAATGTGACAAAAAAAAATGACAACTTCAAAAAAACTCACTATGCCACTTAATACCTTGGACCGTCCATTTTCCAAAAAAGGGTCATTTGGTCAAATGTACTGTCCTGGCATTTTAGGGCCTCAAGAAATGCGATAGGAAGTCAGTACATCAGGATTGATCAATTTTCAAATATATGCATACAATAGTTGGTAAACTCTATAGAAATGCAACAGAATACATGTCAGCGTAACTTTATGAAGAAATATTACTGTATTTGCAAAATTTTATAACAAAAACTATAAAATAACAAAAAATAAAAAACCCAGTAGTGATTAAACACCACCAAAAGAAAACTGTCTCAAAACATGATATAAAAATAATTTGGGTACACTGTTGCATGACTGAGTAATTGTCATTTAATGTGCGATATCACTGAAAACTGAAAAATGGCCTGGACTGGAAGGGGGTGAAACAGTGTGGACTTGAAGTGGTTAATATGTGTATAAAATGAGGGGAGTTTGGGACTTTATATGAAGCACCCTAAGGTGCCTCCATTCCGCGGGACTTTATATGAAGCACCCTTAGGTGCCTCCATCCCTATATGGCGTCATAGGAAAGGGAAGTTGGGACTTTATATGAAGCAATTGAGTAATGGAGGTGGATTACAATATAAACATATTTATTAAGTAGCATGGGTCTACATACATTAAAAAGTATTTCATATCATATATACACAAAAGGCGTGCACAAGGGCTGAGTATGTAGAGTGGAAAAATACATGCATAACATCATATGGTCAGAATAATGAATATATATATATATACATAAGAATGACATGTCTGTGCCAATAGCTGCAGGCCTAACACTGGCACATGCACACACATGGTACATCTGTGTCCACCAGATGGTATAAAAAAACATCATGTATTAATAATAAATAAATAAATCTCAATCCGTATGGGGTATATGGCTGCGGCATCAAAATAAAGCTCTACGCATTTCGTGGGTATTCCCACTCGTCAGGAGCGGATGCGTCAGGCATTTCTATGGAATAAAAAGATTTAAGGAACCGTACTTCTCAGAAAAAATCCAAAAATGTTGTTTCTATTAATATAAATGGTTAACCACTAACACTCACCAACCCAGGCATAGACTGCAAAGTGGGGTGATCGGTGCAGGGTTGGCCGAGAACATGGCGATAGCACTGAAAACTGAAAAATGGCCTGGACTGGAAGGGGGTGAAACAGTGTGGACTTGAAGTGGTTAATATAGTCTGTATCAAGCTTACTAATGTGCTGCTGCTTCTTTTCCAAAATGTCCACTATCCAGATATTCCTTTTGTTTATGTTATGACAGTAACCAACTTTCCGTCAGTCCATTGATCTGCATTGCACAGAACCTTTCAGGTTTGCCGTTAGGTCAGCAACATGAGTTTTCATTCTCACCTCCCTGCCTGCCAGCTTTGGTCAAATGAAGGAGATCAGCAGAAAAAACCTCTATCATAGAAGGTTCCGATTTATCTCATCTGTGGCATCTCAGTAGCCTGCTCTTTCCCTCTTTGCCTGTCCCAATAGTTTTACAGAGCTGCACTGAATGTGTGCATTTTTGTTTGTGTCTTTAAAGTGAAGCTTCGGAAAATTATTGTGAGCAACAAACTGACAGAGAGCTTGCTTAATCTGGGACCCTGAATCAAGCAGAGTACCACTGATTCCATACCTCCAAACAGTCCTGGATTCTGTGGGACTGTCCCGAAACTCGAATACAGTCCCAGTGTCCCACAGATCCAGGCGGTGTCCCGCTGCCACTGAAGCTAGCACCTGTACCTTTAAAGCACTGTCAGCATGGTGCCACGATTGGAAGGCTGTAACCACACTCTCTGCCCTGCCCATGGCTTTGCCACAAAGTCCCACCCACTCCCTCACTATTGGAAGCCTGCAAGTACGTTCAGTGCAGTGCCCACAGCTTTGTGGCTAAGCCCCGCCCACTCCTGAATTCCAGTGTAAGCAGTGAACTCAGTGCAGCAGGGGAAAGGGGAGGTAATTGCTCTCCAGGAAGAGACTGGCTATAAAGGTAATGGCTGCTGCACATGACAAACAGGTGCTGGTCCTGATGTCAGTCCTGTGCAATCTGGCCAGAGTTTTCTTTTTTAATGTATACTGCTTTCTGCTTCTAAATTCTTTATTGCTCAGCAGCATAGGGTCTTTGCACTTTTTAGGTGGACATGGAAGTGTTGCTTCAATCTGTGCTTTTTGTAATCTATGTTGTAAATGGCATCCTACTGACTGCTGTACTGTATTATGTTATATAGTCTCAATGGCTTCCTTCTCTAAGCTGTGCTGTACAGTACGGACCTTGCTGGAAAGAGGTCTCCCGCGCACATGCGCGGGAGTGACGACATCACGGCTCTGGCCACTCACAGCGCCGGAGTTGCGAACCCGGAAGACACGCCGAGAGGAAATGTCAACCCCCTTGGTGGTGACTGGGATTAGCTGCTGACACCTCATTCTAAGGTAGGTATTTCATAATGAGCTAGTATGTGGTGCATACTAGCTCATTATGCCTTTGCCTTACAGGTTTTCTCTTTTTTTTTTGTGTGGGTATACAACCGTTTTAACTTTGTGAACATTTTACCATTGGAATAAACTTGTGTTAAGATTTGAATATTATGGTGTAGCTCTTCAAACCCGGATTACTCATCCCTACCACAACCCTAGGTGACAGTGAAGGTGTGTACAAGCAGCCAGCCTAAAATTTTCAAACTCTACATTTACACCATTACCGCAATATTTAATAATAAGGATATAAGTAATCATACAAAGAATCCTAAAGATCCCAGCACCTCTGATCCACTTTTCTAAGGGACATACACAGCAGGCTCTAACAGTATGTAATTCCGTGTAGGTCGCCCCCCTCGTTCATGCAACTGTCGACTTCCCAGGTCTCTGTGCTAATCCCTTAAACCATGAGATTGCTCCACTGCCGCAGGTGGAATGTGGCCACTGGTTCCTCATGACAGTCCACAACCCAGCTTCCGAGACACTGCGAGTGTGTGCCCTCAACTTAAGAGTTCACTCCTGCACCCCTTTTTCAAACACTGTTCTCATCTGCAAACCTTTTCCAACACTGCTCACTTGTGCATCCACTGCCACCATCTTTAAACACTACTCACCTCTGCATCACCTGCCACTATCTTCCAACTGTGCTCAGCTTTGCATCCCTAGCTACTGTTTTTCAACACTGCTCACCTCTGCATCCCCTGCCACCCTCTTACAGCATTGCTCACCATTACATCCCCTGCCACCCTCTTCCAACATAGCTCACCTCTGCATCTGCTGCCATCCTCTGAAAACACTGCTCACCTACACATCCTCTGCCACTCCTTTCACCTCTACATCCCCTGCCACCCTCTTCAAACACTGATCACCCCTCCATCCCCTTCCACTCTGTTCCAACATTACTTATCTCAGCTGGGTAAGCACTCAAACCTACACAAAAAGGTCATTTTGATGGCCCGGCAGGAGAGAAGAAAAAAAGTTTAAACAAGAACAACATGTCTGAAAGAGCAAACGCACAACAAAAATGAGCTGGCAACATAAGAAAAAAATATTGTTATTAGAAAAATTCATAAGTAAACCTTGACTTTCCAAAAGTAACACCTGAGGTCTGCTAACCTTAAGAGAAATTGAACTCTAGAAGCTGCCTCTATAAAAAAAAAAAAAAAAAAAAAAAACAGACAGAGGGCACTAGTCACCAGTACGGTCTCCCTGCAGCTGATCTTACCACATTATTGACTTACCATGCCTTGTTCTGCACTTTTGCTCTTTGGAGGCAGCCATTTGGGTAGAAGCAAGGCTTTGCTTCTTCATGACAGAGCCTCCAGCAAAGAGAATAACAAGCAGCATAGTAGTGACATTACTAAAACTCACTCCAATTTGTCTGAGACTAGCAGCCTAAAATTGCACGCTGCAGATACAGTACATAGCTATGAGGCTATAGGCATAGGACCGACTAAGCTCCCTCACAAGTACACTGAAATTTTTCAGGAGGAATTTCGGGCAAAAAGGTATTTCTAAATGTTCTTTATAACATAGCAAATCTTCACTTTTTGAGTTCAGGACTGCTTTACTATTTTAAGAAAAATTGTTCAGTGTAAGAATTACATCGCTGAAGGGGTCATGCACATAGAGCATTTGCAGGCGTTGACTATACAGCATAAAATCTGCCTCTATTTCCACATATAAGCACCGGCACTTGCGTTTACATGTGCAAGCATATGGGCATATATTACCAAATGCACAAGGCCTGCATTTGGGAGAATACGTGCAAATGCGTGAACGCAAGTACTGGCCTTACACAACTATATCCGTGTACAGAGTAGTAATTCATTTCTATTGGCAGGAATAAACTGCAGCTGTGGCTCCCAGAATTCACAAATGTAGGCGAATGTTACACAGTACGCCTACAAATAGGGATGCACCGATGCCACTTTTTTGACACCGAGTACGAGTACCGATACTTGACATCATGTACTCGCCGATACCAATTACCGATACCTGTTTTTGGTCATGTGACCATTTTTTTTTTTAAATAATGTAAAAGTACACATTTTCACCATATGAGGAATTGAAACGAAGTCAAAAGACATTATGAAAGAAAACATGTTTATTTGTTGGTCACAAAGCTGTTAAAGTGCAAATTGCACAGAACATGTTATATAAAAAATAATGTTACTGTCATGTAATGTCACCGGCCGCCATGAGGGGACATGGTGTAAGGAGGATGCTCGCCATGTGGGGCTGCCATGTAGCAGGCACAGCAGCAGCTGCAAAACACATGTCATGAGGGAAACAGCACTCACCGCTGTGTGGAGAGGCCGCAACCTTATCCGGTTCCCGAGCTCCGCCCAAGCTGACGTCACTTCCGGTATCGGTGCATTTTCACGAGTACCGGTACCCCAGAAAATGCCAAGTATCAGCACCGATACCGATATCAGTGCATCCCTACCTGCAAATATATCCCTATGCATGAGCCATAAACAATCTAACAGACCTAAGGCTACTTGTATTGCTTTTATTTTGTAAAATATGTAGATCACATCTATAAAGACAAAAAAAAGATACAATCTACAGTTTACAGTGTGGCCTTTGAGCTTGGATTTTTAGATTACATTGGGGCAATTTTTCAGCACAAACTTACTTACTGCATGTAATCGGGCAGAAAACTGTAAAAAATTTGCTTACAACCACAAGATGTATGTTTCCTAATAAACAGAAGACACTTTCTTTGGTAATGCATCCCATTTGTTTATGGGAGATAATTACATTGATGTTTTGTAAAATGTTCCATCTTCTGAAAAGTAGCGTAGACGACACCTTAAGGGTCCCACTGGGCAAAATCATTTCTCATCAGCAGACATACTTCTCAGAATATGAGGTTTGGAAAATTCGCTACATTGATTTAATCTGCGAGGCACTAAAACATCTACCAGCCAAGAACAATGCATCACAATTCCTTTTATTGAGCAGATCACCGAAGGTCTCCAAGCAGTTTGCTGCAGTGAGCAATGCAGAAAGGTCACAAGGAGAGCTTTTCCACAGAACAGAGAAAAAAAGGCAGCCTTGGATGAAAAGATGTTGTGAGCCATAAAAGGAAACAATAAAACAGTATAAAATATAGGACCAGTCAAGGTTCAAAGCATACCTATCCTGGATATGCAGAAAAGCAAAGTGCATTTCTACATTTTTTGGTTTATATTTAAAAAAAGGATTCACAAAATGTAAAAAATGAATTTGATAAGTTTTTAATCAATTGCCAAAAGTAATTCTGTATCATCCACTCTGGAGTCCGAAATACCCCTATTTCAAGTTAATTGCTGCAGCTGATAAGTTACCAATATACCAGCTTCCACTTGAAGCAATTCACCCAAAATGGACAGCAACAGTGTTTTCTTTCAATGGGAGATTTCAGTTATGTGAAAACAAGGTGACCATTATAAGCATCCCTGGCAGAGTTCTAGTTTGGCCCAGTCCCCGACACTTTTGTTGGCCAGCTTTGTCTACATGTAAATATGAACAAATATAAAAAAAAAAAAAAAAAGAGAAATGAAATACTGTATAATATCATGACACATATTAACCATATAATGGTTTGCATGATATGTTCTCATAGATCACTATAACGTCGCCTGCTTATGAGAACATTTTTTAGTGAACTAACCCATCTCAGATCAGGTAAACTCCAGTTGAACTACTTTCCACTTATTGTTTAGTCTATGACAGTTTGCATGAGACAGAAAGAATAAAGGGAGGGCACACTACATGGGGAAAGCAGGCCACATTACATGGGGGCAAGGGAACATTACATTGGGCACACAGCAGGGCATATTACACTGGGCACACAACAGGGCACATTACATTGTACAGTACCAGTTTCCTTCATATGCATAGCACTGCAAGGAAGCGGCTGTGATGAGTCCACTTCTGGCATGCTGTTCCCCTGCTGACCCTTCCCCACCTCCTGTCTATCTCAGGTGATGTCACATACAAGCATCTGAGATGGACAGAAGGGACCAGCGGGAATATGATGACACATCTAGTACTATTACAGCCGATTACCTGCCTAGCTCTGCATGTGTTGGCAGAGGGGATGCTATCTACCTGTCAGATTGCTGCAGAACCCATGAGGACTTCTTGCAGAACCCTAGGGTTTGGTAGAACCCCGGTTGAGAAACCCTGGACTAGAGTTGGGACTGCACTATGCAGTGTGGCTTTAATGAGGTAGTTTTGCTTCTACATATATTTGCAAACGCTGTGCAACTAAAACCTCAGTTTTTAGTATAAATTGTTAGCTAGCGTAATCTTTTTGTTTTGCGGGCTAGCTGAAAAATACATTATGTTTTGTTTTATCGAACACAAAACACCCCCGAGAACTCTCAGGCTACTTTTACACTGAGGCGTGCGGGCGCTGGCGGTACAGCGGCGCTAAGTATAAATATACCATAGTTCTAGTGGCGCTAGCAGGGCGGTTTTAACCCCCCGCTAGCGGCCGAAAAAGGGTTAAAACTGCCAGGTTTGCAGCGCTCAGTGGGTTTGCATCGCTGCCCCATTGTTTTCAATGAGAAGGGGCGCTTTAGGAGCGGTAAATACGCCGCTTCTACAGCGCTCCAAAGATGCGGCTTGCAGGACTTTTTTGACCGCCCTGCAAGCGCACCGCTCCAGTGTGAAAGCCCTCGGGGGCTTTCATACTGGAGTGCATTGAGCGGCTCTTTCGGGGCGCTTTTCAAGCGCTATTTTTAGCATTTTAGCGCCTGCAAAGCGCCTCAGTGTGAAAGGAGCCTCATTATTGGCCATTTCTCACCACTTTGAACAATATTCCTTATTTAGTGTACTCTTAAAAACGTCAACACTGTTTGGATGACATTTATCCTGTGAAAGCGCCATGTATCATATGCAGTGCTATAGTTTTTATTTTACTGTTTTCAATTTTTAATTCATCCTCTTCTTCTTTCAGCCCATTCCTGTCTACAAGCACTCGCTTCAATGAAGCAGCATGGCATGTTTCAGGGTGGGTTTCCAGATAGTGACAACAATGGACCATTCCTGCACAAAAGAAATTATCGTGGCTGCCTTTAGTCTCCCTGGAAGACATGTGACAAGGATCACCAAGAATTGTTTTAATAAAAACTGCAAATGTAAAAGATAATAAAAAGTACGTTTTGCAATTACATTTACATGCTAAAGTATAACTAAAGGCAACATTTTTTTACGTTTTGGACAGAGTTGAGGTGGATTAGAATACTGGTCAGATTTTATTGCTGTCTGTGCCCCCGCTAGAGAGATTCAGCCTCTATTTGTGCTGTTTACCATTATCATTGAAAGTAAAAAGTAAGGCTACTTTCATACTGAGGCAGTTTTAAGGCGTTTTAGTGCTAAAAATAGGGTCTGCAAAGCACCTGAAAACTGCTTCTCATGCCTCCCCGGTGTGAAAGACCAAGTGCTTTCACACTGGGGCAGTGCACTTGCGGGACGGGTAAAAAGTCCTGCAAGCAGCATCTTTGGGGCGGTGTGAGAGAGCTGCATACAGAACTCCTAAACCGCCCCAGCCCATCAGCATGAATGAGCAGCGCTTCCGAAGCGCCTGAAAAGTGATTTCGGAAGCGCCACAACACAGGCGCTATTAACCCCTTCTTCGGCCGCTAGCGGGGGTTAAAAGCGCCCCGCTAGCAGCAGAAAAGTGCCACTAAAACTAGCGGCACTTTACCACTAACGGACCCACCGCCCCAATGTGAAATTACCCTAAAAAAAACCCCCATTTTGGATTGTACCCAGAAAAGTAATAGAAGGGAAATCTTCCAATAGGTCCCCAAGGAATTCCCTTAATTTGCAGGGATGTCCCCTCACTTCCTGTTTGGCTATGGGACAGGAAGTGAAGGGAAATCTCCCCAATGGGATGGCAGAAAAAAATATGACAGGAGTTATAACCCTCCCTTGCTTTATCCAAAATGAAAAAAAAATGTTTTGCCTATAGTACTACTTTAAAGGAGAACTGAATCTTACATAGGTTGAACCAAAAAAAAAAAAAAGTCCATCTAGCTTTCCTTTTGGCTTGGTTTAAACTAGCGTGATAACTTTTGTAAACCATTTTCAGCCAGATTATGCAGTGCAAATTTCAGTGCAAGTGGTTAATGCGATGTGAAGGCTGTACGTTTCTGGATGTGATACTACTACTAATCTTGAAAAAAGAAGAATAATTCTACAAAAAAAAAAAAAAATGCATGTACATGTGTTTTTGATATGTTTCCATTCAGGTCTATGGGCCCAAAAAAAAAAAAAAAATAACACTGCATCGCACCAAAGTATCACAAGACCCCTCCCCGAACTCACTTTGCAGTCGTGCTGCACAGATGTGAATGGCCACCATGGGCTGGAGCCCCTGCGGGGATATCAATGGGAAATCACACAAGTTTGGCATTTTTTATTTAATTTTTAATTATATTCTTTACTGTTTTACTTCACATAGGACAGCTAATTTTGCTGCTGCAAGCTACTGATCCCGCACAGGTACCTTTCACAAGAAAGCACTCCAATGTGCCTGGATAGGTTTCTAATATTCACACTTTTTCACATTTTCACTTTTCCATTAGGGATTTCTTTTGTTCACATCTCATATCTGCAGTCTTGTACACACTCTTCCCTGGCCTCATTATCTGCCTTACCATTGCAACAGGTTGGTTTATACATGCATTCCATGATCATTTTGCTAATTTAGCAATGTTTGTTCATACACCTATTATACTTTAGTTGACACCTGAATGGATTATCTAGGGGCGGAGTCCACTGGAGACCTTGTGGGGTTATAAATGGGACAGCTGATTTTGCTGCAGCAAGCCATTGATCCTACACATCTTTATCTTCCATATTGAGCACTTCTCTGTGCTTGTTCATGTTTTTTATGTCTCAGATATTCACACTCTTTCCCGTTTTCTCCTTTTAGGGATTGCCTTTTCTAACATCCCTTTTCACATATCTGCAGTATTGCACACATTTCTCCTTAGCCTTATCTGTCTTACCATTGCAACAGGTTAGTTTATACATGCATTCTATTATATACTCTGTTACTATTTTGCTAAATTAGCAATGTTTAATTATATACATATCACATTTTATTTTAGCCGACACCTGAACGGATTTATTTAGGATCTCCAAGGTCACTCATTTCTACCCATGCCATGTCCGCCTTCCCATTGTTCCTTGGTCAGGGTTTTTTGGTTGGCACCGCTTCCTCAGCTCCCTTCCCAAGCATATATTGCTGCCATCCTCAGTGAACATAGCCACAGGCACCTAGGCTTTGCCGATTGGTGAGTATGGAGTCTTTTTTTCTGTGAGGCCCCTCTTACCTTTTTTCCATCATTTATTCATGCGTTACATTACTTTTTGATCATTCATTTCCAAATATATCCCATATGCATCCACCCCTGAAGAGCAAGCCACATCTTGTGAAATGCGTCGGGTGTTATAGATGTCATGTATACTCATGTAATTTAAATGCAATGCAATCTTTAACTATGTGCAATATTGTATTGGCTTTGGCTTTGCCTTTGTTTATGTTACTTTTTAATGTGTGACTTTCTGTAATAAATATTTTACTGTATTTACATTTGTCGATTTTATCAGCCAATTATGCACACCTCATTTAAAGTCCCAAGGGCGACATCCATGTTTCTATACCATTGAAAACAATGCTATTTCCATTTGAGTTGCATCATAAATCACACTAGCGTGAACCAGGCCATAATGAATGGAGCCTCTGATGTTGAGTGCAACGCACCTGGTCCAATACTCACCTTCATCCTCGATCCAGTAATCTTCACTGTGTGGCGCCCACTTTGCTTCTGAGAACATCTTTCCCGGGTCTTCTTCAGCTTGTGCATGCATGGGGTGGCCCCATTCATTCCCAAGACAAAAGTCATACTCTGTAGGATCACTGAAAGCTGCTATGAGTACAGCTCTCACAGGAAAGAAGAAGAGGACCTGTCAAGGACATTTTCAGAAGATTTTGAAATGATGGGGCAGAACAGTGAAGATTGCTGGATCTGACCAGGTGGCCTGCATTCATTAAAGTTAATGATAATTTAGTTATTGAGTTTAGATCTACTTTAATCTTGATGGAAAAAATGTCTTTACTCATCTATAATCTCTTTATTCCTTTTTAAAACATAGAAGACACCAAGTATCCTGGGGATGTCTTACAAAACCACAGTGAAATGCATGACTTTTGTTTTGGTGACTTCTTTGCTCAGTAATTTGTGGTACCTATATAAACTACATAAAAGTGGGGCTAATCATTTCGTAAGCTTCACCACTACTGAGGAGATAACATTCAGAACGCACACACAACAGAAATTAAATAAGCCATAATGTTTGCAAATAGTCTTCACACTGAACAGTTTACCAAGAGTCTAACCTGAGTAGAAGATCTGTCTTCTCACGGTAAGCAACACGTGACCATTACGAGCAGCATTTGTCATTAAATCCAGGACCTGCTTGTGGGACTTTCCCTTCACAGGCACACCATCAATACAGATTAGCTCGTCTGCAGCACGAAGTCGTCCATCTTTTTCTGCCGCTCCTAAAGGAATAATGGCTCCGATATATATCTGCAAACAGAGAAGAAGGAGGAGACCAATGGTCACAACCTCAACTGAAATACCACATGGGTTAGTATCAAAGGGGTAGGTAACTTCGCACTCCAGCTGTGGTGAACCCACAAATCCCATCATGTATCTGAGAGTCATGTCTGTGGCTATCACAGTATTGCAATGTCTTATGGGATTTGTAGCTTCAGATAAGCTGGAGTGTCGAAGTTGCCAACCCCTGGTTTACATAATAGTATGAGAAACATTGAAATACACACTTTTCTAACAAAAAGTTAAAGCCGAAGAAAGTGTGGACCATGTCTGTTTCACAGTAAAGACCAATATAATAAACTTCCTTTAAAGAAAAAAACTAAATAGATGCAGACTCTTATAAAGCTGAACTTTACACAAAGTATTGAATGTAGATTGCAATATAAAGCTGAAAATTGTTTTGCTTATATTCTACTTATACTACCCCACCCCCACTTTTGTCATCATAAAGAAATTGTTATATAGAACCTGTTTTCATTACATACCTTATCTTACATCACTGGGTCTCTGTGTTTCCCTATGCAATGCAGATGGTGGTTATTGGGAGGGCCTAGAACAGTGCTGAACAGAACTTCCTGAAAACATCACAACACCCTGCCTCTGCATACCTTTCAAGAGCCCTCGGCCTTGATGCAAGCAAACAGGCTGTCTCTTGGGAGGAGTAATGCAAATATCATAATACCTTAATGAGCGGATGTCAGTCTGGAGAAGTGGATGGTCCTAAGTAGACTGCATTTGCATGCAGACCATCCTTGGTAATACCCACATGTGCTGCTGAGCCTATGACTGAACAAACTGAAAGCTAGTGAATGAAAGGGCTGGGGCAAGTCAGGCTGAGGAAATGGGTAAATGAACCCGGACGTCTTCCAGCCAGGAAATGAGGCAGGTTTTATGAGAAGCTCAGAGAGTGCAATAAAATCAGAGTAAGCAATCTTCAGTATAGTAAAGAAGCCTATACAATTGTGCAAGACTGAAGTTAAGTGTCAAAAAAAGTGTATATACTGTGCGCTATCCAAAAAATATATATAATAGTGCAGCTGCTTGTGCAAGCCCCAAATACTAAAAGCACTTCTAACAATATTACAAGCGCGCATCTACATAAATTAAATTATAATCAACCTTAGTGTTAAGTGTTCATTATATGTGATACTCCAAATAGAACTTCAGCAATAGGACCCAATTGCATGTGCAACCTATAAGTGGATCGTGCAAGAAAATCTATTTAAGTACACTGTATGTGCTAATAGTTGTTATAAAACAAAAAAAATAAACAACAAACTCTATTTAACTCGTGAGAAACTGTAACAACCATATAGTGAAACAAAGTAACAGATGAAAGAGAGTCCCAGAAAATATATGTATCAGCTGAAAATCTTCTAAACTCTGCAGGAATGTCACTGTTTTCCCATTCAAAAGGTATAAAAGGAAAGCCGCTTACCAGATACGTCGGATCTATAATTATAGAGATCTAATGAGCCTGGTGCATAAGCCTGCCGGCACCAAGAGTTTCCACCTCCGCTTCACTCCTGAGCGATAGATATCCTCATCCGATTTAGTGATCGGTATTTCAGGTTTACATACAGCTGGGATCCACAGATGCACAGAGCGATGATCCTTATGGTGCGCTTAGCCCTCCTCACACCGTCCTGATATCAGCCCCTCAGCGGAGATAAATTAGGGAGATCTCATAGTGCAGATGTATTCAAAAGGAGTATTTATTTAAAACAACACTCGTATTCACAGCAGACTATCACGGCAAAGTTCTTCACAGCAAGCAGCAAAAATGACACTCCACAGGAACAAGGAACTAAAATAGCAACTTTTTCTTAGGCATAAAAAACAGCAGCGGAGTCAACCAAGCTGACTGCTAAGGAAAAAAGAACGTGATGGCGTCACAGCCAATTTGCTCCACCCGACGCGTTTCCCCTAAACAGGCTTCCACTGGGAACGGAGGCATGTCTGGACGCCAGCACATCACGTCTTAAATACCCTCCCGGCAGGAAGGACAACGGAAGCAGTATAACTTCCTCCCGTTGTCACTCAACCCGGCGGTTCCTTATGTCAGTTTATCATACTCCAAATAGGACCGCCAGCATATGCAAGTATTCTTTCCCCCTCTATGCATTCAAAAGAGGAGAGAGAGAAAACACACACAACCGCTGTGCTTCATTTTTACAAAAAATATCCATATTTTATAAGCAATATTAATTTCTATCACCATTTTTAAATTAAAGAACTTTATAAAAAACCTTATATAAAACTTTTCATAAAAATATCATATAAAATATATTAAAAAATATATTAAAAACTATTTATCTGTATCAGCAGCTCTTATAAGGTCCTCTTCCAATATTTGGGGGTCATAAACTTTATCCTCAAAACGTTTCTTCAAAATATTAGCCTGAATATAGAAATCTTCGATTTTTGAGCAATTTCTTCTTACCCGCTGAAACTGACCCTTTGGTATGGCTTTTAGCCAGTTGGGGTGATGACAGCTCCCGATAGGAATGTAACCATTCCTATCGGTTGCTTTAAAAAATGTTTTGGTGTATACAGGTGAAAGCCAGTAAATTAGAATATTTTGAAAAACTTGATTTATTTCAGTAATTGCATTCAAAAGGTGTAACTTGTACATTATATTTATTCATTGCACACAGACTGATGCATTCAAATGTTTATTTCATTTAATTTTAATGATTTGAAGTGGCAACAAATGAAAATCCAAAATTCCGTGTGTCACAAAATTAGAATATTGTGTAAGGGTTAAATTTTGAAGACACCTGGTGCCACAAACTAGTCAGCTGATTAACTCAAAACACCTGCAAAGGGCTTTAAATGGTCTCTCAGTCCAGTTCTGAAGCCTACACAAACATGGGGAAGACTTCAGATTTGACAGCTGTCCAAAAGGCGACCATCGACACATTACACAAGGAGGGAAAGACACAAAAGGTTATTGCTGAAGAGGCTGGCTGTTCTCAGAGCTCTGTGTCCAAACACATTAATAGAGAGGCAAAGGGAAGGAAAAACTGTGGTCAGAAAAAGTGTACAAGCGATAGGGATCACCGCGCCCTAGTCAAGATTGTGAAAAAAAACCCCTTCAAAAATGTGGGGGAGATTCACAAGGAGTGGACAGCTGCTGGAGTCAGTGCTTCAAGATCCACCACCAAGAGACGCTTGAAAGACATGGGTTTCAACTGCCGCATACCTCGTGTCAAGCCACTGTTGACCAAGAAACAGCGCGAAAAGCGTCTCACCTGGGCTAAGGAAAAAAAGAGCTGGACTGCTGCTGAGTGGTCCAAAGTCATGTTTTCTGACGAAAGCAAATTTTGCATTTCCTTTGGAAATCGAGGTCCCAGAGTCTGGAGGAAGACAGGAGAGGCACAGGATCCACGTTGCCTGAAGTCTAGTGTAAAGTTTCCACCATCAGTGATGGTTTGGGGTGCCATGTCATCTGCTGGTGTCGGTCCACTCTGTTTCCTGAGATCCAGGGTCAACGCAGCCGTCTACCAGCAAGTTTTAGAGCACTTCATGCTTCCTGCTGCTGACCTGCTCTATGGAGATGGAGATTTCAGGTTCCAACAGGACTTGGCGCCTGCACACAGCGCAAAATCTACCCGTGCCTGGTTTACGGACCATGGTATTTCTGTTCTAAATTGGCCAGCCAACTCCCCTGACCTTAGCCCCATAGAAAATCTGTGGGGTATTGTGAAAAGGAAGATGCAGAATGCCAGACCCAACAACGCAGAAGAGTTGAAGGCCACTATCAGAGCAACCTGGGCTCTCATAACACCTGAGCAGTGCCAGAAACTCATCGACTCCATGCCACGCCGCATTAATGCAGTAATTGAGGCAAAAGGAGCTCCAACCAAGTATTGAGTATTGTACATGCTCATATTTTTCATTTTCATACTTTTCAGTTGGCCAACATTTCTAAAAAATCCCTTTTTTGTATTAGCCTTAAGTAATATTCTAATTTTGTGACACACGGAATTTTGGATTTTCATTTGTTGCCACTTCAAATCATCAAAATTAAATGAAATAAACATTTGAATGCATCAGTCTGTGTGCAATGAAAAAATATAATGTACAAGTTACACCTTTTGAATGCAATTACTGAAATAAATCAAGTTTTTCAAAATATTCTAATTTACTGGCTTTCACCTGTAGTTGTCTTCCAACCTTGCTAATTGTAAGGTCCAAAAAGTATCAACTGTTATATAGATAGTAGATGAAAATAATAGGTCCCTCTGAGAATTTTTGTGATGTCTGAAAAAATAATTTTTGTGATGCCTGAAAAAAGAAAAAATTACTATAATTTTTTGGTAATTCTTTTGAAGTTTGTTGATGTTTGAAAGTTTAGAATAAGATCGTTTTCAAGCAAGGAAACTTTTATGGATAAGAATTTTTTCTACTTGTACAATCAGGACCCTAATATCTATTAGATGGGAATTAGGAGAACAGGGTGCAAGTGGGTTAATAATATTTTTTATTTGTAATATTTTCATGGTGAGAGATATAGAGGATTACTAATTTGTGATGAGTAAATAATTACTATCGAAACAAACATTTGGAATCATGTAGAAATTTTTGTTCAATGTATTGTTGTGGGGTGTACTGCTGCACACCTTAAGAACATGACCCCATTATTGGTGTATACACATATATATGGGGGTATGCAAGTGTGTCTATGAGGGAACTGTTGATGCATAAACATGCTTGACATTTTGGGTGATATTTTGAGAGATATGTATATCGGAGTAGAGCTGCTGATACAGATAAATATTTTTAATATATTTTTTATGATATTTTTATGAAAAGTTTTATATAAGGTTTTTTATAAAGTTCTTTAATTTACAAATGGTAATAGAAATTAATATTGCTTATAAAATATGGATATTTTTTGTAAAAATGAAGCACAGCGGTTGTGTGTGTTTTCTCTCTCTCCTCTTTTGAATGCATAGAGGGGGAAAGAATACTTGCATATGCTGGCAGTCCTATTTGGAGTATGATAAACTGACATAAGGAACCGCCGGGTTGAGTGACAACGGGAGGAAGTTATACTGCTTCCGTTGTCCTTCCTGCCGGGAGGGTATTTAAGACGTGATGTGCTGGCGTCCAGACATGCCTCCGTTCCCAGTGGAAGCCTGTTTAGGGGAAACGCGCCGGGTGTAGCAAATTGGCTGTGACGCCATCACGTTCTTTTTTCCTTAGCAGTCAGCTTGGTTGACTCCGCTGCTGTTTTTTATGCCTAAGAAAAAGTTGCTATTTTAGTTCCTTGTTCCTGTGGAGTGTCATTTTTGCTGCTTGCTGTGAAAAACTTTACCGTGATAGTCTGCTGTGAATACGAGTGTTGTTTTAAATAAATACTCTTTTTGAATACATCTGCACTATGAGATCTCCCTAATTTATCTCCGCTGAGGGGCTGATATCAGGACGGTGTGAGGAGGGCTAAGCGCACCATAAGGATCACCGCTCTGTGCATCTGTGGATCCCAGCTGTATGTAAACCTGAAACACCGATCACTAAATCGGATGAGGATATCTATCGCTCAGGAGTGAAGCGGAGGTGGAAACTCTTGGTGCCGGCAGGCTTATGCACCAGGCTCATTAGATCTCTATAATTTGAGATCCGACGTATCTGGTAAGCGGCTTTCCTTTTATACCTTTGGATGGGAAAACAGTGACATTCCTGCAGAGTTTAGAAGATTTTCAGCTGATACATATATTTCGTGGGACTGTCTTTCATCGGTTACTTTGTTTCACTATATGGTTGTTATTGTTAGAAGACTGAAGTTAAGGCCAGAGTTCAGCTTTAAAGCTTAACTCCAGGCAGATTAAAATAACACATATGAATGTATTTAAATCTATATACTATATATAAATCTATATACTAACAAGGAACAAGCTGACAGGTGGAGAGAGCTAAACTCATCAGTCTGTTGCTCCTTCACTGTCCAATCACAGGCTGGGATAGGAAGATGACCTAGCTGTATTGCATGATTGTGATCACAGCAACTGCAGCCCGGCATATTATATATACCTTATTTATTGGCGTATAACACGCAACCCAAGTTTAGGAGGGAATTTTAAGGAAAAAAAAACTTACATTTAAATGCCCATCAATGCAGCCTTATCAGTGTCCATCTGCAGCCTTGTCAGTGTCATTGTAGCCTTGTCCATCATTGCAGCCTTGTCAGTGTCCACCTGCAGCCTTCCTGCTGTGTCATTTACTTGTCAGTACAAGTTTAAAAATGGCGCCGCTGTTCTCGGCCGCTCTTGGTGGCTTTCGGCGGCTCTCGCAGTCCCGCGTGAGCCGCTCACAATCGGCGTATAATACGCACCCACGATTTTCCCCTGATTTTAAGGGGAAAAAAGTGCGTGTTATACGCCGATAAATACGGTATATATATATATATATATATATATATATATATATATATATATATATATATATATATATATATATATATATATATATATTTATATCATTTCATGTGACAACACTGAAGAAATAATACTTTGCTACAATGTAAAGTAGTGAATGTACAGCTTGTATAACAGTGTAAATTTGCTGTCCCCTCAATGTCTAACCCGCTGGCAACAAAAGCGAGTATACTCCTAAGGTAAAATGTCCAAATTTGGCCCAATTAGTCATTTTCTCTCCCGGGTGCCATGTGACTGGTTAGTGTTACAAGGTCTCAGGTGTGAATTGGGAGCAGGTGTGTTACATTTGGTGTCTCCCTCTCTCATACTGGTCACTGGAAGTTCAACATGGCACCTCATGGCAAAGAACTCTCTGAGGATCTGAAAAAAAAAAAGAATTGTTGCTCTACAGAAAGATGGCCAAGGCTATAGGATTGGCAAGACCCTGAAACTGAGCTGCAGCACGATAGTTAAGACCATACAGCAGTTTAACAGGACAGTTTCCACTCAGAACAGGCCTCGTCATTGTCAACCAAAGAAACTGAGTACACATGCTCAGCGTCATAGGTTGTCTTTAGGAAATAGATGCATGAGTGCTGCCAGCATTGCTGCAGAGGTTGGGGAGTCAGCCTGTCAGTGTTCAGACCATACGCCGCACACTGCATCAAATTGGTCTGGATGGCTGTCATCCCAGAAGGAAGCCTCTTCTAAAGATGATGCACAAGAAAGCCCGCAAACAGTTTGCTTAATGATAAGCAGACTAAGGACATGAATTACTGGAACCATGTCCTGTGAGACCAAGAAACTTATTTGGTTCAGATGGTGTCAAGCGTGTGTGGCGGCAACCAGGTGAGGAGTGCAAAGACAAGTGTGTCTTGCCTACAGTCAAGCATGGTGGTGGGAGTGTCATGGTCTGGGGATGCATGAGTGCTGCCGCCACTAGGGAGCTACAGTGCATTGAGGGAACCATGAATACCAACATGTACTGTAACATACGGAAGCAGAGCATGATCCCCCCTCCTTCAGAGACTGGGCAGCAGGGCAGTATTCCAACGTGATAATGACCCCAAATACACCTCCAAGACAACCACTGCCTTGCGAAAGAAGCTGAGGGTAAAGGCGATGGACTGGCCAAGCATGTCTCCATATCTAAACCCTATTGTGCACCTGTGGGGCATCCTCAAACAGAAGGTGGAGGAGCCCAAGGTCTCCAACATCCACCAGCTCCGTGATGTCGTCATGGAGGAGTGGAAGAGTACTCCAGTGGCAACCTGTGAAGCTCTGGTGAACTCCATACCCAAGAGGGTTAAAGTGATTGTAAGGGTTTTTTTTTTTTTTTTAAATAACAAACATCATACTTACCTCCACTGTGCAGCTCGTTTTGCACAGAGTGGCCCCGAACCTCGTCTTCTGGGGTCCCCCCGGCGGCTCCTCCCCACATCAGATAACTCCCTAGGAGAAGAACCCCCCTCTACCGGGGGGTTACCTTGCGGGCACGCTCCCGAGTCCATCATTCGGCGTCTATGGCCACTGAATGTATGACTCGGCCCCACCCCCCACGTCCTTGGATTTGATTGACAGCAGCGAGAGCCAATGGCTGCACTGCTATCAATCTATCCAATCAGGACACGAGACACCGGCCGGAGCTGGTGTGCTTGTTTTCGTTGCGCAAATTTCGGGGCTCAGGTAAGTATAAGGGGGGCGAGGGTTTACAACCCCTTTAAGGCAGTGCTGGAAAATAATGGTGGCCACACAAAATATTAACACTTGGACATTTTCACTTAGGGGTGTACACACTTTTCTTGCCAGCGGTTTAGACATTAATGGCTGTGTGTTGAGTTATTTTAAGGGGACAGCAAATTTACACTGTTATACAACCTGTACCCTCACTACTAGGGATGAGCTTCGAGTTAGAGTTGAACTCATGTTCGACTCGAACATCAGCTATTCGCCGAACAATTTGGGGTGTTTGCGGCAAATTCGAAAGCCGCGGAACACCCTTTAAAAGTCTATGGGAGAAATCAAAAGTGCTAATTTTAAAGGCTTACATGCATGGTATTGTCATAAAAAGTGTTTGGGGACCCGGGTCCTGCCCCAGGGGACATGTATCAATGCAAAAAAAAAAAGTTTTAAAAACGGCCGTTTTTTCAGGAGCAGTGATTTTAATAATGCTTAAAGTCAAACAATAAAAGTGTAACATTCCTTTAAATTTTGTACCTGGAGAGTGTCCATAGTATGCCTGTAAAGGGGCGCATGTTTCCCGTGTTTAGAACAGTCTGACAGCAAAATGACATTTCAAAGGAAAAAAAGGCATTTAAGACTACTCGCGGCTATTAATGAATTGCCGGTTAGACAATACACATAAAAGTTCATTGATACAAACTGCATGGGATTTCCCCACAGGGGAACCCCAAACCAAAATTAAAAAAAAAAAAAACGGCGTGGGGGTCCCCCTAAATTCTATACCAGGCCCTTCAGGTCTGGTATGGATATTAAGGGGAATCCTGCGCCAAAATTAAAAAAAAAAAAAGACGTAGGGGTCCCCCTCAAGATTCATACCAGACTCTTCAGGTCTGGTATGGATTTTAAGGGGAACCCCGCACCAAAATGAAAAAAAAAAATTGGGGTAGCCCACCAAAGCACCTTGTCCCCATGTTGATGAGGACAAGGCCTCATCCCCACAACCCTTGGATGGTGGTTGTGGGGGTCTGCGGGCGGGAGGCTTATCGGAATCTGGAAGCCCCCTTTAACAAGAGGACCCAAAGCACCCTCCTAATGTTGAGGGCATGTGGCTCTCTCTCGTCCCCCCCTCTTTTCCTGTGGCCTGCCAGGTTGCATGCTCGGATAAGGGTCTGGTATGGATTTTTGGGGGGATCCCACGCCAATTTTTTAAAAATTTTGGCGCGGGGTTCCCCTTAATATCCATACCAGACCTGAAGGGCCTGGTATGGAATTAATTTAGGGGGACCCCCACGCCAGTTTTTTTTTTACATTTTGGTTCGGGGTTCCCCTGTGGGGAGATCCCATGCAGTTTTTATCAATGAACGTTTATGTGTATTGTCGGACCGGCAATTCATTAATAGCCGCGAGTAGTTTTAAATGACTTTTTTTCCTTTGAAATGTCATTTTGCTGTCAGACTGTTCTAAACACGGGAAACATGCGCCCCTTTACAGGCATACTATAGACACCCCCCCAGGTACAGCATTTAAAGGAATATTACACTTTTATTGTTTGACTTTAAGCATTATTAAAATCACTGCTCCCGAAAAAACGGCCGTTTTTAAAATTTTTTTTGCAATGATACATGTCCCCTGGGGCAGGACCCGGGTCCCCAAACACTTTGTAGGACAATACCATGCAAATTAGTCTTTAAGTTGAGCACTTTTGATTTTGAACGTTCGAGTCCCATAGACTTCAATGGGGTTCTATCGTTCGTGCAAAGTTTTGGTCTGTTCGCAAGTTCTGGTGCGAACCGAACCGGGGGGGGGGGGGGGGGGGGGGTTCGGCTCATCCCTACTCACTACTTTACATTGTAGCAAAGTGTAATTTCTTCAGTGTTGTCACATGAAAAGATATAAGAAAATATTTACAAAAATGTGAGGGTAAAAAAAAAATAAAAAAAATGAGTGTACTCACTTTTGTGAGATACTGTATATATACACACATACATACACACACTTTAACAGTAAATTTAGATGTTCATTCAGATCTAGAAAAAAAAATACAAACAAGTCTGCCGCATAAGTTACATCACAAACTTGTAAGGTCATTTATTTCCAAGTAACATGCTGTAAAGAGTCAGGGGGTGACAAGCCGGCTCAGACAGTTCAGTCAACTTAAAAGGCTTTATTCAGCAAAAAGCAACAGAAAATTGACAAGCTTTGTCTTTATAGGCAGTTCAAACAACACAAAACTCTTCTTAGCAGTATAAGAAAGTCTGTTTAAATAATGCTCAGCATCCCAGCCACTGCATATAACATAGCAAAGTCCCAGTTCAGGCAAGCTCACCCAGCAGAATCAAGTCATAGGTAACAGGGGTCCTTCCAGCTTCAAGCTCCTCTCAGCTTTGATAGCTCAACAGCCATCTCTCTCCAAACACACTTCTCCTCCCTGACATTTTTAACTCAGCTGACAATAAGCAGGCCTGAATGGGAAGTACCTGCCCTCTTCAATTAACCCCTTCTTAACCCTGCCCCAGGCTGACTCTCCACAATGCTTATAGTAGTAGTTAAAAGTACACTAAACTAATTTGTTTTCAGTTAAACGAATTAGGTAGGAGAAATAAGCAGAGCCATGCTTGGATGAAAATATTTCGGTCCTGAGACCAAATACAATATTGAATCTCTGCTCTAGAACTATATGTAGATGTAAAGATTTAATTTCCCAGAAAGGGAGAAGAATGTTTTTTACATTTCAACTCTAGCAAGAGCTTTTGCTTAAAAAAATTTTAAACCCAACATTTCATGTGCCTGCTGTACCATGTACTTGTATGAAATTGTATCCTGTTCTCTTTGTATTGCTTCCTTCATGTGAAATCCCTGGTTTTCCTGCCAGTGACCAGACTTAAGCGTGAAAGCACAGTTGCCTAGCTGGGCTGGGAACTCAGCCTGCTCTACTCCAGACTTGCCCTGACACCGCACAGCCAATCACTTGGAAGACCAGTGTACTGCTGTTGCTCACATGCATCTGAGAGGAGAGGGGGATATGATCATGTATATAAAAAAAAAAAAGAGGGAAGGTATTTAGAATGTTTTTTATATATATACACAAATGCTTTGCCTTTCATTTCTATTTTAAACTGAATGGGTTGTATTACAAGGTGATCATTTACACATACTTTAAGAGTAAAGTGATTATAAAGTCTAGGTTTTTTCCACTATAAAAATAACAACCCTGTTATACTTACCTGCTCTGTGCAGTGGATTTGCACAGAGCAGCCCGGATCCTCCTCTTCTCGGGTCCCTCCCGCCTATTGAGTGCCCCCACAGCAAGCAGCTTGCTATGGGGGCACCTGAGCCGGGTCACAGCACCCTGTGTCCATTTAGACACGGAGTCGTGGCCCGGCCCCATCCCCTCTCTCTCCTGATTGGCTAGCTGACTTTGACAGTAGTGAGAGCCAATGGTGCCGCCGCTGTGTCTCAGCCTATCAGGAGAGAGAGTCTTGGACAATCGAGACACTCGTGGACATCGCTGGACATGGGGATGGGGCTCAGGTAAGTATTAGGGGGGCTGTTGCACACAGAAGGTTGAATTAGAATTCATTAAGATAAAAAACCTGACTCTACAAGCCCTTTAAAAGGGTTGCAAAGGTTCGTTTTTTTTAACAACTTCACGCAAAACGACATACCCGTACGTCAGCTGCCATAACCCCGGTATTTTCCGGAACGCTGTGTGTTTCTCTTTAAGATAAAAATGGTCTCCGCGGCAGATTCACCACAAGATCACTTTTATCGACGTCGGGAGAGGTGCCCATCCCCCTCCCGCCGCGCTCCGGTCGTCCCCGTAGGTAGCGGCAGAGATAATCACATCCTCCCCCATGGATGAAGATGGCCCCCCGCTCGGCTCCATAGCATGGGAGGGCAGAAGTGACGTCAAATGTCACTTCTGCCCATAGCTCTTAAAGGAGAATTTTTTTTTTTTCAAGTGACTTTTTTTTTTTTATTGCATTTTAATATAAATATGAGATCTGAGGTCTTTTTGAGCTCCTGTCATGTTTTTTTTCCATTACAAGGGATGTTGACATCCCTTGTAATAAAAATAAAAGTGACCTAAATTATTATTATTTTTTTTAAAGACAGTGCCAAAATAAAAAATTAACAGTGAAATAAATGAGAAAAAATATATATTTTTTTAAAGCGCTCTGTCCCGACGAGCCTGCACGTATTAGCGAATGCATACGTGAGTAGCGCCTGCATATGAAAACGATGTTCAAACCACACGATCATTAGAGCGAGAGCAATAATTCTAGCCCTAGACCTCTTCTGTAACTCAAAACTGGTAACCTGTAGAAATTTTTAAACATCACCTATGGTGATCTTCAAGGGTAAAAGGTTGTCACCATTCCACGTGCGGGCGCCATTTTGAAGTGTGACATGTTGGGTATCAATTTACTCGGCGTAAAATAATTTCATTTGGAAACAATGCAAAAAAAATTTTTTTTTTTAAATCATCGACCACGAGGATTGGCAACCCGTTGATCACGATCTACCCATCGACCACAGATGGGTGGCGGATAGATCAAGAACACGTCCCTGCATTGCTGACTCTGGGCTTTCCCCCCACAGCTGCAGAGTGGTGCAAGCACACGCTCAGCCAATCCTACACTGCAGAGGCAGCTCCTGCCCCTTGCATACATGCGGCTGCAGGGCTGGAAAGCTTACAAAAAGGCTTGGGCAGGTTTGGGCTCTTGTTCAAGCACCACAAGCTCTTTCACTGAGTGCAGTGCGTGCTTTCCCACCAACCCTCCTCTCTGATCCAAGGCAATTGCAAGTGATATCATGTGAGAAGAGGACTGGCAGGGATCAGCGCCAGAACTTGCAGCTCTACTATGGCAGCTTCTCTGCACCAGTCTGCATAAGGAAAGCCTTCCTGACCCCCCAGCCCTCCAGACCCCCCTGTTCCGTGTCCTCCTGACCCCCCAATACCATACCCTCTTAAACCCCCAGTACAATACCCTTCAGATACCCATAAACCCCCTGCACCATACCATCCTGACTGCCAATGTGCCCTCCTAACTCCCATAGTACCGTTCCCTCCTGACCCCCTATACACCATACCCCTCTTGACCCCCCTGAACCGTACCTTCCTGATCCCCCAGTACTGTTACTGTGCCCTCCTGATCCCCTGTTCTTTGCCCTGTTAACTTCTGACCTGCTCACCCCTGTCCTCTGCTCTTCTGATCCCTATACACTGCTCTTCATACTGCTGACCTTTGTACACTACCCTACCTACTACTGACCTCTGTACATTGCCCTAAATCCCACTGACCTCTGTACATTGCCGTACATACTACGGACCTCTGTACTCTACCCTAAACACTACTGACCTCTGTACACTGCCCTACATACTACTTAGGGCCCTTTAACACTGGGGCGGTTTGCAGGCGCTATTGCGCTAATAGCGCCTGCAAACCGACCCGAAAGTGCCGCTGCTTTGTCTCCAATGTGAAAGTCCTGCTAGCAGCATCTTTGGAGCGGTGAAGGAGTGGAGTGTATACCGCTCCTTCACCGCTCCTGCCCATTGAAATCAATGGGACAGCGCGGCTATACCGCCGGCAAAGCACCTCAGCAGAGACGCTTTGCGGTGGTTTTTAACCCTTTCTAGCAGGGGTTTACCGCCGACGCTGCCCCCGCCCCAGTGTGAAAGGGGCCTTACACTGGCCAGAATTCACGGCAGATAGCCAGGCCTGAAACTAATCAAACAAATCAGCCTGCAGTACCAGATGTTCTGCTTTCATGATGAATTCCAGCATCAGCCTTGTGGGGATGACGAATTACTCCCCAGAAATGAAAGAAATGGTGAATGAAAGTGAATGCTGAGTTTCTCACTGAAGCTAAATTTTAAGGTAGGCTAAGTTTATATTTCCACAGTGACATTACGTTTTTTTTAAGATTTTTATTAGTTTTCTTCATGCAGTCTTTACTTTTTATTGGGGGCTTACTAAGTGAATTCCTTTTAAAAAAAAAAAAAAAAAAAAAAAGGTCGCCACACCCTGGTGATCTTTGATCTCTTCCATGTTGTCCAGGTAGATCTCCACCACTCAAAGGTTGCCTACCCCTGATCCACGGGATCTTAAACTGCCCCCAAAGGTATAAACACACCACAGTAATGAGCCAATAGAGCACTGGAGCAGGAAGTAAGGCTGGTATATACCCTGGAAGTTTATTAGTTAAGCTAAGCTGGCATGCAGGTGCCTAGAACTGTCTGCTGTGTAGTAATGGTGGCATGTAAAGTCTCCATGTCATGAGAGATGTATGGGGCTGCCACCGATGGTCTATGTGTGAAAACGCTAATTGATCAACTGAGGCTGGCTTTAAACCTTTTGGGGCAGATACACAGAACATTCACATGAGTGCCAGAATTCCTCTCCCTTATACCTGTCTGTGGATAGTGAAACTGAAAGCACTGAAGCCAAAGCAGCAACATGACAGCCAACTGTGAAGAATGGTGATGGAAGTGTTATGGGTTTGGAGCTGTTTGCTGCTTCAAGGCCTGGGAAGCTTGCAGTTGCTGAGTCAACTCTGGTTTAAAAGAAACAAATGATATTCAAGGTTGTAGTCTTTACTCCAAAGTACCTTCTATTGCCATCAGTCTCCTCCATATAACTCTTTTTGCAGCTGTGATCTGACTTCCAGTTATAAGATGGCTACATTCATTTTCCATGGTCCCACTGTATGTAGGAACGTAGCCGCTCTCTCTTGCTCACTGCCAAGATGGATTATGATATTTGTAGTGTGCACAGAGTGGCAAGTAATCTGCACTGCTCTTTCCAAACAAATGGAATCATTATTAATGTGCAATTTTCTCAAGAGGATGGTGATGCAAAAAAGAAAAGAAAAAAAACAAACAAAACTTTACATTTAAGTTTTGGACCTACTATCAGTGGGCAATATATGCAGGGGAGGGGGCAGAACAGTTAATGGGGACCTTGGATTGCATTGCAAGGTCTGCTTTAAATGTGTGCTTTTTTTTTTTTAATGCAGGCAGTGCAAGTACCCAAATTTGCCTTGATATCATACTGTTGTAGTTTCCGTACAGCAGTGCTCAGATGGGGGGAGACGCAGAACAAGGTTGTACCACAATGTTCATGTGCTAGCAAGGAGCATGCTGATAGGAAGAAAAAACAGAGATATGACATTGTCAGGCTGTCGCTTTTCCTTTCACAGGCTGGGAAAGGTACAAGACCTGTAAGTGTTACCTGTTACTTATCTGCCATGTCAAACAGTGCTCCATTGTGTGGCAGAGCTGTGAACCTGAAGAGGAACTTCACAACCCCCCCCCCCCCCCGACACCTATCTATTTGCCTTCCCCTATACCTCTTTTGATTGGTAGTCCACAAAACATGCATGTTCAGTGATCTAGTGGTGTTCTGATGGGATCTGCTGTGCCGCTGCTGTGTACCAGGTCCCATGTCGCCATCTTAATCTGTGATGTCATTAGGAGGCCAGCTGTCCTCCTTCTGGGTTCATGTAACTGGGCCCCCAATGATGCCCATGCACTGCATCATTAGGGTGCTTGCGGCAGATATTAAGATGATGTGCCACAACTTTTGCATAATAGGATATTTTGGGGCTTCCTGGGATGCGTACCATGGGTATGCCAAGTGGCTGTGGGAAGTGTACCGTCATTATTGATTAGGCGAGAACCTAGGAAGTAGGGGGTTGAAAAAATTATCTTTTGCGATTTTGAGAAAAGAAGTGAGTAGAGATGAGATGGCAGAAAGTGGCTGGTGAGGGTAAAGATCTGCTTTAAATGGAGTAAAATCCCCAAAACAAAGCCACATGGCCTTTTGAACTCACATTGCCTCATTAAATAAGGTGTATTACTGCAATTGGTATAGAAAATAATCACATTTTGTTGCTTTGCAGCCTGAAATGAATACAGACAAGGTTTTTGTTTTATCCAGCTGTATTTACTCAGTGCAATTTATAACATCCAAGTAAAAGATTTAACATCATGTCAGAAAAAAAAAAATCAAAAACTGAATCACTGAGTAGGAAAAAGGATCACCCCATCCTAAAAATGACTTGTAAACTTAATCAGGTGTAGCTGATCACCTTCTCAAAAGCACATTTAGCCATATGACTTTCAACTGTGATCAGCTGTGGTCAATCTCTTTAGCGCAGCATGAAAAGAGCTTTCCTGGAGCATTTCAGTCCCTGGTAGTGCAACTAAAGCAAACAATCAACTATGGGTGGCAGGGCAGGGACCAGAGCACTTGTCAGGATAGAAGGAAAAATGGATGGGGCAAAATACTATCAAATTCTTAAGGAAAATCTGCTGCCCTCTGAAAGAAAGTTGTCAATGGAAAGAAGGTTTACCTTTCAACATGACAATGACCCAAAACACACAGCAAAAATGACCACACAGTGGTTGAAGGAGAAAAAGGTGAATGTCCTTGCATGGCCTAGTCAGAGCCCATTGAAAATCTGTGAAATGACTTGAAGATTGCAGTCCACAAACAGTCACCATCAAATTTTAACTGAACTTGAGCAGTTCTGCAAAGAAGAGCGGGCAAACATTGCAAAGTCTAGATGTGAAAAGTTAGTAGAGACATATCCCAACAGACTAAATGCTGTAATTAAAGCAAAAGGTGGTTCAACAAAATACTGACACAAGGGGGTGATCCTTTTTCAAACTCAGTAATTTGGTTTTTGAATTTTTTTCTGACATGTTAGCAAGGCTGGTGCAAGGATTTTTGACACCCTAGGCGAAACCTAATTTTTCCGCCCCCCCTCCCCATTGGCTCCACCCCCGACTCCACCCCCTTTGCCCTGGCCATGTATACCCCATTTTTTTAATAAAGCACTCATCAAATGCAGCCCACCAGTGTCCATCAAATGCAGCCTCACCAGCGCCCATCAAATGCAGCCTCACCAGCGCCCATCAAATGCAGCCTCACCAGCGCCCATCAAATGCAGCCTCACCAGCGCCCATCAAATGCAGCCTCACCAGCGCCCATCAAATGCAGCCTCACCAGCGCCCATCAATACAGCCTCACCAGCGCCCATCAATACAGCCTCACCAGCGCCCATCAAATGCAGCCTACCAGCGCCCATCAAATGCAGCCTACCAGCACCCATCAAATGCAGCTTACCATTGCCCATCAATACAGTCTACCAACGCCCATAAAATGCAGCCTACCAGCGCCCATCAAATGCAGCCTACCAGCGCCCATCAAATGCAGCCTACCAGCGCCCATCAATGAAGGTTTGCTTGCTTCCATTCATTTGGGAGTCGGGACACAGACACAGTCCTCCACCGCCACTGTGCCTCTGACACTATGTGCGAACAGAGCGGTGGCTTCCTGCTGGTGCTGAGACATAGTTGCTTGTTGCAGAGAGAAGAGAGTAGGAACACCAGTGGCCAGGCACCCTAGGCAGCAGTGTGCCCTAGGCGGCTGCCTAGTTTGCCTAGTGGTAGCACCGGCCCTGCATGTTGCTGTTAAATCTTTCACTTGGATGTTATAAGTTGTACTGTGTAAATACAGATGGATAAAACATAAACTGTGTCTGTCTTCATTTCAGGCTGCAAAGCAACGAAATGTGATTTTAACCACCTCCCGACCGCCCACTGTATATTGACGTCCTTTTTTTAAAGATGGATATCTCGGTAACGGCAGCAGCTGCTGCCACAACTGAGGTATCCATCTTTACAGCGGGCGGTTCTGTACACGATAACGGTGGTCTCTGCGGTGGGGTTGCCGCGAGATCACCGTTATCGGCGGCGGGAGAGGTGCCACCCCCCCTCCCGCCGCTCTCCCGCACCCTCCGCCGCTTACCGGAGCCGTCGGTAGCGCCGGAGGAGATCGGGTCCTGTCAGTGCTTCGGTATAGAGATGAGTGAGGCCAAGATGGCCCCCACCCGTCTCTATACCATGTGACGGCCGGTGCGACGTCATTACGACGGCTCTGCCCACTTTTCTTAAAGGCACAATTTTTTTTGTGTCATTTTTTTAAACGACTTTTTTTTTTTTTTTTTTTTTGCATTTTAGTCTAAATATGAGATCTGAGGACTTTTTGACCTCAGATCTCATATTTAAGAGGACCTGTCATGCTTTTTTTCTATTACAAGGGATGTTTACATTCCTTGTAATAGGAATAAAAGTGATCCAAATTTTTTTTTTTTAAAAACAGTGAAAAAATAAATAAAATAAAGTAAAATAAATAATAATAAAAAAAAAAAAAATTTTTTAAAGCGCCCTGTCCCGACGAGCTCGCGCGCAGAAGCGAACGCATACGTGAGTAGCGCCTGCATATGAAAACGGTGGTCAAACCACACATGTGAGGTATTGCCGCGACCGGTCGAGTGAGAGCAATAATTCTAGCCCTAGACCTCCTCTGTAACGCAAAACCTGCAATCTGTAGAATTTTTTAAATGTCGCCTATGGAAATTTTTAAGGGTAAAAGTTTGACGCCATTCCACGAGCGGGCGCAATTTTAAAGCGTGACATGATGGGTATCAATTTACTTGGCGTAACATTATATTTCACAATATAAAAAAAAATTGGGCTAACTTTACTGTTGTCTTATTTTTTTTTTCAAAAAAGTAAATTTTTTCCAAAAAAAGTGCGCTTAGAAGACCGCTGCGCAAATACGGTGCAAAAAAAAGTATTGCAATGACCGGTATTTTATTCTCTAGGGTGTTAGAAAAAAAAACAATATATAATGTTTGGGGGTTCTAAGTAATTTTCTAGCAAAAAAAAATGTTTTAAACTTGTAAACACCTAAAATCCAAAACGAGGCTGGTTTTGAAGTGGTTAAAGAGGGGTGATTATTTTCTATATCCACTGTATATGTTTTGCTTGGAATAAAGAGTGATCAAGTTAAACTTTCAGGTCATATTTTTTCTCTGCAAGAAGCACAGGTGGCAACAGTACATTTGGCACACACTAGACCTCTACATGACATTAGATAAGAAAGGACAAAAGACTTCTTATATTTTCAGCAGGAGATTTAAATCAGGCCATGTCCTTTGCACTAAGATGACACAATGATTCTTAAACTATTCTGTCTGGCCAGAGATGACAGTGAATGAACTGTATGTGCTTTGTTTCTGTAGTTTCCTGTCTTTTTCAATTATATGAAATTATTGGACATGCACAGTGGAAAAGCAATCCATAACACAGTGTGCAGACTCTGCAGGTACCTGGAATCACTTACTGCCAGAACACAAGGCCTGTTAATTATTTATCCCTGCTATTTGATTACAGTCTTCTCAGAAATCGTTTTTAATGCTTTGCTCTTCCTCAAATACAGTAAAGCACAACATTAATTATATAGTGTTGCATTTATCGGCGTGATAAATCAAATACATTCTATACAGCTTTCTTTCCTGATCACCAGCTCAAAGCCCAAATAGTCACCTTCTTCTACACACACATTCATACTGGCTTACCTAAAATATATCTAAAGCCAAAACTTTTTTTTCAGCTGTGGATATTTAAAGCCCATTTTTATGCCATATGTGCCCCACTGGGAAGATTTCCTTCATTTCTGTCTCAATAAGAAGAAGAAATCTCTGTAGAGTAAAGGAAATCCTCTCCTAGACAGCTGTCTCTGGAATAAGCTTCTTCACTGGAAGAATACCCCTCTATTCATGCTTTGGTGACAACACAGAATTTTAGATTTCCCATCACTTTTATACTCAGAGGCAATGGTCACCAGAAAACATAAGTTAAACCCCCTCAACAGGGACAAAGGCAGCAATAAAAACCCGACAGTGGTTTCAATGTTTCTCTTTTCTATCCAAATGGGAGATGAAAATGGGTTCGGATACACCCTTAAGTTCACCTTTTGGAACATGCTACACGTTCCACCCTTATTTAGGTTGGAACCTGTCACATGTTCCAACAGCTGCAGCCTCTCCCCCTCAGTGAGAGCAGGCGGGCATCTTCTCTAGGCGCCTGCTGTCACAGCTTGAAAGAAAAAATGCCTGCCTACACCCGCCCGGCCACGTCATTCATGCACAGTGTGAATGGGAAACTACAAGTCAGCTTGTAGCTTCAATTAACTACCATGGCGCTGTTGAACGCTCTGGTAGTTCATTCATTCTTCCTGTCAGTGTGCATCTGTCTGCCTGTACCAGGTACGAGCAGACAAATACACTGAGAATTCTGCAGGAGTCCTGCATGGCACCATGCATTTTTTTTTACCTGCAAATAGATGTGCATTTATAATTTTTTTTAAAAAAAAAGGTGAAATTAACCTTTAAAGAGGACATAAACCCTCATGGGTTTTACGTCGTCTTTATGCATCGCATACCAGCCCATTATGTGGCACTTACCTGCAAATGAAGCCTGAGATGCCCCCCGCAGGTGGCCACGTCCATCTTTACCCCTCTTACTTCCAGGGCGCGTGGACTCCGGCTCTGTGACTGGCGAGTCGCGTGACGTCAGTCACGCGCATGCACACAGGAGCCGACAGTCACGGCAGGGGCCCTTTAGAAACCATGCCCTTCTTTTTAGTGCCCATGCATCAATGACGTTGGCGCAAGCGTATGTGGTAAATATCTCCTAAACCGTGCAGGTTTAGGAGATATTTCCAGTACCTACAGGTAAACCTTATTATAGGCTTTCCTGTAGGTAAAATTGGTGTGTAAGGGTTTACAACCACTTTAAGGCAAAGACTTAAGCTGGCCAAAGACTTTTTTTTTTTGATTTAGCCAGAGGGCAAACAAGCAAACTTATTCTGAATAGATGTATGAGTTAGTGTACTTTGTTCAACAGGCTGCTCTTTGCATGAATTTGCTTATTTAAAATCTAAATCTAGCCATAAACATTATTTTCCAACAGATTCCTCCATCCATGCTAACCAGCGTGCATAGAGGAATCTGCATAGCCAACTATCGCATTCAGGCAGCTGGCACCTACAGCGGTCAGACTACTTGAACAGCGACTATAAATGATTGAATGCAGTCACTGATCGTCCAACCAATTTTTCCATCAAAGTTTGTCGAGCCCCTTGGTATAGATAAGGCCAACCACAACTCGAATTTCAAGAGGAATCAGCCAAAATTGAAACTGTATATGGCTAGGTTAATAGAACTTTTCACTTCTTATAGAAAAATGAACAGAGGGAAATGATATGCTGTAACAGCTATTATATGCTGAAAATGTATAAGTTACACAACGATTTACATAAAAACTCACATTTGTCTATTTCATTCACAATCATTAGCGAAGCACTACATGATAACTTTACTGGAATCGCTAAGTAACAGTACTCACTGCCTGGTCTGGCCCATCTCCCCCGAGAACCCGAAATCCAAAGCCAGATTCTTGTTTTCGTAAGAAAACATCCAAGTCCTTTGTATTTGGAGCTATAAATGAAAAAACGAGAAACACATTACCAATGAAAAAGATAGGTCAGATTACTAAAATGCTGTCACTACAAACCATTAGCAATGCATTGAATCTGCCATTATGTTTAGCCAGTTAATACTGCCACAACTGCTAAACAGCAGGCATCACAAATACCTATAAATGATGCTGGAGGGGGAAATGTCATTGCTCTGATATTGAACCCAGTCACCCTTTGCATATAGCGTGTGACTGCTCTTCCCTGTCCTGGGTTTAAATATCACATTTTCAGGGATCAGAGATATGTGAAATCACCTTATGGCTCCTGCTATTTGCCGGTTGCCTCCAAATAGCATACTTAACAGAATGACAAATAAGCTATAAGATTTATATGCACTGTAAAATAAACTGCAATGTCAGCCAGTTTAATAGTGTTATAACCTAAGCAGCACAAAAGTGGTAAACTGAAAAGAAATTCTGTTGCTTAGTGTCCTACGGTGTTCAATTTTAGGCCTCCTCTGCGATAAGAACTTGTTGAGATACTCCCAAAGAGTTATATACTTCTAAAGGGATGCAGACCCCGCAGCTTTTCTCATTGGAACACTGACAGGGCACCAGCTAATTATAATGAACCAGTCCCTCTCAATTAGAATCAGTCTGCAAAAGGACATGGTGAGACAAACAGCTATTTCTTCTTCAGCTATTTCTTCAGATAGTGCCTCACCCCCAGCACTAAAGCTAAAAGCCTCAGAGTCGTCTTTGACTTAAATCCAATTGAGATGCTGTATCATGACTTTACACCGGCCGGTCATGCTGCAATTCTGCAAAGAAGAGTGGGCCAAAACTGCTCCACAGAAATGGGAAAGACTCATTGCCAGTTATCACAAATGCTTGATTGCAATTGTTGCCAGCAAGGGTGACACAACCAGTTATTAGGTTTAGGGGCAATTACTTTTTCACACAAAGCAGGCAGGTTTGGACAGATTTTTTGTCTTAATAAATGAAACTATCATTTAAAACTGCATTTTGTATTTACTCGGGTTATCTTTGTGTAATAATAACATTTGTTTGATGATCTGAGTCATTTAAGTGTGACAAATATGGCAAAAAAACAAAACAAAAAGGGGGCAAATACTTTTTCACACAACTGTATTGTATGATCCAATATAAATTGGTGCATAGAGCATATATCACGCCACATAGACTTAAGAAGATAAATCATGCGTGCTCTTCAGAGTGATGGCGATGTGGAGCAATTCAGGGGGATTTTACACACATTTTCTGGACTTGCCCATATATTGTTATTTTTTGGGTGGAAGTGGTGGATTTATGGAACTCTATCACTTCTGCTCCTTTACCAGTTTCAATGTCTGTCTGTTTACTGGGTTTGGTATAGACTATTCTTCCTACAGTGTCTGAGCGAGTGTTTGCTAATATAGCATTATTCTACGCAAGAAAAGCTATTGCGTTGCATTGGAAGAAACCTCGGTCCCCTACACTCTCATTTTGGAAACAATTGGTAAATAATAATCTTCCATTGTATAGAGATACTTACATGAAGAGTGGGCAAAGTGGCTGGACAAACTGTATACAGCATCGAATGCCCATGGGGGCCATTATTTATAACATGTGCGTTCCCATATGAGAAATGTTTGGGGTCATTGGGGAAAGAAGGAATTAATGTTTACTTTATTTTTCCCCTCTTTTCCCCCCTCTCTTTTTTTTTTTCTTTTTCCCTTCCCCTTTGGATTAATAATTGTTATATTGGATTTTTTAACCGTATTATTATATTTTTGGTTTAATGTGTATCTGTCTTGCTGTGTTTTGTCTTGTTTAGAAATGTAATAAAAAGATTTAAAAAAAGAAAGAAAGATGACAGTACACAGTTTAAAAAAATAAAAATAAACAAACTTGTATATGCTATAACAAGAAACCTGAGCAGGGAATTTATTAAAACATTGTACCAAATCAAAAAAAATCAATTTTCAAAAAAATTCAAAAATCAAATTGTAAAAAAAAAAACTATGTAAAAATATTTAGGTAGGAAAGTTGGTCATAGAGTTATTGCCACTAAATTTGGTCTGGAGATCTAGGCATTGCTGACCTCTGGTCACTGAAGAGCTTAAACAATTACATTAAATCTGTAAGACTGAAGTGAAACCTGTCACAGAATTACTTTATTAAAACAAAAACAAAAGCTTAAAAGTAGGAAGCAAAAAAATGTCCCCTTCACATGACTGTCTAACTGTTAAAATGATGACAGTAAGCAATTTGTTTTATAGCAGCAAATTGCTGTACCAGCTGACTAGCTAGAATAAAGTAATATTTCAATGCATTTTCTTCTCCATCTGTAGTTGTTTCGATAATTGTAGTGCAAATCTTGAGAACAGCCACTTTTTTTTATCATTTTCTTGGCGCAGTGCCTGACAATAACATGGATAGGTCAACGTTTTGTCTCATGGAGTTCCCGTATCATACTCTTTATTAAAAGGTAGACTGTGACTGTTAGGTTATAGTAAAGTTTCAGGAAAGCCTAATTTCTAACTACCACCCAATTTACAGTAGCAGCAAGGACCAGCTATAAAGCAGTTTTGTCCTTGGAATCATTTCTAGAGCAGCTATGTCGTCATAAATTGAGCAATAATTTAATGGTGCTAGGATGCTTTGAAGAATGCCTGGAGATTAAATGATAAGTTCAAATTTTAGAAAAAAAAAAACAAATGCATATTTTTTTGCAGGTACAAAGCCTGTAAAGCATTGCACCTGTGATCAGCAGATAGCTGGAGGGGGGGATGAGAGGATCCCCACTAGCTGTCAGATCGGGGAAGTACGGGGGGGTCATCCGTTCGTAGCATGTTACACCCTGAATATGGGTGTAATATGTTACGAAAGGTGAACTTATCCTTTAAATGAAATGTATAGGCAAAACTTTCCACTTTTGAATAGAGTAGGAAAGAACTGACCATTGTTACCAAAACAGAAAGGGAACCCAAAATTTTAGAGTTGTCACCAAAATAGGAGGTGGGGGTAACTCTTTCAAAGATGGCAAAGTCTGGTGACAACAAAGAGGAATATTCCCCTCATTGTGTAGAGATTTCTCCTCACTTCGTGTTGATTCACCAGAACAGAAAGTGATAGGAAATCTCCCCCAAAAAACATAGAACATACAAACTAAAATTTTATTTTTTCCTTTCTCTAAACTAAAGTTTTGGCTATACATAAACTAACATATTCCAAGTGGAATTGTTAAAAGCCCTGTCAACTATTTTTTTTTTTTTTTTGTTTCTGTGTCCCAGTTGGGATATTTCCCTTCATTTGTGGAGTCATGGAGCTCATTGTTGGGGAGTCATGACAATAAATCTTTTTATCGTTAGGAAACATCTCCCCTAGGACAGAGATCACTGGAACAGGTGTCCCCATTGGAAGATTTTCCTTTAATTCTGCAATTGTAAAAGGTTTGATTTCAAATTATTATCTGTCTTGGTGACCATTGCCATTTGCAAAAAGAACATTTGGCCTTTAAGGGTACCCATAAATTATCTCCCCCCCCCCCCAAATATTACAATGTATTTTATGAAGTAATTTAAATCTTTCAGAATATCTTTCATAAATGATAATTTTTATAAAACCAGCCCTTTATTAAATATCATAAATTGTTAAAATGATATAAGAATAAAAAAATATTTGGCTCAATAGCATATTGCTTTCTTTTATACACCTACTTAACCCTCGAACCACCACATACCACAGGGTGCATATTACTTCCTCTTCTACACCTCCACCTACTTAACCCTCGAACCACCACATACCACAGGGTGCATATTACTTTCTCTTCTACACCTCCACCTACTTAACCCTCGAACCACCACATACCACAGGGTGCATATTACTTTCTGTTCTACACCTCCACCTACTTAACCCTCAAACCACCACATACCACAGGGTGCATATTACTTTCTTTTCTACACCTCCACCTACTTAACCCTCGAACCACCACATACCACAGGGTGCATATTACTTTCTCTTCTACACCTCCACCTACTTAACCCTCGAACCACCACATACCACAGGGTGCATATTACTTCCTCTTCTACACCTCCACCTACTTAACCCTCGAACCACCACATACCACAGGGTGCATATTACTTTCTACAGCTCCACCTACTTAACCCTCGAACCACCACATACCACAGGGTGCATAGTACTTTCTCTTCTGCACCTCCACCTACTTAACCCTCGAACCACCACATACCACAGGGTGCATATTACTTTCTCTTCTGCACCTCCACCTACTTAACCCTCGAACCACCACATACCACAGGGTGCATATTACTTTCTGTTCTACACCTCCACCTACTTAACCCTCGAACCACCACATACCACAGGGTGCATATTCATTTCTTTGCTACACCTCCACCTACTTAACCCTCAAACCACCACATACCACAGGGTGCATATTACTTTCTTTTCTACACCTCCAACTACTTAACCCTTGAGCAAGTACACACCACATGGTATGCTACTGTTAAAGTCTACATGTTCTTTTTGCTAAAAATTCATGTTAATTTTAGGATGAGATACCATTAATAGACACCAACCCATTAGGAATTTAGTCAGTAACAGTGGTCACCAGAACAAATAGTGAGGGTGACTTTACCCAGAAGGGACACATTAATAAAATCCCTTGTTCGTGTAGTATAAAAACCGAGACAGTGAGGCTTGATTCAAATTTGTGCAACTTCGGACATCAAAGTTGCATGACAAGTCAGTCCTCATGTTTTCTAATGATAACCATTCATATCATTCGTAAAGTTGTAGCAACTTCAGAGTAGTTCTTGCACTACTTCGGTCCGACTTTCATGCAACTTGAAGGCCATAGATTTCAATGTTAACCCTCAGAAGTTGCATGAAAGTCATACCTGAATGTTATACAATGCAACTTGTGTGCAACAGTTGTCCATTATCACTGGTCAAAGTCAAATCCAAGTTGCACCAAAGTTGCACTCCAAAGTCGGTGCAACTTTGGAGTCATAGAAGTGTAAATGGAGCCTTTAAAATTTTGGTTTTAGATATACGTTATGCTGCAAGCACTGATCCAGTGCACCTTTATGCATACTGCCTGTGTCTAAAATCCAATAATGTAACAACTTGAATTAAGGTTTCAAATGGCTTTTTGTATTGTAAAAGCAAAGATTTCTAAAGAGGAATAAAATAAAAGAATTTAAATGTGAAATCAATACAAATGGATCTGCTAAGAAAACAAACATTTTTTCATTATGTTCTGGGGTTTTATCTTAATATTTATTTTACTTCTAAGCCTAACATCTGCAGAGAAGTCTAATATGTGTAGAAGATGACTTGGAGGACGGGCAGCCAAAATGTCACAACAGCAAGATTACACAGCGAAGCAGAACACACATGAGATTTCCTCTCAGGCTGATGTATCAAAGGAATGTACCTCCCTTTCTTGTTTTAAGAGATGCACCTACCCAAGTGCAACTGGATTAATAAACACTAACACAGAAACTTTGCAGTTCTTTAAAGAATATATGATGCGCTTAGGCTATAAATAAAGAATAATGCTTATTTTTAGAGCTCTATGCTGGACATTCACATTTCCTGACAGCTTGCCTTAAAAATGAGCAACTCACATGATAAAGAAAAGCAACAAGAGTTCTTAACAGCAGCCGTTCAGAAAGAGTATCGGTTAATCCCAATTATTTGCACTGCTGTACCATCAACTACAGCTAAAAAGGCACAGTAAATCTTTTACTAAGACTGCTGCAAAAATTGCAGGTACCACTGTGGTAACCAAAGGTTCCAGATGTTTTCTTGCTTTTTTGAAACTGTGCCTAAAATCTGATATACGACCATTAGTTATGGGTTAATTATTTTCGTATTCTCATCTGTTGTCAAGGACGCTGTGGTCGGCTTCCCAGCCCGCTCCTTAGCGGCTAACCCAATGCGATAAATTACTGCATTAAAAAATGCAGTAATTACCGCTCAATCAAACTAACACCACTGATAGGCTGGGCAAGGAGTGCATTAATCAGAGAAGCAGCCAAGAGGCCCATGGTAACTCTGGAGGAGCTGCAGAGATCCACAGCTCAGGTAGGAGAATCTGTCCACAGGACAACTATTAGTCGTGCACTCCACAAATCTGGCCTTTATGGAAGAGTGGTAAGAAGAAAGCCATTGTTGAAAGAAAGCCATAAGAAGTCCTCTTTGCAGTTTTGCGAGAAGCCATGTGGGGGACACAGAAGCCATGTGGGGGACACAGAAAACATGTGGAAAAAGGTGCTCTGCTCAGATGAGACAAAATTGAACTTTTTGGCCTAAAAGCGAAATGATTTGTGTCGTGGAAAACTAACACTGCACATCACCCTGAACACATCCCCACCGTGAAACATGGTGTTGGCAGCATCATGTTTAGGAATGCTTTTCTTCAGCAGGGACAGGGAAGCTGGTCAGAGTTGATGGGAAGATGGCTGGAGCCAAATACAGGGCAATCTTAGAAAAAAAAACGTTAAAGTTTGCAAAAGACTTGAGACTAGGGTGAAGATTCACAATCCAGCAGGACAACAACCTTAAACATACAGCCAGAGCTACAATGAAATGGTTTAGATCAAAGCACATTTATGTGTTAGCATGACACAGTCAAATTCCAGACCTAGATCCAATTAAGAATCTGTGGTAAGACCTGAAAAATTGCTGTTCACAGACGCTCTCCATCCAATCTGACAGAGCTTGAGCTATTTTGCAAAGAAGAATGGGCAAAAATGTCACTCTTTAGATGTGCAAAGACATCCCCAAAAAGACTTGCAACTGTAATTGCAGCGAAAGGTGGTTCCCGATGCATGTGCCCGATGCATGTGCCCGGCGACGGCGATGTCCGCCGGCACCCGCGATTGCCTGGTAACACAGCAGGACCGTGGATCTGTGTGTGTGTAAACACACAGATCCACATCCTGCAAGAGGAGAGGAGACCGATGGTGTGTTCCCAGTACAGAGGAACACCGATCGGTCACCTCCCTTTGCGAGTCCCCTCACCCTACAGTTAGAAACACTCCCTAGGAAACATAATTAACCCCTCGATCACCCCCTAGTGTTAACCCCTTCCCTGCCAGTCACATTTATACAGTAATCAGTGCATTTTTATAGCACGGATCGCTGTATAAATGTGAATGGTCCCAAAAATGTGTCAAAAGTGTCTGATACATCCGTCACAACATTGCAGTCACGATAAAAATCGCAGATCGCCGCCATTACTAGTAAAAAAAAAAAATGTAAAAATTAAAATGCTATAAATCTGTCCCCTATTTTGTAGACGCTATCACTTTTGCGCAACCAACCAATATACGCTTATTGCGACTTTTATCGGCCTAAACTGAGGAAAAAATTTGTTTTTAAACAAATGGATATTTATTATAGCAAAAAGTAAAAAATAATGTGTTTTTTTCAAACTTGTCGCTCTTCTTTTGTTTAAAAAAAAAAACTGCAGAGGTGATAAAAATACCACCAAAAGAAAGCTCTATTTGTGGGGAAAAAGATGATAACAATTTAATTTGGAGACAGTGTTGCATGACCGCGCAATTGTCATTCAAAGTCAGACAGCGCTGAAAGCTGAAAAATGGCTTGGGCAGGAAGGGGGTGAAAGTGCACTGTATTGAGGTGGTTAATTCGGAGCACTTTATCTATTATATATGTATATATTTTAATAATATTGTCACGGTCAATATTTTCTGAGCACATCATCAAGTTGTTGTTGAATATTCTGCTAGCGCTGTTAATTCGTGTATTCATTTTTTGAGGTTTTAGCACCTTTTGTAATAGCTGCTGTGGTTTATTTATTTATTGTTTATTCACTTATTATTCCATTTAGCATGAGTTTTATTTAGTATATACACTTTTTACTGAGAATCTAGTGACACAATGTGTAGAAAGCAAACCGAAGGTAGACTTAGGACAGGGGTTCTTAAATGGGGGTTGTCAATACCTCTTGCGGATATTGGATCCAAATGATGGGGGTATAGGATGAATCTCTGAACAATTAAATAACTAATAATTTGAAATAAAGTCCAATTTTATTTCAACTGTTTTGTCTCTAATTGTTCATATGTACAGTAAAACCATTCTATTGACATCTTATGAAGTCCTACCTTTGATGACTGGTGATGATAGTAAAACCCTGAGGGTCAAGAACCCTTAGGCCCCATTCATATACCGCATATCAGGAACGAGCGTTCTAAATACACGATTTCCAAAACGCGATTGTAACACGATAGAGCCAGCCCATTCAAGTGCTCTGTAAGCATTTGTTGCCCGAAAAGACACTCCTGCTCCTTTTTGGGTGTTAGACTTCATGCGGTTTTTAAAGAGCCGTTTGCATGATCATGTTGTGCAACAAGTGCGCCAGAATCACATCGAATTTGGGGTGCCATTGAAGGATAATAGCACCCAAATGTGTTTTGCTTGTTTTGCAGCGATTGCCATGCAGAAATCGCAAAGTGTGAATAGAGCCTAAATGTAGAAAGGCTAAAAGTAGGACCTAAAAGTGAACCTGTGCACATGCTATGAACACTAAAGTATTTACATATCCTAAAACAAGCAGTAAAAGCATTTTAATTGCTTCCCGCAAAAGGGCGCACCCGTACGTCCCTTTGTAACCCAGGGCTAGCGGGCTGGTGCACGCCTGCCGCAGGAGCGTGACCGCGAGTCCCGCGGACTCGATGTCCACCAGGGGCCCTCGATTGCGACGAGGAGAGGCAGAACGGGGAAATTCCTATGTAAACAAGGCATTTTTCCTGTTCTGCCTAGTGACATGACAGGGATCTACTGCTCCCTGTCATCGGGAGCAGTGATCTCTCTCATGTCATAGGTAGCCCAACCCCCCTACAGTTAGAACACGCTAAGAGGACACAGTTAACCCCTTGATCGCCCCCTAGTGTTTAAACCCTTCCCTGCCAGTGGCATTTACACAGTAATCAGGGGCTATTTTTAGCTCTGATCACTGTATAATTGTCAATGGTCCCAAAATAATGTCAAAAGTTTCCGATCTGTTCACCGCAATGATAACAATTGCAGATCACCACCATTACTAATAATAAAAAAAAAAATAATAATAAAAAATGCCATAAATGTATCCCCTATTTTGCAGATGCTATAACTTTTGCGCAAACCAATCAATAAACATATATTGATATTTTTTTATTTACCAAAAAATATTAAGAATACATATCTGCCTAAACTGAGAAAGAAATTTGTTATTTTTATATTTTTTTGGGGATATTATAGCAAAAAGTAAAAAATATTGCTTTTTTTTCAAAATTGTCAGTCTTTTCTTGTTTATAACGCAAAAAATAAAAACCGCAGAGGTGATCAAATACCACCAAAAGAAAGCGCTATTTGTGGGGGAAAAAAACCCCTCAATTTTGTTTGGGTATGACGTCGTACGACTGTGTAATTGTCAGTTAAAGTGACGCAGTGCCGAATCGCAAAAGATGCTCTGGTCATTAAGGGGGTAAAATCTTCCGGGGCTGAAGTGGTTAAAACACGCCCCAGGCCTGTTATACTGACAGATAGATAAGTATGTATTTCCCCATACCTCTACTTCAGGACCATCTTTGGTCTATAAACTATGTTTTTCTGAAATCACATTGGTCAATTTTTTTTTTTCACTAGTCTACATGCTTTATATCTAAAACCAATAAAACTTTTCTTTAGAGTCTTTGCTGTGTTCTTAGATAATATCTGAGAAAAAAATAACTTTACAGTACATGCACTTAGAAAGGTCAGTGAGGGTTTAATTAAAGGTTTTTTTTATTGCTTGCTAACAGTACAGAAATACTTTAATGTCCATAGTCTGGGCACAGGTGAACTTTTCCATCAATATATAGTGGGAATAGTGCAGTATTAATTAAGATGTATTTCTCTACTGCTATACTACCCTTTTATTTTTTCTTCCAAACCTGATTTCTCTCCTAGGATTTCTTTAATGCTATTATACAAAATTTTATCCTGCTACCTCCCAACTCCTGCTACAACCTCCAAGGCATTATGTAAACATGATGTTAATGTTAATTACAATGTATTAATTACTTTTGTTTACAAAAAAAGCATTATAAATGCTGCCACTATACACGAGCGCCCAAGAAATTGCAAGTTTTATTAACCTTGGTGTGGTATCTGCTAATTAAAAGGAATTACTTACGCTTATCCTCAAAGATGTTCTTTGATTTCTTGTACACTTCTGAAGGATCAAGCTTTGGAGAATTAGATCGTGCAAGGTTTGGTGGGAAGGGTAAAGGCTGTGGTAAAGGTTCAGTTGTGCCAATTGTTTCAACACTACCAGTCAGCTCTGGTTTGTCAGTCTTCTGGGAAAAAAGACAGGCATTGCATTTACAAATGAGTACACAATATTAAATTTGAGGCTAATAACTAACATACAAGAAGAGCATGTATCCTGATTGTGCCACATGACCCCTTGTTAAATTCTTTAAAAAACTGCCTACCTCCTTTTTTTTTTTTTTTTAATCCTGCTTGGTCCAATCATGTCATCCAGCAGTTCTGGATCCCCTAGGTCAGATAGTATAGATATATATATATATACATACACACACACACTGTTTTTTTGTTTTGTTTTTTAATACAGGTAATGCAGAGTAGATTGGGGGGGCGGCAATTTTACGAATAAGTGTTATTAGCATTTACTGACACTTTAAATACAAAGTTTATATATCCAAAAAGTTTTTTTTTTCAAAAAGGTGATAAACATTCATATATTTTATACCCTAGGTCAATTCACAAAGTGCTGAGAGTTTTAGAATGCTATTTAATACCTGTATGGTTTTCGTTAACCAATTTTATATATATTCAATTTGTAGTACTTTTCTTTTCTTGGCAATCAAGGTGTGCACTGTGTGTAACCAATTTTTTTTATATATTCAATTTGTAGTACTTTACTTTTCTTAGCAATCCAGGTGTGCACTGTGTGTAAGAAATGTTCTTTGATCTTCTAGTAATTTAGCTCCTCTTGGGGTAAAACTTACACATAGTTAGAGGAAGTTCACCCTGCTGCTTCGGGTATCCCAACACATTGAGGCATATTGAATACAGTGTTAATTTAGAATTTTGTCAAATTTCAATTTAGTTTTAGGCTCCTTTCACACATGTTGTCTGTTTTTCATCCATCCGTTGACGAATGAAAAACGGACATCAATGCATCTCAATGGAAAATTGGATGTAAATGGACGATGACCATAACCGACTTGATGGAAACTCACCACTTTTGTTACTTTGGTTGGTGATGGAGGACCTGCAAGAAAAGAAAACAGTTATCACAGAGCAAAGAATAGAGTGAAACATCTTTCTGAGACACAAGATGGTGTGCTGAAACATTGATTCAGCAGACAGCAATAAGTTTATGTACATAAACTATCTGAATGTAACAACATACCTACCCACACAGTTCCACATACATTTAAGACCAATAACCTCAAATGGGCGATTGGTAACGAAGATAATCAATACAGCCATCACAACATGCACTTAAATAAACTTACATGCACGTCACTCTCTGCCGGCTACACAACAAGCTAGACGGGAGGTATACCTCCCTCCCCCCGTCAACTTTTCAATCGTGTCTCAATTATTACAAGGTTCCTTCACCTGACACACACTTCAGGATCCGGCTTGCTTCGGAGGAATATTGTGTGTTTTTTTCTCTCCCTTGAAAGCCTTATAAACGCCTAGCACTTTGTGATTTTTCCACTCTATACATCCCGTTTTTGAGTGAATTTTTCCAATTATCACCGTGGATGTGATCGCTGAATAATATTGATTCTACTGATTAATGTCTTTGGAAAAGACTCCTCTCACTCATCATTTTTGTATATCTCTGCAAACAATTTTTGAGGCCCATCCCTGAAGGGAAGCAACCCACAGGATATACATTCCACTGATTTCAATCCTAAGTGACACATGCTTTGATTACCAGTTGGTTTAATATGATGCTACATGAAAGGCTCCTGAAGAAGCTCCAATGAGTGAAACATGTTGAGAAAAGTGGTATTTCTTGTGATATATCACTGAATTTTATGATTTTTTTGTACCAAATCATGTCTTGTGATTTTTTAACATTGTTTAAATAAATTTTGTTTTACCTAGATTTTTGATGATTTGATATTTAAGATACAAACATCATTAAAGTCCTGAGGTTGGTTACCTCAAAGCCCATTTTCTTCATTTGTCCAAATATTTGGGATGTGGTGTTTTTATATCTGGTCCCTCCTTTCCTAGTCTTCATTTTGTAATGCACTTAAAAGTATATACCTACATTATCATACTTTACAACCAACATTTCAGGGCTTTACAAGACTCCTTTTTTATTTATACTACCTTAAAAAGAGGGTTCTTCGTGATGAATGGGCATGCCCATCTGAGCATATAAACCTTTAAATTTGATAAGGGAGTGCTTGCTTTAATGATCATAAAACTATCTGAAAATGCATTTATAAGTTTCCAGGATCTAGACAGAACACCTTCCCTTTTTTGGAGGGATAATATGTTTTACTTAAATTAGAGGGTCATTTTCAAATTCAAGCTATAGTTATATAATGGATATGGGCTGAAAGTGCACACTGTCAGGTTTAATTTGAGGGTATGTACATCTAAATCGGAGGAAGGGTTTAGGAATTACAGCTCTTAAGAATAGCCATCCCCCTTTTTCAAGAGGCCAAAAGTAATTGGACAATTGAATCAAAAGCTGTTTCATGGCCAGGTGTGGGCTACGCCTTGCTTATTTCTCCATCAATTAAGCAGGTAAAAGGTCTGGAGTTGATTCTAAGTGTGTTATTTGCATTTGGAATCTATTGCTGTGAACCTACATTGTGCGTTCAAAGAAGCTGTCCATGCAAATGAAACAGGCCAATGTAAGGCTTCAAAAACTAAACAAATCCATCAGAGTGATAGCAGCAACATTAAGAATGGCCAAATCAACAGCTTGGTACATTCTGAGGAAAGAAGAACGCACTGGTAAACTCTCTAGGGATCCTCTCTATGGTAAAGAAAACCCCATTCACAACATCCAGACAAGTGAAGGACACTCTCCAGGAGGTGGGCGTATCATTGTCAAAGGCTACAATCAAGAGAAGACTTTACGAGAGCAAATACAGAGGGTTCATCACAAGGTGCAAACTATTCATAAACCTGAAGAATAGAAAGGCTAGATTTGACTTTGCCAAAAAACATCTAAAAAAGCCAGACCAGTTCTGGAAAAGCATTCTTTGAAACCAAGATTAATCTGTACCAGAATGATGGGGAAAAAAGTGTAGAGATGGCTTGGAACAGATCATGATCCAAAGCATACAACATCATCTGTAAAACATGGTGGAGGCAGTGTGATGGCATGGGCACGCATGGCTTTCAGTGGCACTGGGTCATTGGTGTTTATTGATGACGTGACAGAAGCAGCCGGATGAATTCTGGAGTGTTTAGAGATATACTGTCAGCCCAGATTCAGCCACATGCAGCAAAGTTGATTGGACTGCACTTCACGGTACAGATAGACAATGATCCAAAAACACACTGCAAAAGCAACCCAGAAGCTTTTGAAGGACGGGAAGTGGAATATTCTGCAATTGCTGAGTCAATCACCTGATCTCAACCCAATTGAGCATGCATTTCACTTGAAGGCAAAACTAAAGACAGAAAGAGCCACAAAGAACAACTGACTGAAGACAGCTGCAGTTAGAGCCTGGCAAACATCAGAAAGGAGGAAACCCAGTCTTTGGTAATGTCCATGGGTTCCATACTTCAGGCAGTCGTTGCCAGTAAAGGATTCTCAACAAAATATTAAAATAAACATTTTATTTATGATAATATTCATTTGTCCAAATACATTTGAGCCCCTGAAAATGGGGGGACTGTGTATAAAAATGGCTGCAGTTCCTAAAATTTGTACTTTATATTTGAGTTCAACCCCTTGAATTAAAGCTGAAAGTCTGCACTTTAAAATTATTTGGATTGTATTCTGGTGGCACACAGAGCCAAAAGTATGAAAATTGTGCCTGTGTCCAAATATATATGGACATGTGTAATATATATATATATATATATATATATATATATATATATATATATATATACTGTATATACACAGTCATGATGGGTGAAATTGTTGGCACCCCAGAATTTTTTCCAGTAAATCAAGTATTTCTCGCAGAAAAGTACTGCAGTAACACATGTTTTGCTATGCACATGTTTATTCCCTTTGTGTGTATTGGAACACAACAAAAAAAGGGAGGAAAAAAAGAAAATTGGACATAATGTCACACAACTCCAAAAATGGGCTGGTCAAAATTCTTGGCACCCTTAACTTAATATTTGGCTGCAAACCCTTTGGAAAAAATAACTGAAATCAGTCGCTTCCTATAACCATCAATAAGCTTCTTATACCTCTCACCCGGAATTTTGGACCATTCTTCCTTTGCAAACTGCTCCAGGTCTCTCTTATTGGAAGGGCACCTTTTCCCAACAGCAATTTTAAGATCTCTCCACAGGTGTTCAATGGGATTTAGATCTGGACTCATTACTGGCCACTTTAGAACTCTCCAGCACTTTGTTGCCATCCATTTCTGCGTGTTATTTGACGTATGTTTGGGGTCATTGTCCTGCTGGAAGACCCAAGATCTCGGACACAAACCCAGCTTTCTGACACTGGGCTCTACAGTGCGATGCAAAATCCTTTGGTAATCCTCAGATTTCATGATGCCTTTCATGAAATTTCACTGTAGGTACTGTGTTCTTTTCTTTGTAGGCCTCATTCCGTTTTTGGTAAGCAGTAGAATGATCTGCTTTACCAAAAAGCTCTATCTTGGTCTCATCTGTACACAAGACATTTTCCCAGAAGGATTTTGGCTTACTCAAGTACATTTTGGCAAACTGTAGTCTTGCTTTATTATGTCTCTGTGTCAGCAGTGGGGTCCTCCTGGGTCTCCTGCCATAGTGTTTCATTTCATTTAAATGTCGATGGATAGTTCGCGCTAACACTGATGCTCCCTGAGCCTGCAGGACAGCTTGAATTTCTTTGGAACTTGTTTGGGACTGCTTATCCACCATCCGGACTATCCTGCGTTGCAACCTTTCATCAATTTTTCTCTTCCGTCCACGCCCAGAGAGATTAGCTACAGTGCCATGGGTTGCAAGCATCTTGATAATATTTAAATGGAGAGAACCGCGCTTGACCAGAAAGTGCAAATACAAAACAGCAGCAGCATATAGTGCGATTACACCAAAATAAATAGTCCTGTAAAAAGCTGCGCTAAGAAAAATTAGCAGTCTATGCAAATGACATCAAGGAGATTTTCAAATCCTTTCAAAGTAAAAACACCACCACCGTGTTCATCTAAGCAGTAGTGACAATCCACCGTAGTAGTTAAGCCTGCTTACCAGATGGCAAGCATAAAAGGGCAAGTGGCTTTAGCCCAGCCAAGGCCTTTTAGCTTGCTGGCGCTCCCGGTGTTCATGTGGGGGGTAAATCTCCAGGCTCACTTGCGTTGTCACGTATCACCATTCGACACGAGAAATACGGATAACCCAGAAGGAAGAAGAACTCACCATAGTATAAAATCCTTCAGATATTTATTAAAAAACATGTAGTCACTTACAATTAGGTTAGCAGAATTGCATATACAAAAAGCCGGCCGGCATGCAAACAAACGGAGCCTGTTCTCTCACTCCGAAAGCGTGGTGACGTACGCAGGTACGCACTGACGTCACCACGCTTTCGGAGTGAGAGAACGGGCTCCGTTTGTTTGCATGCCGGCCGGCTTTTCGTATATGCAATTCTGCTAACCTAATTGTAAGTGACTACATGTTTTTTAATAAATATCTGAAGGATTTTATACTATGGTGAGTTCTTCTTCCTTCTGGGTTATCCGTGTTTCTCGTGTCGAATGGTGATACGTGACAACGCAAGTGAGCCTGGAGATTTACCCCCCCCCCATGAACACCGGGAGCGCCAGCAAGCTAAAAGGCCTTGGCTGGGCTAAAGCCACTTGCCCTTTTATGCTTGCCATCTGGTAAGCAGGCTTAACTACTACGGTGGATTGTCACTACTGCTTAGATTAACACGGTGGTGGTGTTTTTACTTTGAAAGGATTTGAAAATCTCCTTGATGTCATTTGCATAGACTGCTAATTTTTCTTAGCGCAGCTTTTTACAGGACTATCTTGATAATATTGCGCACTGTGGACAAAGGCAAATCTAGATCTCTGGAGATGGACTTGTAGCCTTGAGATTGTTGATATTTTTCCACAATTTTGGTTCTCAAGTCCTCAGATAGTTCTCTTCTCCTCTTTCTGTTGTCCATGCTTAGTGTGGCACACACAGACACACAATGCAAAGACTAAGTGAACTTCTCTCCCTTTTATCTGCTTTCAGGTGTGATTTTTTTTATTGCCCACACCTGTTACTTGCCCCAGGTGAGTTTAAAGGAGCATCACATGCTTGAAACAATCTTATTTATCCACAATTTTGAAAGGGTGCCAAGAATTTTGACCAGCCCATTTTTGGAATTTTATGTGACATTATGTCCAATTTGCTTTTTTTCCCTCCCTTTTTTTGTTTTGTTCCAATACACACAAAGGGAATAAACATGTGTATAGCAAAACGTGTTACTGCAATACTTTTTTGTGAGAAATACTTGATTTTCTGGAAAAATTTCTGGGGTGCCAACATTTTCAGCCATGACTGTATATATTACACATACATACAATGTAATTTATGGAAAGGTATTATCTTAAAGGTTTACTAGAAATGGCCATAAGGCAGTCTGTCATCACAGCACCTTGTAGTAAATTGGCATTGTTTTGGTAACCTGATGGCATGGCACCATTCAGCTTGCATGGCATTATCTGGTAATGTAGCATTAGGGATATAACAGTAGCATGATATCACTCTTGCAACAAGGCTCTACCTTGGCTTTAGTTTTATCATTCAGCCCTCTTGTAGTCCTGGTATTAATACGGTCTTTGAGAACGTGCCAGTGATTTTAGTTTTGCTAGGGTTTTTCCCCTGAAACAGACCCTGGGGATTATTATACACAAATAATCTTAGAATATCATATCTTAGAATTAAGCCACATCAATAAAATGGGAATGTTGTAAGCACCCTGGGCAGTGTGTCCACAGGCTGTCCCAACCCCTGCCATTGTCACTTTTGCTTTACAACTTCCTCTACATGTAATTTTGTAGGAAAATATAATTCATTAAATACATGGTAAAGGAGGTATTAACATATTGCCATCACTACATATATTTCTTAATATATTACTATTATTACAGTTGACATCAGCAGTGGTCCTTTAAGGGAGAATCAGATTTCCCTTCTTTAATTGAAATAATGGCTATAATTCACTTCAACGGGGAAACAGTTTGGTAGCTCTCCGCTTTCACGTGATCTATAGGTTCTGTGACATTTCTGTATATTTGAAATGTTATCACTGTGACTACAGCCCTTAAAGGGGTGAACAATTTAAGGCTGGTCATTGTTACATTTTAAGCAAGAACAACATTACTTCTGACCACTAAAGGATGGAGTGTATAACAGAAAATGCAATCAATTAGAAGCTGCAATTTTGCAACCTACCTTAATGCAGTAGACCACAAGATCACACTTGTATTGGTAAAGATACCTAAAATGATTTGAGGAACCAGCAAAGCAGCCTAGCTGCAATATCTGGAGGACAGAGCTAGGATCTCTAGAGTGAGACCTTTACACCGAGTCTCAAGCCAGCAGACACTCATTTGTGCCAGCATCCACTCAAAATAAAAATGGAACATTGTATTGTCATTCCTCAAAAGCAGTCCATATACATTTCTAAAACAATATTACAATGGCTGCCCCTTTTATTATTAATTAAACTCTACCCCAGATTAAAATTAATTACCATTAATGATCTTACTCTGTACAGCAACAAGGGATTAAAAAAAAACAAAAAAAAAAACTGTAGTTGGAAGCGGTACATAACAGGCTCTCCTAATCCTGGCTTCCATTTTATATAACATTTTATTTTTTCGTTTTACAGACGCGAAGTCAATTAAGTCAATGAATGTAACACATGAATGAGCCTTGATAAGGCCACTCGGATTCAATCACTGGAAATAAAACAGCTCTTAAAAGGGCAGCGTCTGAGCCATTACAGTAGACATAGAGACGCATCTTTAACTGGCAGCTATCAGGAACCGTATTATGTGCAAGTATAAGCTAATTAGTATGGAATGGAAATGGAGTCAGTGTAATTGCTATTAACCATATCCATTTTGCAGGAGGAATGTATCTGCATATTCCATCTAATGCACATCTATATGGATTTGTGCTGCTTATGAATACAAACTTGCAAAGCTGCTCATTTGGATTCTGAATACTGTTTGTTAATAGCAGTCTTTCCATGTGCCTTTCGGGCTACTCCATCATTTTAAATTAAAGCCACTGGTCATTTAGCTAATGATGGAACCATCGCTTTAATGATGAGCTCCAATCAACCAGGTACAATTCACTGCACAGCGATATAGGCCGGAATAAAGTAAGCACTTTAATCAGCACATTATGCCCTCTAAAATCAATTGTGTGCATACTTTTAGCATTAACTTGAAATAAATACACAATTTTATAATGGTAAAGAACATTGGTCAGTATTAAACTGCAAATACAATCAATGCATATATAAATCCCAACAATGAACTTCTTTTCCTTTTTACATTTTGGTCTGTTAAATACTTTATACTATTATCATTCAGGATTTATAAAGTGCCAACTGTTTGCACAGCTCTTTACAACACAAGGGCAGACAGTACAGTTAATCAGTTCAGGCCCGGAGGATTTTACCCCTTCCTGACCAGAGCACTTTTTGCGATTCGGCACTGCGTCGCTTTAACTGACAATTGCGCAGTCATGCCATGTGTATTCCAAGCAAAATTGACGTCCTTTTTTTCCAACAAATAGAACTTTCTTTTGGTGGTATTTAATTGCCTCTGTGGTTTTTATTTTTTGCGCTATAAACAAAAAAAAGAGCGTCAATTTTGAAAAAAACACAATATTTTTTACTTTTTGCTATAATAAATATCCCCCCCAAATATATAAAATATATATATATATATTAGTATAAGAACTAGTGCGCAAAAAACCACAATGCAAACAAAGAACTTAGAGACTGACGGTAAAATACCCGATAGAGAGCCGCCAACATAGATGGGTCCACTCAGCTCCCCCAGGATAAAAATATTAAATAGAAATATGTGGCGCTACTCCATCAATCAGTATCAAACAGATAATCCAAAATCACAATTAGACTAATCTATGGTATGGAATGGAATTAGTAGAGTGAACTCCACCACACGTAATCAATGCTGAAAAATATATATATACAACTTTGGGAAAGGTGTCACCATATAGGAGTTGATCAAAGAAGAGATCAGTTCTATAGGGTGAAGATGGGTAAGTGAATATCGATAATAAGAGTACTCAATAAAATATAAACTGTCTCAGTGTTCAGAAAAATAAATAAATATAGACTATATAAGCCACCTCACATCAAGTGAAAAGTAAAAAAATATATCTGTGGATGAAGTGAACTAGCTTCCCAAAGTAGCTGAACAACGAAAAATCCTTAATCATAAACGAAGTATACAATGTAACACAAGTGCCAGCTGAAAATCAAATATTTTCTAGTGCTGATATCGAAATACGTGAATCTTATAAGTGAACCAATACGTGAAAATAATGGACTAATATAAAGTGCAGAAAAAATTCCTAAGATCAGAAGAAATTCTTCATATAATCCACCATATAGTAATGCAATCATAACATAATAAACCTTCTGGTGTATTATAGATAAATAATTAAAATATTTTTATAAAATCTAATACAATAGGACAGATAATCCCACAACAGAGATGCTGTCCCAAATAGTGACAATAGTGCAGTATAGTCCATACAAAAAGTGCAATTGTGATGGGTGATTTCCACAGGTGACAGTCTTTGAATAAAGTGCAAGATGTGCAATGATTGATGTTTTTCTTCTATGCACGTTCTAGTGCATCTCCCAACTGTTTCCCCCAGCCTCTCACCTCCAGCAGCGGCCCCCACTGGGCCAAGTAGAGCGGGTAGATTTTCTAGGAGAGGATGTATCCCATGAAGCGCCTCCTTAGCATCAATAAGCCTGTCTCTCTGTAACTCCTCCTGCAGCTCCCAGCAATCCCAGCAGTTAATTAGGAACAAAGGAGAGATCTCATGGTGCAGTAATTCGATACAGATTTATTGTATCGAATTGTTGTATCCCTTATTGTATCCCTTTGATAAAGTCACGTGGTGTGACGCAACGCGTCAGGGAAGGAGGAGTCAGGTGCCAACGCTTCTCGGGGACGGCCGAACCCGGAAGCTCTACACATCCACTGTTCGCTGTGTTTTTAGATGTAAGTTACTCTATTTTTTTCAATAAATCTGTATCGAATTACTGCACCATGAGATCTCTCCTTTGTTCCTAATTAACTGCTGGGATTGCTGGGACTGCTGGGAGCTGCAGGAGGAGTTACAGAGAGACAGGCTTATTGATGCTAAGGAGGCTCTTCATGGGATACATCCTCTCCTAGAAAATCTACCCGCTCTACTTGGCCCAGTGGGGGCCGCTGCTGGAGGTGAGAGGCTGGGGGAAACAGTTGGGAGATGCACTAGAACGTGCATAGAAGAAAAACATCAGTCATTGCACATCTTGCACTTTATTCAAAGACTGTCACCTGTGGAAATCACCCATCACAATTGCACTTTTTGTATGGACTATACTGCACTATTGTCACTATTTGGGACAGCATCTCTGTTGTGGGATTATCTGTCCTATTGTATTAGATTTTATAAAAATATTTTAATTATTTATCTATAATACACCAGAAGGTTTATTATGTTATGATTGCATTACTATATGGTGGATTATATGAAGAATTTCTTCTGATCTTAGGAATTTTTTCTGCACTTTATATTAGTCTATTATTTTCACATATTGGTTCACTTATAAGATTCACGTATTTTGATATCAGCACTAGAAAATATTTGATTTTCAGCTGGCACTTGTGTTACATTGTATACTTCGTTTATGATTAAGGATTTTTTGTTGTTCAGCTACTTTGGGAAGCTAGTTCACTTCATCCACAGATATATTTTTTTACTTTTCACTTGATGTGAGGTGGCTTATATAGTCTATATTTATTTATTTTTCTGAACACTGAGACAGTTTATATTTTATTGAGTACTCTTATTATTGATATTCACTTACCCATCTTCACCCTATAGAACTGATCTCTTCTTTGATCAACTCCTATATGGTGACACCTTTCCCAAAGTTGTATATATATATTTTTCAGCATTGATTACGTGTGGTGGAGTTCACTCTACTAATTCCGTTCCATACCATAAATTAGTCTAATTGTGATTTTGGATTATCTGTTTGATACTGATTGATGGAGTAGCGCCACATATTTCTATTTAATATATATATATATTGATTGGTTTGCGCAAAATTTATAGCATCTACAAGATAGGGGATAGTTTTATGGCATTTTTAATTTTTATTTTAGTAGTAATGGCGGCGATCTGCGATTTTTATCGGGACTGCAACTTTATTGGACATTTTTTACATTATTTTGGGACCATTGTCATTTATAAAGCAATCAATGCTATAAAAATGCATTGATTACTGTGTAAATGACATTGGCAGTGAGGGGGTTAACCACTAGGGGGCAGTGAATGGGTTAAGTGTGTCCTAGGGAGTGATTCTAACTGTTAGGGGGCTGGTTTTCAACACAAAGGACAGTGATCACTGCTCTCGATGACAGAGAGCAGTTACCTCTGTCCTGTCACTAGGCAGAACGGGGAAATGCTTCGTTTACAAAAGCATCTCCCCGTGACACAATCGCGGGGCACCCGGTGGACATCGAGTCCGCGGGACCTGTGGTCATGGAGACCGCGGCGGGCAGGCGACACCACTTCTTAAAGGGGATGTCCCTGTACACCCTTTTGCCTACCAGTGCCATTCTGCTGACGTACATTGGTGTGCGCTGGTTGGCAAGCAGTTAAAATACAATTCAATACAGGAGGTCAGACAGCCCTGCTCATTAGAACTTACAATCTAAAAGGGAGGGTCAGGTAATACAAAAAGGTTATAACTGGGGAATGAGAAAATATCAGTACAGCTGTTAGGTGGAGACAAGATAGTCTTCTCTGAAGTGAAGGGTTTTCAGAGACCACCTAAAAGTGCACAGAGTAGGAGATAGTCGAACAAATTGGAATAGGGAGTTTCAGAGGACAGAAGAGACTTGGAAGAAGTCCTGGCGATAAGCAAAGGAGGAGGTGACAAGGGAGCTAGAGAGCAGGAGGTCTTAGGCCCCTTTCACACTTGCACGACTTGTCCCACGATTTTGTACTGCAAAATCGTATGACAAGTCATTCTCCATGATTTTCAATGACTACCATTCATATTGGCACGACTTTAAGTCGTGCCGACTTGAAAGTAGTCCCTGCACTACTTTGGTCCAACTTCTATGCGAGTTGTACTCCATAGACCTCAATGTTAAACCCTGAAGTAGCATGCAAGTCCTGCCTGAATAATATAGACACGACTTCAGTACGACTTTGTAAGCACAAGCCTGGCTCGCTGATCGGGAAAGGAAAACTTTTTTTTCCTTTCCCGATGAGCGACAGGCAGTGCTGACAGCTGTATGGTATGAATCCAGAGGGGGAACTCCACGCCAAGTTTTAAATGAAAAAAACGGCGTGGGTTCCCCCCCCAGGGGCATACCAGGCCCTTAGGGCTGGTATGGATCTAAGGGGAACCCCCTACGCCGAAAAATCGGCGTGGGGTCCCCCCCAAAATCCATACCAGACCCTTATCCGAGCATGCAGCCCGGCCGGTCAGGAATGGGGGTGGGGACGAGCGAGCGACCCCCCCCCCTCCTGGACCGTACCAGGCCGCATGCCCTCAACATGGGGGGGTGGGTGCTTTAGGGCATGGGGGGCACCCTGCCGGCCCCCCCACCCCAAAGCACCTTGTCCCCATGTTGATGAGGACAAGGGCCTCTTCCCGACAACCCTGGCCGTTGGTTGTCGGGGTCTGCGGGCGGGGGGCTTATCGGAATCCAGGAGCCCCCTTTAATAAGGGAGCCCCCAGATCCCGGCCCCCCACCCTATGTGAATGAGTATGGGGTGCATGGTACCCCTACCCATTCACCTAGGGAAAAAAGCGTCAATAAAAAACACAGTACACAGGTATTTAAAATAATTTATTAGGCAGCTCCGGGATCTTCTTCCGACTTCGGGGGTCCTCTTCCGACTTCGGGGGTCTCTCCAGCGTCTCCTTCCGTTGTCCTGATCTTCTGCCGGCTCCTCCGCTTTCTTCTGCAGCTCAATTGCTAGCCGTGGTCCGGACTTCCGTCTTCTGCCTTCTTCTTTTCTTCCAGAGATGTTGACACGACGCTCTCTCCAGCTGGAATGGTCTCTGAACGCTCCGCAACGGACTTATAAAGGCGGTGACCCCGCCCCCTTATGAGGTCACTGTCCGGGGGCATGCTGGGACTGTGCCGTCATAAGGGGGCGTGGTCATCACCCGGTGACCACGCCTCCTAAAACCTGCCCAGGGACTGTGACGGCATAAGGGGGCGGGGTCACCGCCTATATAAGTCCGTTGCGGAGCGCACAGAGACCATTCTGGCTGGAGAGAGTGTCGTGTCAACATCTCTGGAAGGGAAGAAGACGATCCAGAGGTCCGGACCACCGCTGGCAAAAGAGCGCCAGAAGATAGCGGTGGAGCCGGCAGAAGATGCGGACACCGGGAGAAGACGCCGGAGAGACCCCCGAAATCGGAAGAGGACCCCCGAAGTCAGAAGAAGATCCCGGAGCTGCCTAATAAATTATTTTAAATACCTGTGTACTGTGTTTTTTATTGACGCTTTTTTCCCTAGGTGAATGGGTAGGGGTACCATGTACCCCATACTTATTCACATAGGGTGGGGGGCCGGGATCTGGGGGCCCCCTTATTAAAGGGGGCTCCCAGATTCCGATAAGCCCCCCGCCCGCAGACCCCGACAACCAACGGCCAGGGTTGTCGGGAAGAGGCCCTTGTCCTCATCAACATGGGGACAAGGTGCTTTGGGGTGGGGGGGCCGCAGGGCGCCCCCCCATGCCCCAAAGCACCCACCCCCCATGTTGAGGGCATGCGGCCTGGTACGGTCCAGGAGGGGGGGGTGCTAGCTCGTCCCCACCCCCATTCCTGACCGGCCGGGCTACCTGCTCCGATAAGGGTCTGGTATGGATTTTGGGGGGACCCCCACGCCGATTTTTCGGCGTAGGGGTTCCCCTTACAATCCATACCAGACCTAAGGGCCTGGTATGCCCCTGGGGGGGAACCCACGCCAGTTTTTTTATTTAAAACTTGGCGTGGAGTTCCCCCTTATGATTCATACCAACTACTGTATGTTTTCATTTGTTAATGCCAAAAACGTGGCAAAGTAGTACTGCTCCCAAATCGCGGTAAAATCACGGCCGCGAAATCGCGGTAAAATCGTGCGACTTTGAAGTCGTATAAGTGTGAAAGGAGCCTTAGGAGGAATGAAAAGAACAATTTGTTTGGTATTTTGGGACAAGGTTAGTGATATAGCTGAGGGCAGAGTTGTGGATGGCTTTGTAAGTTGTTAGTATTTTGTTTTTTATTCGTTGGGTGAGTGGAAGCCATTGGAGGGACTGGCAGTGAGGGGGCAGACACTGAATGGTTGGTAAGGTAGATGAGTTTGTGGGAATCCACTACAGTTACCACCTCATATGCAGGGTATACGCAATATATGCCTATTTGGAAACACCCACAATTACCAGAACTGGCAAAACTTGAAGGGCTTGACTTTTAGAAAAGAGCTGAAATTATAAGAGCTCCACCAGTTGCATTATAATGATGTTTTACTTCCTTTTAAAGCAATGGCAGAGAGCTACCAGATACCCAACAGGCTATTCTTTCAGTATCTTCAGCTGCGTCATGCTCTACAGAGCTATTCATCAGCATTCCTGCGAACTGCAATCAATGTTAATCTTTAAGCCCATTATATCCCTTTGAATTACAGAAATCCTTCCTCTATGCCAGGAGTCTCCAAACTTTTCAAACAAAGGGCCAGTTTATTTTCCTTCAGACTTGAAGGGGGCCAGATTGTGGCCAGCAGGGGTAGAAAATGTCACAGGCCAGGCATGAGTGAGAATAAATATGGCCTTAGGGTTGATGGTCAATAGGAGTAGTGTCCCTATTAGTAAGAGGAATAGAGTATCCCATCACTGGTATTGGTGGAAGAAATAGTGCCCCATTGTTGGTGTCACTGGCAGGAATAGTGCCCCAAGGGCCGCATAAAGCCTAGCAAAGGGCCACATCTGGCCCTCGGGCCACAGTTTGGAGACCCCTGCTTTATGCCAATGAGATGAGGAAAGAGGGAGGTGTCCTAACAATTTTACTGTCCTATGACAGCACTTTTCCCATAGATACAGTACGGAGGATGAATGTTGTCACCTTTAGACAGGAAGAATGTTACTGGCAGGATCACCAAGTAAAAATAGTTGGGGGGAAAAAAAAAAAACGAATGCAGCCACCAAATCTAGGGACGGGTATGTTTGAATACTGTATATTAAAACTGTGTTCTTGGGTTTATATATACTTAATTTTAAACCTGAAATTCTATATACCTCCCTAATCAAGGGATGGTGGTTCAGAAACATGACCTTACCCCTTCCTATCTACCAAGCATCACCACTGACAGTAATGTTGGCTATCACAATAATGGGCTTAGCAGACTGGAAGGCTTGAAATTAGTCTTCTGACAGATTGATCCAATAAGTAACTGTATATCAGAGCACTCCGGGCTTTCTAAATAAATTAAGTAATTATACTCAGAAAGCACTATTGTAGTCCTTGTTATGAGCAGAAGCTGAAACATTGTGTTCCAATCAGGCTCCAGTTTTTGCTACAAGCCCCAAAACACTGAAAAGTAATAATTATTCAAACTGTATATATAAAGTACAAGTAAAGGCAAAAACTTTTTTTTAGTTTTGGGTAAAGTGGAGATGGATTAGAACCGCTGTCAGCTTTTTATTGCAGTCTGTGCCCCCGTTAGGGAGATTTACCCTCTCTATTTGTCCTGTTTACCATTATCATTGAAAGTGAAAGTAAAAGAAAAACATTTGGGTTGTCCCCAGAAAAGAGGGGGAATCTTCTAATAGGGACAGTAGTTCTGGTGACCTGGGGATCCTCTAGGGCAGGGATATGCAATTAGCAGATCTCCAGCTGTTGCAAAACTACAAGTCCCATCATGTCTCTGCCTCTCTGTGTCAAGCTTGTGTCTGTCAGAGTCTTGCTATGCTTCATGGGACTTGTAGTTCTGCAACAACTGGATGTCCGCTAATTGCATATCCCTGCCCTAGGGATTCCCATAATTTGCAGGGATTTCCTCTCACTTTCTGTTTTGGCAATGGGACAGGAAGTGAAGGGAAATCTCCCCAATGGCACACATATGAGAAAAAAATAAACTGACAAGGGTTATAAATCTCCCTATTTTTATCCAAAATGAAAAAAAAAAAAAGAAGTTTTGCCTATGGTTCTGCTTTAATTATGTGTTTGTAGTGTCCTCTCTTTGGAAGAAAAGGGGAATTCTTCATTTTATGTATCAGAAAGATACCATACAACTAGTGGATCACTTACAGTGGGAACGGAAAGTATTCAGACCCCCTTCAATTTTTCACTCTTTGTTATATTGCAGCCATTTGCTAAAATCATTTAAGTTCATTTTTTTTCCTCATTAATGTACACACAGCACCCCATATTGACAGAAAAACACAGAATTGTTGACATTTTTGCAGATTTATTAAAAAAGAAAAACTGAAATATCACATGGTCCTAAGTATTTGCTCAGTATTTAGTAGAAGCACCCTTTTGATCTAATACAGCCATGAGTCTTTTTGGGAAAGATGCAACAAGTTTTTCACACCTGGATTTGGGGATCCTCTGCCATTCCTCATTGCAGATCCTCTCCAGTTCTGTCAGGTTGGATGGTAAACGTTGGTGGACAGCCATTTTTAGGTCTCTCCAGAGATGCTCGATTGGGTTTAAGTCAAGGCTCTGGCTGGGCCATTCAAGAACAGTCACAGAGTTGTTGTGAAGTCACTCCTTCATTATTTTCGCTGTGTGCTTAGGGTCATTGTCTTGTTGAAAGGTAAACCTTCGGCCCAGTCTGAGGTCCTGAGCACTCTGGAGAAGGTTTTCGTCCAGGATATCCCTGTACTTGGCCGCATTCATCTTTCCCTTAATTGCAACCAGTCGTCCTGTCCCTGCAGCTGAAAAACACCCCCACAGCATGATGCTGCCACCACCATGCTTCACTGTTCGGACTGTATTGGACAGGTGATGAGCAGTGCCTGGGTTTTCTCCACACATACCGCTTAGAATTAAGGCCAAAAAGTTCTATCTTGGTCTCATCAGACCCGAGAATCTTATTTCTCCCTATCTTGGAGCCCTTCAGGTGTTTTTTTTAGCAAACTCCATGCGGGCTTTCATATGTCTTGCACTGAGGAGAGGCTTCCGTTGGGCCACTCTGCCATAAAGCCCCGACTGGTGGAGGGCTGCAGTGATGGTTGACTTTCTACAACTTTCTCCCATCTACCGACTGCATCTCTGGAGCTCAGCCACAGTAATCTTTGGGTTCTTCTTTACCTCTCTCACCAAGGCTCTTCTCCCCCGATAGCTCACTTTGGCCGGACGGCCAACTTTAGGAAGGGTTCTAATCGTCCCAAACGCCTTCCATTTAAGGATTATGGAGGCCACTGTGCTCTTAGGAACCTTAAGTGCAGCAGAATTTTTTTTTGTAACCTTGGCCAGATCTGTGCCTTGCCACAATTCTGTCTCTGAGCTCTTCAGGCAGTTCCTTTGACCTCATGATTCTCATTTGCTCTGACATGCACTGTGAGCTGTAAGGTCTTATATAGACAGGTGTGTGGCTTTCCTAATCAAGTACAATCAGTATAATCAAACACAGCTGGACTCAAATGAAGGTGTAGAACCCTCTCAAGGATGATCAGAAGAAATGGACAGCACCTGATTTAAATATATGAGTGTCACAGCAAAGGGTCTGAATACTTACGACAATGTGATATTTCAGTTTTTCTTTTTTAATAAATCTGCAAAAATGTCAACAATTCTGTGTTTTTCTGTCACTATGGGGTGCTGTGTGTACATTAATGAGGAAAAAAATGAACTTAAATGATTTTAGCAAATGGCTGCAATATAACAAAGAGTGAAAAGTTTAAGGGGGTCTGAATACCTTCCGTCCCCACTGTACATTTGTGGTTTTGAGCAACGACATGGTCCTTTGCAGTTTGAAGAAAACTGATGCACACAGAGATATGGGAGCTGCCATGATTGACTAGGATTTAAAGTGCAGGTTTGAAGCTGGATTTACTGCCTTGTGAGTTTCCGATTTGGAACAGGCATGTAGCCAGTGAAGTCTGAAAATATCTACGCCCCTATCCTGCATACTTGTTCAAGATCAGTCAATGTGCAGTAAAGGATGACTAAACTTGACAGTCCAGGAGTCTGCAGCTTTAAAACAAGTCAAAGTCCCACAATTTAAGCTGCCACTGCTGACTTGCTTTTAAAGATGAAAGTTCTGCTGCTATCGTGATTATCCATAACTATTTATCTTCTAAGTCAGAACAAGCATGTGCATATCAGTTCTCCTGACACCTGATATCCAAAGTACTTGTTATGGTTCAATAACTCACAAAGAAGATAAAAGAAGGGTAACAATGACATTTTGAGAGCATGCATCTTTAAAAACAAGGCAGCAATGGCAGTTCCCATACTTCTGTTCTCACAGGCTCCCATTAGAGGGAGCTCCTACTGGGTATTATTGCAAGGCAACTAGTGCCAGACAGCCTCCATTATTAACAAACAGCAGAAATGTCCTAAATTAGTCAAAACGAGCTGCCTTTAAGGAATTATCCATGCAGTGAAAACCACATAATTAGCTGACTGAATAACAGCAATTATCATCACCACTGCAGTCCACAAAGCCAAAAAGAAATATAGCAACAGTGCCAAGAATTGTTCAAATGAACTGAGAAACTGTCAAAAGCATGCAACAGTCGAGGATACAACAGTGTCTAAAAGACCAACCGATAAGGGCAAACGACATAGTTGTATACAGTTTTAATACATACAAAGGGAAACCAGCCATTATAAAAGCACCTGTATTCAGCGGAACCCATGGAAAAGTGTGAAAAAGCTTTCAAAATGATATAACATTGACGCTTTGGACAGGTGCAATCTTCTTGCAATGAAACTTTCTGATAATCTTAGTAATTTATTGTTATCCAATTGATGCTTACTTAAGCGGCCCATAGATTAGTCATATTGTTTTTTTCTTTTGTTCAACTAGTGGGTAGAATTAAAAAAATGACCTGATTCCCCCATCCACCTTGCCTCCCTGCTGAGCCTTTGTATTCTGACAGCAGGGAGACTTCCCCCCTGTCACAATACACTGGTCAGTGCTAATGGCTAAAGCCTGCGGTGCTGGTCAAGTGGAAAAACATTGACAGGCTGGTTGTACAGAAGTTGATCAGTGGATCAACTTCTGTACAACCAGCCTGCCCACACATGCATCAAAAGTTGGCTGGTCCCTGCTGAACCAGTCAAATTTAGATCCATGTATAGCTGACTTAAGACTTCAGCTAGGTATACATGTAGAGTTTTTTTTTCATACTACCAGCGGGTTAAAAGAAAAAATACTCAGAGATCCTTGCATCCACGCAAGCGATGTGGATGCAGTGATCTCCCCTGTGGTGCTATTGAATTTTGACAGCAGGGAGTTAGTGGTTGGCACTTTTGCCTGGCAGCACCCGGGTTGCTGATTCAAATCCTAACTATGGCACTACCTGCATGGAATTTGCATGTTCTCCCTGTGCCTGCTTGGGTTTCCTCCCACACTCAAAAGACATACTAGTAGGTTAATTGGCTCCTGTCTAAATTGGCCCTAATACGTAGGAATGTAAGACAGGGACTTTGTAAGCTCCTTGAGGGGAGGAACAGATGTGAATGTACAATACATATGTAAAGCGCTGCGTGAATTGATGGCGCTGTATAAGTACATGAAATAAATACTGTAAATCGTCAAAGCAATAATGCTTTTCTGAAAGCACAAACCCTGTAGAATAAAATGATGGGAGTTTGTTGTACAATATTTTCACATCTGTTGATCAAACCTATATTTTCAGTAACCATATCAAACTAATTTTAGTGTACACAAACCAATTAAAATCTCTACATTTTTTTGTAAAATATAAAAGATCAAACAGAGTCAAGTGAATAGATACCAAAAGGTGTCAAGATGACAACACCCTGACAAACTGCAATACCCAAAATTGTCCACAGGTGATGCTCTAAGATCTTTCACATGTCATCAACCTAGTGTTAACAATAAGTGATGGTATACTTCTGCCATGTCTGTGACTTTGTACTGAAGCTGTTAGATCAGTATGACAGTCAGGCAACTAGCATTGTTGGAGGGAGGCAACAGCAGGACACCCAATTCTCCAAGCATAGATCTTCCTTTAGCACACCATCACACATTGCACAAAAGGTTCTCACAATGGTGTTGCATTGGGATAGAATTAGTTTGTTTTCCATATTAAATAAAGTCTCTCTCTTTTTTTTTTTTTATAATTTTAGGATTAAAGAATTTAATTTGGTCTGTATTCACACTATAAAACTCTGCATACATCAAAAAGTTCTACCATTTGCCTGCATCTTGTTAAAAAAATTGAATAAAATCTCAGGACTTCAAACCTAACTTAATTTTTTATGTTTAGGTAACTTTTTAGTATCAGTTTCTTACTTTTGTTTCTGATTCCGTAAGAGGGATTTTCCCTACATTAATGTAACACCCATACAAGAAATCGGGGTCTGGTTGTCACCCCGACATGAAGGGACATACATTATTAAAAATATTGCAAGGAATATTAACACTTTCCTCACTTTACTAAAATGAGATTTTGGTCTGTGTACACGTTGGAGAACTTCTCATCAGTTCCCATCCTGACCAGAAATGAAGGGAAATTTAGAACTCCAAACCTGCCAAGCTCTATCCAAAATATTTTTTTGCTGAAGTTGAGCTTTAATTATCTAACATCAGATTGAAACATGTTGATGTTACTGACCTCCTCTTAAGACAAGTAATGGCACTTCAGCTCCCACTGGAAACTGCTTCAAGACTTCAACAACTTGTATGTGTGTCAGGTTTTGCACATTCTGATGACAGATTTCTTTTATTACGTCCCCCTTCTGAAGTCCTGGACACCATTGGCTATCTAAAATCATTTTAACTTTTTGTCCCATTGCACTATCAGCGATGGCAAACCCAAAACCTTTGGGGCCTTTCAATAAGGGAACAGTCACTAGCTCAGGCAGTGATGTCCCGGATGATGCCATAGATGTCCTTTGATCTTGTAAATCCTGTGAAGGTCCATTCAGTCGACCATTGACCAACACATGGCCTGGTTTCCCATTATGGTCCAAAACAACTACTCCAGACTTTAAATCCTGACTTCCCATATTTTCTCCTTGTGTAGTCAATTGCCCATTTATTAAGGGTGGAGCATTAACAAGATCAGCCACAGGATCATCACTATCTTCAGGCAGAGGATAGCCCCGACATAAGGTCATATTCACATACTGGTTAATGGGAATAAGTTGGAACATCTGAACAACTTCCGCATGTGTATGGCCAAGAACACAGGTTCCATTTATGTCTACAATCACATCACCTGGAAAAAGAAAAAAGTAGAATGTTAGTATGTTAAATAGAGATATACCGGTCATTTTTTATCCGGCATACATAAAACCACGTTTTCATGGGGAAATCAAATTGATGCCTGAAAAATGCAACATAAAAATAAAGTGGAAATGCCTTACAGATATAAAATACTGTATCTACTGCTGTAAATCAAAAGAGATCAAAAGATCAGCATATGGTTAGTAATACACTGTAAGTTCTTAACTAAACTCCCCTTAAAAAATTAAACCCTGCAAGCAATAGTTCTTTTTGCTTGCTGTAATGTTTCCAAAAGCATGGGAAAAGTACCAAGTTCTTGGGCAGTGAACATGAGATGACAGATGTGTCTGTAGGTGTGGAAACACGAGTGATGTGTTTTACATTTGACAGTCCTATCCATGGATTATTTCATTTTGGTCTAGAGTTGTATCTCCTTTTGCTTACTCTTTTTAAAAGAGAATCAAGATATTTCAAAATAACAAACTTACATCACCTAGGTGGATGCAGCATCGATCTGATGCTGCATCTGTACTAGAGGTGCGCATCTTCACTGGACTCACGTTTCAATTTGATTATGATTATCCTGTCAACGATTTGATTTGATTTAATTCCGTTATGCATCACGATTACTGCCCATGATTTTCATCAAGAAAATTCAAGCAGTCAGAAGAACTAATTTTTTTATTTTATCTGTTCTTTAAAAAAAAAAAGACAACACTCTCTGCATGTAGCAAAGTCTGAACACAGCAGACAACAACTTAACGAGGAGCTCCAGGACTGCAGACATAGTACAGGAGAAGGTCAGAGACTGCAAACATAGTACAGGAGAAGGTCAGAGACTGCAAACATAGTACAAGAGATGGTCAGAGACTGCAGACATAGTACAGGAGATGGTCAGAGACTGCAGACATAGTACAGGAGATGGTCAAAGACTGCAGACATAGTACAGGAGATGGTCAGAGACTGCAGACATAGTACAGGAGATGGTCAGAGAATGCAGACATAGTACAGGAGATGATCAGAGACTGCAGACATAGTACAGGAGATGGTCAGAGACTGCAAACATGGTACAGGAGATGGTCAGAGACTGCAGACATAGTACAGGAGATGATCAGAGATTGCAGACATAGTACAGGAGATGGTCAGAGACTGCAGACATAGTACAGGAGATGATCAGAGACTGCAGACATAGTACAGGAGATGATCAGAGACTGCAGACATTGTACAGGAGATGGTCAGAGACTGCAGACATAGTACAGGAGATGATCAGAGACTGCAGACATAGTACAGGAGATGATCAGAGACTGCAGACATAGTACAGGAGATGGTCAGAGACTGCAGACATAGTACAGGAGATGATCAGAGACTGCAGACATAGTACAGGAGATGGTCAGAGATTGCAGACATAGCACAGGAAAAGGTCAGAGACTGCAGACATGGTACAGGAGAAGGTCAGAGACTGCATACATAGTACAGAAGATGGTCAGAGACTGCAGACATACTACAGGAGATGGTCAGAGACTGCAGATATACTACAGGAGATGGTCAGAAACTGCAGATATACTACAGGAGATGGTCAGAGACTGCAGACATAGCGCAGGAGATGGTCAGAGACTGCAGACATAGTACAGGAGATGGTCAGACTGCAGACATAGTACAAGAGATAATCAGTGACTGCAGACATACTACAGGAGATAATCGGAGACTGCAGACATACTACAGGAGACGGTCAGCAGGTGAGTATGATATCTTTTTTATTTTAAAGAAAAAATAATACCCTTTTTTGTGCAACTGAATTATGTTAATAGTATATTGGTACATAGGGGAGCTGGAAATTGGAGCTGTAAAAAAAAAAGTGTAAATTGGAGCTGTCAAAAAAAAAAAAAGCAGCCGGGCAAGGTTTATCAACAACATTGCTCAGCTGCTGAAACAGAAAGGGAAAAAGAACCATTGGGGTTGATTTACTAAAAGTAAATAGTCGGTGCAGGAGTGCGTTACGCTCCGAAAGCAGGCATCAGGAGTGCGTTACGCTCCGAAAGCAGGCATCAGGAGTGCGTTACGCTCCGAAAGCAGGCATCAGGAGTGCGTTACGCTCCGAAAGCAGGCATCAGGAGTGCGTTACGCTCCGAAAGCAGGCATCAGGAGTGCGTTACGCTCCGAAAGCAGGCATCAGGAGTGCGTTACGCTCCGAAAGCAGGCATCAGGAGTGCGTTACGCTCCGAAAGCAGGCATCAGGAGTGCGTTACGCTCCGAAAGCAGGCATCAGGAGTGCGTTACGCTCCGAAAGCAGGCATCAGGAGTGCGTTACGCTCCGAAAGCAGGCATCAGGAGTGCGTTACGCTCCGAAAGCAGGCATCAGGAGTGCGTTACGCTCCGAAAGCAGGCATCAGGAGTGCGTTACGCTCCGAAAGCAGGCATCAGGAGTGCGTTACGCTCCGAAAGCAGGCATCAGGAGTGCGTTACGCTCCGAAAGCAGGCATCAGGAGTGCGTTACGCTCCGAAAGCAGGCATCAGGAGTGCGTTACGCTCCGAAAGCAGGCATCAGGAGTGCGTTACGCTCCGAAAGCAGGCATCAGGAGTGCGTTACGCTCCGAAAGCAGGCATCAGGAGTGCGTTACGCTCCGAAAGCAGGCATCAGGAGTGCGTTACGCTCCGAAAGCAGGCATCAGGAGTGCGTTACGCTCCGAAAGCAGGCATCAGGAGTGCGTTACGCTCCGAAAGCAGGCATCAGGAGTGCGTTACGCTCCGAAAGCAGGCATCAGGAGTGCGTTACGCTCCGAAAGCAGGCATCAGGAGTGCGTTACGCTCCGAAAGCAGGCATCAGGAGTGCGTTACGCTCCGAAAGCAGGCATCAGGAGTGCGTTACGCTCCGAAAGCAGGCATCAGGAGTGCGTTACGCTCCGAAAGCAGGCATAAGGAGTGCGTTACGCTCCGAAAGCAGGCATCAGGAGTGCGTTACGCTCCGAAAGCAGGCATCAGGAGTGCGTTACGCTCCGAAAGCAGGCATCAGGAGTGCGTTACGCTCCGAAAGCAGGCATCAGGAGTGCGTTACGCTCCGAAAGCAGGCATCAGGAGTGCGTTACGCTCCGAAAGCAGGCATCAGGAGTGCGTTACGCTCCGAAAGCAGGCATCAGGAGTGCGTTACGCTCCGAAAGCAGGCATCAGGAGTGCGTTACGCTCCGAAAGCAGGCACCAGGAGTGCGTTACGCTCCGAAAGCAGGCACCAGGAGTGCGTTACGCTCCGAAAGCAGGCACCAGGAGTGCGTTACGCTCCGAAAGCAGGCACCAGGAGTGCGTTACGCTCCGAAAGCAGGCACCAGGAGTGCGTTATGCTCCGAAAGCAGGCATCAGGAGTGCGTTACGCTCCGAAAGCAGGCATCAGGAGTGCGTTACGCTCCGAAAGCAGGCATCAGGAGTGGATTACGCTCCGAATGCAGGCATCAGGAGTGCGTTACGCTCCGAATGCAGGCATCAGGAGTGCGTTACGCTCCGAATGCAGGCATCAGGAGTGCATTACGCTCTGATCCCATGTTTCAGTTCAAAGAGGAGTTACACTCACTTATTGAAAGGGGGAAACATAGGAGTCCTTAGTCCCAAAGAAGCTCTTATTTAGATCCATCATCCTGTCGCACTCCGATAATATACTTTTTGCCAAAAATTCATAAGAATAGTACCAATCCACCAGGCTGACCAATAGTCAATGGGATCGATTTAGTCTCGTCGAGACTTGGTCAGTACATTGACTTCTTTCTCCAACCAATGGTTTCAAATACTCTATCTTTTTTGAAGGACACTAAACACATCATCCAGATTCTTGAAGCTCTTCCTAGTCTGTCCTCTTTTTTTCTGATAACAGCAGACGTTAGTTCATTGTATACGATTATCAGCCATGAGGACGCCCTGACGTCTGTACAGTGGGCATTCAGAACATCTAATTTAACCAGAAGACATAAGAACTACATTTTGGATTGTCTGAAGTTTTGCCTATCAAAAAAACTACTTTTGATATAACAGACAGTTTTACCTCCAGACCAGAGGTGTAGCAATGGGGGCCCGGTTTGCTCCCAGTGTTGCCAACCTATTTATGGCACACTGGGAGGAAGAGGTTATCTTTAAAAACACACCCCCTGAACTTGTCTGTTACCAAAGATACATTGACGATATCGTTATGATTTGGAAGGGTGACAGGCCTAATCTGGATCTATTCATGCAGAAATTAGACAGAAATAATAGGAATATTGTTTTGTCCTGGAATGTGAGTAATGAGCGGATAATCTTTGTTGATTTGGATATTTCTGTGGAGGGTAATCAGCTAAAGCTGATGAACCATTTCAAACCCACTGATCGCAATGCGTTCATTCCCCTAGGAAGTTGCCACCACACTCAGTGGTTGTGCAACATTCCGAAGGGACAATTTGTACGCATTAGGCGAAATTGTACACAGGAAAGCGACTATCTTGCACAGTCACAGGTCCTGTCGGCCCGTTTTTTGCAAAAAGGCTATGACAAATCTAGTATAGACAGAGATATTGAGAGTGTCCGGATGCTTGATAGAGCAACATTGGTGTCCAATCCCCCTAAGGATCAACAGGATATATCTGGGAACATCAAAATGATCCTGGATTTCAATGTACAATACAAAAAATTTGAACGGATTCAAACAGGATAGAGCACTTGGTCCAGTTTTGTCTGAATATCCCCAGTTTGTCTACAAGAAGGCTCCCTCCTTGAGAGATAAATTGGCCCCTGGGGTTATTGATCCACCTGTGGTATTTGAGAACAGGATATTCAATGTATTGACAGGTTTTTATGCCTTCGGCCATTGCCCACCATGCAAACAGGCTAAGGGTAATGTTAAAAAAACGTAAAGAATTTGTCGCCACGGCAACCAAGAAAGTCTATAAAATCAGAGACTTCATTACATGTTCTACATCAGGGGTAGGATACATTATGGAGTGTGAATGTGGCCTCCAATATGTGAGGAGAACATCGAGACCTCTACATATAAGAATTGGAGAACATGTGACAAACATCAAAAAAAGGTTTGGTCACACATAATGTTTCCAAACATTTCAGATTGTTCCATGCCCGTAGCCCCGCTAAATTAAAATTTTGGGGGGTCGAGAAAGTAACCCCTTATTGGAGGGGGGTGAATTATATTTGACAATTGAGCTGCCGTGAGTCTTTCTGGGTCTATAAGACCCGAGTGGGGGTACCCACGGGGCTCAATGTCAAATTTGATTTAAATTGTTTCATTTCAGATCGCTAAATATTTGTTTTTCCTTTTAGATAAAATCTTTTTGGTAATATTCATGCTCCCTTATTTAGATTGGGAATATATGCTATTTAACTGAATGGTGTTTACACTTTTAATATTGTCAAAAGGAGGCTGCAGTGATGTCGCTTTTCTAATATGCAGGCATATCCCTACTTTTTTTACATTTTATCTGATTGGATATTCCATTATTAATTACTTCTTATTTTTTAATTGTAAATCTTCTTTTTTAAAGCCATTACCAACTTTGTTTAGTTTGGATATTTAACTTTGCAGTCAGTAGACTGGCCGGGGTTTTTTAATTTTAGCCACTTTAGAGCTAATAAAGTTTGCACAATGCTGTGTACCATTCCACGGAGCAGTCCGTGAGAGGGCTGTCTCAGGCTGTGTAGGTTGATGATCATAGTAACGTTTCTCATTGGAGGGCGGGTTACCAAGGGCGGAGCTAGCTTTCCCCTGTATGCGTTCCAGATTCGCTGTTAGGACGTGCTCTGGGTCACCTGACCGGGCGACGTGCCGTCGACAACGTCACGGCCGCCCTGGTAACCCAGCAATGTAAATAGGAAGTGTCTCCCTGCATGATAGATCATGTGACTGGGCGTCATGCCGTCGATGCCGCTGTGGTCGCCATGGTCACCTAGGGTTACAGACAGGAAGTCATTCCTTTGACCCCGGAGTGGTCCACTCTGATTGGACGGTCTCCGTTAAACAGTTTTGCACACAGGTGAATGAGATAAAGGGTTGTATTTTATATATGGATTAGACGCCCTGGGACTCCATTACCGCTGAGGAAGTCCTGAACAGGACGATACGCGTGCGGGAGTTCTCTGGGACGTCACTGCAGCCACCTTATTCATTGATGTCATATCATGTGCTTTTTATGTGAGTACTTGACTTTAATAAATGAAGTTGTTTTAGCCACACAGTGTGCACTATATATATTTTTATGTTTCATGTCATCACTGCTTAAAATTGATTACTATCGAGTGTGGTCTTCTCAAGTTGGTGTGAATATCTATCCATTCAAGCTTCCATCTATGACCACTGAGAGTGGTAAAAGTCTGTTTGACCCATCTGTTAGCTCAGGGGTCCTGTGACTGAGGTGAGCGGTTTGGTTAGCTAGTGGTGGAATCACTGATTGCGTTGCACCGTATGAACCTTTTGAGCACCCAGACCACCGCAGAGGAGTCTTTCTTCTGTCAACTTGTCTTCTTTCATCTACTCTATTCAATAAGAGGACTTTTATCACCTATATGCTATAAGCAATTTTTGAGTCCTCTGATTGCACTTCTAGCGCTGCACTGCCTATTTTGTATTTGATAAGGGTTTTATATGTTTTACCTTCAGTGTACAGCTGCTCATATTTTTCAGTCAGGATATTGTTGTTGCGCTAACTGAATTCCCTATTTTATAAAGTACTGGACAAACAATTAATTTTATATTTATCTTTGCTATTAGATATATTATTTGCACTTTTTAGCTACTTTGTGGGGGCCACCCGTGAGACATTATTAGTCTTTAGGTCTTCCTTACAGAAAAACTCTGATTTACTAAGAAGAAGGTGTACTACAAAGAGGTTCTAATGTTTTGGTTTCCAACACTTCTTTGACACATCGGAATCTCCAAAAAAGTATTTTTCTCCACATATAGAGATGCTTAAACTGGGTGGGCCATTTAAGATGAAAGCAGTCATAAGGAGAATTTTTAAACTACTGTATCCAATAATGTATGGTAGTTAATACAAGTGCTTGAATGACAAACCACCACCATAAAAACAATGACAAGATTGTTCATTAAAAATGGTATCGCTGTGCTACACCTTACACCCATTTAATGTGCCTACAGACGGAATATGCTCAGACTGTAGACCCTACTAAATGGTATCCTTTTCTCTGCCCAGTGCTTTTCAGATGGGACCAGTTTTTCGATTTTTAGCAGGCAATCAATATTTTTTTCCTTGCGACCAGTTAGATCTTTACCAGGCAATCGCATTTTTTTTTCCCAAATAAGAGAGGCCATCACTGGGGCTGTCTGCACCGTGATCCGACTTCCCCCTCCACAGGCACAGCACAGTGGAAACATGCATTCTAGTACCATTATCTGACATTATACCAATCAGCAGCAGGATAAATGCATACTGGGCTGGGCCCTACTAAAATTCTGTAGGTAGCTTGATAAATACCATATAACTTTCCAACCTTTTCAATTTTCTTCCAGTTTATTTTGATTTTGTTGCAAAATATACAGTATTTATCTGCGCATAACAAGCACTTTTTTCCCCTGAAAATAGGGACCAAATCATGGGTGTGTGTTATAACTCAGAGGGGAAGGAGGGGACAAGCGCCACAGGAATTTACAGAGCCGTCATCTCCTGTTTACTCGGCTCTCACCCGCCTCCACCACCGGCATTGGTCCAGTGTTCTGTCAATCACAGGAGCTAGTCCAATGCCGATGGCGGAGGCGGGACTGTGTGTGTGTGACTGCCGAGTGAGAGCCGAGTAAACAGGAGATGACGGCTCAATGATTTCTTGCACTGTTCAGGCTGCATTGATAAAAGATGGTGAGGCTGGAGATGAGCATTGAGGCTAAAAATGGGCATTAATCAGGCTGCATTGATGAGATGGGCTGCAGATGGGCGTTTTTTAGGCTGCATTGATGAGATGGGCTGCAGATGGGCATTGATCAGGCTGCACTGAAGCTGCAGATGGGCATTGATTAGGCTGCATTGATGGGAGATGAGGAGGCTGCAGATGGGCACTAATCAGGCTGCATTGATGGGCACCAACCCTTTTTTTAATTCAAAGTTGTTTATTTAAAAAATAAATTTTTTTCCAGAAACTTTCCTCTTAAAATAAAGGTGTGCGTTATACACCGATAAATACTGTATTTAATGGTCATGGAAATGCATTCAGCTGCTAATTTTGCATTTCACAAGTTTAAATCTCGTTTTTTATTTTTTTTTTCAAAGAATAAAACTTTATTGGACATTTTTCACGAGATACACTATTTGTACCCATTTATATCGAATGTGCAGGTTCCAAAATATGCAAAGACATTTAAGCTGTTTTTCATTTATGTTCAAAAACAGTACCTATTCTTTTTGCCATATACAGTAAAAGCAAGATATCTTACTCATCTGGTCTCTCTTCTCCAATAATGGTGAATCCAAATCCAACTAATCCAAGATGGGTTACCCAACCACTGTTCAGAAAAAATACTCACAAATCTACAGACACCATTTATGTTCATACTATACAGTATAAAACAGGTTTCAGTAATAAAAACTTTTATGCTACATCATTTGGTGGCTGTAAAGTTTCCGCAGTTTGGGAAATGGGCTTTCTGATGCATAGATGCACATGCACAGCTTGGAAGTCAGTGTTCCATGAAACCATGCTCTTTCTAAATGGCAATTCATTTTTTACAATTTTGTACATTTCTACACCGAAACCCATTCCCTGTGCTCATTGTATGTTCGGTCTATTTATTCATTACTGTTAATAACAACAGAAAATGGTTTATGGGTGGATGTTATGTGTATATGTTTTACTGCAGATATGGTTTGTTTATGGGGTTGAACTCAATGCTTTAAGATTTTTTTTACTGAAGGCAGTTATAAGCTGGATGATGAAATGGTTAATATTTAAATGAGAATGAAATCATCACAAAATGTTTAGGGAAATGTGCAGGCTGAAATTGCTGCCAGGCTGTCTCTGGCTTTAAGTCATTAAGTCATTAACCTGGAGCACGTATGCTGCAAGTGATATGAGAACTCCAGATATGTAGCCATATGAAGATATGTAGCCATATGAAGTCAGTGGATCAAAAAGTATTAAATACAGAGAGCCAGGTAACCAGCATATTCAGAAGGTCAATAATGGCAGTCTACATAATTTTCTCTCTTTATGGAATTCCTTTAAAACTCAATTCCAACATTGAATTAAAGCACCAAATTAAAGCAAATGGAATTACCTCCCAGCACATAGTGCAGTTTTTGTTTTTACAAATGACTTCTTTACTTATCTGAAAATTTGATTTCAAATGGTGACCTTCACAACCACCAAAATTCACACATGGATCATAGGCATAACTGGCAGACTGTCAGTTTAAACAGATTGGTAGCCACGTGATAATAGAAACGTAGATCTGTTAAATGGTGCATGAAAGACGTTATATTTTTGTATGCTCCTCAACATGATGCAACAAACCAGAACAGTTAACCACTTGCCGACCGCCTAACGCAGATATACTGCGGCAGAATGGCACGGGCAGGCAGAATCACGTACCCGTACGTGATCTGCCTCCCGCGGGCGGGGGGTCCGATCGGACCCCCCCCTGTGCCAGCGGCGGTCGGCTTGTGACTGGAAGCGATGAGAGGCGAGGGGGAGACCATCCGATCGTGGCCCCCCCCCTCGCGATCGCTCCCAGCCAATGGGAATCCTCCTCTGCCTGTGTGTAGTTTCACACAGGCAGAGGATGTGATGTCATCTCTCCTCGGCTTGGCAGTTTCCGTTCCAGCGCAGAGGAGAGAAGACATGTGAGTGCACAACACACACACACACACACACACACACACACACACACACACACACACACACAGTAGAACATGCCAGGCACACTTTACACCCCCGACCCCCCCCCCCGATCGCCCCCCCCCAATCACCCCCCCCCCCTGTCACAAACTGACACCAAGCAGTATTTTTTTTTTTTTTCCCCGATTACTGCATGGTGTCAGTTTGTGACAGTTAGAAGTGTTAGGGCAGTGAGTATTAGCCCCCTGTAGGTCTAGGGTAACCCCCTAATAAAGTTTTAACCCCTTGATCACCCCCCGTCACCAGTGTCACTAAGCGATCATTTTTCTGATCGCTGTATTAGTGTCGCTGGTGACGCTAGTTAGGGGGGTAAATAATTAGGTTCGCCGTCAGCGTTTTATAGCGTCAGGGACCCCCATATACTATCTAATAAATGTTTTAACCCCTTGATTGCCCCCTAGTTAACCCTTTCACCCCTGATCACCGTATAACTGTTACGGGTGACGTGGTTAGTTCGTTTATTGTTTATAGTGTCAGGGCACCCGCCGTTTATTACCGAATAAAGGTTTAGCCCCCTGATTGCCCGGCGGTGATATGCGTCGCCCCAGGCAGCGTCAGATTAGCGCCAGTACTGCTAACACCCACGCACGCAGCATACGCCTCCCTTAGTGGTATAGTATCTGAACGGATCAATATCTGATCCGATCAGATCTATACTAGCGTCCCCAGCAGTTTAGGGTTCCCAAAAACACAGTGTTAGCGAGATCAGCCCAGATACCTGCTAGCACCTGCGTTTTTCCCCTCTGCCCGGCCCACCCAAGTGCAGTATCGATCGATCACTGTCACTTACTAAACGCATAACTGCAGCGTTCGCAGAGTCAAGCCTGATCCCTGCGATCGCTAACAGTTTTTTTGGTAGCGTTTTGGTGAACTGGCAAGCACCAGCCCCAGGCAGCGTCAGGTTAGCGCCAGTACCGCTAACACCCACGCACGCACCGTACACCTCCCTTAGTGGTATAGTATCTGAACGGATCAATATCTGATCCGATCAGATCTATACTAGCGTCCCCAGCAGTTTAGGGTTCCCAAAGACGCAGTGTTAGCGGGATCAGCCCAGATACCTGCTAGCACCCGCGTTTTGCCCCTCCGCCCGGCCCAGCCAAGCCCACCCAAGTGCAGTATTGATCGATCACTGACACTTACAGAACACTAAACGCATAACTGCAGCGTTCGCAGAGTCAGGCCTGATCCCTGCGATCGCTAACAGTTTTTTTGGTAGCGTTTTGGTGAACTGGCAAGCACCAGCCCCAGGCAGCGTCAGGTTAGCGCCAGTACCGCTAACACCCACGCACGCAGCATACACCTCCCTTAGTGGTATAGTATCTGAACGGATCAATATCTGATCCGATCAGATCTATACTAGCGTCCCCAGCAGTTTAGGGTTCCCACAAACGCAGTGTTAGCGGGATCAGCCCAGATACCTGCTAGCACCTGCGTTTTGCCCCTCCGCCCGGCCCAGCCCAACCCACCCAAGTGCAGTATCGATCGATCACTGTCACTTACAAAACACTAAACGCATAACTGCAGCGTTCGCAGAGTCAGGCCTAATCCCTGCGATCGCTAACAGATTTCTTGGTAGCGTTTTGGTGAACTGGCAAGCACCAGCGGCCTAGTACACCCCGGTAGTAGTCAAACCCGCACTACAGTAACACTTGGTGACGTGGCGAGTCCCATAAGTGCAGTTCAAGCTGGTGAGGTGGCAAGCACAAGTAGTGTCCCGCTGCAACCAGAAAGACAAACACAGGCCCGTCGTGCCCATAATGCCCTTCCTGCTGCATTCGCCAATCCTAATTGGGAACCCACCGCTTCTGCAGCACCCGTACTTCCCCCATTCACATCCCCAACCAAATGCAGTCGGCTGCATGAGAGGCATTTTCTTTATGTCCTCCCAAGTACCCCTACCCAACGAACCCCCCCAAAAAAGATGTCGTGTCTGCAGCAAGCGCGGATATAGGCGTGACACCCGCTATTATTGTCCCTCCTGTCCTGACAATCCTGGTCTTTGCATTGGTGAATGTTTTGAACGCTACCATTAGTATTAGCGTAGGGTACAGCATTCCACAGACTAGGCACACTTTCACAGGGTCTCCCAAGATGCCATCGCATTTTGAGAGACCCGAACCTAGAACCGGTTACAGTTATAAAAGTTACAGTTACAAAAAAAAGTGTAAAAAAATAAAAAAAACACAAACAAAAATATAAAATAAAAAAAAATAGTTGTCGTTTTATTGTTCTCTCTCTCTCTCTCTATTGTTCTGCTCTTTTTTACTGTATTCTATTCTGCAATGTTTTATTGTTATTATGTTTTATCATGTTTGTTTTTCAGGTATGCAATTTTTTATACTTTACCGTTTACTGTGCTTTATTGTTAACCATTTTTTTGTCTTCAGGTACGCCATTCACGAATTTGAATGGTTATACCAGAATGATGCCTGCAGGTTTAGGTATCATTCTTTTCAGCCAGCGGTCGGCTTTCATGTAAAAGCAATCCTTGCGGCTAATTAGCCTCTAGACTGCTTTTACAAGCAGTGGGAGGGAATGCCCCCCCCCACGTCTTCCGTGTTTTTCTCTGGCTCTCCTGTCTCAACAGGGAACCTGAAAATGCAGCTGGTGATTCAGCCAGCTGACCATAGAGCTGATCAGAGACCAGAGTGGCTCCAAACATCTCTATGGCCTAAGAAACCGGAAGCTACGAGCATTTTATGACTTAGATTTCGCCGGATGTAAACAGCGCCATTGGGAAATTGGGAAAGCATTTTATCACACCGATCTTGGTGTGGTCAGATGCTTTGAGGGCAGAGGAGAAATCTAGGGTCTAATAGACCCCAATTTTTTCAAAAAAGAGTACCTGTCACTACCTATTGCTATGATAAGGGATATTTACATTCCCTGAGATAACAATAAAAATGATTTAAAAAAAAAAAAATGAAATGAACAGTTTAAAAATAAGATAAAAAAAAAATAATAATAAAGAAAAAAAAAAAAAAAAAAAAAAAGCACCCCTGTCCCCCCTGCTCTCGCGCTAAGGCGAACGCAAGCGTCGGTCTGGCGTCAAATGTAAAAAGCAATTGCACCATGCATGTGAGGTATCACCGCGAAGGTCAGATCGAGGGCAGTATTTTTAGCAGTAGACCTCCTCTGTAAATCTAAAGTGGTAACCTGTAAAGGCTTTTAAAGGCTTTTAAAAATGTATTTAGTTTGTCGCCACTGCACGTTTGTGCGCAATTTTAAAGCATGTCATGTTTGGTATCCATGTACTCGGCCTAAGATCATCTTTTTTATTTCATCAAACATTTGGGCAATATAATGTATTTTAGTGCATTAAAATTTAAAAAAGTGTGTTTTTTTCCCCAAAAAATGCGTTTGAAAAATCGCTGCGCAAATACTGTGTGAAAAAAAAAATGAAACACCCACCATTTTAATCTGTAGGGCATTTGCTTTAAAGAAAATATATAATGTTTGGGGGTTCAAAGTAATTTTCTTGCAAAAAAAAATTATTTTTTTATGTAATCAAAAAGTGTCAGAAAGGGCTTTGTCTTCAAGTGGTTAGAAGAGTGGGTGATGTGTGACATAAGCTTCTAGATGTTGTGCATAAAATGCCAGGACAGTTCAAAACCCCCCCAAATGACCCCATTTTGGAAAGTAGACACCCCAAGCTATTTGCTGAGAGGCTTGTCGAGTCCATGGAATATTTTATATTGTGACACAATTTTTTTAATTTTTTTTTTTTTTTGCGCAAAGTTGTCACTAAATGATATATTGCTCAAACATGCCATGGGAATATGTGAAATTACACCCCAAAATACATTCTGCTGCTTCTCCTGAGTACGGGGATACCACATGTGTGAGACTTTTTGGGAGCCTAGCCGCGTACGGGACCCCGAAAACCAAGCACCGCCTTCAGGCTTTCTAAGGCCGTAAATTTTTGATTTCACTCTTCACTGCCTATCACAGTTTCGGAGGCCATGGAATGCCCAGGTGGCAAAAAAAACCCCCAAATGACCCCATTTTGGAAAGTAGACACCCCAAGCTATTTGCTGAGAGGTATAGTGCGTATTTTGCAGACCTTACTTTTTGTCACAAAGTTTTAAAAATTGAAAAAAGAAAAAAAAAATTTTTTTCTCGTCTTTCTTTATTTTCAAAAACAAATGAGAGCTGCAAAATACTCACCATGCCTCTCAGCAAATAGCTTGGGGTGTCTACTTTCCAAAATGGGGTCATTTGGGGGGGGTTTGTGCCACCTGGGCATTCCATGGCCTCCGAAACTGTGATAGGCAGTGAAGAGTGAAATCAAAAATTTTCACCCTTAGAAATCCTGAAGGCGGTGATTGGTTTTTGGGGCCCCGTACGCGGCTAGGCTCCCAAAAAGTCCCACACATGTGGTATCCCCGTACTCAGGAGAAGTAGCTAAATGTATTTTGGGGTGCAATTCCACATATGCCCATGGCCTGTGTGAGCAATATATCATTTAGTGACAACTTTGTGCAAAAAAAAAAAAAAAATTGTCACTTTCCCACAACTTGTGTCAAAATATAAAACATTCCATGAACTTAACATGCCTCAAAGCAAATAGCTTGGGGTGTCTACTTTCCAAAATGGGGTCATTTGGGGGGGGTTTTATGCCATCTGGGCATTTTATGGCCTTCAAAACTGTGATAGGTAGTGAGGAGTAAAATCAAAAATGTACGCCCTTAGAAATCCTGAAGGCAGTGATTGGTTTTCGGGGCCCCGTACGCGGCTAGGCTCCCAAAAAGTCCCACACATGAGGTATCCCCATACTCAGGAGAAGCAGCTAAATGTATTTTGGGGTGCAATTCCACATATGCTCATGGCCTGTGTGAGCAATATATCATTTAGTGACAACTTTTTGTAATTTTTTTTTTTTGTCATTATTCAATCACTTGGGACAACAAAAATGAATATTCAATGGGCTCAACATGCCTCTCAGCAATTTCCTTGGGGTGTGTACTTTCCAAAATGGGGTCATTTGTGGGGGTTTTGTACTGCCCTGCCATTTTAGCACCTCAAGAAACGACATAGGCAGTCATAAATTAAAGGCTGTGTAAATTCCAGAAAATGTACCCTAGTTTGTAGGCGCTATAACTTTTGCGCAAACCAATAAATATACACTTATTGACATTTTTTTTTACCAAAGACATGTGGCCGAATACATTTTGGCCTAAATGTATGACTAAAATTGAGTTTATTGGACTTTTTTTAGAACAAAAAGTAGAAAATATCATTTTTTTTCAAAATTTTCGGTCTTTTTCCGTGTATAGCGCAAAAAATAATAACGGCAGAGCTGATCAAATAACATCAAAAGAAAGCTCTATTTGTGGGAAGAAAAGGACGCAAATTTCGTTTGGGTACAGCATTGCATGACCGCGCAATTAGCAGTTAAAGCGACGCAGTGCCAAATTGTAAAAAGTGCTCTGGTCAGGAAGGGGGTAAAACCTTCCGGGGCTGAAGTGGTTAAAGAAGCAAACTTCCTTCTCTCCTCAATTTCTATTTGAAAACTAAAGCAGTTTTAGTTGAAAGCATCTAAAATAGGACCTTTTTATTTTTTGTGCTGAACACCAGAAGGCATAATACCCCCTCTAAAATGACAATATTAAGCCCAGTTAAATCAGGACATCAAGCAACCTGCAAACATATTGCATCAATATACTGCATAACTTAAACAATGTTTATGTATTTCTTCTTCCCTGTGAGATAGTTTGTTTGGTGTAATTATACCTGGAGCTATCTTCCCATCTTGTGCAGCTGGGCCGTCTTTAAGAACATTTTTCACCTGCAAAAACTCATCTGGTCTGTCACCTCCAATAATGGTGAATCCAAATCCCATGGCACTTTTCTTTAGAGCTGTGCGCAATGTTGCTCCCTTTAGCAGTGCTGGATCTCTGGTGAATGGGGACTTGTCGGGCTCTGAAGGAGGCACAAATTGAACCAATGGGACAAAAAAGAGATGAGCTTAGAATTAACAGTGCTTAATCGCAGTATATACAGTATATCATACTGCTACAAATGAATATTGTAAATACTCTTACCAGGAATTATCATTCCTTCAAGCTGAGGGAGACCAAGCTGCTTCTTTCTTTTCGCTTCAAGAACTGGATTTTCAAATTGCGTTTTCTGGTTAATGTGGCTATAATGAAAGAAAAGAAAAAGTTAGTCCAAAATACAAGTATAAATTATAAAACGCTAGAAGTAAACTCACCCATGGCATATTGCAATAATTTAACACTTTATTTGACAATTTGGCAACCAGCAGTCGGAAACTCCTATGTACACTTGTGATTTTCATACTAAATTCTATATGCCGAAGAGTTTTTTAATTTTTACACAGGCTGTTCACCCCTGGCTGACATATTTTATCCTTTAAAAATGTCATTGTACCCACAACTGCTGCTGTGGTGCACTGAACTACCCACCCTATTTCGTCCTATATTAGTGGTGCTCAACTTAACAAAAATATGGCGATTCAAGGGTGTCCCCTGAAATCATCAGTCGGCAGCACATATTTACTGCATATATTTTTACAGAATTGTAGTCAGAGATTTTAGACATGCAAAAACGAAAAATGATCAGAGACTAAGGGCATGCTACAAGAGATTGTTGGAGACTGGGAACAAATGTCAAGAGACAGTTATAGAATAATGTCACACAAGACTGCTTTGAGATCTCTGCTATTTTTGTGCCCGTCTGGGTTTCCTCCCACACTCCAAAGATATGCTGGTAGGTTAATTGGCTTCTGTCTAAATCGGCCCTACTAAGTATGAATGTGAGTTAGCGACCTTAGATTGTAAGCTCCTTGAGGGTAGGGACTGATGTGAAAGTACAATGTATATGTAAAGCGCTGCGTAAATTGACAGCGCTATACAAGTACCATAAATAATAATAATAATTATTGCCTCTTTACAAATCAATGCTCCCACATTATTGTTCACTACAACACCCTTACAAATCACTTGCACCACATTTTATATTTTTCTTAGTAAGATACATTATAAAAGATCACAGGGAGAAAAAAAATATAAAGTGTATTGGAATATAGAGCAAATAAACTAATCAATTAAAGAAAAGGTGTCAGACTCAATATAATTATAGGCCGCAACAGCATTATGGTTTTCTGTATGTAACACACCCCTGAACTCTGCTACATACAGAGTGCAGAGTTTAGGGGTTTGCTATGCATAGTGTGCAAGAATAATCTCTCTTTCACAGGCTTCCCACATTTTCCTTCCACCCACCCCCCCTGGGTGTGAGGACCACATAAAATTGCCTGGAGGCCTTGTGTTTGACACATGTGATTTAAAAGGTAACTCCACTCGAGGGGGAAAAAAAATAGCAAATGAAGATAAAATAATATAGCGTACACATTTGTGAAACAAGTCATATTGTAATTGAATGCCATCAAAAAAATCCCCTTTCCTTTTCAATATGCAGCTCTGTAATTTTCTGAAAATACAATGCAATATGGCTACTTGGAGGTGTTCTGTACACAGAAGGTGTACAGAATGCCCCCCAGAAACATAATTTCCTGCTTGTGTGATTGGCTCACTGATTTTCCCAGAAGTTTGAACTAAGATACAAGTCAGGCTGCAGCACGGCACTTACTGAGGGAAGGGAGCCACATTACAATTAGATCCATCCGCCAGGGAAAGCATACAGTGAGCGGTCGGAACTTTAGTTTGTTACAAGGTACACTGGTGCAGAGCGCCCGAAAATGGAGAAAAAATTTCCTCTTCTGCACTCACCTCCTGGGCCCCTCTGTTAACCTGATGGGGCCCAGGAAGGTAACATATACCTTGCTAATCAAGTAGGTGTGAGTTAATAAAAAGTTATTTAGCCAATTTGTTTTTTTAGCTAGAAATTAACTACAAAGCTGCTTGGGCCCCCCTCTGCTGACCGGGCCTGGTACAACAGGGCTGGTTGCACTGCCCTATCAGCGGCCCTGGGCCCATGGGCCACAGGTTGGGCAACAAGGTCTTATATGTACTGTATGCTCAACTTGTTAGCTTGCCCCCTAATTCTTGGCTGTGTCCATGTCTATTATGGACCTTTGGGTGCTCCTCGTGTTGCATTCTCCAAAACATAAATTACAATTCCCTTGTAATTGCAGCAGCAGGAATTACACCCAATATATTATTTTACTCAATGATGGAAGAAGAGACTCTCAGGAAGATCCAATCTAAGAGTACTCATACAGAGTACTTAGCCAACATACACTCACTTCCCAGCTGGAAGTGGAGCAGTGAGGTAGGGGGAGCTTGAACATTCTATGTAGCTGATTGTTGTCTGAGAACCCAACACAAGAGATCCATTTGAGAAAAATATATAGGTTTCTAAGCTGTGACAAAAGATAAAAAAAGAAAAGATAAAAATTCCAAAGACTTGGTGCAGGAGTTTCTAAAAATGTGCATGAAATAGAAAAAAAAAAAAATAGGATTTTTTAAAACAGCTTACCTGTAAAATCCTTTTCTTTCGAAGGACATCACGGGACACAGAGCCACAGTAATTACTGATGGGTTATATAGGTATCACTGGTGATTGGACACTGGCACACCCTATCAGGAAGTTCAACCCCCTATATAATCCCTCCCCCTTGCAGGGATACCTCAGTTTTGTAGCCAAGCAATATAGTGTATTAGAAGAGGGGCGGGAGCTCTGTGTCCCGTGATGTCCTTCGAAAGAAAAGGATTTTACAGGTAAGCTGTTTTAAAAAATCCTATTTTCTTTCTCGAACATCACGGGACACAGAGCCACAGTAATTACTGATGGGATGTCCCAGAGCAATGCTACCTGAGGGGGGGAACCACGACCAAGTAGGGTGCAATCAGACCTGAGGACCCTGTACCGCTGCCTGCAGCACACTACGCCCAAAGGCGATATCCTCATGCCTTCTCACATCCACCTGATAGAATCTGGTGAATGTATGAACTGAAGACCAGGTTGCGGCCTTGCAGATTTGAGCCATGCACTGCCCAAGAAGCACCAATAGCCCTTGTGGAATGTGCCCTGATCTGAAACGGAGGAATCTTCTGTTTCAAACCGTAAGCTTGAATGATCAATTGTCGAATCCATTTAGAAATGATAACTTTTGACGCTGCCTGTCCTCTATTGGGACCCTCTGGCAGCACAAACAAAACATCCGTCTTGCGGATCTGAGCAGTTGCCCCTAGATAGGCCTTAACTGCTCTTACTACATCCAACGAATGTAAAGATCTCTCTTCCGGAGAACAGGGATCTGGAAAAAAGGAAGGTAGGACAATGTCTTGGTTTAAATGAAAATCAGAAACCGCCTTCGGTAAAAAACTAGGATGAGGGCGTAGTACCACTCTATCCTTGTGTATAATCAAATAAGGCTCCTTACAGGAAAGAGCTGCTAATTCTGATACTCTTCTAGCAGAAGAGATGGCCACCAGAAAAATTAACTTCCTTGTCAACAAGACCAAAGGAATCTGACTTATTGGTTCAAAAGTCTGTTTCTGTAACACAGCCAGGACCAAGTTCAAGTCCCAGGGGTTTAGGGGCGCTTTAACCGGAGGATTAAGACGCATCACCCCCTGCATAAAGTTTCGGACCAAAGAATGTGAAGCAAGTGGCCTCTGAAATAATACTGATAAAGCAGAGACCTGGCCCTTGATGGTACTCAAGGCCAGCTTCATCTCTAATCCTAATTGTAGAAAATCAAGAATTCTACCTATGACATATTTCCTGGGATGCCAACCTCTGGATTCACACCAGGTTATATAAGCTTTCCAGACTCTATGATAAATCATCCTGGAAGCTGGCTTCCTTGCATTAATCAAGGTAGATATGACAGGACCTGAGAGTCCACGACTCTTCAGAACGTGGGTCTCAATAGCCAAACCGTCAAATTCAGCGTTTGTAAGGCAGGATAGAACACTGGACCTTGAGATAACAGGTCTGGGCGTACCGGTAGTGTCCACGGGGAACCTACCATCATCCTTACTATTTCTGCATACCAAGTCCTTCTGGGCCAAGCGGGGGCCACCAGAAGTACCGACTTCCTTTCCTGCCTGATCCTGCGAAGGAGTCGTGGTAATAGCAGAATAGGCGGGAATGCGTAAATCAGTGATAACCGATGCCTCGGAATCACCAACGCATCTGTCCCGCATGCAAGAGGATCTTGTGTCCTTGCCACAAATCTGTCTATCTTTTTGTTGAATCGGGATGCAAAGAGATCTACATCTGGAACCCCCCATCTTTGGCATATGGCCCAAAAGACGTCGGGATGCAGAGACCATTCCCCTGGAAGTAGCTGCTGGCGACTTAGATAGTCCACCTGCCAATTCTCTATTCCCGGGATGAAAACTGCCGATATGCATGGCACATGCATCTCTGCCCAGGCTAAGATCTGGTTCACCTCCTTTTGAGCAGCTCGGCTCCGGGTGCCTCCCTGATGATTGACATAAGCCACTACTGTGGCATTGTCGGACTGGATCCTGACCGGACAACCCTGTAGCCTGATAGTCCAGGCTTTTAGAGCTAGATGTATCGCCCGGATCTTCAGAATGTTGATGGGTAAGGTCCTCTCTGTCTTGGACCATACCCCTTGGACTGCAGCCTGTTCCAGAACTGCTCCCCAACCTGACAGACTGGCATCTGTTGTTACCACCGTCCAGGTAACCGGTAGAAAGGATTTCCCCTTCTGCAGGTTTTCGGGTATGAGCCACCAATTGAGGCTCTGACGCACCGCATGCGACAGGTGCATCGGAAAGTCTAATGCCTGAACTTTCTTGTTCCAGGTCGACAGAATACTGTGTTGCAGCATTCTTGAGTGAAACTGAGCATAGGGAACTGCTTCGAATGAAGACACCATCTTCCCTAGTAGCCTCATACAAAGGCGGACTGAGGGACCCTTCTTGGTCCTTATTGCCAGAATCAGCTCTCTTAAAGCAGCGATCTTTGCCTGGGGTAGAAATATTTTCTCCTGGCTTGTATCTATAATCAGACCTAAATACTCCAGTCTTCTTACTGGTTTTAGGAAAGACTTTTCTAAGTTGAGGATCCAACCCAGGTGTTCTAGATACCTGACTGTGGTCCTCAAGTTTCCATCCAAAGAGGCTACCGACCGGTCTATAAAGAGCAGGTCGTCTAGGTATGCTATGACAGCTATACCCTGAGCCCTTAATCTGGCCAGAGGAGAAGCCAAGATCTTTGTGAACACTCGAGGTGCAGTGGCTATCCCGAAAGGCAGAGCCACAAACTGGAAATGGCGCCCTCCTACCTCGAAGCGCAGAAACTTCTGATGAGCAGGAAAAATGGGCACATGCAGATATGCATCTCTGAGGTCTATTGATGCCAGAAATTCTCCTCCCTGCAGGGTGGGAACTACTGTTCGAATTGATTCCATGCGGAAGGATTGAATCCTTAGGAATCGGTTCAGATTCCTTAAATCCAGAATGGGCCTGACATCCCCATTTGGCTTTTGGACCGTAAAAAGGTTGGAATAGAAGCCCAATCCCTGGTCCTTTGCGGGAACTATCATAATGACCTCCTGCGACAAAAGTCGCTCTAACGCTAGAAGGAGCGACTGCTTCTTCTCTGGGTCTCTGGGGACACTTGATCTGAGGAACCGAGGAGAGGGGAATTCCTGAAACTCCAGCTTGTACCCTAAGGTTACCGTGGAGATTACCCATCTGTCCTGGAAATCCTCCTGCCAGAGTTCTGAGAACTGTCGCAGTCTTCCCCCCACTCGAGTGAGCGGGGGCGCCCCCTCATGCAGAGGTCTTAGTGTTTTGCCTAGTAGGCTTCTTTCCCCAGGACTTCTTTTGTCCCTGGGGTTGACTCTTGTCTCTGGACCCCGATGGAGGCGGCCGTCGAGACTGCCTGGAGGCTGAAGCCCCCGGCGCTGGGGAAAGAGTCCGTTTGAAAGAGGGACGCTTACTCTTCTTCTTGATAGGTAAGAGAGTGCTTTTCCCACAAGAGATTCTCTTGATATAGTTATCCAAGTCCTCTCCAAACAACCTTGCACCACGAAATGGAAACCCAGCCAGTAGCTTCTTACATGGTGCTTCGGCTGACCAATTCTTCAACCATAGGATTCTACGTATATGCACCAACCCCAGTGAAAGACGGGAGGTTTGCACGATAGAATCTCTAATGGCGTCAACCACAAAGCATAAGGCCGCTGGAAGGTTAGCAAACCCCTGGGCCTGCTGTTCAGGTAATACTTTGATGACCTGCTTAACATGGTCTCTTAAGTATTGACAGACTCCAATCGCTGCTACTGCAGGTTGGGCCACTGATCCTGCTAAGGAGAAAACATCCTTCAATAGGGATTCCATTCTTTTATCTACAGGATCCCTGAGCATCTGAGCATTGTCTACAGGACAAGTCAGGCTATTATTTACGGAGAAAATGGCGGCATCAATAGCCGGTATTCCCCACATTTTAATAAACTTTTCTTCCATCGGATAAAGTGTTGAAAACTTTCTCTGCGGAAAAAAACGTTTGTCTGGGTGATCCCACTCAGAATAAATGAGCTTTTCAAGTAAAGTATGAACAGGAAAAGCATGTGCTGCTTGGAAAGGTTTCAGTGACCCCAAAGCAGAAGAGGATTCTTTAGCAGTTTCAGGTATGGGCAACTTAAATGTGGATCGGACCAATCCAGTGAGGATCTGCACTAAGACTTTCTCCTCTTGGGAAGTCGCAGAGGGTCCCTCTCCACCTGAATCCTCCGAACAGGAATCATCCGTCCCATCCCGATCCTCTGAAAGGGATTCATCTCCTTTATCCCAGAGCTCCTCTTCCTGAGGGTCTTGGGGAACAGAGGAAGGCCTAGTGCGTTTTCTTCCACTGAGTGAAGACTTAATCACGGCCATTAATCTTTCCTCTAGACCATTAATGGTTGAGGAAAAAACCTCTTGTGTAATATATACAGGGGCTGAAGTGCCAGAAGCAGGTGTAGTCCCTGACCCCGATGGCTCTCCCTGGCTAGCCGTCCCTGGCCCATCTTTAGGGGGGGAGGATGCTGCCGACAGGGGGCCCTCAGAACCTGAACGAGATCCCCTAGTGTCTCTGGTTCCTGGGGTGCTTGAACCTCTTCTACCCATAGTGCAAAGCAACAAGGTGTGAGGTATACAAATGAACACTGCCTGCTGAGCGATGTAGTCTGGCTAAAAGCCTTGCTACCCAATGCTCAGTCTGGTGTTACTTCAGTAAATGCTGCCTAGGAGAATGCCTGTGTCCCACCTTACATGCGACCGTCAGCTCTGTGTCTCTCAGAAGGCTGTGTGCACCTGTACAGAGTGCCTTTAATAGCCTGCAGCTGGCCTGAGTGGGAGTCTAAGCACCTGTGCTGACGTCCCGCCCCCCCCTCTACCGCCCCCCCCTCTACCGCCCCCCCCTCGAGTTTTGAAAAAAAAACAAACGAGCGCTTCCCGCGCTGGCCGACTCTCCTGTCATGCTTCTGGAGGAAGGCTGGGGGCGGGGGAGGAGGGAGAGAGGCTGGTAGTAAGATCTGCCTGAACGGCCATAGTCATAGATGGTGGCCTGAGGCCACAGAGCCCGGGTGGTATAACCACTTTCTACACCCCTGTGGCCCCTCTCTAGCCTGGGGGGAACATTCAAACATGAGAAATCCCCCCTTCCATCTTACCTTGCAGCCGGCCTGAGACGCTGTGAGGAGAAACACATGCAGCGAAGAACACTGAGACAGACAGTCAGCATGTGAAGGTTTGTGCTCTTGGCAGCCCCCGGTGGTCACAATAGGCATAGCATGCATTTACCTTAAAGGAGAAAAGCCACTAGAACTCAAAAATTCTGTGGAATCTCCTCTTACCTTATCCAGCCGCAGGATGCTGTTTACACAGACCCAATCTTCACCTCTCACGGTGGGCTCCGTTTGAAAAAACCGTCAGAGACTGGGGCCCCCTACGAATAGGGGGATCCAACAGTTCTGGGACCGTAAAGCACCCTGCCAGAAATTAGGAAGTTTAAAGCCATTTTCTGATCTGCGGGGTCCAGCTCTCTAAAAAGAGAAGCGTTACGGGTAAAACCTTGTTTCTTCGGACACGAGGCCCGGGTACCATTCAATTCGGCCATGAAAAGACACTTTGAATGGATCCGGTTCGCCTGGCTTGCCCCAGTATAGGATTTTAGGATATTCCCTTTGGAGCTCAGCACAGGACATCTTTACACATCCATCACCTAAGACACTGGCGTAAAAACTGAGGTATCCCTGCAAGGGGGAGGGATTATATAGGGGGTTGAACTTCCTGATAGGGTGTGCCAGTGTCCAATCACCAGTGATACCTATATAACCCATCAGTAATTACTGTGGCTCTGTGTCCCGTGATGTTCGAGAAAGAAAATCTGTTTAATGTAAAGTACAGGGACTCGACTTCATATCAAGGTTAAATGCTGCCCTGTCTTGAATCAAATGAAGAGCCTCCACAGACCACAAAGGCTTTGGTATTTCATATTTAAATAAGAAAAACAAGGTTTAGAATTGGGAAGGCGAGGATTAAAATACTATACATCCAAAACCAAATTTTTTGTTTCGTTGTCTGTGTCCCATTGGGGGAATTATCTGTCACTCTTGAGAGAAGTGAGAGAAAACATTTCCAAAGCGAACAAAGACATCAATTTAAAAAAAAAAACTGACATGGTTTAAGCCCAGGTTCACATTGATGCGACTTGGCATGCAATTTGACATGTCAAATTGCATGCCAAATCGGCGGTTATTGCCAGAAATAGCACCATCCCAATTGGTGTTATGCTGACTTTGCGGCGACGCACTGATTCCTAAAAGTAGTTTCTGTATTACTTTTGGTAACTTCAGGTGCGATTTCAATAGACATCTGTGCAGAGACCCGAACAGATGTCTCTGAAATCGCCCCCGAATTCGGTACTGACATGCAGGAATGAAATTGTGCGAGTTCAGCTGAACTCGCACAAGTTCCAATCCCACAGCAGTGTGAATCTAAGCTTAAGTGGGTTTTAAAGGCAGAAGGTTTTTTTTTTTTACCTTACTGCAGTCTATGCAGTAAGGTAAAAAACCTTCTGCATTCAGCTTTCCCCATAGCCCCCCTAAATACACAGCTGAGCCCAATCTCGATCCAGCGTTGCGCAAGAGAGCAGAGGCTCTACCCCTCCTCACTGGCTCAGATACAGCATCAGGAGCCATTTGCTCCTGCTGCTGTCAATCAGGAGCCTGGGGTAGAGCCGGGTCACGCTTTGTATGTGGGGGCTCAGGAGCGAGTACGCATAAGTGCCCCCATAGCAAGTGCCTTGCAATGGTGTACTCAGCCGGGGGTAGTAGCCAGGACCACAGCCGAACCTACCAAGAGGGGTGGGGTTCAGGGCTGCTCTGTGCAAGGCAATTGCACATAGCAGGTAAGTATGACAAAAAAAAAGCCTAGACCTAAGATAAATTATCACCAGATAAAAGGAAGTGGTCTAAAGACAACGCAAGCACTACAAGGTTGCCAAAAATTTACAGGTTATATTAGTTTTCACCCTCTGGTGGACAAGATGGAATGATTTTAAAAAACACTGATGTAAGGAATGGTCCAATTAACTGCTAAAACACAACAGAAAATATACTGTGGTTATTAAGCTTTACTATGAAGAAAATGGGAAACAGGCCTAAACATTCATCTGGTTACCAATATCTAATTGTTTTTTCCAGTCCCCCAACAATTAAATGGAGATGTGCCATGAGAAACCATCATTTAGCATGCACCAGGTGCTCTCTCTTATCACTAAATGCAGCAAAAGATAAATACTAATTACACACAATATGCAATTAGGTAGTCTTGTGCAGGACATAAATCATTTAACCTTAGCATCAAAAGACCACGTACGACAAATTACATTTATGTTACCAGATACTGCACACACATACACTCACATCACACTGTTACATTAAGAAGTTCTAGTTGTTGGCTAATTACAGCAGCTTTTTTTCTGACATGTCACCAAATACAGAAAAACAGTGAGTTAATCTAGCGTGCTAGGTTGCTCCGATTCTGAGGATCTCCTCTCACAAAGCTGTCACTATGACTCGCACTTTCAAATTAAGAAGCCTCCCCAGATATTTCTACAAGCAAATGACTGCAGCAATTACACATTTAGCAGTTCTTGAGCAATGTTTTACCTTTCTTGAGAAAGAACATTAACCATTTCTTTAAAAATTACCATCAACAAACATGCATTAGCTGAAGCGATAAACTGAAAAATCTGTGGATTAAAGACTATCAACAGATTGAATAGGTAAAAATGGATGACAGAAATGGTCAGATGGCAAAGAAGCACATATGTAGCTACCAGCCAAATACCCACAAATCAGTTCTAGGTCATTTATATAGTACACATACAGGAAAGTTAAGGTGCAGTTGTTGCCCAATACCCTGAATCTGATTACTCTGCTGTCATTCAGGTGGCTCCAGAAAGTGCTCCTTATGCTTGCTGTCTGATCAAGATTGAGCTTCTGCAACGTAATGCAATTTGTTCAGAGCCTGAACGTTTCTTAATTCATATAAATTCATTAAAATATTTAACATTGTTGAAGTGAACCTGACCTTCCCTAAAACATTCAAAAACAACTGTGCTGATAGAACTTTGTGGTGCCTAAAAGTACCTGTGTTAAGCCGGCCCTGATAGATTGAATCTCAGCTGCTTCAGCAGGGGCTGGTCGATATTCAATCCATATATGGGCAAACTCATTTACATGACTGTACCCAAGTCAATCCATCGATGGCTATAGCCGCTAGCAGTAATCACTGTTGTGTTCTCCGGACAGGGATGGCTCCCTGCAGCCCCCCCGCTCCCTGCTGGGAGAACACAATAGCTTGGTAGGAAAGAGAACTAAGCAATCTTCTTTCCTGCAACCCATGGTTACAGAAAAGAGATTTTGCATAATCTATGGCCTACTTTAGTATTAATATCTTCATCAGATTTCAAAGTCTTCCTTATACCTATTCTGAGTCAATTAGGACAGTCAAAGCTCTGACCGTTCCAAGTTGTGTGGGAACTTGCCGCTAAACCCCAACCCTACAAATTCCCACTGGTTCAGCAGTATGATGGGCAGCCTTACTGGTGAATAACAAAATGCAAGAAGAAGATAAGGGCAGAGAAGCTTGGGCTCTATAAGGGTAGAATCTGTGTTGGTGAATCAGATCCAGTGAAGGTGGCGGAACTTTGGACACTTGTTTCAAGTGCTGATTGACCACTCTTTGTTTAGAGGGTCAGTACCCTTTGGTAAGACGCTATGTATGCTTATTGTCGGTGGGAGACAGAAGTCACCAAGTCTGTTTTTCTGAGCACTTTAAGAGGTAGCACAGATACTTTTTGTGGACTCTTTTCGGATGGTTATATTTTTACTTTTATTTAGTTTGTTTACATACTTATTATTAAAGCGTTGCACTTTATCTTATATGTATAGAGTTGAAGTTTTGCTTGTTAGGTGGGCCAGATACTGACAAAAAGGTGACCAGGAACTCTAAAGCAAATGAACCAAATAAAAAATCCTTCAGCAGATCAGATAATTCACATACATGTATTTCAGCAGTGTATAAGGCTTCTTGGTTGCACATTAATTTTAAGACTTCTGATTCAAATACTGTACGTACTATACAATTGACAAACCCAGTCCTGTTTGGCTAGATTGGTTGATGGGCTGTCAGGGATACTGACTGCAGGCATTCAGCAGCAGGGATGACCTGGTCTATGTAGCTACACTTAGGAAACTGAAACCAGACTGTACATGATTAGCCACTTGCTGCCCAAGCCTATTCCGGCACTCCTCTCCCACATGTAAAAATCATAATTTTCTAGAAAATAACTCATAACCCCCAAACATGATATATGTTTTTTTAGCAGAGACCTTAGGGAATAAAATGGTGGTTGTTGCAACTTTTTATGTCACATGGTATTTGCGCAGCAATTTTTCTAACTTTTTTTTTGGAAAAAAAAAAAACGGTTTCATGAATAAAGAAAAAAAAACAAAACAGTAAATTTAGCCCAATTATTTTGTATAATGTGAAAAATGATGTTACGCCAAGTAAATAGATACCTAACATGTCACGCTTTAAAATTGCACACACTTGTGGAATGGCGCCAATCTTTGGTACATAAAAATCTCCATAGGCGATGGTTTAATTTTTTTTACAGGTTACCTGTTTAGCGTTGCAGGAGGTCTTGGGCTAGAATCGTTGCTCTCGCTCTGACGTTCTCCGCGATACCCCACATGTGTGGTTTGAGCGCCGTTTATATATGTGGCACGACGCATGTATGCGTTTGCTTCTGTGTGCAAACACGTGGAGATGGAGGATGCATTAACATTTATTTTTTATTTTATTTGAATTTTTTTATTTTTACACTTTCCCTTTAACTTTTTTTTTTTTGGATAACTTTTATTCCTATTACAAGGAATGTAAACATCTCTTATAACAGGAATAGTGTATGACAGGTCCTCTTTATGGAGAGATGTGGGGTCTATAAGACCCCGCATCTCTCCTCTAGGCAGGAAAGACCGAGATTAAAAAAAAAAAGAAAAAAAAAAAAGAGAAATGCTCTTGACCCTTACAGCCGAGTGCTCGGCAGTATTTACTTCCGCTGGGCAGGACGGGATGACATACGTCTCACTCGGGCCTCTGAAGGTCATAGAGTCTGCCGGGGACCATCTGGTCAGTGGAAATCTCTATGGCAAACTTCCGGCGCCAGTGGATTTTTTCTCTGGCTCGCCTATAGCAAGGGTGAGCCAGGAGAAGCACGGGAGGGCGGCGGGGCAACATCTCCTTCCGCTGCCTGTAAATACGATCAAGCGGCTGAACAGAAAAGAATGATATCTGGATGATGCCTGTAGCTGCAAGTATCATTCAGGTATCACCACTTAAACCTTAGGACTTCATATGATGTACCTTGGGCGGTAAGAGGTTAAAATAAGTTTATTAATAGTGAAACATAATCCAACCAAACACCAGCACCAACAAACAGAATACACCGCAAAAGTGACTAAATAAGTGAACAATAAACCAAGTGACAAATTACCAAACAGCCTAACTAATCAAGTGACAGAAATTCTAACTAGCAAACTAACTATAATACAATATATGCAATATGGGCAGCGCAGATAAACAGGGTAAGACAGGAGCTGCAAGGTACAATCAGGAAGGGGAAATCAGGACTGAGATCAGGAGCAAGGGGTGCAGCTATGAGGTAGCAGGGTACAGGATACAGGTATAAGGCAGGGACAGGATCTAGGCTCAGGATAAATCAGCAAACAGTTGTGTGGCTAGCAGGCAAAACACTAACGCAAGAGAGGCAATAGTAGAGGAGAGACTAAATACCCTCCCTGCAGCCAGCATCAGATGGAGACGAATTGCTGGGATCTGCTGGAGGACACCCACTGGTGGACACCGGAACTCCAACCTTCCACTCTGGGAACCACAGTGCCATCAGTAGGTGATCCAGGTTCTGACATGATCACTATGCCATTGTGCATTTTGGGAGCTCATTCCAACCAATCCTTTTTAGTAAGCAGTCAGTTAACCAGGCATACCTTGCCCAACAATCTGTCTCATTAAGATATAGAAAAAAAAAAATCAGGAGAGCCTAAAAATGTTGTGCACACTGCACTATAATGTTGCATTTTAGGTATCAAAAAATGACCAGGTACCAGACACTGCTTGTGTACCCAACATTTAGAATATGACTACAGCCTGTTTTGGTTTAGTAAAAGTTACATAAATACAGTTTACAGTCATTTGGATTTTAAAATTAACATAAAGAGGAACAGTAACATTTAAAACATTCATATGAACTACTTTTTATATTGTGGAAGATATTAACAAGTACAGAGAACAGAATCCAAGACAAGCCTTTGTTGGTGAGCCATTGCATTGTTCTGCATGAAAGCAAATCTACTTGTGAGGGTCAGTCACTGAACCCATTTCATTATTTGTTCTCAATGCAATAAATCCTGTACATTTAATTCCTATCCCAGGTGTCTGAAAAAGCAGCAGGAAATTACGGCTTCTCGTTGCACTATCTGCTCCGAGCTTCTCCTCTCAGAGGTAGTTAAATATTCATAGACAGGCTACAGAGACAACCCGATCAAACACTTCAGCCAATTCAGTATTAGTCCGACAACCAAGCCATAGGCAACATGTAGCACACGGCTGAATTTTAAGCTTTTCTCTTTTTTTTGGTTCACTTTTACGTGCCAAGCTTTCTCATCCATCTGCAATGAAACCTTTGCATCCCCAAGATGCTCAAGCAAAGCAACAACAGAAAGACATAAACAAAAGTCGGTTATAGTGTTTGGCCAATTGTGCCTTTCCATTTCATAGCTACAACTACATTTCAGTAAATGACATTCTAAGTTTGTGATATGAGCATGCTCTTTAAAGTGTGCATAATGAAAGGATAAGTGTGATTTTAATTAAAAAAAAAATTAAATATTTCCCCCTGGCCCTTTTCCTAAAAGCAATAAAAGATAAAAATGCAGTCTGAGATCTATTTAATAGCTCAAACGACACAATGTTCGGGTATCCATAGCAACGAGCAGCCTAGGCGGCGTCATGTAGAATGGATGGCCATTATACACCAGGCTAGACTGTGGTGTGTGTTACTGCCTGGGCAAAAAAATGTAAATGATTGTAAGGTCCATTTATCTTTTAACACTCCCAGGAAGAGATTTTTTTTTACCTTTAAATCATAGTTACTTACTAAAGCGTATTTACATTATTTATTTAGTTTTTAGGACAGAGTAAGGAAGAGCTCCTGTTGGGTTTTCATTGTTGTGTTGCCCCTGGGTAAACGTGAAAATATCGCTAGGACTGAAAGTAAGGCTAAATCCAAAATTGAAAAGTGGAAGACAGAAAATATTCCAGTTAAGAAATCAGTTCCAGTGACAACTGTCTAGGATTTCTCTTACGCTCACTTCCCCATTTGTTTTCAATATAGACAATGAAGGAAAAAAAAGAAAAAAAAGAAAAAGGAGTTTTATCCATTCTTCACTTTATCCATAACTAACTAAACAGATACATTTACTTTAGACGTTTGTGATGATATTTTTTATTTTATATTAGCGCCAGATTTAGGTGGAAGACAAACAATTTTAAGAGAAAGTTATGGCACTGAGGGGAATGTTTTTCTCACCTAGAGTCTCTGGATTATACTGTTCTCATAAACAGAAAGGCCCATTTCTCTTTAAAACATGGGGCTTCCTGGCTTCATGGAGCACCAGGGGAAGAAGTGAGCTCCTTTACACAACCCACACTTATCTATTGATCATTCAATTGACTTTTGTCGAAGGATACAAGGAATTGGTCGCACACTGGAACTCCAAATTATCTCGATGTCATCTTTATTGTCAAAAAAGGGTCAGACAGATACAGGCAATGGTAGGCGTTTCACAAGCGATAGCTTGCTTGGTTGTGAACAAGCAAGCTATCGCCTGTGAAACGTCTACCATTGCCTGTATCTGTCTGACCCTTTTTTGACAATAAAGATGATATCGAGATAATTTGGAGTTCCAGTGTGCGACCAATTCCTTGTCTTGTTCTTCTTCCACGGTGGTGAGCCAAGGTCTGCACCTGTGATCCATGCTGCACCTGAGTTTGCCTGGGGCGGTGTGTTTCTCTCTGTTCTTTTGTCGAAGGAGCCTGTCAAAAAACGTTCACGCAAACAGCACCTTCATTTAATTACAAGCAGGTACTGTTATGGGTATTCGGCATGGATGGAGGAATTTGTTAGATCAAGCCACTTTCATGTAAGTGCATCTGTATGTGTTACATTTTATTAAAGAAATTTTAACTGCAGTATCCAGTGTTGTTTTTTTCTGCATGCATATTTTGGCATTTGGCGAGCAAGGGTTTTCTGAGTTGTCTGGCACAAGTGAAGTGTGGTACATCTGAAGACCACAACATAATTTTAGTGTATGATCAGCCTAAAGAGGAACTTCACTCTCTTCAACATTAACTATTTTTAATCCTTATACTGCTATAATTAGTAAATAGATAGGAAATTATATATTTACTAGTTTTAATTTTTTTTTTTTTTTTTTACATTTCTTCAGTTGCTTCCTGGTTTCCATGCCCAGGCAACTGATGGCATACATCCCAGGAATCTTCAGGAGGGGTTTTCTCAGCTAAGCACATCCTCCTCCAAGTAATTTCTCAGAAAAATAAAGCATAGAGACATGGATGAATGGATGAGTTTTCTTTGAATACTAGAAATTAATTAAATCATGCTCTTGGTGTATGGTGCTCAGATGCAATATAATTCTGCTTTAAGACAGGCCACTGCTGTACCTTCTTCAGGAATCTCTGCTAGGTGGGAGGTCTGCCTGCCATTAGGAGATTTCTGTGGTTGTTCTGCAATTTGTTTTTTGTCCATATAGTGAAGGAGTTATTTAGGGGTTTTCATAGTGGTTTTCATTTGTTCTGTAGAGCAAGCTAAATAGCTCCACAATTTTTAGCAAAACCAGGGTATTCGGTTGTATACTCACTCTAGTGAAATATGAACAGTTTGCATTTTTACGGACAAGACACTGAGGCTGATTTACTATAGGATTTGAGAAAATGTGAAAATTCATTCCTATATCCAATCAAATGAAAAGAAAATTCCTGTTTATTTTGTCTGCAAATAATTGGATAATTTAAGTGAACATTCACACAATTTATTGTGCTCAAATCCTTTAGTAAATTAGCCTCTCTGTCTACCTTTGTTGTGGTTCTTATTTGAATCCTTCCTCTGTATCTGGCAGCCTTCTAGATGTTTCCATATAGTTTTTTGGCAGCTATTATGCTCTCCTGGGTATTACAGTGAGGGAAAAAAAGTATTTGATCCCTTGCTGATTTTGTACATTTGTCCACTGACAAAGAAATGATCAGTCTATAATTTTAATGGTAGTTTTTTTTTAACAGTGAGACAGAATAACACAAAAAAATCCAGAAAAAAAAACATTTCAAAAAAGTTATAAATTGATTTGCATTTTAATGAGCAAAACATGACTTAGTACTTGGTGGCAAAACCCTTGTTGGCAATCACAGAGGTCAGACGTTTCTTGTAGTTGGCCACCAGGTTTGCACACATCTCAGGAGAGATTTTGTCCCACTCCTCTTTGCAGATCCTCTAAAAGTCATTAAGGTTTCGAAGCTGACATTTGGAAACTCAAACCTTCAGCTACCTCCACATATTCTATACTATATCCCAAAAAAATTTTGCCTTTAGTTATACTTTAATATTATATTCTAGTATTCTTAATACTATGCACTCCTGGAGGAAAGTAAACACATTATATAACATTAATAAATCAATTTATAAATGTTAACTTTAACCAGCAGCTGCTTAATTGAAATACATTCAGTTTACCTGCAGAGTAAAGTGAAACCACTTCCGCAGTGCTTAGCCTGAAAACAGTATAACAGAGGAGCCTCCACCTCCCAGTGATAAGACTGCATGCAAACAATTTAAATAATCAATCCACTAGTAATTGACAGGCCTTATAATAGTCCATAAATCCTTGCTTGCAGTAAACTTCAAATCACCACTAGTGAAGTCATGGGTTCATTCCCTGCATGCCACCTCACGCACCGCTAGTTATTGTCTCTCATTTCGGGAGATGGGAGAAAGTTGTAGAAAGTCAACCATCACTGCAGCCCTCCACCAGCCGGGGCTTTATGGCAGAGTGGCCCGACAGAAGCCTCTCCTCAGTGCAAGACACATGAAAGCCCGCATGGAGTTTGCTAAAAAAACACCTGAAGGACTCCAAGATGGTGAGAAATAAGATTCTTTGGTCTGATGAGACCAAGATAGAACTTTTTGGCCTTAATTCTAAGCGGTATGTTTGGATAAAACCAGGCACTGCTCATCAACTGTCATATACAGTCCCAAAAGTGAAGCATGGTGGTGGCAGCATCATGCTGTGGGGGTGTTTTTCAGCTGCAGGGACAGGACGACTGGTTGCAATCGAGGGAAAGATAAATGCGGCAAGTACAGGGATATCCTGGACGAAAACCTTCTCGTGCTCAGGACCTCAGACTGGGCCGAAGGTTTACCTTCCAACAAGACAATGACCCTAAGCACACTGCTAAAATAACGAAGGAGTGGCTACACAACAACTCCGTGACTGTTCTTGAATGGCCCAGCCAGAGCCCTGACTTAAACCCAATTGAGCATCTCTGGAGAGACCTAAAAATGGCTGTCCACCAACGTTTACCATCCAACCTGACAGAACTGGAGAGGATCTGCAAGGAGGAATGGCAGAGGATCCCCAAATCCAGGTGTGAAAAACTTGTTGCATCTTTCCCAAAAAGACTCATGGCTGTATTAGATCAAAAGGGTGCTTCTACTAAATACTGAGCAAAGGGTCTGATTACTTAGGACCATGTGATATTTCAGTTTTTCTTTTTTAATAAATCTGCAAAAATGTCAATTCTGTGTTTTTCCGTCAATATGGGGTGCTGTGTGTACATTAATGAGGAAAAAAATGAACTTAAATGATTTTAGCAAATGGCTGCAATATAACAAAGAGTTATCTGATAGCTCTTCAAGGCATAACAATGTAATGTATAACGTGCTACTGTACAGTTACGAGCACACCATGCTTCTTATCAGGCTGTGTGCAATAATCTACTAACAACCTCATATTTTTATACCAACACCTCACAGGACTCTTAGAGACTCATTGGTACGGTCGGAGTATAGGCCAAGGAAACATGAAGTAAAAACAACATTTTTGGGCAAAAAAAGAAAGGGTTGCTTTCCTTGCCTGAACTGTAACCAGTGCAATTTATTAATGAAAGGTGATCACTATACACATCCTGGCAATGGTGACAGAGTCATGATGAAAGGTTTTCACACGTCAGTCCTCCTATGTAATTTACATTTTAACATGTCCTTTCGACTTAGGCCTCTTTCACATGAACGATCCTTTTAGGTCCGCCTGTCAGTTTTTTAGGCGGACCTGAACGGACCCTCCATAGACCTCTATGGAGCGTCGGATGTCAGCGGTGACATGTCCGCTGACATCCGACCCGCTCCAATCCGAAATAGTGTAACGGAGGAAAAACCTAGTTTTCCATCCGTTTTCGGTTCGGATCGGGGGACGACGGACTCTACGGTCCGTCGTCATCCGATCCCCCATAGAGGAGAGCGGCACTGTGACAGGTCCGTCGCTGCATCTGCCTGCTCAGCGGGGATCCACGGAGCGATCCCCGCTGAGCAAGCGGATGTTCACGGGGCGGATCATCTCGGATCCGTCCTGTGTGAAAGGACCCTTAATATACATTGGAGAGACCACTCAAAAAAATTAAAGACAGGATTGCCCAGCACCGTAGCACTATTAGACACAAACAACCAGGTTTGTCAGTTTTCAGGCATTTTCTTGAACAGGGTCACAAGGAATTGGATCTGAAATTTATGGTTTTAGAGGAAATACTCAGAGATCGGAGAGGGGGTGACAGGATTTTAAAATTGAAACAAAGAGAAGTATGATGGATAAATAAATAAAGGTCCCTGCACCCTGAGGGAATGAATAGGGATTACGATTTATACCTTTTTTTTATAAAGATTGTGAAAGGTAAACTTCATGCTTCTTTACAGTTTGAATGGAACCACACAGGACAGGAAATATAGAGTGTATTTGGAGATGGATTATGGCTGACAGACAGCCTAGAAATAGAGATTTGGTTTTCGTTTGTTTTTTCTGTTTTTCTTTTGATCCTTCTATGATGATTGATTAATCTGTAGTGTAAATATGTATAGGAACTGATTCTTCCTCCTGCACCAGGAATTGAAGAATTAGATGAGTAATGGGCATGCAATGTTGAGATTTAGTTTGTGTTAGGATTCAAGTTTGGGGAGAGTTGAATTTAGAACTGGAGTGATAATGGAATTAATGGGAACCACCTGTAAGGCTACACCCTGTGGTGTTGGTATAAAAATATGAGGTTGTTAGTAGATTATTGCACAAAGCTTGATGAAGAGCGTGGTATGCTCGTAACTGTACAGTAGCATGTTATGCATTACATTGTTATGCCGAACTATCAGATAAAAATACATTTTTACATTGGAGAACACGTCCCGTTGTTTTTTCTATTGGATATTGGTGGAAAATTGGAAGCCCTCCCTGACACTGAATTCCTGAAAAATAGAGGAATAGAGGAAGAAACCCACCCTATTTTTGGGTATATATATATATATATATATATATATATATATATATATATATATATATATATATATATATATATATATATATATATATTATACAGTTTTTTACATAGCTTTTTTAGTCTTCATTTTCCAAAAAAAATCGACATAACATTACAACTTCAAAAACCTATTACTAAATGCTTCAGACTGTCTACTTTCTAGAACGGTGTCATTTGTGGGATATTTGTACTGTCCTGGCATTTTGGGGGCTCAAGAAATGAGATAGGCCATCAGTACATCAGGATTGAGCAATTGTCAAACATACATACCATAGTTTGTAGATGATATAACGTTCACACAAACTATTTAATATACACTTATGGGAATTCAGCAGAATACATTTTGGCCAAAAATTATGAAGAAATTTGATTTTATTGGATATGTTTTATAATAGAAAGTATAAAATATTGTTTGTTTTTTTTTTGTTTTTTTTTAAACATTTTCGTTTTTTTTTCCTTTATATAATAAAAACATAAAAACTCAGTGGTGATCACATACCGTCAAAAGACAGCTCTATTTGTAAGAAAAAAATTATATAAATTTAATTTGGGTACAGTGTTGCATGACTGCGCAATTGCCAGTTAAAGTAGTTGCTGAATAGCAAAAAAATGCTCTGGTCATAAAGGGGGTAGAACCATCCGGAGCTAAGTAAACTAAAGTAAACTAAGCAAAAATTCACCTGGAGCTCTAACAACTCCAAACAAGTAAAAACAAAACAAAAAAAATATATAACTTCTAAACCCAAAACTGCAGAAATCTATGATACATAAAATGGTAAACAAAACAAACAAAACCTCTACCTTATGTAGATAATAATTTATCACAATTATTATTGTCATCATCAAGTGTTACGTTAAAACCAGCAAAAGATAGAGGCATATACAGTGCGTTGAAAAAGTATTCATACCCCTTGACATTTTCCACATTTTGTCATGTTACGACCAAAAAATAAATGGATTTTATTGGCATTTTATGTTATAGACCAACACAAAATGGCACATAATTGTGAAGTGGAAGGGAAATGATGTTCAACAGTTTTTACAAATAAATATAGTTAGTCAGGTTGAAAAAAGACACAATTCCATCCAGTTCAACCTTAAAAACAATAAATAAATAAAATAAAAAATATCGTACAATCCAATATACCCAATTTTATACCCTCAGTTGATCCAGAGGAAGGCAAAAAACCCCAGCACAGCATGCTCCAATTTGCTACAGCAGGGGAAAAAATTCCTTCCTGATCCCCCAAGAGACAATCAAATTTTCCCTGGATCAACTTTACCTATAAATGTTAGTACCCAGTTATATTATGTACATTTAGGAAAGAATCCAGGCCTTTCTTAAAGCAATCTACTGAGCTGGCCAGAACCACCTTTGGAGGGAGTCTATTCCACATTTTCACAGCTCTCACTGTGAAGAAACCTTTCCGTATTTGGAGATGAAATCTCTTTTTCTCTAGACATAAAGAGTGCCCCCGTGTCCTCTGGGTTGACCGTAAAGAGAATAACTCAACACCAAGTTCACTATATGGACCCCTTATATATTTGAACATGTTGATCGTGTGGGGAACGGTGTCGAATGCTTTTGCAAAATCCAAGTGTACCATGTCCACAGCCACCCCTCTGTCCAAAGTTTTACTTATCTCTTCATAAAAAGAAATCAGGTTTGTCTGACAACTTCTGTCTTTCATGAACCCATGCTGTCTGTTGCTTAAAATGTTTTTTTCCAGCAAGAACTCGTCTATGTGGTCTTTTATTAAACTCTGTGGTATCTTCCGACTATAGAAGTTAAACTAACAGGTCTATAGTTACTTGGTAAAGACTTTGATCCCTTTTTAACCACTTCAATACAGGGCACTTAAACACCTTCCTGCCCAGACCAATTTTCAGCTTTCAGTGCTGCCGCAGTTTGAATGACAATTGCGCGGTCATCCATCACTGTACCCAAACTAAATTTTTATCATTTTGTTCCCACAAATAGAGCTTTCTTTTGGTGGTATTTGATCACCTCTGCAGTTTTTATTTTTTGCTAAACAAATAAAAAAAGACCGAAAATTTTGAAAAAAATAAAAGTTTTGCTTTTGTTATAAAATTTTGTAAATAAGTAAGTTTTCTCTTTCACTAATGGGCACTAATAAGGTGGCATCGATGAGGTGGCACCAATGAGCGGGGACTGACGATGGGCACTGGTAGGCGGCACTGATATGCAGCACTGATGGGCGGCACTGATGGGCACTCATGGGTGGCACAGGTGAGCACTGATAGGCGACACTGATGGGCACTGAAAGGTTGCAAAGATGGGGTTTTATGGGTGGCACTGATAGGTGGCACTGATAGGCTGCACTGATGGGCATTGATAGGTGGCACTGATATGTGGCACTGATATGCATCCCTGGTGGCACTGGCAGTGGTAGGCATTGTGAGTGGGCACTGATTGGCAGCTGCCTGGGCATTGATTGGCAGCTGCCTGGGCACAGATTAGCATTTCTCCCTAAACAATCAGCACAGACCCCCCCTGTCAGGAGAGCAGCCGATCGGCTCTCCTCTACTCGGGTCTGTCAGACGTGAGTGAGGGAAAGCCGATCTCCAGCTCTTCCAATTTACATCGTGATCAGCCATGATTGGACATGGCTGATCACGTGGTATAGAGTCTCCGTCAGAGACTCTTTACCTAGATCAGAGTTGTGGTGTGTCAGACTGACACACCGCAACAACGATCGCTGCGATATGCGCCCCCTCCGGGGTCGTGCAGCGGCTTAATATCCTGATCACGTCATATCACGTCCGGTCAGGATATTGAAACCACTTTGCCGTTATTATTCTGCTACATGGCGGGCGGCAAGTGGTTAAATATAGGCGCCACATTCACCCTGCACCAATCCAGTGGTACTATTCCCGTCATTAATGAGTCCCTAAAAATTTGATACAATGGCTTTGAAATTACAGAGTTCAATTCTTTTAGGATCCGTGGGTGGATGCCATCAGGTCCAGGTGCTTTATTCACCTTTTATTCTGTCTAAATATTTCTGGACCATATTTTGAGCCATTGTGGATCATTCGGGGCTGTTTCACTACCACCCCCATATGTGAATAGCGTGGCGTGCATTTATATTCAGCCCCTGAGTCAATACTTTGTAGAACTACCTTTCGCTGCAATTACAGCTGCATGACATTTTGAGAATGTCTCTACCAGCTTGGGCACATCTAGAGAGAGTGATATTTTTGCCGATTCTTCTTTGAAAAATAGCTCAAGCTCTGTCAGATTGGATGGAGAGCATCTATGAACAGCAATTTGCCACAGATTCTCAATTGGATTTAGGTCTGGACTTTCACTGGGCCATTCTAATACATGAATATGCTTTGATCTAAATCATTCCATTTTAGCTCTGGCTGTATGTTTAGGGTCATTGTCCTTCTTGAAGGTAAACGGCCATGTCTTGTTAGGTTTGCATTTGTGCCATACTCTTTCCATTTTTGGATGATGGATTGAACAGTGCTCCATGAGATGTTGAGAGCTTGGGATATTTTTTCATAACCTAACCCTGCTTTAAACTTTGCCACAACTTTATCCCTGACCTATCTGGTGTGTTCCGTGGCCTTCATGATGCTGTTTGTTCACTAAGGTTCTCTAACAGACCTCTGAGGGCTTCACAGAACAGCTGTATTTATACTGACATTAAATTACAAACAGGTGGACTCTATTTACTAATTAGGTAACTTCTGAATGCAATTGATTCCACTCCATTTTAGTTAGGGGTATTAGATTGAAGCGGGCTGAATGCAAATGCATGCCACTCTTTTCACATACTTATTTGTAAAAATGTTGAAAACCATTTATCATTTTTCTTCCACTTCACAATTATGTGCCACTTTGTGTTGGTCTGTCACATAAAATCCCAATAAAATACATTTACATTTTTGGTTGTAACATGACAAAATGTGGAAAATGTCAAGGGGTATGAATACTTTTTCAAGGCACCGTAGGTTTATTTAGGTTCCATTCACACCTGAGCATATTGATTTACTGGCTTTTTCGGGCATTTTTTTCAAAGCATTTTAAAAGCATATTACAAGCATTTTACAGCTTCAGGCATTTTGTTTAGCCAACAGAAAGCACTAGGGAGAGGACAGAGAGAGGAAATTAGGGGTGGAGAGCTGCTATTTGAGCAGAAAATGCTCGTAAAATGCTCAATGTTTAAGGATGTAAACATCCTTGTGACAGCAATAGGGACATGACAGGTACTCTTTATGGAGGGATCTGGGGTCTATAAGACCCCAAATTCCTCCTTTGCACTTAGAAAAAATGCCAAGATTGGCATTTTTCAATGCTTTCAATTTTATAAAAAAATGGTGCCGTTAACATGCCAGTAAACTGGAAGTGCTGTCATGTCATCGCTTTTGGGTTACCATAGTGGAGACCCGATCAAAGCCAATTCCAGATTTAAGGCCCCTGACTAGCCAGCGGACGTGCTCGGAGATCCCAAACAAGCTGTGGAAGGCGGCGGGAGATGTCCCCTCCCACTGCTTGCGCTGCTTGTAATAACAACGGAGTGGCCGGTTAGCTGCTCTGGTTGTTATTACAAGAGAGCTGACCGTCGGCTTTAAAAAATGGTACCGGGGTGATCCTGGTACAACCACTTGAAGTACACGACGTACCAGGTAGGTGATTTGGCGGCAAGTGGTTATACAAACCTAAAAGAAAATGAGAAAAATGTACAAGAAAGCAGTCCATCAATGCCTACAAGTTTCTTATAATGAAATGAAAAACTCAAGTCAGATGGAAACAATGGGGAAGATTCCAAAAAATGCGCAAGCATACTGTATGGCTATATGTTCCTGAGAAACAGCATTAAAGTGTTACTAAAGTAATTAAAAAAAAAATTAAACAAACATGTTATACTCATCTGCTCTGTCCAGTGGTATTGCACAGAGCGGCCCTCGAGTCTCCTCTTCTCCGGTCCCCCGGCGGCAATCCTGGCTCCTCCTCTTCTTCACACACTCCGTAGACTTACACAGTGGGTCTTATCCCTTTCCTCCACTTCCTCCTCACTGCATTTGATTGACAGCAGCAGGAGCCAATGGCTTCTGCTGCTGCTCGAGTGCTGTGTTTAGAGGAAGAGAGGGGAGAAGAGATGCAGCCGTGCACAGCGCTGGATCTATTCTCCACTCTCTTTCCCTTCACACAGTTGAGAGGAGGCAAAGTAATAGAATTTTTTTTTTTTTTTACTTTAATGGAGGGAATGCATTAAGGTAAAAACATTTTTTAGTTTTAGCATCACTTTAACTGAACCAGTACTATATTCCATTTTACTTTGGATTCTTAACTATTCTCCCCATTTTTGGTCATAGTAAAAAAGATATTCAGGTGTGACTTATGCTGGCCATACACTATACGAAAAATCGGCCGAAAAATCGTTCGTATAGACACTTCGTTCGTTTTTCGGCAAGTTAATGGGCACAAATCGATAATCGTTTGTGACGTTTTTGTGGTAAAAAAAACGAACGGGAAGTTTGGTAAATTCCTGCCGAACGTACGATAAATTGCAAGGTTAATGTGTTTCCCGTCCGAACTGTCTGCACTAGGTATATGTAAAAAAAACGAACAAAAAATTATTTATTCATGTCCACTGAACAATTTATCGGTCATTATATGATGGCACGATCGTTTGCGGTCACGGTCGAACGTTCGTTTTTCGAAAATGGGTTCGGCCGATTTTCTGTATAGTGTCTGGCCAGCATTAGACTCTGAAGTTTGCAATGATTTATTAAATCTTCTATGTGTTAACTTTTCCTTGTTAAATTTGTTTACTGAAGTTTAGGCAAAGCAGAAATATGCTCAAACACAGTAAAAGACATACAGGTACATCTTGTCAATAAAATACAATGCCAGACAACAGAGAAAAGGGGAGTTGACAAAATTCACATAGATTCAAAGAAAAATACCATACTATATGTCAAATGAAAATATATGAATACACACGTAACCTCTAGTCTCAGCAATGATAGAAATAGATTGTGATGGAATGCAATGGATCATAAAACAGCGCTTATCAGTTATCATATAACAGCTGTAGGTGGAGGTTAATATGACTGTGAGAAGAGGACCTAGTAAGTGACATGGCTATTTAGGTTCGGAAGATCAAGGGAGTGCAATCTGTAAGGTCTGGTCATAATTAGTACAATTACTGCAGTCTGACCTAAGAGAAAAAAGGAGATAATAAAAGAGAAGGGAGGAAAGAAGAAGAAAAAAAAAAGTGTGTGTGTGTGTGGGGGGGGGATAAGGGGAGAGAAGAGGAAGCAGTAAGGAGTGGAGGAAAGGACAGGTCCCCAGGAGATGACTTAACTCCAAAATGCATGAAGTTTAGGTAAGGTACACATCAACTGAGAGGGCCTACCAAGGCAGCAGTAATGATTTATCGAAGTTAGGGGCTAAATAATGTGTCACCCAAGGACGCCAACGTTTTGTATATTTACCAGCTCTATCCTGGTGGATAGCTTCCATTTTATAACATGGATCGTGGCTCGATTCTATTTTTGGTTTTGGCTAAGATGAGGTCCAGGGAAATCCAGGCTTTAGCAATGGTTTGTTTAAATAATAATTTAAATTGGTGCCGCAAAAGACTTGTGGGTCTAGAGTTAAGAAGACCTATAAATGGATCTGGAGGTATAGTGATATCAAATAGCCTTAAGATTATATAAAAAATAGCCTACTGGTACCTAGATCACTACAGCCCCGGAAACAAAATGCAGAATAGTTGGGGACATACTTTGCAATCCTGGCAGGGACCTATTTGGTAACTCTTACCCATTTATTCTGTTTTAACAGGATCTTTACAGAGAGCAAGATATAAAATTATCAAAAGTCCACCTCAACAGCATTGTAGCTAAGTATTTAGTGCTCTTGCTTTGAAGTTTTGGAGTCCTGTGGTTATTTTCACCAAGTTTCCTTCTGTTGCTCTGGTCACTTCCAGCAACCCAAGACTAAATTGGTAAATTAGTCTTAGAGATCAGACAAGAGAAACAATACCATTCAGACAGAAAATCATTGCGGTAAATAGTCTCGAAGTCTGAGCTAGATGCATGTCTAGGAGACAGGTCCCTAGGCTGCCATAAACCTTTCCATGCAAACTGGTATTTTTTTTTTTCTCGGTGAAAGAGCCAGAATGCTGGAAATCATCCCCAGCTCCAATGGATAGTGGCATATAAGTGAGTGTTTATGTGCACACAAGACACAATGTGGGAATCCACAATGACAAACTTGCCCCCACCTTTTCTATCCAACCAAAAATACATGCGGCCAAAAAGAAAAGTTCACATGACATCTTAGTTCTGTTTATTTCAGGTGAAATGTCCTCTACATTAAACTGCTCAAGGGGTCTGTGGAGAGAGGTGTTGCTATGACAACTCGGCTTTTCTACAAAATGCCATGGCTGGTAATGCCTTTAGTGTCTTGAGCACACCATGAAACACACAGGGTTAAAAGCCATAAGCAACCTGTGTGCGAAGATGCAATGTTTTAATGGGTATAACACTCTTCACAAATCAAAGTCTTTATTGAGAAAGAACTGTGCACATTCATAATTTATTTGTATGTGACCATCAATGTATGCAATGCTTTTCAAGGTTAAAATAAAGTGCAAACAACAGCTTAAAGGAAACCGGTCATAAAGGAAAGCGTGTAAAAGGCAATCAAAATAAATGCAGGTATTGCAAAATGTCTGCAAATATTTCCAGTATGCTCAAAATGTATTTCCTCATCTCCTTTGACAAAGCTACCATGCCAGCAAAACTGGAGATGATAGCTCGGTGGTAATGCTGGGAATCCCCATTTCAAAGCTTTAAATGAGTTGTAAATCCTTGTTTTTTGTTTACATAAAAATAAAAAACATGCCTATACTTACCTGCTCTGTGCAATCGTTTTGCACAGAGCAGCTCCGATCCCCATCTTCTGAGGTGCCCCGACGGCGCTCCTGGCCCCTCCTCTTCATCGGGTGCCCCTGGGGGCACCTGTGCGGGCTCACTACAGAGTCCTGCTGTTGCATCCATTGACAAAGACAGCAGGACTCGGCACTGCCCCCCCCCCCCCCCCATGCCAATGGCTCCTGCTGCCATCAATCTGTCCAATGAGAAGAGAGACAGTGGCTGAAGTTGCTGTGCTCGTGCACATCACTGGATCGGATCGGGCTCAGGTAAGGAAAAGTATGTGTGTATGTGTGTGTGTGTGTGTGTGTGTGGGGGGGGGGGGGGGGGGGGCAGCACAGGAGGTTTTTCACCTTAATGCACAGAATGCATTAAGGTGAAAAACCTTGAGGCTTAACAACCAACTTAAATGTTGTCTGTACACTGATGATGATTCATCTGAATTATGCACATGTTATAGATCTGCTTTCTTGCTCACTGCTTTGTAGATGCATATAAAAGCTTACATTTCCTAAAACTATTTTGGAGTCACCTTCCAATGATTGAAAATGAGCTTTATGGTTGCTCCATTAGTTTGTTCCGCACCCTGAGGCATGAGCAAGTGGAGTGGCCACAGTGGGTTTCCAGCTACTTTTATTCTGATACCTAATAGGTTTGAAAAATTCATATAGTCACACACAACATTTAAAGCGGAGGTCCGCCGAAAAAAAAATATTAAGAGCCAGCAGCTACAAATACTGCAGCTGCTGACTTTTAATATATGGACACTTACCTGTCCAGGGAGCCTGCATTGTCGGCAGCCGAAGCCGATCTGTCCATCGGCTCTCGGCTGCCGCCGCCGCCATCCTCGGTAAGGGAATCAGGAAGCGAAGCCCTGCGGCTTCACTTCCTGGTTCCCTACTGCGCATGCGCAAGTCGAGCTGCGCGTCCTCACTGGTCCCTGCTGTCTTCTGTCTCCCAGAAGACAGCAGGGGAGGACAGAGTAGGCGCCGGAAGTGGCACAGGTCACCTCGAACGCCGCGGTGATCTATGCCAGGAAGTGGGAGCAAATACCTGTATTAGACAGGTATCTGCTCCCTCCTCCCCCCTGAAAGGTGCCAAATGTGACACCGGAGGTGGGGAGGATTCCAAAAAGTGGAAGTTCCATTTTTGGGTAGAACGCCACTTTAAAGCTAGGCATATATAGAGCTCAAATAACTTAAGGCTTACTCTACTTCTAGCTTATTGCTGCAACCTGTGACAAGACTAAGGCAGTGAATACAGTGTATTTTTAGATATTGTTAGCCTGGTATCTAACAGACACAAAGTCATGTACAGCTTGCATCACTAAAGCTAGGAATATACAACTACTATACATACCATTATGATATTCAACCTAATATTGAGTAGGTCCCCCTTTTACCTCCAAAACCACCCTGACCCTTCAAGCTATGGACAATGGACATCACTAGACCTCTGAAGGTATGCTGTGCCATCAGACATGAAGCTGTCAGTAGCAGATCCTTTAAGTTTTGAGAGCTGGGGCATCCATGGATTGGACTTGTTTTTCTAGCACATCCCACAGATACTAAATTAGACTGAGATCTGGAGAATTCGGAGGCCAAGCCAATGCTTCTAATGTGTTGTTGTGTTCTTCAAACCATTCTTGAACCATTTTTGCAGTGTGGCAGGGCGCATTACCCTGCTGAAAGAGGCCATTGCCATCAAGAAATACCAATTCTATTAACAGCTGTACTTAATCAGCAACAATGTTTGGATAGTTGGTACGTGTCAAGTAATATCCACATGATTAGCAGGACCCAAGGCTTCCCAGCAAAACATTGCTCAAAGAATCACACTGCCTCCTCTGGCTTGTTTTTCTCCCATACCACATCTCTTCCCCAGGTAAGCGATGCGCATGCAATCAACCATGCACATGATATAAAAGAAAAGGTGATTCATCAGACCAGGCCCCCTTAACCCATTGTTCTGTGGTCCATTGTAGGGGCTTTTGGCTGTGGACATGAGTTAGCATGGGCACCTTGACCGGTCTTCGGCTACTCAGCTCCATACACAACAAACTGCAATGCTCTTTTTTTCTCCTTTTAACACATCAACTTCAGGGACAACATGTTTACTTGCTGCCTAATATAGCCCACCGACTTTCAGAGGCCACTGTAATGAGATAATCAATGTTGTGACCCTGGGTTTTGCTTATGGGCCCCGCTCCGGCTACCAAAGTCCTGTGAGGTGGATGCTGCTGTTTATTGAGGGTGCAAGCTAGGGATGAGTCAGTCTTGACTCAAAGCACACAGAGAAGATGAAGAGAAGTGTCCTGGCCGCGACACACCCGTATAGTTAGATAAAAGCAGCCTCAACTCAATCCATCAAGGCCATGCCCTTAAAGTGTTGCGCCATGCCCCCAGGGCTTAATCGTGGATAATCAATGTTATTCACTTTACCTGTCAATGATCCTAATATTATGGCTGATCAGTATATATTTGCCAGAGCTCAGCTGATTTACAGACTTCGTTGACTGCACCCTGAGACATGACTAAGGGTTTCCAGGTACGGTTATGCTAGTACCCAACAGACTCATACAGTCACATACAGCATTTGCATCACTAAAGCTAGGCATATATGTCTGCAAGTAGTAGTACTAAGTTGGTCTGAGACCTATTCTGAAACTTTTGGACATACAAGTTTTTTTTATAATTAATATAATTATAATATATCATTTTAATGGTAGGTTTATTTCAACAGTGAGACAGAACAACAAAAAAAATCCAGAAAAACGCATTTAAAAAAAGTTATAAATTGATTTGCATCTTAATGAGTGAAGTAAGTATTTGACCCCTTCGCAAAACATGACTTAGTACTTGGTGGCAAAACCCTTGGAAATCACAGAGGTCAGACGTTTGTTGTAGTTGGCCACCAGGTTTGCACACATCTCAGGAGGGATTTTGTCTCACTCCTCTTTGCAGATCCTCTCCAAGTCATTAAGGTTTCGAGGCTGACGTTTGGTAACTCGAACCTTCAGCTCCCTCCACATATATTCTAAGGGATTAAGGTCTGGAGACTGGCTGGGTCACTCCAGGACCTTAATATGCCTCTTCTTGAGCCACTCATTTGTTGCCTTGGCCGTGTGTTTTGGGTCATTGTCATGCTGGAATACCCAGCCACAACATATTTTCAATGTCCTGGCTGAGGGAAGGAGGTTCTCACCCAAGATTTGATGTTACATTGCCCTGTCCATCGTTCCATTAATGCAGTGAAGTTGTCCTGTCCCCTTAGCAGAAAAACACCCCCAAAGCATAATGTTTCTACCTCCATGTTTGACGGTGGGGATGGTGTTCTTGGGGTCATAGGCGGCATTCCTCTTCCTCCAAACGCGGTGAGTTGAGTTGATGCCAAAGAGCTTGATTTTGGTCTCATCTGACCACAACACTTTCACCCAGTGCTCCTCTGAACCATTCAGATGTTCATTAGCAAACTTCAGACAGGCATTTACATGTGCTTTCTTGAGCAGGGGGACATTGCGGGCGCTGCAGGATTTCTGTCCTTCAAGGCGTAGTGTGTTACCAATTGTTTTCTTGGTGACTATGGTCCCAGCTGCCTTGAGATCATTGACAAGATTCTCTCGTGTAGTTCTGGGCTGATTCCTCACCGTTCTTATGATCATTGAAACTCCACAAAGAGATATCTTGCATGGAGCCCCAGACTGAGGGAGATTGACAGTTATTTTGTGTTTCTTCTATTTGCGAATAATCGCACTAGCTGTTGTCACCCTCTCACCTAGCTGCTTTGTGATGGTCTTGTAGCCTATTCCAGCCGTGTGTAGGTCTACAATCCTGTCCTGACATCCTTGGACAGCTCTTTGGTCTTGGCTATGCTGGAGAGATTAGAATCTGATTGATTGCTTCTGTGAACAGGTGTCCTTTATACAGGTAATAGGCTGAGATTAGGAGCACTCCCCATGAGAGTGCTCCTAATCTCAGCTTGTTACCAGTATAGAAGACACCTGGGAGCCAAAAATCTTGCTGGTTGATAGGGGATCAAATACTTATTTCACTCATTAAAATGCAAATCAATTTATAACTTTTTTGAAATGCGTTTTTCTAGATATTTTTGTTATTCTGTCTCTCACTGTTAAAATAAACCTACCATTAAAATTATAGACTGATCATTTCTTTGTCAGTGGGCAAATGTACAAAAATCAGTAGGGGATCAAATACTTTTTTCCCTCACTGTAAAAGGGGATTCATTATATAAATTTGAACTTTAATTCTTTAAACTAACACAGTTTCACATTGTATTATATGCCCAAACCTGGGTTAATGAGCATTCCATGTTTCCTATATATATTTCCATAGGGAAAAAGTCTTATTTTATTGGGATGCATTTTGAGAATATCAGAAATTAGTGCCTCTTTTTTGGTTTGATGTACAGTGCATTTAACTCAATAAATTATTTAATGTTTTGAATGTTACTAATTCTAAAGCAATCAGATGGTGTTTTAGGATGCAGTACATCCTTTCCTCTAAAATGATTTTCCTGAGGGCCCACATGTCCTCAACAAACTGCCCTTTACAGAATGAAGTCAGAGCTTAGGCTTGTACAGGGGCATTTATGTATTGGGGAGGGGCAGACATACCAGGACGCAGACCCACACTTGAAGCCACCATTGGCATAGGATGGGTTTTCCCAAATTCAGGCTACGACATTTAGCCCGGGTTCACACCTATGCGAATTAGATGTGCGTTTCCGCACATCTAATTCGCATAGCAGGAGAATGTGACTGGGTCCCTATGGAGCTGGTTCACATATCTCCGGAGCGGCTGCGGAGCGCACTGCACAAAAACGCTGTGCGTCTTTGGCTCCGTTTCAGGGCCGAATTCAGGCATAGAATCGGCCCTGATTCATTCCTGAAACGGGGAACAGGGATGCACAGCGCTCCTGTGCGATCCGCAGCGCATTATAGTGTGAACCCGGGCTTAAAGAATACTTTGTATAGAATCAGGGTCCGAGATACTTTATTTTTTTGCTTCAAATGGTTAATGGTTTTCAGATTTTATTTAGTGTTTTTTATTTGGGCAGTGGTGGGAACCCAGATAAGTGGCCTTGCATTTTCATGGCATGTCCGCTTTAAAGTTCTAATTTTTTTAGAGAGAGATAAAAGGATTTCCTATCAAAAGAACTGAAATGCTGAGAGACTTGCAGATGCACTAAAAGCAACAAGCTTCAAAATGTTTAATTATATTGCTGCTCGCATTTGCCTTCCTTACAAATCTCCCTGGATACTCGAGAACACAAGAATAATAATTTAAAACTTGTACATTCTATCACTAGAGACTATATTTCAATGAAGCAGAAATTTAGAGAAATATGGGCTTCTGTATATTTTTTATAAATTGATTTATGTGGGTGTTTAATAAGATCTTTGGATAAATATGCAAACATTTCCAAAGCTTATTGGAAGAAAAGATAAATAAAAGGAAGTCTACAGAGGAGTTATTTTCCAGAGCAGTTTTCCTGTTCGGTAGTTCCACAACTACAGCTGCTGATACAGTCATTGGTCAACTTCAAAGTAGATCTATACTCTAATTAAATGATATGAACAGCTGCATTATTTATTTTTTGTAAGAAAATACTGTTCATACCTTCTTTTAGCACTTTTTTTTAAATTTTAGTGCTGTTGATCTCCAGCCTCCGTGCAGCCACTTCTTGCAGTCCAGTGGTGGCTACATGTCAATGCGGTTTTCTTGATGGAGACAACAGCAGAACATACCTGCACAATGAGTGTCGGCATTGTTGCTTAAAGTGATTGTAAAGTCATTTTTTTCTGTAATAAAAATAACAAATATGTTATACTTACCTGCTCTCTTGCAGTGAATTTGCACAGAGTAGCCCAGATCCTCCTTCTCGGGTGCCTCTTTGGTGCTCCTGGCCCCTCCCTCCTCTCGAGTGCCCCCACAGCAAGCAGCTTGCTATGGGCGCACCCAAGCCATGCCACTGCTCTGTGTGTCCATTCAGACACGGAGCTGCGGTTGGGCCCAACCTTGGCCTTTCTCTCCCGATTGACTAACTGACTTTGATTTACAGCAGCAGGAGCCAATGACGCCGCTGCTGTGTCTCAGCCAATCAGGAGGGAGAGTCCCGGATGGCCGAGGCACTCGTGGACATCTCTGGACAAAGATGGGGCTTAGGTAAGTATTAGGGGGGCAGAGGGAGGCTGCTGTACACAGAAGGCTTTTGATCTTAATTCATTAAGATAGAAAACCTTTTGACTTTACAACCCCTTTAAAGCCTTTACTGGAAGCATATGTGACAACATAGGAGTGCAATTGAGAGACAGGGACAAAGTGTTGTTACCCTATGAAAGAAAGTGTCTGAAGAAGGACCTTCATAGCAGGATTACCAGGTAATATTTCAATGAAAGCTATAGATTTAAAACACAGAAAATGACTTGTATAATTACATTAACATGTGAAAGATCATATGGTATGTCAATAATTGGTTTTTAGAAGTACTTTAAAGTGGAGTTCCACCCAAAAGTGGAACTTCCACTCATCAGATTCCTCCCCCCCTCCGGTGACACAGTTGGCACCTTTCAGGGGGGAGGGGGGTACAGATACCTGTATATTACAGGTATCTGTACCCACTTCCGGCATAGATAGCCGCAGAATCTGCGGTTATTTACGCCACTTCCTGCTCCCTCCCCGCTGCCTGCTGGGAAACACACGGGTCCCAGAGGCAGCAGGGAGCATCCTTATTGCGCGGCGCGACTCGCGCATGCGCAGTAAGGAACCGGGAAGTGAAGCCGCACGGCTTCACTTCCTGATTCCCTTACCGAAGATGGAGGCGGCAGCACCCGAGGACAGAGAGACGCTTCGGCCTCGGGTGCCGACATCGCGGGCGCCCTGGACAGGTAAGTGTCCATGTTTTAAAAGTCAGCAGCTGCAGTATTTGTAGCTGCTGACTTTTAAAAAAAAAATTTTCGGCGGCGCCCCGCTTTAAGCATTGCTTAGCCTAAGGCCCCTTTCACACAACCGTTTTGATCAGGTACGCCTGTCAATTTTTCACATGAACCGGTAGGTGTAAACAGACTTGTGTCAATTTACACCTGCCCATCTTTGACCTGGTCCACTAAAACAAAAGGGGATCCATCCTTCTCTGTGTAGGCAGATCGGGTCGGAGTTAGTCAGGTGTAAATAGACAGCAGAGTCAGTTTATACCCAGCCCCCCATAGAGCAGAGCGGGGTTTGTCCATGTCGGTTCTACATAAACTGAGCAGACATGGACCTCTCTTCCGCCCGCTCTGCTCTGATTAGCAGGGGATCTGTGAGCGGATCCCCCTACTGATCGGAACAGAGTCTGCCCCGTGTGAAAGGGGCCTTAAATAGCTGTAGCATTGCACAATAAACCTCCACAGCATTTAGCAACTCTGTTGAAGTAGCTTCTTTTAAGTTTACAGAATTTCAGAGAAAGATAAAAATCAGTAAAACTTCTGTGTAATATTAGTAATGTGAAACAGCTGAAAGTGTTTCCAGCGTATCTGATATTGCAAGCAAGGGAGCAATAACAAGCAGACATTTGTATATATTTTTTATAAAATTCCAAATCATGTATAGCCAATAAAAGTTTATGTATTACAAATATAAACCTAATTAAAGCCGAACTTCAAGCCAATATGAAGAACAATTAAATGCAATCATGTATTCCAGGGGTATGCAACCTTTTGAGCACAGTGTGTCGAAAAATGTTTTTAAAGAAAAAGAAAAAATTTTTTTTTTATAAGTAAATGCTGTAAACTACTTTAGTAGTGAGAAATTAAAATCCTGCACTCTCACGCCTCAGATTAGCCCCAATTCCTGCACCTTCACATCTCAGATGAGCCCCAATTTCTGCAACTTTACACCTCAGATCACTGCCCCACCTGCAAATCTGTTTTACCACTGTACCCCCCTGCACATCTGCCCCACCCCTGTACCCCCTGCACATCTGCCCCACCACTGTACCCCCCTGCACATCTGCCCCACTACTGTAGCCCCCTGCTCATCAGCCCCACCACTGTAACCCCCTGTACAGCTGCACCACCACTGTACGCCCCTGCACATCTGCCCCACCACTGTAACCCCCTGCTCATCAGCCCCACCACTGTAACCCCCTGTACAGCTGCCCCACCACTGTACCACCCTGCTCATCTGCCCCACCAATGTACCCCCTTTCTTATCTGCCCCACCATTGCAAACCCCTGCACATCTGTCCCACCACTGTACCTCTGCTCATCTGCCCCACCACTGTACCCCTGCTCATCTGCCCCACCACTGTACCCCCCTGCTCATCTGCTCCACCACTGTAACCCCCCCTGCTTATCAGCCCCACCACTGTAACCCCCTGCTCATCTGCCTCACCAATGTATCCCCTTTCTCATCTGCCCCACCAATGTACCCCCTTTCTCATCTGCCCCACCAATGTACCCCTTTCTCATCTGCCCCACCACTGTAAACCCCTGCACATCTGCCCCACCACTCTACCCCCTGCACATCTGCCCCACCACTCTACCCCCCTGCACATCTGCCCCACCACTCTACCCCCTGCTCATCTGCCCCACCACTGTACCCCCCTGCTCATCTGCCCCACCACTGTACCCCCCTGCTCATCTGCCCCACCACTGTACCCCCCTGCTCATCTGCCCCACCACTGTACCTCCCTGCTCATCGGCTGCACCACTGTAACCCCCCTTCTCAGCAGCCCCACCACTGTAACCACCCCCTGTACAAGTGCCCCACCACTGTACCACCCTGTTCATCTGTCCCACCATTGTACCCCCTTTCTCATCTGCCCCACCAATGTACCCCCTTTCTCATCTGCCCCACCACTGTAAACCCCTGCACATCTGCCCCACACCACTGTAACCCCCTGCACATCTGCCCCACACCACTGTAACCCCCTGCACATCTGCCCCACCACTGTACTACCCTGCACATCTAGCGCTGAGGAAGAGGGCGCACCCCCGAAATGCGTTAGCTGTACCCTGTGTTCTGTGCATGTCCATTCACTGTGTTTATGGCCTTTTGTCATTTTGTGAGTACCCACTTTTATACAAAAATGTCTTTTTATTAAATTATCTCTGGTAATGCACTAGGTGTGCGCGCATTCCATTTCTGTTTTTCTTGTACCCTGCCACATCTGCCCCCACCTCTATACCCCCTGCTCATCTGTCCCACCACTGTAACCCCCTGTACATCTGCCCCACCACTGTACCACCCTGCTCTTGTGTCCCACTACTATAACCCCCTGCTCATCTGCCCCACCACTGTACCTTCATGCACATCTGCTCCACCACTGAACCATCTTCTTACCTGTCCTAACACTGAACTTATCTGCTCATCAGCCCCACCACTGTAACCCCCTTTCTCATCTGCCCCAAGACTGTACCTCCTGCACATCTGTCCGACCTCTGTTCCCCCTGCTCATCTGTCCCACCACTGTAACCCCCTGCTCATCTGCCCCATCACTGTACCCCCCCTGCTTTTCTGTTTCACCGCTGAACCCCCTTCTCATCCCTCCCACCACTGTACCTCCTGCACATCTGCTCCACTGTTGTATCTCCATGCTCTTCTGTCTCACTACTGAATCACCTTCTCATCTGTCCTAACACTGAACCCATCTACTCATCTGCCACACCACTGTAACCCGCTTTCTCATCTGCCCCACCAATGTACCTCTTGCACATATGTCTCAACTCTGTACCCCCCTGCTCTTCTGCTCCACCTCTGTTCCCCCTGCTTTCCTGCCCCACCTCTGTTCCCCCTGCTTTCCTGCCCCACCTCTGTTCTCCCTGCTTTCCTGCCCCACCTCTGTTCCCCCTGCTTTCCTGCCCCACCACTGTTCCCTCTGCTTTCCTGCCCCACCACTGTTCCCCTTGCTCTCCTGCCCCACCACTGTTCCCCTTGCTCTCCTGCCCCACCGCTGTTCCCCCTGCTCCCCTGCCTCACCACTATTCCCCCTGCTCTCTTGCCCCAATACTGTAATCCCCTGCTCATCTGCCCCACTGCTCTATCCCCCTGCTTTTCTGCCCCAATACTGTAATCCCCTGCTCATCTGCCCCACTGCTCTATCCCCCTGCTTTTCTGCCCCAACACTGAACACCCTGCTCATCTGGCCCAACACTGAACCCCCTGCACATCTGCCCCACCGCTGTACCCTCCTGCTCTTCTGTTCCACCTCTGAACCCCTCCTGCTCATTTTCCCCACCGCTGTACCCCCCTTCTGTAATCTCTTTTCATCTATGATATGCAGAGTGGTGAAAGGAAGCAGAGATGAGACACATCTACCTGTTCTGGCACACTCATCCTGCTGATCCAGCTCTCACATCCAGCCCATGTGCTTGTATGTGATGTCACATACCAGCATATGGAATGGATGCACAATGATAAGGTCAGGGGTATTTTCTGAAAGCAGTGGGCCTGTGTGCAGGATCCTAAGTTGGGCCTCCGCAGCTGATAAAAAGTGGTTGGGTGTGATTTTCATTGCGCTGAATACTGGGTGTGGCTTAAAAGGGACACAGTGCAGGGGTTCAGTAGTAAGTGACGCAAAGGTTCAGGAATAATTTCAACAAAGTTCCCAGAGGCTCAACAGTAATTCCACAAACTGTCACCTGATTGTGGTTTTCTCAATCACAGTGAAATCCCTTCTTTCTGAGATTGGTAGTGGCAACCAAGCGAGTCACCTTCCTCCAGTTGGTGGGTGGGGCTAGCAGGACTGTGATTGGCTATAGCAGTGGCCAATGACAGTCATCCTCCTTCTGGAAACAGGGACTGCCCCCCCCCCAGCAGAACTGCACCCAATCTCTTCCCCATCACAAAAGCTGACAATCACAGCTACAGCAAAGTTAGAGAACCAAACAATGTTTCCCATCTTTTACAATGTGTGGGGGCACAGTGCCTCCCCCTCAGTGTGGGGAATTCTGAAATTGGAATGCATTAGTGTCTCACTGACACTTCCCTGCGCTGCTCTGCTGATGGGGAGGGAGTCCAGTGCTGGCAAAAGAGGCTTTGCATGCCACTTGCGGCACCAGTGCCAGGGGTTGCCCACCCCTGATGTATTCCTTTACAAATAATGAAACCTTGTTTTCCTTTGTTGTGTAGGGATGGATTAGAACCCCTTTCAAATGTTTTTATTGCTTCCTGTGTCCCTACTTGTTAGATTATCCTTGTTCTAGGGACCACTGTCATTACGACAGGAAGGAAAAATCTCCCCAAAAGGGACACTAAAAAAATAAACTAAAAAAGTAGTGGTTTATATACACATCCACTGAAAGGTGAGCAATTGTGTTAAGAATCAAACGAACAGACTTCCACATCAAGCAAGCTCCATACTCACTGCTCCCATACAAAGAATCAAAGGATGTGTAGTCCAAGTTCTTTAAATGCTCTTGAGATATGAACGAATTCAGCTAGACAAAGAACGTGGTGTTGCTGTTCTGGCTAAAATGGGATTTGCATACTTGCATTTTGATCTAAAAGTAAAAGAGCATTTGGGGAAATTGTTGTACTACACGTCCTTTCATTCTTTATACAGTATGTGTACATGTGTGTATATATATTTAAATTACTGTACACAGACACACTTTAGGGGCTCCTTTACACTACACACTTTGGTCTCCAAAGAACGATCTGTGTTTGGATTGATCTTTAAAGAGCATTTGTAAGGCAGTGAGGAGGCATTGTATTGCCTCCTCACTGCCTGATTTAACTCTTTGAAGCACGTGGTTGCTGGGTGCTTGCATAGCGACCCCATTAACTTGAATGGGTTGTGCTTGTAGTATCTTGTCATGTCATGCCATTTTTGTGTTGTTGGGCTCTGCGCAGCTGACCTTTCTCCCATCACCCTGGTTTAGATGTCAACAGGGGGTATAATTCTTGCTGTGGCATGTGTACACCCCCAGCAGCTGTCTGTGCAGCTGAAGGTGGCAACAGCTGGAGTGCAGAAGAAGCGCGATTTGGGGTTTTACCGCCACCTAACCACTAGTATGAAGGAGCCCTCAATGTACATTTAAAGAAATCATCATGATATCAGCTTATTTAAACTGTCTTACAGCAACACTCAGACTGGGAGAGGTAGGGCAGTACTAGGCCAACACAAAAATGAATTTCATTCTTTTTGTGTATGCTGTAGGTGACCATAGAGCATCACTGCCCATTGGTTAGTAAGTTGGCAAATTATCGCAGATATAGTCTGATTACATTGAAACACCTTTTTTTTAACGTTTGGTTTAGTACTAGGCCAATCAGGATCTGCTTAGGGAACATATTGCTAAGAGGACTGAGCACGATTGATAATTTAGCAGTGCATTGTATTTCTTTCATTTTCCAACCAATAGGTTGTGGGTGGGTACACATTTCACTGTATCCATTAACTCTAAGAAAGCAATGCCACTAATGACTGTGCTGTCAAATGTGTCTGGACAATACTACTCATCCTCTGGCATAGAAGACAGTTCACAGATGTGTATTTCTGGACATCTGCCAGTTACAGTTACACTTTAATTCCAGTGCTTTACATTATTCTGATGAAAACAATAAAAAGCATTTCAAGCAGGTGTGTTGTGCAGTTTGAAAACTGTTTCCCAAAAGCATTCTGAAAATTATGTAGATTAAAAAAAGCCCAATTTACACTATATTAGCAAAAGTATTGGGACACTTGCCTTTCCACGCTCATGGACTTTAATGGCATCCCAGTCTTAATTCGTAGGGTTCAATATTGAGTTGGCCCACCCTTTGCAGCTTCAACTCTTCTGGGAAGGCTGTCCACAAGGTTTAGGAGTCTATGGGAATGTTTGACCATTCTTTCAGAAGAGCATTTGTGAGGTCAGGTACTGATGTTGGAAAGAAGGCCTGGCTTGCAGTCTCCACTCTAATTCATCTCAATGGAGTTCTGTCAGGTTGAGGTCGGGACTCTGTGCAGGCCAGTCAAGTTCCTCCACCCCAACCTGCTCATCCATCTCTTTATGAACCTTGCTTTGTGCACTGGTCCAAATTATTTGGTGGAGGGGGGATTATGGTGTGGGGTTGTTTTTCAGGGGTTGGGCTTGGCCCCTTAGTTCCAATGAAGGGAACTCTTCAGGCGTCAGCATACCAAGACATTTTGGACAATTTCATGCTCCTAACTTTGTAGGAACAGTTTGGGGAAAGCCCCTTCCTGTTCCAACATGACTGCGTACCAGTGGACAAAGCAAAGTCCATAAAGACATGGATGAGTGAGTTTGGGTGGAGGAACATGACTGGCCTGCACAGAGTCCTGACCTCAACCCAATAGATCACATTTTGGATGAATTAGAGCGGAAACTGCAAGTCAGGCCTTCTCATCCAACATCAGTGCCTGACCTCACAAATGCGTTTCTGGAAGAATGGTTAAATATTCCCATAGACACACTACAAAACCTTGTGGACAGCCTTCCCAGAAGAGTTGAAGCTGTTATAGCTGTAAAGGGTGGGCCAACTCAATATTGAACCTACGGACTAATGCCCTGTACACACGGTCGGACATTGATCGGACATTCCGACAACAAAATCCTAGGATTTTTTCCGACGGATGTTGGCTCAAACTTGTCTTGCATACACACGGTCACACAAAGTTGTCGGAAAATCCGATCGTTCTGAACGCGGTGACGTAAAACACGTACGTCGGGACTATAAACGGGGCAGTGGCCAATAGCTTTCATCTCTTTATTTATTCTGAGCATGCGTGGCACTTTGTCCGTCGGATTTGTGTACACACGATCGGAAATTCCGACAACGGATTTTGTTGTCGGAAAATTTTATAGCCTGCTCTCAAACTTTGTGTGTCGGAAAATCGGATGGAAAATGTGTGATGGAGCCTACACACGGTCGGAATTTCCGACAACAAGGTCCTATCACACATTTTCCGTCGGAAAATCCGACCGTATGTACGGGGCATTAGACTGGGATGCCATTAAAGTTCATGTGCATGTAAAGGCAGGCGTCCCAATACTTTTGGTAATATAGTGGATTTATTTTTGAAGTATGCAACCAAAATATATTAGTACAAACTTTAGCCATTATAGCGTTTTTATTATTACTTAAGGGTGCATAAAATTTTGCCTATTATTCATTTTAAAATAAAAGAAAAAAGTCCTATCCAAATAACTGTCTTTGCCTTGGATATATATTGAAGCAAAATAAATAACTTCCAAAATTGGCATTGCAAATACATCTTTGATCCTTAGCAAAAAGCCCAGACTATCTGGGGATGTTTTTACTCTCTGCAGCAGCGAATAATAATCTACCAGGAGACAAGTGGGTATGGAACAAGTTAAAAGTAGCTACGGCCAGCATATCCCAGGGGTGGGGCTTCACTTATGGTACACTTGCTTTGTATGCTGGAGCTCTGCTTTGCCGAGCCTAACGCCATCACCCTCCCCAAAGATTATATTGTCAGCTAGTCTGCAGTTATCTTAGTTCTTACGCTGTCATGATTGCAAGCTGCCAACAAAACTCCGGAGGGGAACAAGGGCTTTTGCTAAGCTGTCATAAACACACACGTAACAAAGGACAGCACTCATTCAGTTAGACAACCCAGTCCCTGCACACGCAGTTTGCAATGCACTGAGCCTCTCTCTCTCATGTAAAGCCAAGTGTACTAAATTTCAGGCAGGCAACTTGTCCAAACTTCGAGACAGCCAGTGAACCAGACCACAAGGTTTCCAGTGACTTACTGTGGTATTAAGACCTTAAAATGTCAATGGAAGCATTCATGAATATTAATATTCTTCTACTATATTAACCTGAATACCCCTGCCACCAAAATGTAATGCAAATACCACAATAGTTTTGGGTTGGCAGGCACATCACAGCAGTTTAATGTAAAAATACCCACTTATGAGCAGTCATCTTATTTTTATTTTCTTATTTTATTACAGTGCTGTACCTCATCTTTGAAAACAATACTTGTTAGCGACCTTGAACGCAGCTATTAAAGACTTCAAGGACAGACTTTTTAATATCTATACTAAGGCCTATAAAATCTTATAGATATAAAAAAATGATCTGGTGATAGAATTATAATGTACACTTTTTACAGTTTTTGAACTCCGGGCAGGTATAAAAGACAATTTGATTTGGTATCAGGCTATCAGCCATTTGTAATCCTCTGAATAACATCAGGCGATGTGGCCGCTCGGACGTTGGCGCCTCCTCCCTTCCCATGCACGCTCAGTGTGGCGCTTGGGGGTGTGGGCCGCGTACGCCGTTATAGGCTCTATCTGGGGTGGCAGATCCGTCCTGTTGGCGTTTCCAGATCATTCTCACTACATTTCTTCATGATTCCCCAGGTTCCAGCACTTGGTATTTCACCATTCATAGCCTCATATTGCACATTGATATAGGTTCTAAATGGGTTCCCATTCACATAGTTCTTATTGGTGTTTTTTTTTTACCTATTATTGTCACATTGTTCCACTCCCCAATCCTCCCGTTTGGGATTCACCAACACCACCATGGTTACATTCATTTTTTCTGTCCTTAAACGGGCAGGGTTTTGTTATACATGTTAATACACATATTCATATATTCATATATATATATATATATATATATATATATATATATATATATATATATATATTTGCCAGTCCCTCAAGACAATCATAGGAAACATTCAAGGTCATGCCCAGGAAATTGTCCTGCCGGGATTTCTGCATCCCTGGATGTCACCTTGCATGGGGTATGCAAAATGTTCACGCAACCACAGCTCCCAGAAAAGATGCCCCTCTCTATGGTTTCCAGCCATTGGTGTTGCACTTCCTATACACAGCGATTGTGTGAGTACTCTATTTCTAATGGGGGTTTTTCCTCCCATTTAGGCTTTTTGCTTTTAAAAGACAATTATCTAAGGATTTTTATATGTTTTTTACAGATGTATACATGTTTGCTCCTGAAAAGTGAATAAAATTCCATGAAATGCGTGGAGCTTTTGTACTTATGTTTAAATCGATCATGTGTTTTTTTATTATCTTATATCAGAATCATGTACCTGTGGAATTATATATGATTTTTTTGTACATTATGGTGTTTAATCCTAATAGTGATGGGAAGCCTAGAGGTGTTAAACCCACAATCTTTCCACATGGATATGTGTCATTCATGCTTTTATATGTATGTATCCAGATGAAATATTGCGATAATAATCAGTATCATGTATTATTGTTTATATCTGACACACATGAATTTTTGACCTTTTCATATTGACTGCGTGACTCATTCAAAGTCCCATTTTCTTCTTCTCTTTCCCACATAGATGGGGGCATGACTAGGTCCCTGCTTCATTTAAAATCCCAACAAATCTCCTCCCTCTGAATAACAGCACTGGGAAGAAAGAGGGGCACTGGAATCCAATCAGGTGTGCTGCATGAAAATGCGCTGATAAGAAAAAAACTGCCAGGAAGAGAGAGCAGAGAGATGGCCTCATCAGTCTCCTGCTGCTCCTTCTCTGTCTAATCAGCAGAAGAGAGGAGAACCCCACTACATTCCCAACTGTAATATAGAAAGTGATGCCATCCATCTGGCTCTATGCCAGGGCTGTGTAAAACTTAGAACTGAATTGTGTTGATTTGGAAATTATTTAGCAGGTAATACAGCTTCCTTGTGCATTTCGACACTCACCTGGAGTTCAGCATAGTAAAGGTACAACAGCAAACTATATTGCAACAATAATTCCAGTATAGTTTTCCTGATTTCATAACTTGTTGACCCAGGTCCTTTTATCTATATAAAACATGATTACACTTTACAAAATACCAAGGAGCAGCACTATCATTTAATTAACCATATCCAAGGCAAAGAATTGGTGTTTGGTATTTGTAATGTTGACGTTATTTATTAGCAGTGCAAAGACCAAAAATCTGTGAAAAGTTACTTTTATATGTAATGCTGGCTTCATTTATAAGCAGTGAGTTTATATGTACAAACAAATAATCCCCGCCCTAGTCACCAGCACTTTAAATAAGCAAATTCTATTTGTAGGGAGCTGCTGTCTCTAATATGTGTAGTCACAGCACATTCAAATTTGCTGCACATAGGAAAGTTTGAAATGTATAAGGCCTGATGAAGGGATGAAAAGAATCCCAAAAGCTTGCATAATAACTCAACAAGCTGAAGTGATGCATCCCGGAAGCCCCGCTTTGCACTTCATCAGCAGCGCCCATAGTCACCAGGAGTAACCTTCTGATGACGTCAGGCGCTGTTGATAAAATGGGCAGGGAGGGGCTTATGGAATACAAATTCCACTTGTTGGAACACAGGTGGAGCACAAATCGGTGTTTCCATCCTGTAATACATGTCCGATTGACTTTTTTTTGTAAGTGCAATTTAAAGTGTTTTGTTTCATTAAAAATACATTAATACACTATGAGAGGTTTCCCATCTCTTTCTGTACATATCTAGTTTACCATCAAGCTCCCTTGAGGCACAGGAACACTTAAAGGTGCAGTGATGCACATTTATCCATGTGTACAAGATGTATGAAGAGATTGATCCGAGATTGTTTGGAATGTATTAACCATCTATGGGAATTCACCAGTTAATGAGACCAAGTGCACTTGACTTCCTTTTTAATTAAAGAGGTCAATAGCTTCCGGTGAGTACAGTAGGCAAACACTTTGGTGAAGAAGAGCACATTATTGGTGGCAGAAATTGGTCAGACTAATTTTTGATGGACTATTTATATCACTGAGCACTTTATTCATGTTGTATCATATGATATTATATGGGCAATTTATTTTGTTGATGATTTGAAGTATTTGAATACGTAGTAATGTATTTAGGTGATCTTTTTTTTTTGCAGGCAGGGGTGGGTTCCACTTTTTTCAAGTCTCTGCAACTGTAAATGTGCTTATTTGGCTCTATTGTATTCAAGATTGATTATATATATATATATATATATATATATATATATATATATATATATATATATATATATATATATATATGTGTGTGTGTGTGTGTCTCTATAGAGAACATTAATATATATATATATATATATATATATATATATATATATATATATATATATATATATATATATAATTTGTTCTCTATAGAGACACCCACACATAAAAAACTCTGAGGTACACTCCTGAAGGAGCAGTCTCACCGCAAAACATGTAGAGGTTGAACTGGCAAGGGACGAATATCTGATCCCCTTCACAGATGGATACACGTTAAATCTTTCCAGTTCTTTTCAGAGATTCAATTCATCATTTGTACTGTATTTTTCCTTTAACGGTTATTTTAACTATGTTATGTCCTAATAAATTTATAATTTTTTATATCCCGTTTTTTTGTGAGTCTTTACCGTACCATGAAAGTCCAAAGTTGCCTCAAATTTGCTGCCTGTTGTTTCTTAAACTGATAGGACGACGGTACACTTTTACATACCTATTTGATCAGTAGTGATAATTTATTTTGTTGATGATTTTAAACTATTTGAATATATAGTAGTGTATTTAGGGTAATAAAGGGCGCGGTCAGGATCCTCAGGTTTTTAACCTTTGGGACTTTGTGATTTGGACTTGGTTTGGACTTCGTTAGGATTGTAATTTTTTGATAAAAATCTTTTTATTTATTTTTTTATTTTTTTCCAGTTGTTTTCACAATTTGTTGTTTATTTATTAAATTTGTTGCGCGTGTGTAGGTACACAGTTTTAAAAACCCAACTTACTGCAAACTTGCTGCATTTATTGATGGCTAACATATTACAATAATCTTCTACTTTAAACGCAGAGAAAAGACCAATAATGATGTACAAAGTTCAGTAGGCCAACCAACTGGAGCTTTCCCTTGACTGGTTCAGCAAAGTAAGAATGAGAAATGTTTGCTGATTGGTTGTTTGGAAGTATGGCACTTTGGCTTATGGAATAAGTGATCATTTCTGCCAGTGCCATTCCTTAATATTCCAAACATACACACAAACATATACTTGTACTTATAACTAAGAAGTTCATGGTACAAAAAATCTAATTTTGTCTCGTATGCGGGGTTGTTTTTTCCTTTTTTTGGGGTTGTATTAGTTATATGTCTCTGGGATTTGTAATTATGTAAGGGATTTATTTGTTTGTATATTGATTGAAAATAAAGTTTATAAAAAAAAATAAAAAATCTGATATTTTATTTGGTAAAATAGATACAGATAAAACTGAGTGCACCACAAACATGTACATCCAGTGTGCATATATCATCTCTGATTCCAGTTTTCTTTTACCCAGAGGATACAGCTAAACCTGAATTTATAAAGGGAACAGCCTGTGACCTTTAAATATGCCACAACTGTCTCTTAATTTCAGAGCACTGCAATAAAGACAAAGCCTAAGGTAAAACTAATGCTAATGGACTCTCAAAGTGCATTAACAGAAAATCCCACTTAATGTTTGCCTGGAACGATTTAGAACTTCATTCTCTTCAAAGCAGAGATATTTGCACTTTTTTATTTCAATGTAATCCTAGCTGACGGAGAGAAGGAGTTAATGTACATTTACAGTCTGCCATGGCTAAATGGTAATACAGATGATAAATGAATTAACTCAGTGGCATCTAAGTCGATAGCTTCATTAGTTAATTTAGCGAGTTACTAGAGTTTCTGCCCTCTTCCCTTGTCAAAGTAAAACATTTGTACTATAGAACAAACCAGTAAATTAACAGATTGGAGATAGTATGTATTAAGTTCTGTACACTTTTGTATTGTTGAGCTTCTTCTTTACAAATTAATATCACTGTATATCGATGTTGTATCCATAATGAGCAGTCATGAACTTGCCGAGAAATCTCTGTATATCATGTTTAAATTATTTATCATACCTATTGCAAGTGCTACAACTATAATGTACTTCATTTAATGGAAAGACATGATAATTTTAGTAGTAAATAGCTGACAAGTCACATGAGAAATTTATGTCAGCAAAGCCTTCATGGTTAGGTATGACTGTTTAATTTGCAGCAGTTAAAAGTGAGTCAGTCAAGAATGCATTTAGGTGAGAATCGGAATATTCAGCATTAAATTAAAATAATTGTGCAGGTGTACTTCTGAAAAATTTACATTAGTCTTATTTGGCATTATTTTTTTTACTTTGCTTGTGTCTGACACTTCAGCATTGAATTAGGAGGAAGATCCCCAGAAGTCTTTCAGGTCCGTCAACTGTCTGACCTAACACACTGGGAGTCATTAATAAAAAAAATGTTTTTTTGTGGTTGTTAATCTGTTGCTTCTTCACTTTTTAAAGTGGAACTTTAGGCTCCACAATGAAAACGGGCCAACAGGCAAGATTTTTAATGCAGAGGAGACCTGCTTTGTCTGTTCTGCATTAAAGCTACTTACCTGCCTGTCCCCCTCCGTACAGTAAGCTGTGCAAGCACAGCTCACTGCACAGATTTGGCAATGTTGAATCTGATGGAACTCCTAAGCATGTGCGGGAGTGATGCCATCACAGGCTGGCCATTAACATTGTGCAGCGATCAAGACCCAAAAGTCAGCTGGCTGAAGATGTCAGCGCCTGGCAGTAAGTTCCGGGGAAGGCGCATCACTGGATTCTAGGTGAGTATTCTTCCGCTGTAAATGTATTTAAGGGGCGTTTCATTTTTTTTTTTAATTGTGACAGTTCTGAGATTGCAAACAGAGAAAGAGATCCTCTGCTGTTCAAGGTCAAATGGAACGGATGTCACATCTGCCCAGCGGACATGGCAGACCCCTGTAAGCTCTACAAGCAGCCAAATATGACCACACTCCGCTGGCTGTTTACATCAGGCTACCTCCGATCCAGTCCACAAAAAAAATGGAAGAGAATGCAGTTGTTTTCTGCTTCTATTTTCTGGACCTGGACAGACCTGGAGGTAGGCAGGTGTAAATGGACACAAGTCAGTTTACATTTGCCTTTCCATAGAGCTCCATGGACCTTAAGGCCTGATTCACACCTATGCTTTTTTTTTAGTGCTTTTTGCATTTTGCAGATTTGCACTACAGTCCATTTAACATGGTTTCCTATGAAACGCGTTCTGTAGGGCAAATCTGCAAAATGCAAAAAGCACTAAAAATCCATAGGTGTGAATCAGGCCTAAGATCAGGTCCGCCCGAAAAAGGTGAACCTGATCGGAATGCCTGAAACCATTATTTTGGTCCTAAAACAAAGCAAAACATTGATTTTAACATATGTGCATGCAAAACGCCTCAGACTTAACATTCTAGTTCTTGTATATACCCGGTCATGATCGGCTTTCTTTAGAAAAAGTAAGACGATGTAATTTGAATTGAAATCGATTTATTTTGCCCTACACAATTTGTGGGCACTTAGTATTGCAGAGGTGTGTTTATGTAGCGCACAGTAAGTTTACCTCCAGCCCACCCTGCAGCATTATTGTTATAGGATCATAAGATGGCAGATTCCGAATCAGTTGGTAACCTTGGTAAAATGTTCTATTGCTTGGATCAATACAAACACCCATTGTAAAGCTCACACTAAAATCCCAATCTAGACTGCAATCCACCAGAACCCTCACCCACCTTAACCACTTTCAGCATCTGAAGTCTGGGAAAATCCCTTCTTTCTTTCCCCCTACCCTCTCTCTCCTACCTCATCTTAGTTCCCTTTACCCCTACCTATCCACTCCTCCCCCACCCCGCCTCATTTACCTGTCCCATCTAAATACAGCAGAATTAAGTTAATGTTGCAGTTATACACTGTACATTGGAGACAAGCAAAATCTCTTTTTCTCTAAAACTCCAACTTGCAATGTATTCGGTATATGCAAATCTTGACTTTCCCTATATATAATTAATTTTCTATGTAGACATCTTTTGCTATTATATCGTAAAAACTCTCAATACAACTTTGAATTATAAAGAGCATGCTTGCATGCAGAGGATGATCCTATTCGTAAGGGTAAAGCCAAAATTTAGTATAACCCAAAATATTGGTTCAACAAGAAACAATGAATTAACTTTACATGGGTAAAAGATAATGCGATGTAAAACTAAAGAACTGGAATGTTTAATGATGGTAGATGAATACATGCATGCAAATGCTTTGTACTTACTCAACAAAATAGACCCCGTATTGTGGATCCTCTATCTTCTCCCAACCATATGGAAGTTCTGCAATTAAGGAAACATATGTGCTCTCATTATAAGGATCAATAACATAACTTTAATCTTCTCTTTCCAAAGTGATATTTTATAGGTTTTATATACCAGGATTTCATAAGAGCAGAGTAACTTAGTTATTTTCTTTCTCAGATCAACCAACTTCCTATAACAAAGTTTCAGACTTCAAACAAACATACATTTATGACCATGTACATGCTTTCCTGTAAATTTCAGTGTTTTCTTCTTTACTTTGTTTTTGTCTTAATTGTCATGATAACAAAGATTTTTTTTTGGAAAGGGAACTAGGCTACCAGAATATTAATAAAAACCTTTAACAGGATATGACAGCAAATAAGGAAACACATTCAGATATTTGCTAAGGCTAATAACTGTAAAAAGAGCTACACATCATCTTTTTTTAGTACTATAGCATATATCAGTTTTCACATTGGTCTTTTTTTTTTTTTTTTTTTTTTTTTTTAAGAAAAATGAATTCAAAATCTATGTCCACCTAAAAGCTTAGAGGAGTTCACTTTTGGAGCAGGTGGAACGTTACAACCATATTTAAAATGTAACATGCTCCGACACATGTTCTCCTCACCCCCGATGCCCCCTCTTCGATTATGACGGTGGGTTCAATCACGCTATAGGAATGTAATTGTAAACTGACTATATGGATAAGCCAGCCCACTAATCTCCTTTCAGGAATGTGCTACCTTCCTTATAGGGGTGGGTTGCCCATTTCTTTACATTTGAGTCCTACATATACTACAGCAAAAACTTGGACTAACTGTCACACCTCAGAGCTGCCATCATGCATGCATCCGGTTCTGATCCTCTGTGCCAAACCATAATGCAGGGACCCATGGCGAAACAGCATCATTTAGTTAAAGTGATACTAAAGTCTATTTTTTTTTTTTTGTTAAAAATAACAAACATGTTATACTTGCCTGCTCTGTGCAGTGGTTTTGCACAGAGCAGCCTGCATCCTCCTCTTCTTGGGTCCCTCTTTGGCACCCCCTGGACCCTCCCTCCTGTTCAGTGCCCTCACAGCAACCAGCTTGCTGTGGAGGTGCCTGAGCTGAGCCACAGCTCTGTGTGTCCATTCAGACATGGAGCTGCGGCCCCGTCCCCTCTCTCCTCATTGGCTGACTGATTTGATTGACAGCAGCAGGAGCCAATGGCGCTGCGCTACTGTCTTAGCCAATTCATCATTGGATCTAGATGAACCTCAGGTAAGTATTAGGGGGGCTTAGGGGAGCTGCTGCACACAGAAGGCTTTTTATCTTAATGCACTGAATCCATTAAAGTGGTTGTTAACCCACTGTACTAACATAGTCTTATCCCCTCTGTATCATAATGACATTTGTCCCTGTGTCTGTGTAATGTAAAAAAACTGCCGATTTGTACCTGTATAAGCTGCACTCTGAGCGCTCAGCTGACATGTCAGCTCCCTTGTTTCTCCAGCTCAGAGCTGAAGTGGGCGGGGCCGAGCTGTCCTGCTGACATCAGCCGGTGGAGGAGGGGAGAGAGAGCCGACAATCAGCTGAGCGGCTGGAACCATTTATACAGGTACAGATCGGCTGAGTTTTTAGATTACACAGGCATAGGGACAGATGTTCAAATGCTACAGAGGGGATAAGAAGATTTATTATCAGATACGAAGAGAGGAGCAGGAGCGGGGGGGGGGGGGGCACAGCTACAAGCAGGGAGGGGAGGGGGGAGGAAGACAGAGGACACAGGGAGAGCTGCAGACAGAATCACGCAAATAGACCATGATGTCAGGGGCTCAGCAGCCATGATTATCGTGGTCTGTTTGCAGCGGGGAGGGTATAGCCAGGCAGGATCAGCCAGGTTTTTTAGGGTATACAGAGAGCCAAATGACACAGCACAAGCGCTGTGCTGTATAACATGCTTTAAAGGAACAGGATGAGGTTTTTCATTTTTTGGGTTAACAAACGCTTTAAGATAAAAAACCCTCTGCCTTTACAACCACTTTAAGCATTCTTTATATATTTTCTAATAGTATTACATTTGTTATCTGTATCTGTCATTGCTTAATTAAAAGTTATACTTGTAAGTAGGGTTGCATCGATACCGTTTTTTTATTCGGCGAGTACGAGTACGATACGTTCGGCCAAGTACTTGTCGATATCGAGTACCAATACTTTGCGGTGTGATTTGCATCAATACAAAAAAAATTGGCTCAAAGAACGGCATGAGATTTGTGTGTGTGTGTGTGTGTGTCCTAGTCAGTTTAAATGATGTTAAAACTCACAGTACATATCTGGTAGAAAATCAGGGCCGCTGGAGGTGCTCACAGGGCTGGAGGAGAAGTTCCGGGACCCCCGGATACAACCCCATAAAGGTAAACCATCACGTATCTGTGATAAAATAAGAGGTACAAGCAGAAAGCTGTAAGACTTGTCTGCAGGAGCCAGACATTGCACCCATGTGTCACTCTAGGTGAAAATGTTTTATTCCACCAAAATCCTTTGATAAAGGATGTGAAAACCTGTGCAATGTAGGTGGCAATAAATTAACTTGTTCTTACTATACTGATTTACTTAGCTGATTAACCATCTCTACCCCCCCAAAAAAAAAAAAAAAAAAAAAAATTATATAAATATATATATATATATATATATATATATATATATATATATATATATATATATATATATATATAAATTTTATTTAGGTAATTTATGCTCCATTTGCTATATAGCCAGGAACCTACTTCCTGTTCTAGGGTGACAACGCTCACTTACTGCACTTTGTCTAAGGAAGAGCAGCATTGTTACACTAGGCTATAATCCTGATTTGGATTACAAACACCTCCTGCTCTTCTCATCTCCATTACATGGAGGGGTGATGCTTTGTAGTTCACAGAAGATAGCTGGGAAAGCTGATAACATCATTAAGGGCCCCTCTTTCACACATACTGTCTGTTTTTCATCCATCCGTTGACAGATGAAAAATGGACATCAATGCATCTCTGGAAAAACAGATGTAAATGGACGATCATCCGTCATCATCCGTTTTTTTACACTGATCAAAGCTCTATTTTTCTTTCGTTAAAAAAACGGATAGGACGAAATTTATTTAATTTAAACTTTAAGATTTAAACTGACAAATGGTCAGTGTTTCATCTGTTTTTGCGTTGGTAGTGGATGTAAAAAAAAAAAAACTGACGAAAAACTGATGAGCACGAATGAAAAACGGATGAAAAACTGATGACCACTGATGAAAAATTGATGAATACTTCATCCAATTTGATGTGACTGAACTGATGAAATGAACAGTCCGCATGTGTGAAAGGGGCCTTAGGGCCGGTTCACACTGCTGCGTGGTGCGAGATTGCATGTGATTCGCACCGCACTGCAGTGCAAATCACATTCAATGTCCGTGTGATGCGATTTCAGCCATACAGATAGTATGGCTGAAATTGCATCGCATTCGGACCAAACTCGCACAAGACCTTTTTTTGGCCCGCACCAGAATCGGATCGCATGGGTGTATCCGAACTGCCAGTTTGCAGTGCGATATGCGAGCTGAAATGGGGGTGTCATTAACATTGTATTGACACTCCCCACAGTTTGCATATGGCAGTGTGAACTGCTGTGCGAGGCGGGTGCAATGCGGGGAACCCCCAGTGGATTCACAGGGTTCTCGCATCGCACCAATGTGAACCGCCACAACGAGTTCTCTTCAGTTCACAGAATTTCTATCAGGATCAATTACGATTTTCCTGCACTTGCAAAAATGTAATTACTCTAAAACAAGAAAAACGACTGCTAACATATTTAAGGACGTAAGCGGCAATACATTATATTTCATCGATTTATATCCTGCATATACTGTATATTACATATGAAGAAGATGAATAATAACAGGGAAAAATTATGCATGAGTTTAAAGTGACCTTTTGTTAAGTAGTTCATATGAAGTAGCCATCTGCGCTAACAGCATCAATGAAAAATCAGTGCTCAAAATATCAGTGAATTATAGGCAGGTAAATTTATGCAGCATATATTTCACATTAAGGCAGTGTGCCATGTTAAGTGACTAGTAAACAGCTTGTTTGCGGTGTATGGCACTGCAGTTTTTAGTGTCGGCTAGCCTGCTACTAATTATTAAATACAGATAAGCCGAACGTGACACATAGCCTGCTGGCTGAGCACACAATCATCATGTTCTACAGTGCTTTGAAGATTCGTCTCTCAATGCCTTAGGTCGTCTTTACTTAAACGTACATGATGTTCTAGCACAGCTGGGTGGGAATGCTAATTCTGGCTGGGAAATTACATCAGCTTTTGACTAGCAGTAGGTTGTACAGCTGTGTTATCACCTCACATTGTTTGTGGATGTAAATGGGCCAATTCCACAGGGATGCGCAATCCAATCCTAATTATTTCAGGGTGTTTATTACACAGAGAAATGCACAACGAGGTACAAATTGACAAGTGTGCAGTCTATTACAGGACTTTAATAAAGAAAATACACAACAGTGTGAGCTGTCACTGAAGAATTTATCTCACAGAATTCAAATGCGTTTCATTCCCCCCTGCCTCCCTATTTCATTCCCCTGACACTTCAGCACCAACAGCTTGCAGGGTCACATCAGGGGAATGTTGCAGTGAAAGAACTGAATGAGGCCAGAAAAGATTACAGGCAGTCCCCGGATTACAAACAAGACAGGGTCTGTAGGTTTGTTCTCAAGTTGAATCTGTTTGTAAGTCGGAACAGGCACAATTTTCTAAGTGTAGCTCCAGCCAAAACAACAATGTTTAAGCTTTTTGGATAGATTAGAGAAGAGTTAACACCCCTGTAAGGTTTGTTTTGCTCTCTACCCCTGTTCAGAAGATTTCACCTCACTTTCTGTCCCTATGACAATTGGATTTTGAAAATTTTGGGTTGTTGTGGAAACCAGGATTGGTGATAAAGCTTCAGTGGAGAGACGTTTTTCTCATGATAACTCTTACAGGAGAGAATTTCCCTTCCTAGGGTTAGATTTCCTCTCACTTCCTGTTGTCTCCCTCCGTTTGTAAGTAGGAGTTGTTTGTAAGTCAGATGTTTGTAACTAGGGGACTGCCTGTACTCTGATGGTTAAAAGCCACTGCACATGATGGGAAAAAAAATTATAGTTAGTAAATAAAGGGAGCCAGGTATATGCATAACTAGAAATTACAGGGCCCATGGCTACATTTTTAAATAGGCCCCCTAACAGCATGTGTTCATAGTGCAGGATCCAGCAGTCACAGTTCATATTCTTCAAGAGGTACGGCATAACGCAGCAGTTAATAGGTGGAAAAATGCCTAGTCACTGGTCAGTAGGGGAAAAAATACCCCGGCAGTGGTCAGTAGGGGAAAAATACCTCGGCAGTGGTCAGTAGGGGAAAAAAATACCTCGGCAGTGGTCAGTAGGGGAAAAAAATACCTCGGCAGTGGTCAGTAGGGGAAAAAATACCTCGGCAGTGGTCAGTAGGGGGAAAAAAATACCTCGGCAGTGGTCAGTAGGGGGGAAAATGCCTCAATAGTGGCCAGTAGGGGGGGGGGAAATGCCTCAATAGTGGCCAGTAGGGGGGAAAAATGCCTCAATAGTGGTCAGTAGGGGGAAAAAATGCCTCAATAGGGGTCAGTAGGGGAAAAATGCCTCGGCAGTGGTCAGTAGAGGGAAAAATGCCTCGGAAGTGGTCAGTGGGAAGCAAAGATGTTCTGGTGTCGGTGGTATGTGAAAGGATAAAATACTCTGGTGTCAGTGGTCAATAGGAGGAGTAAAATATCCACCAGCATTGGTGATCAGTAGCAAGAAATGCCCCAACACTGGTGTCAGTGGGGGAAACAATAATAGAGGCTCTGCAAGGGGGTGGAGAGCACTTTGGAGTGGAGGACTTTAGGGCTTTGTGCCTGGAGAAGAGCCATGGGACAATATCTGGGGCTGAAGATTCTGCAGAAGGCTATAGGAGCACTTTGGGGCTGGGGGGCTTTGAGGATGCTTCATGCACATTCGGATGGGCCACAGAATCCTGGACATCTAACAGCTTCTTTTGACAGATTGAATCTTCCTTGGCATCTCCCCATGGCTTGCCTGGATTCCTGCTTCAGCTTCACAGCACTTTCTCCAGTGATTCTAGTGAGGACTTAACTTTGGACTGGGGGCTGCACACTGAGCATGTTTTGTGCCTGTCACCAGCGATGTCTGAGTGCAATACTGTTTCATTTTAACCCTTTTATTGAATAAACATTGCTACACTATTGGCGGCTTGGTGACTCTCTCTCCCCCTCCCTCTCCTCTACTGCAGTGTGAGAAACTGCATGTGATTCAAACAGGAATTGCACCGCATTCCTGCTTAAATCACATGCAATTCTTTGCAGCGTGATCTGAGCGCTATCATGTTGTGTGGGCTCAAATGGCATTGCAAACGGTTTTAGGTATCGGAGCATTTTCATGAGTAAAAGTAAGTATACAAATGCTTGGTATCGGCACCGTTGTAACCCTACTGATATGGGAAGCACACTGTCTGCCAGAGTAAGGGAAGCAGAGAGACCACCAGCTTAAAGTGGAGGTCCACCCTAAAAAAAAAAAAAAAAAAAAATTGCAGAAAAAAAAATCCTAAAAAAATGGAGGAAAAAATTATTATTTTTTTGACTCGCCTGAAATGGCTGTTGCTAGGCAGTCTTCCTAATCTGCCTCTTCTTACGCCGCGGTGATCTTCTGTCTTCTCCTCCCCGCATTGTCTTCTGGGGAATGGGGCGCGGTGTGTTATGGGAACTGTGTGTGTCCCACAACACATCGCGTCCCGTTCACAAAGCAACTCGCGCATGCGCAGTAGGAAACAGGCCGTGAATCTGTAAGGCTCCACTGCCTGCTTGCCTTAGTTAGAATGGCGGTGCCGGGACCCGAGAGCCAAGGGACGGGTCGGCCGACATTGCGGGCACCCAGGACAGGTAAGTGTGCTTATTTAAAATCAGCAGCTACAGTGTTTGTAGCTGCTGACTTTTACATTTTTTTTTTCCGGCCGGAATCCCTAGCAATCAGTCTGCTTCTTTTACACTGGCGGTCAATGTGCTTCCCCTTCGCTGGCAGTCAGTGTGCTTCCTCTACAATGGTGATCAGAATGCCTCCATAAACTGGTAGTCAGCATGGCCCCTTACACTGGTAATTAGCATGCCCCCATTACACTGACCATCAGTGCTCATTGTGCCCCCCTTACATCATTGGTGGTCACTTCTCAGCGTGCCTCTTAATACTGATGGTCATGCTAAGTATGTGCCCTCACATAGGTGCTCAGTGTATCCTCTTATTATCTGTAGTCAGTTGTCAATGTGCCCCCTGCTGGTCACAGTGCTCTCTTATGTAGTGCACATCAGTGTTAATTTCATAGATGAAAACATTTTTAGCCACTAAATTAACACTGGTACTGGAGATTTTAGTTGACTAAAATACGACTAAAACAACAATTCAGATGACTAAAATACGACTAAAACTATGATGCCATTTTAGTCAAAAGTATTGACTAAACCTAAATTTGACGTCAAAGTTAACACTGGTCTGCTGGCCTTTTCTAAGGTCAGTAACACAATTCCATAACTAGTGTATAATAATAGCACACTCAAATTTAAACATGTATTGTACTAGCACATAAGAATATATAGGGGCATCTAGGAAGATGCTGGAAAAAAAAAATAAGAAAAAGGCTTTTCTTTTTCTTAATATTGGTAATAAATTCAGGTAATACAGTATGTGCAATGGCATTAGAGCCAATCGAGTTTACAGTTTTTTTGTTTTTTTTTAACATTTTAAAGTTGCACTTCTGTTTGTGAAAAAAACAATATTTTTGTTTATGAAACTTGGTTTTATTTATTAAGATGTTGTATATCACAATTGCTAAATCTGTGTCTGTAATGCATGTTCAAACCTTAATACCATAAATAATAACATGTTATTAGATTTTTACTCCAGGAGTATATAATTAGTTTGGCAATTCTAGGGAAATACTTAAATAACACATTACATTTTAACTAAACCCATTTGATTTTAGTCGAGTAAAATGTACTGAAAATTTTAGTCAACTAAAACTAAGACAATTCAGATGACTAAAATACAACTAAAACTAAAATGGCATTTTAGGCAAAAGACTATGACTAAAACAAAATTAAAATTTGATGTAAAAAATTAACACTGGTGTATATGTGAAAGAGGTGCAGCACTTTCGATTAAAATAATTGCATAGAAAAATGTACATAAAAGGAAAAGTTCTCCAAAAAAGGGAGTGCCTACAAATATATAGATGAAACCACCTGAAGAGTGCTCAATAGATCATGATGTGATAATCAAGAAAGCTCCTTCCACCTTGAGGCTGGGTTCACACTGTCTTCGGATGCGGCTCACAGCATGGGGTCCGGTGCATCCCTGTTTCAGGGACGAACCAGGTCTGAATTTTTGCCTTAATTCGGACCCGAAAGGGAACCAAAAGACGCACAGGACCCCTGAGCAATCTGCTCGGTGGCTGCTACGGAGATGTGTGAACCGGCTCCATAGAGAGCCGGTCACGATTGGATGCAGGGAAGCCCACATCCAATTTGCATCCGTGTGAACCCAGCCTCAACAAGCACACACAGCCTCTTACCGTCAGATGTCGACTGAGGCTTGTTGAAGGTGGAAGGAGCTTTGTTGATATCACATCATGATCGATTGAGCACTCTTCAGGTGGTTGCATCTATAGATTTGTGGATACTGCCTATGGACTTATTTTTTTTGAAGGACGACGTTTCCTTTATGTACATTTGTCTATGCAATTATTTTAATTGAAAGCACTGCACCTCTTTCATATATACATATTTTTTGCTGCCTACAAACTGTGCTAGCTGTTTTTATAATGATTTTTTACCTAAGTACAAGTGGGTGTGTTTATTTTCTCTTACATGGTGCTCAGTGTGCACCTTTGCGCTGGCGGCCGGTGTGCTTCCCATTCAGCACCGAGTACCCGCGGTCACTCTGCAGAGTGTCCTGGATCCTAGGACTCAGGGGAGCACTTAGGGGAACTTCCTTCAGTTCACCTCTCCTTATTTCATCCTATACACAGGGTAACAATGCTGCAGTGATTTTACTGCTTAACAAGTCACCATATTACCAGAAGTTTTAACGGATTGGCTTTCACAATCACTGCTAATGAAACTACATTAAAACCTTGTTTTGAGAGTAACTTGGTTTGAGAGCGTTTTGCAAGACAAGCAACATTTTTTAATACATTTTGACTTAACATACAAGCGATGTCTTAATATACAAGTAGCCTTATGTCACAACTAAGTATAAAAGAAGCCTCTAAGTGTAGCAATATGATTACATTTAATGAAGGTACAACATTTAGAAAGTCACATGGTTGATGATTAAAACAGACATCTAAGTATGCAGGCATCCGGGGTAAAGCTGTCCACATAGACCGTCCTCTGCACCTTCATCCATGTCATCCCTTCAATGATGTGCTCCACGAGCGCTTCAAGTCTCGCTTTCAGATCGCTCTACTGCAGGGTAGTCTTCCCGGTCACGATTTCAGACTGACAGCGGCGAAAGTCAGCGGTGCGGAGGACAATCTATGTAGACAGCTTTACCCCCAGATCTCTGCATACTTAGATATGCCTCTTTTAATCATCAACCATGTGAGTTGCTAAATGGCGTACCTTCATTAACCACTTGACGACCGCCTCACGCCGATGTACGTCGGCAAAGTGGCACGGACAGGCAAAATCACGTACAGTGTACGTGATTTGCCTTCCGCGGGTGGGGGGTCCGATCGGACCCCCCCCCGGTGCCCGAGGCGGTCGTCTTTTGTCCAGCGGCGATCGGTGATGAGGGGGAGACCATCCGTTCGTGGCCCCCCCCTCGCGATCGCCGCCGGCCAATGAGAATCTTCCTTTGCTGCTGTATGCTAAACAGCAGCAAAGGAAATGATGTCATCTCCCCTCGGGTCGGTAATTTCCGTTCCGGCCCGAGGAGAGAAGACATCAATGTGAGTGCACAACACACACACACACAGTAGAACATGCCAGGCACACAAAACACCCCGATCCCCCCCCCGATCGCCCCCCGATCCCCCCCCAATCACCCCCCCCCCCCCGTCACAAACTGACACTAGCAGTTTTTTTTTTTTTTTTTTTTTTCTGATTACTGCATAGTGTCAGTTTGTGACAGTTACAGTGTTGGGACAGATACTGTTACCCCCCTGTAGGTCTAGGGTACCCCCCTAACCCCCCCTAATAAAGTTTTAACCCCTTGATCACCCCCTGTCACCAGTGTCACTAAGCGATCATTTTTCTGATCGCTGTATTAGTGTCGCTGGTGACGCTAGTTAGTGAGGTAAATATTTAGGTTCGCCGTCAGCGTTTTATAGCGTCAGGGACCCCCCTATACTATCTGATAAATGTTTTAACCCCTTGATTGCCCCCTAGTTAACCCTTTCACCACTGATCACCGTATAACCGTTACGGTTGACGCTGGTTAGTTTGTTTATTTTTTATAGTGTCAGGGCACCCGCCGTTTATTACCGAATAAAGGTTTAGCCCCCCGATCGCCCGGCGGTGATATGCGTCGCCCCAGGCAGCGTCAGATTAGCGCCAGTACCGCTAACACCCACGCACGCAGCATGCGCCTCCCTTAGTGGTATAGTATCTGATCGGATCAATATCTGATCCGATCAGATCTATACTAGCGTCCCCAGCAGTTTAGGGTTCCCAAAAACGCAGTGTTAGCGGGATCAGCCCAGATACCTGCTAGCACCTGCGTTTTGCGCCTCCGCCCAGCCCACCCAAGTGCAGTATCGATCGATCACTGTCACTTACAAAACACTAAACGCATAACTGCAGCGTTCGCAGAGTCAGGCCTGATCCCTGCGATCGCTAACAGTTTTTTTGGTAGCATTTTGGTGAACTGGCAAGCACCAGCCCCAGGCGTCAGGTTAGCGCCAGTACCGCTAACACCCACGCACGCAGCATACGCCTCCCTTAGTGGTATAGTATCTGAACGGATCAATATCTGATCCGATCAGATCTATACTAGTGTCCCCAGCAGTTTAGGGTTCCCAAAAACGCAGTGTTAGCGGAATCAGCCCAGAAACCTGCTAGCACCTGCGTTTTGCGCCTCCGCCCGGCCCAGCCCACCCAAGTGCAGTATCGATCGATCACTGACACTTACAAAACACTAAACGCATAACTGCAGCGTTCGCAGAGTCAGGCCTGATCCCTGCGATCGCTAACAGTTTTTTTGGTAGTATTTTGGTGAACTGGCAAGCACCAGCCCCAGGCAGCGTCAGATTAGCGCCAGTACCGCTAACACCCACGCACGCACCGTACACCTCCCTTAGTGGTATAGTATCTGATCGCATCAATATCTGATCCGATCAGATCTATACTAGCGTCACCAGCAGTTTAGGGTTCCCAAAAACGCAGTGTTAGCGGGATCAGCCCAGATACCTGCTAGCACCTGCGTTTTGCCCCTCCGCCCAGCCCAGCCCACCCAAGTGCAGTATCGATCGATCACTGTCACTTACAAAACACTAAAAGCATAACTGCAGCGTTCGCAGAGTCAGGCCTGATCCCTGCGATCGCTAACAGTTTTTTGGTAGCGTTTTGGTGAACTGGCAAGCGCCAGCGGCCTAGTACACCCCGGTCGTAGTCAAACCAGCACTGCAGTAACACTTGGTGACGTGGCGAGTCCCATAAGTGCAGTTCAAGCTGGTGAGGTGGCAAGCACAAGTAGTGTCCCGCTGCCACCAAAAAGACAAACACAGGCCCGTCGTGCCCATAGTGCCCTTCCTGCTGCATTCGCCAATCCTAATTGGGAACCCACCGCTTCTGCAGCGCCCGTACTTCCCCCATTCACATCCCCAACCAAATGCAGTCGGCTGCATGAGAGGCATTTTTATGTCCTCCCGAGTACCCCTACCCAACGAACCCCCCAAAAAAGATGTCGTGTCTGCAGCAAGCGCGGATATAGGCGTGACGCCCGCTATTATTGTCCCTCCTGTCCTGACAATCCTGGTCTTTGCATTGGTGAATGTTTTGAACGCTACCATTCACTAGTTGAGTATTAGCGTAGGGTACAGCATTGCACAGACTAGGCACACTTTCACAGGGTCTCCCAAGATGCCATCGCATTTTGAGAGACCCGAACCTGGAACCGGTTACAGTTCTAAAAGTTAGTTACAAAAAAAGTGTAAAAAAAAAAAAAAAATATGAAATAAAAAAAAATAGTTGTTGTTTTATTGTTCTCTCTCTCTATTGTTCTGCTCTTTTTTACTGTATTCTATTCTGCAATGTTTTATTGTTATTGTTATTGTTATTATGTTTTATCATGTTTGTTTTTCAGGTGTGTAATTATTTACACTTTACTGTGCTTTATTGTTAACCATTGTTAACCATTTTTTTGTCTTCAGGTACGCCATTCACGACTTTGAGTGGTTATACCAGAATGATGCCTGCAGGTTTAGGTATCATCTTGGTATCATTCTTTTCAGCCAGCGGTCGGCTTTCATGTAAAAGCAATCCTAGCGGCTAATTAGCCTCTAGACTGCTTTTACAAGCCGTGGGAGGGAATGCCCCCCCCCCCCACCGTCTTCCGTGTTTTTCTCTGGCTCTCCTGTCTCAACAGGGAACCTGAGAATGCAGCCGGTGATTCAGCCAGCTGACCATAGAGCTGATCAGAGACCAGAGTGGCTCCAAACATCTCTATGGCCTAAGAAACCGGAAGCTACGAGTATTTCATGACTTAGATTTCGCCGGATGTAAATAGCGCCATTGGGAAATTGGGGAAGCATTTTATCACACCGATCTTGGTGTGGTCAGATGCTTTGAGGGCAGAGGAGAGATCTAGGGTCTAATAGACCACAATTTTTTCAAAAAAGAGTACCTGTCACTACCTATTGCTATCATAGGGGATATTTACATTCCCCGAGATAACAATAAAAATGATTAAAAAAAAAAATATGAAAGGAACAGTTTAAAAGTAAGATTAAAAAAGCAAAAAAATAATAAAAAAAAAAAAAAAAAAAAAAAAAACCACCCCTGTCGCCCCCTGCTCTCGCGCTAAGGCGAACGCAAGCGGCGGTCTGTCGTCAAACGTAAACAGCAATTGCACCATGCATGTGAGGTATCACCGCGAAGGCCAGATCGAGTGCAGTAATTTTTCCAGTAGACCTCCTCTGTAAATCTAAAGTGGTAACCTGTAAAGGCTTTTGAAGGCTTTTAAACATGTATTTATTTTGTTGCCACTGCACGTTTGTGCGCAATTTTAAAGCATGTCATGTTTGGTATCCATGTACTCGGCCTAAGATCATCTTTTTTATTTCATCAAACATTTGGGCAATATAGCGTGTTTTAGTGCATTAAAATTAAAAAAAGTGTGTTTTTTCCCCAAAAAATGCGTTTGAAAAATCGCTGCGCAATTACTGTGTGAAAAAAAAAAATGAAACACCCACCATTTTAATCTGTAGGGCATTTGCTTTAAAAAAATATATAATGTTTGGGGGTTCAAAGTAATTTTTTTGCAAAAAAAAAAAACTTTTTCATGTAAACAATAAGTGTCAGAAAGGGCTTTGTCTTCAAGTGGTTAGAAGAGTGGGTGATGTGTGACATAAGCTTCTAAATGTTGTGCATAAAATGCCAGGACAGTTCAAAACCCCCCCAAATGACCCCATTTTGGAAAGTAGACACCCCAAGCTATTTGCTGAGAGGCATGTCGAGTCCATGGAATATTTTATATTGCGACACAAGTTGCGGGAAAGAGACAAATTTTTTTTTTTTTTTTTTTTTTTTGCACAAAGTTGTCACTAAATGATATATTGCTCAAACATGCCATGGGAATATGTGAAATTACACCCCAAAATACATTCTGCTGCTTCTCCTGAGTACGGGGATACCACATGCGTGAGACTTTTTGGGAGCCTAGCCGCGTACGGGACCCCGAAAACCAAGCACCGCCTTCAGGCTTTCTAAGGGCGTGAATTTTTGATTTCACTCTTCACTGCCTATCACAGTTTCGGAGGCCATGGAATGCCCAGGTGGCACAAAACCCCCCCAAATGACCCCATTTTGGAAAGTAGACACCCAAAGCTATTTGATGAGAGGTATAGTGAGTATTTTGCAGACCTCACTTTTTGTCACAAAGTTTTGAAAATTGAAAAAAGAAAAAAAAAAATGTTTTTTCTTGTCTTTCTTCATTTTCAAAAACAAATGAGAGCTGCAAAATACTCACCATGCCTCTCAGCAAATAGCTTGGGGTGTCTACTTTCCAAAATGGGGTCATTTGGGGGGGTTTTGTGCCACCTGGGCATTCCATGGCCTCCGAAACTGTGATAGGCAGTAAAGAGTGAAATCAAAAATTTTCACCCTTAGAAATCCTGAAGGCAGTGATTGGTTTTCGGGGTCCAGTACGCGGCTAGGCTCCCAAAAAGTCCCACACATGTGGTATCCCCATACTCAGGAGAAGCAGCTAAATGTATTTTGGGGTGCAATTCCACATATGCCCATGGCCTGTGTGAGCAATATATCATTTAGTGACAACTTTATGAAAAAAAAAAAAAAAAAAAAAAAAAAAGTGTCACTTTCCCGCAACTTGTGTCAAAATATAAAATATTCCATGGACTCAATATGCCTCTCAGCAAATAGCTTGGGGTGTCTACTTTCCAAAATGGGGTCATTTTGGGGGGTTTTGTGCCATCTTGGCATTCCATGGCCTCCGAAACTGTGATAGGCAGTGAAGAGTGAAAGCAAAAATTTACACCCTTAGAAATCCTGAAGGCGGTGATTGGTTTTCGGGGCCCCGTACGCGGCTAGGCTCCCAAAAAGTCCCACACATGTGGTATCCCCATACTCAGGAGAAGCAGCTAAATGTATTTTGGGGTGCAATTCCACATATGCCCATGGCCTGTGTGAGCAATATATCATTTAGTGACAACTTTATGAAAAAAAAAAAAAAAAAAAAAAAAAAGTGTCACTTTCCCGCAACTTGTGTCAAAATATAAAATATTCCATGGACTCAATATGCCTCTCAGCAAATAGCTTGGGGTGTCTACTTTCCAAAATGGGGTCATTTTGGGGGGTTTTGTGCCATCTTGGCATTCCATGGCCTCCGAAACTGTGATAGGCAGTGAAGAGTGAAAGCAAAAATTTACACCCTTAGAAATCCTGAAGGCGGTGATTGGTTTTCGGGGCCCCGTACGCGGCTAGGCTCCCAAAAAGTCCCACACATGTGGTATCCCCATACTCAGGAGAAGCAGCTAAATGTATTTTGGGGTGCAATTCCACATAGGCCCATGGCCTGTGTGAGCAATATATCATTTAGTGACCACTTTTTGTAAATATTTTTTTTTTTTTTTTTTTTTTTGTCATTTTTCAATCACTTGGGACAAAAAAAATAAATATTCAATGGGTTCAACATGCCTCTCAGCAATTTCCTTGGGGTGTCTACTTTCCAAAATGGGGTCATTTGGGGGGGTTTTGTACTGCCCTGCCATTTTAGCACCTCAAGAAATGACATAGGCAGTCATAAACTAAAAGCTGTGTAAATTCCAGAAAATGTACCCTAGTTTGTAGACGCTATAACTTTTGCGCAAACCAATAAATATACGCTTATTGACATTTTTTTTACCAAAGACATGTGGCCGAATACATTTTGGCCTAAATGTATGACTAAAATTTAGTTTATTGGATTTTTTTTATAACAAAAAGTAGAAAATATCATTTTTTTTCAAAATTTTCGGTCTTTTTCCGTTTATAGCGCAAAAAATAAAAACCGCAGAGGTGATCAAATACCATCAAAAGAAAGCTCTATTTGTGGGAAGAAAAGGACGCAAATTTCGTTTGGGTACAGCATTGCATGACCGCGCAATTAGCAGTTAAAACGACGCAGTGCCAAATTGGAAAAAGACCTCTGGTCCTTAGGCAACATAATGGTCCGGGGCTCAAGTGGTTAAATGTAACCATATTGCTACACTTAGAGGAACCTCTCTTCTCTTTTATACCCTGTAGCTCCTGACGGATTTTGCTTCTAATCCCCTTGTGAAGTCTTCTATTTGTGAATGGACATTTTATGGTTACACAACCTATCACATTGCTATAATCTTTTTATATGGACTATAAACTGAAGGACCTATGAATAAATGGTTGTGGAACTAATAATCTGAGTTTCCATTATTTCTTATGGGGAAATTTGCTTTGATATACAAGTGCTTTGGATTACAAGCATATTTTCGGGACGAATTATGTTTGCAATCCAAGGTTTTACTGTATATTACAGGGAGGACTTCGAAAAACAAAATCCACTGTGTTATTGACAGACTGCGTCATATCTCTCATTGTTTATTTTGCCCATACTTCTACAATTACATAATCTTGCATATTATTAAAGGTAATTATAGAGCGTTGTCAATTTACGCAGCGCTTTACATATACATTGTACATTCACATCGGTCCCTACCCTCAAGGAGCTTACAATATAGGGTCCCTAACTCACATTCATATATTAGGGACAATTTAGAGAGGATCCAATTAACCTACCAGCATGTCTTTAGAGTGTGGGAGGAAACCGGAGTACCCGGAGGAAACCCACACACAAGGAGAACATGCAAACTTCAGGCAGGTAGTGTCGTGGTTTGGATTCGAACCAGTGACCCTTTTTACGACTAGGTGAGAGTGCTACCCACTACACCACTGTGTGGCCTGATGCGTTTATTGTGCCAGATCCCATTCATAAATCTGTGTATAACATTTACTGTGCCATTCGTCCTACATTTCATATAAAACAACTTTAATATCCGTGTAAAAAAAAAAACTGTCTACTATGATATCCGTAAAAAATAGAAAAAAACTCTCCCGGGTCTACTACGTATACTGAAATTATTTTAAAGAAACCATTTTAGGTTCATACCTCCTTTTGTTCTGGAGATATTACAGGTGCTATTTTTTTCAAAAATGAAAACTAGTTGGGAGTTTCTTCAAGGAGAGTGAGGTCACTGCAGGTCTTGTCAATCAGTGTAGCAAAGCAGCTACATGTCTATTTTTCTCTGACTCATATCTAATATGCCTAGCACATGCAGCGGGAGGGGGAGCATCTTTATGGAGACTTGTTTCAGGGATTTTAGTTAGCAGACGGCTTCTAATGCAGTAATAAGTGCTTTTTAAAAGCTGGGAGAAACCTTGATTTATAGCTGCACAAGAACATTCTAGCAAAAGTAAACAGTAAGTTTGATGATTTATTCATATGCCCATTTCACAATCCTTTTTTTTATAAAGTAGAGTTATTCTTTAATTGTGCATTATTTTAGCCTTAAGACATAACATTGGAGACTGTAAAAGGAAAGACATCTTTCTACTAAATTCAAGACGTTTATGATAAATAGGCTTTGTAATGTAGTTTGCAAACTGTTGTATGGAAATACACATTTAAGAAGTCTCATACTTAACTAAATAGTAAAAGTACTCCATAAAGTATCTGTTTATTTCCTCTACTCCAACTAAACGTAAGTAATGGACACAGGGTTAGAACCTCTGTCAGATTATACAAGCTTTCTGGGTCCCATCAAGGTGATTTTCCATTTAAATCACTTGCCTACTGGCACTTTTAACCCCTTCCTGCCTAGGCCAATTTTCAGCTTTTAGCACTGTCATACTTTCAATGACAATTGCGTGGTCATGCAACACTGTAAATTATAAGATGAAACAATCAGCGCCACAAGTAAAAAATATTGTGATGTTTAAATAAGATAACCTAATAATAAACGTGCACAGCTGCTAAACATTCCAAGGGGTACACCACACTAATTTCAAAATGGACAGTAAATAATAAATGTAGCGCTATGTGTAAAATTATAAATATAAAGTGCAAATCTCTAAAATAAATAAATCCTACATAGAAATGAATAGTCCATAAAATGAAAAAATTAAGAAATAAAACATGAAAAACTCTTCTTGTGATCAGTGTATTCACACAATTCCCCCACAGTGATTGTTCGTCTTTAAAAGGAGTGCTCACTACCACCAGTAAAAATGCGCGCTCACCTCCCAGATGACTCAAAACTCATATGTGGATCTCCCCACAAATTTATTCAAAGCCCCCAAATAGACAAGTTGCACTTACAAAATAAAAACTTTAAAATCACATAAAAACCTCCAGAGTAGCACCACCGTGTCCACATACACAGTGCTTGGCTGGACGTGACTATCAGCTCCTCCCTTCTAGACGCGTATCGGCCAATCACAGGACTTCCTCAGTAGATCACTGAGGAAGGCCTGTGATTGGCCGATACGCGTCTATTTGGGGGCTTTGAATAAATTTGTATACGGAGAACACTATGGTCTCTATACTTATTATTTACATGTCCTGAACTCATGGAATCTTGAGCCAAGCTGGGAGATGACCCGCTTCTTTGGATATTAATGAGCTGAGTTACCATTAAGAAAAGAGCCATCTGGATTACCCACCATTGATTGGGAAGAGGAAGTGAGACCAAAGAGCTCATGGGGAGATCCACATATGAGTTTTGACTCATCTGGGAGGTGAGCGCGCATTTTTACTGGTGGTGGTGTGCACTCCTTTTGAGGACGAACAATCACTGTGAGGGAATTGTGTGGATACACGGATCACAAGAAGAGTTTTTCATGTTTTATTTCTTCATTTTTTCATTTTATGGACTATTCATTTATATGTAGGATTTATTTATTTTAGAGATTTGCACTTTATATTTATAATTTTACACATAGCGCTACATTTATTATTTACTATCCATGCAACACTGTACCCATATAAAATTTGTATAATTTTTTTCACACAAATAGAGCTTTCTATTGGTGGTAATTAATCACCACTTGCTTTTTTTTATTGTTTGCTAAACAAACAAGAAGACTGAAAATGAAAAAAAAAAAAGAAAAAAAAATGTATAGTTTGTTATAAAATTTTGCAAACAAGTAATTTTTCTCCTTCACTGATGTGCGGGGGTGAAGCTGCACTGATGTGTGTTGATGAAGCTGCACTGAAGGGCACTGGATAGGCAGCACTGATAGTTGACACTGATGAAGAGGCACTGATTGGCAGCACTGTTGGGATTGCACTGATAATCAGTGCCCTGATTATCAGTGCTGATGTCCCTTTAACACAAGCCGGTTATCGGCTTTCTTTTTTCTCTCAGCATGAAGAAACAAAAAAAGCCGGTAACCGGCTTGTGTTTACTTCTGTGATCAGCTTTCATTGGACACAGCTGATCACGTGGTAAAGGGCTGCTGTGATTGGCCCTTTAACCCCGATCTGTGATCAGCTGATTCACAGGGCACGTCGCACAGGCAGCGCGATCACAGGAGGACTTCCATGTACACCCTCCCGTCAAACGGCTATAGCATGGACAGAAAGGGGTTAAATACTTTCTGTGTCCCCATTAGAAATAATGTCCTAGTTTAGTAAATATAAAATATTGCATATGAATTTGCTGTATTTTCACATACAGCCAGCATGTAGAGCTGTGGACTGTTTTTCACATGCTCTTCCTACCTCCTGTAGAAAAAAATCATATAACTTACAGAGCTCAAAAACTTTAGGTTGAAATATATATACACACAAATAAAAATGAGTCAGAGCAGTTACTTTTACCTCTTGTTCCCCCTCTCTTCAGATACTTCTGGAGGGGGTTTGTCGGAAAGGAAACAACCTCTGCATTCAATGATTGCTTTTTTGAAAATCTATCAGGGGTCTCCAAACTTTCTAAACAAAGGGCCAGTATACTGTCCTTCAGACAGCAGGGGGAGCAGACTGAAGCCAGTGGGCATAGAAATTGTCTTGGTGTCAGCAGAACTAAACAAACAATGCCCCATTGTTGGTGTCAATGGTAGGAAAACTGTCCTTGGTGTCACTAGGAATAATTGTGCCCCTTCACTGGTGTCAATGGGAGGACATATGCCCAATTGTTGGTGTCAGTGAGAGGAATAGTGCCCCATCGTTGGTGTCATTGGGAGGAATTGTACCCCTTCATTGATGGCAGTGGGAGGACATGTGCCCAATTGTTGGTGTCAATGGGAGAACACAAGTTCAATTGTATGCAAGTTTAAAAAGGAATATGCGTTAAAAAAAATAACTGGCCACAAACCATGGTAGTTTCTCCAAAGTATCACCTGCAACTACATATGAGCAATACACTCTGACAACGGATATGCAATGGAATCCACTGAACATTCATAAAAAAAATTTGTACTAAAGTCAATATAAAACATTAAAAGTAGAGGCTTACAAAGGGTTGTGAAATAGTTTGATTCTGCGATCCCGCTCTAGAAAAAGTATAGTTTTTCCTTTATAGTGTTTATGGACAATGAAGAAACTGCCCACAGAGTTCAGCAAACACTTACCACCATCATCACAGTCTTCTGGAGCTTTCGCTTTTTTGCACAGACGAGGATCCAGCCAGGTCGTTGTTTTTGTGTTATGGCTAGGAAAGAAAAATGGCAACAATATGTTATTCTTGTATCAGATGCAATAGTTTACCTTACATGCTTATTTCCTAGGAATGTCAGCAACATCTAGTGGTCATATTTGTGGTATTTTCCTGGTATTGAAGCTCCTAAACGTATTAAACATATTATTGGTGTTCCTAAATTAGCCTAAAGGTATTACCGTATATACTCGAGTATAAGTCGTTCCGAGTATAAGTCGAGCCCCTAATTTACCGCAAAAAAAAGGGAAAAACTTATTGACCCGAGTATAAGACGAGGGTGAGAAATGCACAGCTACTGTAAGTGGAAAAGAGGGTCAACAATGCCAATTTGCAGCATCACTGTTCCCATTTGCATGCCTCACTGTGCCCATTTGCAGCCATAGGTCCCCTGAACTTCAAACTCGGTAGTTAAGGGTTCCTAAATGCCCCCTAGCTGCAGCCAATGTGGGGTCTCTGAACCCAAAGGGTCCCGAAATGACATTGCTGCAGATGGACACAGTTGACCGAATTTGGGGCCCCGTATCTCAGGGTCACTTAGTGCTAAGAACCCCAAATTTGGTGTGTAAACCCAGTGGAACTAGCACCATAACATTTCCAAAGCTGGGGTTTCTAGCATCAAGTGGCCCCGAGATACAGGGCCCCAAAAATCAGTACAGAAAATGTCAAGCACTTTTTTGCAGTAGAGAATGACATTTTCTGAACTGATTTTGGGGCCCCGTATCTCAGGGCCACTTGGTGCTAGGAACCCCATCTTTGGATATGTTATGGTACCAGTTCCACTGGGGTTGCACACCAAATTTGGGGTTCCTAGCACCAAGTGGCCCTAAGATATGGGGGCCCAAAGTCGGTTCAGAAAATGTCAAGCACTTTTCTGCAGCAGAGAATGACATTTTCCGAACCGATTTTGGGGCCCCGTATCTCGGGGCCACTTAGTGCTAGGAACTTCAGCTTTGGATATGTTGTGGTACCAGTTCCACTGGGTTTGCACACCAAATTTGGGGTTCCTAGTACTAAGTGGCCCTGAGATACGGGGCCCCAAAGTCGGTTCGGAAAATGAATTTTTTTGCTGCAGAAAAGTGCTTGACTCGAGTATAAGTCGAGGGGGGCACTTTCAGCACAAAAAAATGTACTGAAAAATTCGACTTATACTCGAGTATATACGGTAATCAAATTATAGTGAAAATTTGGGATGAATTGTGCACTGTGTATTACAAACTCCTTGTACTTACATTAAAGTATAACTAAAAGCAAAACTTTTTTTTTTTTGGATGGGGGGGGGGGGGGGGTGGATTAGAACATCTGTCAATTTTTATTGCTCTCTGTGCCCCTGTTAAGGAAATTCACCCTCTCTATGTATCCTGTTTACCATTATCATTGAAAGTGAAAGTAAAAGAAAATCCTAAATTTTGGGTTGTCCCCAGAAAAGTAATAGATGGGAAATCTTCCAATGGGGACACTGGGGGTCCCCAAGGAATTTTCATTTAATTTGCAGGAATTTCCTCACTTCCTGTTTGGTTATGGAACAGGAAGTGAAGGTAAATCTCCCAAATGGGACAAAGAGTGCAAAAATAACCCTTACAGGAGTTAAAACCTTCCTTTACTCTATCCAAAAGGAAAGAAAAAGTTTTGCCTATAGTTCTACTTTAACTTTATATATACACTATATTGTCAAAATTATTGGGACTCCTGCCTTTACACGCACATGAACGTTAATGACATCCCAGTCTTATGCCCCGTACACACGGTCGGATTTTCCGACGGAAAATGTGTGATCGGAGCGTGTTGTCGGAAATTCCGACCGTGTGTGGGCTCCATCGGACTTTTTCCATCGGATTTTCCGACACACAAAGTTTGAGAGCAGGCTATAAAATTTTCCGACAACAAAACCCGTTGTCTGAATTTCCGATCGTGTGTACACAAATCCAACGCACAAAGTGCCACGCATGCTCAGAATAAATAAAGAGATGAAAGCTATTGGCTACTGCCCCGTTTATAGTCCCGACGTACGTGTTTTATGTCACCGCGTTTAGAATGATTGGATTTTCCGACAAGTTTGTGTGACCGCGTGTATGCAAAACAAGTTTAAGCCAACATCCGTCGGAAAAAATCCTAGGATTTTGTTGTCGCAATGTCCGATCAATGTCCGACCGTGTGTACGGGGCATTAGTCCGTGGGTTTCAATATTGAGTTGGCCCACCCTTCGCAACTATAATAGCTTCAACTCTTCTGGGAAGGCTGTCTACAAGGTTTAGGAGTGTGTCTATGGGAATGTTTGACCATTCTTCCAGAAGCAAATTTGTGAGGTCAGACACTGATGTTGGACGAGATGGTCTGGCGTGCAGTCTCCGCTCGAATTCATCCCAAAGGTGTTCTATCGGGTTGAGGTCAGGACTCTGTACAGGCCAGTCAAGTCCCTCCACCCCAAACTCGCTCATCCATGTCTTTATGGACCTTGGTTTGTGCACTGGAACACGGTCATGTTGGAACAGGAAGGGGCCATCCCCAAACTGTTCCCACAAAGTTGGGAGCATGAAATTGTCCAAAATGTCGTGGTATGCTGACGCCTTAAGAGTTCCCTTCACTGGAACTAAGGGGCCAAGTCCAACCCCTGAAAAACAACACCACACCACAATCCCCCCCATAAATAATTTGGAGGGGTGGCCCAATACTTTTGGCAATATAGTGTGAATGAGCAAGTTTGGGGTGGAGGAACTTTCACAGAGGCCTGACCTGAACCCATTAGAACACCTTTGGGAGACTGGGAGCCAGGCCTTCTCATCCAACATCAGTGCCTGACCTCACAAATGCGCTTCTGGAAGAATAGTCAAACATTCCCATAGACCAACTCAATATTGAACCCTATGGACTAAGATTGGGATGCCGTCAAAGTTCATGTAAAGGCAGGTGTCTCAATACTTTTGAGATTATATATATATATATATATATATATATATATATATATATATATATATATATATATATATATATATATATATATAATTATTATCATCTCATTATGCTAATCTGTTCGTCAAGTCCTCACTGAAACCTTCTGAAAAACATTAAAGCAAACCTTTACTCCCAAATAGCAAAAAATCATGGTGCATGCAGCACTGCACGTCCTTGCAAAAACTCCATTTTTTTCAAAAACGTTTTCAGTAAACTTCCATTATATTTTGTCTTCTTTTTTTTGAGGCACTGATGATGTACCCAGGTCCTCACAAGTGCACCCTGGGAAGTCCACATCACCAGTGCCTCTGAAATCTTGCCTGATCTTGCGCATGCAGCGTACGAGATCAGGGCAGCTTGCTATTGAACAAGACCTAGCTGCACCATATATGATCTGATGTATGTGCCTTGCGTGATCTGGGACAGCTTGGTATTATTCAAAAACAAAGATGATGATGCAATTTTTAAAAAAAATGGCGATGCAGGATACAGGAGGAAGAGGATTTGCACATTAGCCACACAGTAAAGGAGGAGGCAAGCAGTTTTCATTATATGTATTACTATATTTACAGAGTAGGAATGATGCTCATAGGAGATCAGGGGTAGGTGGGGAATGTCTGCTTTAAGATGACCACCATCATAAACTATAGCATATAGTAGAACATATATTGAAGGATACAGATTACATTCATTGCACACCATAATGGAGTTTGAGCAACACAGTTAACGTAAAATTCTAGGCTATACCTAATTAAAGTGGAAGTCCATGCAAAAACTGAAATCCCTGCATCTATAGACACCACCGATCTAACACTAACCTCTCTATCACTGTAAAGAAAAAATGAGTATACATACCTTTTTTGAACCCGATCCGACCCGATCTCCAGCGGTGGAAAATCTGCAGATGACACAGCAGGCAATGGCTGTGAAATGAATGGGAAGTGACGTCACCCATAGACCTACTATGGGGCTTCCATTGTCGAACATGTCCTCTGCACTCGCCTCCCACAGAGAAGCCGCGGCTGACAGCTCAGCGTGGGATACGGTCAGATTGTTTTAGAGCGGCTTCAAAAAAGGTATGTATACTCACTTTTTCTTTACAGGGCTAGATAGGTAAGCGTTAGATCGGTGGTATAGACATAGATGCAGGGATTTTAACAAATGTGTAAGAAAGATGTACCTCTCCGGCCTGGTCTTCTCTGTCAGCCAAAAGCAGGTGAAGGGGAGAGGAGGGAGCACATGAGAATGGATGGGCCACAGGGGTCTGTGTGTGACATCACCACTCCCAGGCATTACCACCTGTTGTCGAGTGCTCTCTCTCCTCTCCCCTACAGCTCCTGCTGCTGGCTGACACAGGGGAGATTAGGTGACTGGACCAGAGCAGCCTAAAAATAGGTAAGTGTATATATATATATATATATATATATATATATATATATATATATATATATATATATATATATATCTCTTTCTAACACAGGTTAGTCTATAAATGTGTTAGGAACGGGAGAAATTATTTTTAAGATCAATAAAGTATAGCCTGCAATTCCACCAGTTCCTGTCTGGCCTACAATCAAATGATGGCTGGGAGGGATCTTCGTCGTAACGAGTGGATGTCATATGACGTCCTCCCAGAACGAGCTGCGCTACGGCGAGATCTGTCACCGGCTGTGTTCACCGGACACAGCTGATGACAGATCACTGTACTGGGTCGCTGCTGGTACCATGTGATCGCTGTGCCCAATCACAACAGATCACATGACAATTGTAAACATTGGATGAAATTCATTGTGTACAATTGTGTTGCTAGCTGTGATTGGGTAAAGTGATTACATGGTACAGACAGGGCCAACCACAGCCCATCTGTACCATGTGATTAGCTGTGCCAATCACAGCTAATTACAACAATACACACTGAATGGATCAATTTCATTCAGTAAAAATTGTTACTTTCACTGGTATAAGCAATCATAATGTATTTTACATACTGTCACCAGTCAGTGTCCCTGATCATCATCACACCAGTTATATGATGATGCTGTACTGCACTGGTGACAGTATGTTAAAAAAAGTGAAAAACACAGTTTTTATTTTTTTTTAAATTCCTCCATCTTTCCAAAAATTGTGACAAAAAAATTTGCATGCCTCTTACTAAATACCTTGGACAGTCTACTTTCCAAAAAGTAATTTGGGGGTATTTGTACTGCCCTGGTGTTTTCAGGCCTCAAGAAACGAGGCATCAGGATTGATCAATTTTCAGATATATACCATGGTTTGTGAACTCTATAACTTTCCTATAGACCAAATAATAAACACTGATTTGGGTTATTTTCACCAAAGAAATGTAGCAGAATACAGTTTGGCCTAAATTTATGAAAAAGATTTATTTGCAAAAGTTTGCAAAAAAAAAACTGCTTTGAGCTGTGCCTGAATACATAAATCCATTCTTCACAGGAAAAAAAGTTTCTAGCACAAATATGAAACAAAACACAACAAAATGTTGGGATGTAACTAAAATAGTCACATTAGCTTACTCTATGAAGTAGATCATGCCTGCTTCTGTGTAGGCCATTTCCCAGTTTTTTGGAAGGGGTTCCAGGTTTTCACTTTGTGTTAAATAATTCCTGAAGTCCATAGAACTGTTGGTCTGGTTGTAGCTAGGGACAGTTTTTCCCCACTCTGCAGATTCCTGCCTGTGCTCTGAAAAAAAAAATAATGAAACAGACGGCTCATATGTTGATACCAATCCATCTTGTCAAGAAGAAGCTCTTGCTAGACATATTAGTGGGAAATGATTAATAATATGGAACAAAAATAACCAAAGGTGGTAAAAGGACCCATTTTCTTTTAATATCCTTTTATGGGACTGGTAAACTTAACTACAAGGTACCTTTTAAAAAAAAGTAGCTTGGCCTGCTATGAATTGGATACTCATACATGAAAATAAGAATTGTCCGATCCAAACAGCAATAAATCCTGTTGGCCGTCTTTCCCTTGTGATTGCACTTTCCCCATTCTAAACAAGAGAATCTGGCTAAGCTGAGCAAGCATATTCATTAACATAACTGTTTAGGAAAAATGGAAGCTGGATTGTGTTTGCATTTCTCTCTAATGTTAATGGACAGCTTTGCGGTGAATACTTAAAAAAAGGATGGACAATGATCTACAGATTGCTACATGCACAATATCTGATCAAAGCATCGCCTGCAATAACCAGCCCCGTTGTGACCTTCCAAAAATAGTAAAAAGCATCTTTATCTGTCAGAAGCATTTCTGGCCATCACATCTATGTGCAATTAAGGCGTAATATATATTACATTTTTGTTCTTGGGTTTAGATACACTTTAAATAATTGAAGCCGCTACATCTGACTTTGAGACCCAAAGTCGCAGGACATGTGAAATATCACGTATCTCTATGAGGGCTGTTATAATTGACACTACTGCACCTTCACAAACACTGCACTCCAGTTCCTGTGCATAGCCTTGTTTCCTCATCAGAGGTGTGGCTTTTTTGGCCACAATTTTTCTATGACGACCACTTCTGGCCAGACTTCTCCAGACAGTAGATGGGTGATCCTGGGTCCCACTAGTTTCCGCCAGTCCCTTGTTGATGGCACTGCTGGACATCTTCGATGTCAAAGGAAAGTAAGCAGGAAGTGCTGCATTAAGTTTCCTTGGCCGACCACTGCTTCTACGGTACTCAACGTTGGCCGTTTGTTTGTGCAGAACATCTTGAAGCCCACTCTGCTTTCGAATCTTTCCCTGGGAGAGATCTTGCTGATGTAGTATAACTGCCTTGTGTCTTGTTGCTGTGCTCAGTCTTGCCATAGTGTATGACCTATGACATAAAGCGGTCTTCCACAACCTCAACTCAGTAGCAGAATTTGGCAGCTCGTTACCCAGTTTTAAACCTTCTACAAAGCCATTTCTGTTTCAGTTAATGATTGACTTTGAACCTACATATGAAATTGATGATCATTAGCCCCTGCTTGGTATAACTGGTTAATCATACACCAGATTCTAATTCTAAAAAGTCCCTGACTGTGCAAGTGTACAACTATAGGAATTGATGCTGGTTTGAAGCCAAAGGGTAGTCACACCAAACAATGATTTGATTTAGATTATTCTTCTGTTTGCCCACTTTGCATTTGGTAAATTGCAGAAACCAAACAATCAAAATATTGACATTTTTTAAAGCATTATTACTTTACAACCGACAAAAACTTGACAGTACTATATAACCTGACAAGCTGCATGATTATTTTTTATTTCTCCTATAATATGAAACAGTTAAGAGGGCCTACTGTTTCCAAACACAATTTAATCCTCACCTGTACTTCCACTGCTGCCATTGACAGCCTCTCTATCCTCATCCTCCTCCTCTTCAGGGAGAGAAGAGTCTGTGCGCTGCATTTTACTGACAGATGTGGTTCTCTTCCTCGTGACCTCTGTGTCAAAGTCTGCATCAAAGAGGGCTCCATCCACAGGATCAGGCTGGAAGGGACTAGGCTCAGCTGGTGGTTTAGGAGTGCCATAGAAATTACCTGCCAACAAAATGCAAAGTGTTTAACACTGCACAAACAAAACAATGGAGAATGGTGAATGAATGTACATGAATCATATAATATATATCAGAAATACAACTTAAAGGGGATCATTGAAAGGTAGGTCACATATTGCTCATACAGTACAATAATAATAATATTTTTTTTATTGTGTCCTTTCGGGCTGTTTAGTGGTAGTTTTCCTATGAATTAACATAAAGTACAATAACGTTTAACGTGCAAATATTTTCAGGTTTATAGGACTGGTTAATAACCAGCAAAGATGATGCAGGTTGTAGCTGGCTGAGAAATGTTCTAAGTAATCCTTTCCATGAGCCATTTGTAAGGAGCTAGGATACCATGTGACCACCTTCTTGCTCTCCAAGATTCTCTACCATAATAACCCTACTAACAGACTTACATCCTGCACGTCTTTCAGAGCTTAGTTGTAGAAAAGGTGAACAAATCACTGCTGAGAATGAATGTAATGCAGTAAACACTACAGCTTGCCTTTGCACACAGCTACAGTCAGGTCCATAAATACTGGGACATCGACACAATTCTAATCTTTTTGGCTCTATACACCACCACAATGGATTTGAAATGAAACAAGATGTGCTTTAACTGCACACTTCCAGCTTTAATTTGAGGGTATTTACATCCAAATCAGGTGAAGGTGAAGCGCCGTCCAATGAGTTCTGAAGCATTTTGCTGAAAAGCAGATAATATTGCCCGAAACACTTCAGAATTCATCCTGCTGCTTTTGTCAGCAGTCACATCATCAATAAATACAAGAGAACCAGTTCCATTGGCAGCCATACATGCCCACGCCATGACACTACCACCACCATGCTTCACTGATGAGGTGGTATGCTTTGGATCATGAGCAGTTCCTTTCCTTCTCCATACTCTTCTCTTCCCATCACTCTGGTACAAGTTGATCTTGGTCTCATCTGTCCATAGGATGTTGTTCCAGAACTGTGAAGGCTTTTATAGATGTTGTTTGGCAAACTCTAATCTGGCCTTCCTGTTTTTGAGGCTCACCAATGGTTTACATCTTGTGGTGAACCCTCTGTATTCACTCTGGTGAAGTCTTCTCTTGATTGTTGACTTTGACACACATACACCTACCTCCTGGAGAGTGTTCTTGATCTGGCCAACTGTTGTAAATGGTGTTTTCTTCACCAGGGAAAGAATTCTTCGGTCATCCACCACAGTTGTTTTCGGTGGTCTTCCGGGTCTTTTGATGTTGCTGAGCTCACCGGTGCGTTCTTTCTTTTTAAAGCGGAGTTCCACACAAAAATGGAACTTCCGCTTTTCGGAACCCTCCCCCCCTTCGGTGTCACATTTGGCACCTTTCAGGGGGGAGGGGGGGTGCAGATACCTGTCTAAGACAGGTATTTGCATTCACTTCCGGCATAGACTCCCACGGGAGTCTATGCCTCTTCCTGTCCCTCCACGCTGTCTCCTGGGAAACACACAGGTCCCAGGAGATAGCGGGGACCAGTTACGATGCAACGCTTCACTTCCTGATTCCCTTACCTAGGATGGCAGCGGCAGATGGCGAGAATCGAGCGGGTTATCGGCGTCGGCTGCCGACATCGCTGGACCCTGGGACAGGTAAGTGGCCATGTATTAAAAGTCAGCAGCTGTAGTATTTGTAGCTGCTGGCTTTTAATATTTTTTTTTTTTTAGGTTGATGTAGGTGGACTCCCTCTTTAACGATGTTTCAAACAGTTGATTTGGCCACACATAATGTTTTTGTTATCTCTCTTATGGGTTTGTTTTGTTTTTTCAGACTAATGATGGCTTGCTTCACTGATAGTGACAGCTCTTTGGATCTCATATTGAGAGTTGACAGCAACAGATTCCAAATGCAAATAGCACACTTGAAATGTACTCTGGACCTTTTATATGCTCCTTGTAAATGGGATAAAACACACCCGGCCATGGAACAGCTGAGCAGCCAAGTGTCTCATTACTTTTGGTTTCTTAAAAAGTGGGAAGCACATATACAAACTGTTGTAATTCCTACACTGTTCACCTGATTTGGATGTAAATACCCTCAAATTAAAGCTGAAAGTCTGCAGTTAAAGCACATCTTGTTTGTTTCATTTCAAATCCATTGTGGTGATGTATAGAGCCAAAAAGATTAGAATTGTGTTGATGTCCCAATATTTATGGACCTGCCTGTATGTATTTAACCACTTGCTACCCGCCAACAATACATTTACTGCTGGTGGGCAGCTCCCCCAGGTACTGCTTCGTACCAATACATCACAGTGAACCCTCTTTAGAGGCATGCATGCACGCATCACCTGCTGACCTGTGCTGTGATTAGACACAGCTTGAGTTTGTCAGCAGGTTACAGTCAATTATTTTTCTGTATACCTGCTGATCGGCTGTGGCCAATCACAGCATACAGATCTGTGTGTTTGTAAACACAACACACAGATTCTGGATAGATTTCTCTCTGCATTCAGTTATCATTCAGAACTGAAAGCAAGGAGAGACTTCAGACAGATCTGTAAGTAAAAGCAGCACACATTTACTTGCATACAGTTGTTAGGCACACAGTTAACCCCTTGATTGCCCTCCTGACACTCTTGTTACCCTGCCAGTGTCATTAGAACAGTGTACAGTATTATCACTGATCACTGCATTAATGTTACTAGTAATGTCAGTGTCAGTTAGTGTTCCTCCCATATAGTGTCAGGGCCAAATTTCCCACCACAGTCACAATATGCCGCTGATCACCGGCATTGCTAGTATCGTGTCTATACGAATCAGTATCCTGATCACGATCAGAACTAAACTAAACTAGTGTCCCCAAAAAGGCAGTTTGGTTTTACCAAAGACATGTAGCAGAATACAATATATGTTTAATATTATGTATAAATATACAGTATATGTTGAATATGTTTAACAACAGAAAGAAGAAAATATTTTTTTTTTCAAAATCTTTGATATTTTTTAGTTTATATAATAAAGGATAAAGCGCCCAGTGGTGATCAAATACCGCCAAAAGAGAACTCTATTTGTGCGAAAAAATGATTTAATTTTCAATTGGTTACAGTGTTGCATGCCTGCTCAATTGCCAGGTAAAGCAGCATAATGCTGTACAGTAAAACATGCTCTGGTAATGAAGGGGGTAAAACCATCTGGTGGTCAAGTGGTTAAAAGAGAGGGTGAATCTCCCTATCGGGGCACAGACAACAAAACGTAATATGTGTTTTAATACCTCTCAACTCTATGTGGAAAATGTTTTGCATTATTGCCTGTGTCCTCTTTTGAAGTTTTTACCTTCACTCCCTGTCCTGCTGACCACTGTTAAAAAAATAAAATGTCAGATGTCCTTACCCCCCTGATTTTACTAAAAAGGGATTTAATTAATGTTGGTGTGAATGTTCATGTTGAGGAGATTTTAGAGACACGGCAATAAAATCCTAGACAGGTTTTAACTCATCCCCCTGTAAACTGTATATCTTTTATCTAAAGTAACACAAATTATTTCTAAAAAAAATGATCAATGTAGAAAAAAGAATGCTTTTTAATCTCGTAATGGTTTTTGATTATAGGATTGCACAAAAAAAAATATTTTTGCAAGACAATATCACCAAAAGAAAGCCTCGTTTTTCCTAACAAAGACGACAATAATGTCAGGATTTACCAGATGCCTAATAGGCAGCTGGCTCAGCCACCCAAGGTCCATACACACGATCGTACAAAAAATACCACTTTCGAGGCGATGGTATGATAATCTTATCATTAGTACACAGCTTTAGAGAGCCGATCATGACAATTCATGCAAAATTAGACAAGCATGAAAATTTTTCTCATACGATACCAGAATGTTTAATCAGTACAGTTGTCATTCAAAAATACAATAGAAATACATTACATCACTTCTGAATTTTTATTCTGTCATACGAGAATTTTCGTAACTTTAGTAAACTCTTAATTTTTTAGATGAGTCTAGCATGTTAAAAAAAAAAAAAAAAAAAAAAGATGATCATTCGCCCAAAAATATCATTGTGTGTACCAGCCATTAGTGTGCCACTGAGAGCCTGAGCCAGGCGCTCCCACCCCCTCCATAGTGCAGTGCTCCAGTGAGTGCTGGAGGGGCAGAGCAGAGAGACGGTGACTGACAGCTCTCTTAAAACAGAGAACTGAGTGGTCTCAGTGGTCTTTGATTGCTCAGTTCTTGGTCTAGAGCTGACAGGGGATAGATGCAGCATCAGATTGATGCTGCAGCCATCTAGGTGAGTATGAATGTTTTTTTTTTGTAAACCCGCACTTCTCTTTTAAAGTATAACTAAAGGCCTTTTTTTTTTTTAGTTTTGATAGAGTTGAGAGGTATTAGAACAGGGCTTGACAAATTTGCTTGGAATCTAGGAGCCAGCTAAAAAAGTTAGGAGCCAGGTTTTTTTTTTTTTAAATGACCGACAGCTTTATTTTCAATATAAAAATTAACCAATCTTAAATTTACACAGAGACGACTAGAACGAATGTGACTGCTTTTATTTCCTGCCATGCAGGGACACAAGACCACCATATTCCCGCTAAGGATCAAATCAGGTCCACCTGAAAAACTGACAGGCGAACCTGATCAGACGGCCCGTGTGAAAGGGGCCAAGCAGGGAGATGACAAATAATAAATTAATTTTAATTAACCACTTCCTTCCCGCAGGACGACTATATACGTCCTGTCTTTGAAGAGAAATACCGTTGTTATGGTAGCAGCTAGCCCTTCACCGCTTACCGTGGCCGTCGGTAACGGCGGAGGCGATCCGGATCTGTCCCTGGCCTGACATGGAGACGAGTGAGAGGAAGATGGCCCCCCGCCGATCTACAAGTCATTGCAGGGCGAAAGTGACGTCAAATCGTCACTTCCACCCATAGCTCTTAAAAGGGACATTTTATTATTATTTTTTTCAAATGACAATTTTTTTTTTTTTTTTTGCATTTTAGTGTAAATATGAGATCCGAGGTCTTTTTGACCCCAGATCTCACATTTAAGAGGTCCTGTCATGCTTTTTTTCTATTACAAGGGATTTTTACATTCCTTGTAATAGGAATAAAAGTGACTTTTATTTTTTCACTGTTCTTTTAAAAAAAAAAAAAAAGTTAAAATAAATAAGAAAAAAAAAAATTTTTTTTAAATGTGCCCCATCCCTTGTAATAGAAATAAAAGTGACACCATTTTTTATTTTTTTTTTTAAAACAGTGAAAAAATAAAAAGTAAAATATATAAGAAAAAAAATAATTTTTTAAACGCGCCCTGTCCCGCCGAGCTCGCTTGCAGAAGCGAACGCATATGTGAGTAGCGCCCGCATATGAAAGCGGTGTTCAAACCACACGTGAGGTATCGCCACGATCGTTAGAGCGAGAGCAATAATTCTAGTCCTAGACCTCCTCTGTAACTTAAAACATGCAACCTGTAGAATTTTTTAAACGTCACCTATGGAGATTTTAAAGGGTAAAAGTTTGTCGCCATTCCACGAGCGGACGAAATTTTGAAGCGTGACATGTTGGGAATCAATTTACTCGGCGTAACATTATCTTTCACAATATAAAAAAAATTGGGCTAACTTTACTGTTTTCTTATTTTTTAATTTAAAAAAAAGTATTTTTTCCCAAAAAAAGTGCGCTTGTAAGTCCGCTGCGCAAATACGGTGTGACAGAAGGTATTGCAATGACCGCCATTTTATTCTCTAGGGTGTTAGAATAAAAAATATATATAATGTTTGGGGGTTCTAAGTAAAGGGAAGGAGATGAACAGGCAGTGAAAACAGGTAGGGGAAGCTCCATTAGCATTGATGGATGTCTTGTCATACCAACGGCCACCACCAGAGGGCGCCTGATTGCAGAAGGAACCATAGGACTGCAGTAGGCCGCAAAGCCGCGGCCTCAATTACCGGCGCGGCCCATCGCAATCGCGCCGGGAGGGGGGGGGGTGTCGAACGGACACAGGATACCCCAGATGTGCCGCCCCAGGCGCCAGGTCGCTAATTCTAGTCGCAAATGCGACCTGGCGCCCGGGGTTTGTCGAACCCTGTATTAGAACACATATTACGTTTTGTTGTCTGTGCCCAGATAGGGAGATTCACCCTCTCTGTTTCTCCTGTTTAGCATTATCAGTGAAAGTGAAAGTAAAGAAAATCCCAAATTTTGGGTTGTCCCCAGAAAAGTAATAGGGGGGAAATCTTCCAATGGGCACACTAGTTATGGTGACCAGGGGAGCCCCAAGGCATTTCCCTAATTTTTAGGGATTTCCTCTCACTTCCTGTTTTGGCTATGGGATAATAATTAGGAAGGAATTTTTTCCCCTGCTGTAGCAAATTAGATCCTGCTTTTCTGGGGGGGGGGGGGGGGTGCCTTCCTCTGGATCAACTGCGGGTATAGGATTGGGTACATGGGATTGTATGATATTTTTTATTTTATTTATTTTTTTATGGTTAAACTAGATGGACTTGTGTCTTTTTTTCAACCTGGCTAACTATGTAACTCTATCCAAAATGAAAGAAAAAAAGTTTTTCCTATAGTCCTAAGATAAGTAATACTGTATAACAAAGCTATTGACAAATAAACAGGGCACCAGCAGAAATGTAAAAATTGCAGTGGTCCATCGTTGGTGTACAAGCGTGAGAGCAGAAGTGGTTAAAACCAAAGCGCACATCTGTGCCTTTCCTGGGTCTGCGTGTCATGGTGACTGACAGCATATTCAGGAAAAGCATGCATATTTATGTTAGTTTGCTTGAGTTTTTGGTGTTTACAATAAAATATTTGACACCAGCAATTTCAGTTACAGTGTTTAAAGATTAGATGCAAGCTTTCATCAGATTATTTTACATTCTGCGTCAACATCATCTGCTTCATACAACACTACTGACAGAAAACATGCTAGATCTGATTGCAGTTTTGCCAAAAAGGATTATTAAATGATGCATTGTGCGGCTTTTCTCCCCTCACATGTTACAGATATAAACATACCCTCTGTGGTTGTGCTAGGGGACAGAAAATCCCACTTCTGCCTGTGCCTTGTATAGATATTGCAAACAGATCATCTCGCCATCTGTGACCGGATATAACAATCACGTTTGACCATAACCTCTACATATAAATAGCTGCATTTCATTTTATGTGCCATGATTACAATGATGTGTACGACAGGTTCCAAAACTGCACAAAATAATATTTGGCTTCCTATGGCACTATAATAAATATTGTATGTCCCTAAGTAATGTATTATCATAGTGCGCACAGTGTATTAATGCTTGTTTACCAGGAACAGATTATGTTAGCAAACAGGAGGCGAATAGAAAGATAAGGCTTTTCAATTCAGTCGATTTGCTAATGTCACTTGACTGCAAAGATTCCGTGGTATATCTGAAAGCAGGTTTCATTGCAAGCACGCCATTAGATCCTTAAAGCATGTTTCCATTTTTGTACTTAAACTTGAGAAAACCCCACCATATGTATTTATGTGTTCCCATTCACAGTGTATAGTATAGCTTAAAAAAAAAATAAAAAAATCTGATCTTTTATATGCTTCTCAGGAGAAGGCCTTATGGCTGACTGCAAAGATTTCTGAACAACGTCAGAGTCACTCTGTCCCAATAGGAAGTCTAAAGCTGGCCACAGATGGATCGAACATGTTGATCCATGTATGGTGGTTTCTGCTTGAGAGAAGTCAATCTAATGAACAGGAATGCTGAAAATGTGTCATTTGATCAACACTTGGGCTGCATTCACACCTAAGCGTAGGGTCTTTGAGCGTTTTTTGCATGTTTTATGAGCGATTTTGGTGCGTTTGTATGCGTGACTTGCGCGCGTTTTTGAGGTTTGGCATTTTTTTATTAGCCAATAGAGAAGACTATCATCTGTTGTATCATTTTTTTGCTAGGTATTTCGGCTTTTATTTCTTTTTTAATTAGTAATATTCATTTATTATAATTTTTTTTTTGTTAGGGTAAGGGGTTAGAGTTAAGGTTAGGTTAGGGTTAGGATTAGGAGTTAGGGTTAGGAGTTGGGGTTAGGATTAGAGGTTATTTATTCACTTTTACTTAGTATTCATTTATTGTATGTGTGTCACCGGTATAAACAATAAGTGTAAATGAATCAGCTGCAGCTACAGTGCTTCGCGGCACAGTGAAAATATCAAATTCAATGCTATTAGTGGATAGCTGTGTTCAAGAAACATTTATATATCTAGATATATATTCCACAAGTGCAAAAAAATGCAAAAATGTTTGCACTTGTGGATTATGTATATATAAATTTGTTTGCACATAGGTTGTATTTGTTCGTTTGTTTGCTTATGAGGGGATATATATCTATATATCTCTATATCTATATATCTATAGATATATAGATATATCTATATATATGTTTCTTGAGCACAGCTTTCCACTAATAGCACTGCAGTATTCATTTATTGAATTGATTTATTGTTTATGATTATTTTTATGTGTGTATTTATTTTACACTCATTTATTCATTAATTATAACTATTATTCGTAGTAGTAACACCTTAACCCTAAAAAAAAATTAAATAAATAACACTATGTCAGGAAGCTAATTCAGCTATTACTAATTCTCATACAGCTAATGCTAATTCTTCTGCAGCTACTGCTCTTTCTCTAATACTAAAGTCTCATGAGCAGTAGCTGCAGAAAAATTAGCATTAACTGCAGAAAATTTGCATTAGCTGCATGACAATTCATTTTAGCAAATGAGCATTAGGGGATGAGCAGTAGCTACAGAAGTATTTGCATTAGCTGTATGAGAATTAGTATTCGCTGAACTATCTTCCTGACATAGGGTTATTTTATTTGTGTTAGGGTTAAGATGTTAATCCTACTACTAATAATAATAAATGAATAAATGTAAAATAAATACACAAATAAATAAAAATAATCATAAATAAATTCAATAAATGAATATTAAGTAAAAATAAAATAAAAATAAATAACTAAAACACCCTATCACAAAATAAATATATAAATTACTATTATTATAATCAATATTTTTTTGTTTGGGGTTTGGGTGTTTATTAATATTATTTTTGATAATGTATTTAATATTTTAAGGTTATGGGTTAATTATCATTTATTTTATGTATTATGTATTTATATTATTATGTATTATTACATATTATTAATTTTAATTATTTATGATGGTTTTTAGTTATTTATGAATTTAATTCACATTGAACTATTCCTATATGTTCTACAATTTTTAGTTTGAGCAGAAAATCACGAGCACGCACGTGACAAAATGAGGGAATGGCACATTTCTATGGTAATAAAAACACGCCAAAAACGCTCAAATCTGCCCGATTCGAGCTACAAAAAAAGCTCCAGAACTTTGAGCTTCAGACAGATTTTTTTCTCCACCGGCGTTTTGGAGCTTCAAGCTCCAAAATGCTCAGGTGTGAATGGGGCCCTACAGCCAATCAGAGGAATCCCCGCAGTTAGAATACAATAGCAAAGTGGGGATGATTCCTCCACCCACCTTGTTTGTGTGAATGGGGGAATCTGTTAATTTCTTTTTTTTTTGATCAGCCCGCTGGATTTTTGCCAAATGCATTGATACCTACAAATGCAACGTTGTAGGCGGTGCTCACTGAAAAGGCACTATTTTTTGCCTTTAAGAATAGAGGAAAAAGAGCTTTTCATGCTACAAGCCAAACTTCACCCAATAGGGGAAGATCCACTTGACTGCAACACCCCCCCCCCTTTAAATAATTGCTACTTTTTGGGGGGAAGGGAAGAACGGATACCTGGTTTTGACAGGTACCCGCTCCTACCTCCAGTCAGATCTCCTCATAAATCCGAATGGATTTTCAGCCCCCCCTTCTAGGACACATCACAGGTCCCAGAAGACTGCAGGACTATTCACAAAGCGCAGTATGGCTCGCGCATGCACAGGGGAAAACCAGCTACAAAGCACAAGGCTTCACTGCCAGTTTCCCTTAGTTAAGATGCCTGTGCCTGGACCTGAAGCCAATGAAGAATAAGTGTTCTAATAATAAAAGTCAGCAGCTACAGTATTTGTAGCTGCTGACTTTACATTTTTCGGGGGGAGACTGGAGCTCCTATTTAGGTTAAAGCTGAACTGCATATACAGTGGGGCAAAAAAGTACTGTATTTATCAGCGTATAACACGCATTTTTTTCCCCCTGAAAATCGGGGCAAATCAGGGGTGCATGTTAAACGCCAACATCGTACCTCACTGAGCCGTCATGTCCTCTCCACTCGGCTCCTCAGCTTTCACTCGGCTCTCCCCGTCACACACACACAGTCCCGCCTCCGCCACCGACATTGGACCAGTGTTCTGCCTATCACAGAAGCCGATGGCAGAGGCGGGACTGTGTGTGTGTATAACGTGAGAGCCGAGTGAAAGCCGAGGAGCCGAGTGGAGAGGATGTGACGGCTCGGCTATTTCCTGATTTCAGGCTGCTGGAGAGGGAGATAGTGAGGCTGCAAAAGAATGCATTTTAATATTGGCATAAGGCATTTTAAAGGAAGGCAGTTTAATATTGAAGGCATTTTAAAGGAAGGCAGTTTAAATAAAGGCATTTTTCATGCTGCATTGAGGACAATAATCAGGCTGTATTGATTTGTTTAGGCTGCATTGAGGACTTTATTTAGTGTGCAGATGGGCATTAATCAGGCATGCATATGAACATTGATGGGCACTGACCCTTAATTTGCTTCAAAGTTGTTCATTTTAAAAATGTTTTTTTCCTGAAACTTCCTTCTTAAAATTAGGGTGCGTGTTATACGCCGATAAATGCAGTAATTAGTCAGCCACCAATTGTGCAAATTCTCACAATTAATAAGATGAGAGAGGCCTGTAATTGTCATCATAGGTATACCTCAACTATGAGAGACAAAATGTGGAAACAAATCCAGACAGACAATCACATTGTCTGATTTGGAAAGAATTTATTTGCAAATTATGGTGGAAAATAAGTATTTTGTCAATATCAAAAGTTCATCTCAATACTTTGTTATATATCCTTTGTTGGCAAGGAAAGAGGTCAAATGTTTTCTGTAATTCTTCACAAGGTTGTCACACACTGTTGCTGGTATGTTGGCCCATTCCTCCATGCAGATCTCCTCTAGAGCAGTGATGTTTTGGGGCTGTCGCTGGGCAACACAGACTTTCAACTCCCTCCAAAGGTTTTCTATGGGGTTGAGATCTGGAGACTAGCTAGGCCACTCCAGGACCTTGAAATGCTTCTTACGAAGCCACTCCTTCATTGCCCGGGCAGTGTGTTTGGGATCATTGTCATGCTGAAAGACCCAGCCACGTTTCATCTTCAATGCCCTTGCTGATGGGAGGAGGTTTGCACTCAAAATCTCACGATACGTGGCCCCATTCATTCTTTCATGTACACGGATCAGTCATCCTGTTCCCTTTGCAGAGAAACAGCCCAAAGCATGATGTTGCCACCCCCATGCTTTACAGTAGGTATGGTGTTCTTTGGTTGCAACTCAGCATTCTCTCTCCTCCAAACATGACGAGTTGTGTTTCTACCAAACAGTTCTACTTTGGTTTCATCTGACCATATGACATTCTCCCAATCCTCTTCTGGATCATCCAAATGCTCTCTAGCAAACCTCAGACGGGCCCGGACATGTACTGGCTTAAGCAGGGGGACACGTTTGGCACTGCAGGATCTGAGTCCCTGGTGGCGTAGTGTGTTACTGATGGTAGCCTTTGTTACGTTGGTCCCAGCTCTCTGCAGGTCATTCACTAGGTCCCCGTGTGGTTCTGGGATTTTTGCTCACCGTTCTTGTGATCATTTTGACCCCACGGGGTGAGATCTTGCGTGGAGCCCCAGATTAAGGGAGATTATCAGTGGTCTTGTATGTCTTCCATTTTCTAATTATTGCTCCCACAGTTGATTTCTTCACACCAAGCTGCTTGCCCTTTTGCAGATTCAGTATTCCCAGCCTGGTGCAGGTCCACAATTTAGTTTCTGGTGTCCTTCGACAGCTCTTTGGTCTTCACCATAGTGGAGTTTGGAGTGTGACTGTTTGAGGTTGTGGACAGGTGTCTTTTATACTGATAACAAGTTCAAACAGGTCCCATTAATACAGGTAATGAGTGGAGGACAGAGGAGCCTCTTAAAGAAGAAGATACAGGTCTGTGAGAGCCAGAAATCTTGCTTGTTTGTAGGTGACCAAATACTTATTTTCCACCATAATTTGCAAACAAATTCTTTCAAAAATCAGACAGACAATGTGATTGTCTGGATTTGTTTCCACATTTTGTCTCTCATAGTTGAGGTATACCTATGATGACAATTACAGGGCTCGCTCATCTTTTTAAGTGGGAGAACTTGCACAATTGGTGGCTGACTAAATACTTTTTTGCCCCACTGTAAATACCTAAAAAGTCAAAAAGGCATCTTGTCAGCCAGGCTGGATATATTTGATAGTGCCGATTAGTTGCTAGTGACTTAAACTGCCTCATCTTTATCTTGCTTTATTTCAACCTATTTTATGTTCAAACAAAAATTCTGGCTAAAATCTAAAACTAAGATGTTTAACAATAAGCACACTAGCATTCTACACTGATCAGCCATAACATTATGACCACCCACCATAACCAGTCAAGGCATGGACTAGTACGCTAAAGGTACTGTATGTTGTGGTATATGGCACCAAGCTGTCAGAAGCAGATCCTTTAAGTCCTGTAAGTTGGTGGAGGTATTGTCAATATTGATTGGTCTTGTTTTCTAGCACATCCCATAAATGATCAACTGGATTGACACCTGGAGAATTTGGAGGCCAAGTCAACACCTCAAACTCGTTATTTTCCTCAAACCATTCTTGATATCATCAGACCAGGCCACCTTACTCCATTGCTTCGTGGTCCAGTTCTAAAGCTTACATGCCCATGGTGGGCACTTCTGGCTTTGGACACAGGTCACCATGGCCTGCCTGACTGGTCTGGGGCAGGCCCATATGCAGCAAAATGTGATGCACTGTGTTCTGACACCTGTCAGAACCAGCATTAAAGCCAGTGAAGTTAACAGCCTCAGATGAAACACACGCATCACCTCCTGGGTTCGGACACTCTGTCTTTGTTGGATGTTTATTGCTATTTTTTGGAAGAAAATCGTTGGACGTTCCTGTAGTGTGCAGCCGTTCTTTTCTTCTTAGCCTCAGTTGATACACGGAGATGAAACCAATCTCCCTACATAAGTTTTACATGTATATCTGCGGTCTTCTGCTTGCTATATTCTTTAGAATTCTTACATTGGGTTAGAATTTCACTTTCTCATTCAGCACCAGGTGTGGATTCTTGGCTTACACTGGGAGACAGCTGACTGGAGGAAAGCCCCCCCCCCCCCCATCATAGGTAGAAGAATGAAGATACTTTCAGAGCTGTTCTGTGACAAGACAAGCTCTCTGTTAATATATTTATAGCAACCTCCCACCACACAAATTTCCAGCTGCTTTCATCTTCCGTCTCTGAGAACTTGTCAGAAGTTATCATGCTGATAACAGAAAAACGGAGCAGCATAAAGACACAGGACTTGGAGAGAGATGAGAAAACACTATAGATATATGTCTAGGTCAAATTTCATGAATCAAGTTTACATCCACTTTAACTTTTTCAGCAATTTGAGCTACAGTAGCTCTTCTACACAGGCCAGGCTTTACTCCCCATGTGCATCAATGCGCCTTGGCTGCCCATGACCCTGGCACCAGTTTGCTGGTTTTCCGCTTATGGTAGGTCCGTACCACTGCAGACCCGGAGGGAACATCCAACAAGAGCTGCAGTTTTGGAGTTGCTCTGAAGCAGTCGTCTAATCATTGCAATTTGGCCCCTGTGAAAGCTGCTCAAATCCTTACGCGTGCCCATTTTTTCTGCTTTCAATGCATCAACTTCAGGGACAACATTTTCACTTGCTGCCTAATATATCCCACCCATTTTCAGGGGCTATTGTAATGCAATTTTATTCACTTTACTTGTCAGTGGTCATAATGTTATGGCTGATCAGTGTATGTGAAAGCTACAAACAGAAGTTACATTTATGTGGCCTTTGATCTGTGCAAATGTTGGTATTTTTAAAATTACAGGGTCATTTAATGTACAATAGTACCCTGTAGAGGATTATTAGAGGATAATGACCATTTACAAAATTGCCTAAATGCTGTTCCTGGTTGGTTAGCATAAAGTACAAGGAAAGCAATTAAACTTCTCAGTAAATGACATGAGACCAGCAAACTTTATAACATTGACACTCAGATTCAATCCATCTGACAGCCTTTTGTGAAACCCCAGCTTGCCTAGCTGACAACTTTCGACTCAAAAAGATGGTCCACTTAACTGTGTGCCTAAAATTCGGTGGTGTTTGATCAAAGATTATGCAACATGCGTTAACGAGTATCACAAAAAAAAAAAACAATAAGAAGGTTAAACCTTGACTATACACAAAAAAATAGTGTTGCACTACTCAATATATAATATACAGTATAATACTAGATCTGTCACAATAGAACTCCAGCAGGTAACAAATGAGTCCTGTAAAATTGAAATAATCAAACTGATAAACCTATATGAAGTCTCAATGCTCCAGAATATACATCCATCCTGTGAAAAACATTTTCAATCCATGCTCCACCTCAAATAAAAGTGCTCCATGTGACGGGAGACACTTTGGGTGGGGGGCCCATGGAACCCAGCTTACCTTAGAGAGGTCGGGAAACTCCTTGTTCAGCTCACAAAGCCCCTCCTATGTGTAAGTAACCCTGTGCCAATTAGGGGCACAGGGTGACAGAGAATCCCAGTTGGGTCTGCACTAACCAGACTCCCAGTACTACCACACCAGACTCAGCATTTAGTGTTACACCAGTTATCCTGAGGCTTACAGTGCCTTGCAAAAGTATTCGGCCCCCTTGAACTTTTCAACCTTTTGCCACATTTCAGGCTTCAAACATAAAGATATAAAATTTTAATTTTTTGTGAAGAATCACCAACAAGTGGGACACAATTGTGAAGTGGAACGAAATCTATTGGATATTTTAAACTTTTTTAGCAAATAAAAAACTGAAAAGTGGTGCGTGCAAAATTATTCGGCCCCTTTACTTTCAGTGCAGAAAACTCACTCCAGAAGTTCAGCGAGGATCTCTGAATGATCCAATGTTGTCCTAAATGACTGATGGTGATAAATAGAATCCACCTGTGTGTAATCAAGTCTCTGTATAAATGCACTTGCTCTGTGATAGTCTTAGGGTTCTGTTGAAAGCACAGAGAGCATCATGAAGACCAAGGAACACACCAGGCAGGTCCGTAATACTGTTGTGGAGAACTTTAAAGCCGGATTTGGATACAAAAAGATTTCCCAAGCTTTAAACATCCCAAGGAGCACTGTGCAAGCGATCATTTTGAAATGGAAGGAGTATCAGACCACTGCAAATCTACCAAGACCTGGCTGTCCCTCTAAACTTTCAGCTCAGACAAGGAGAAGACTGATCAGAGATGCAGCCAAGAGGCCCATGATCACTCTGGATGAACTGCAGAGAACTACAGCTGAGGTGGGAGAGTCTGTCCATAGGACAACAATCAGTCGTACACTGCACAAATCTGCCCTTCATGGAAGAGTGTCAAGAAGAAAGCCATTTCTCAAAGATATCCATAAAAAGTCTCGTCTAAAGTTTGCCACAAGCCACCTGGGAGACACACCAAACATGTGGAAGAAGGTGCTCTGGTCCGATGAAACCAAAATCGAACTTTTTGGCCACAATGCAAAACGATATGTTTGGCGTAAAAGCAACACAGCTCATCACACTCAACACACCATCCCCACTGTCAAACATGGTGGTGGCAGCATCATGGTTTGGGCCTGCTTTTCTTCAGCAGGGACAGGGAAGATGGTTAAAATTGAGGGGAAGATGGATGCAGCCAAATACAGGACCATTCTGGATGAAAACCTGTTGGAGTCTGCAAAAGACCTGAAACTGAGACGGAGATTTATCTTCCAACAAGACAATGATCCCAAACATACAGCAAAATCTACAAAGGAATGGTTCACAAATAAACGTATCCATGTGTTAGAATGGCCAAGTCAAAGTCCAGACCTGAATCCAACCGAGAATCTGTGGAAAGAGCTGAAAACTGCTGTTCACAAACGCTCTCCATCCAACCTCACTGAGCTCGAGCTGTTTTGCAAGGAAGAATGGGCAAGAATTTCAGTCTCTCGATGTGCAAAACTGATAGAGACATACCCCAAGCGACTTGGAGCTGTAATCGCAGCAAAAGGTGGCTCTACAAAGTATTAACGCAAGGAGGCCGAATAATTTTGCACGCCCCACTTTTCATTTTTTTATTAGTTAAAAACGTTTCAACAATCCAATAGATTTCGTTCCACTTCACAATTGTGTCCCACTTGTTGGTGATTCTTCACAAAAAATAAAATTTTTTATATCTTTATGTTTGAAGCCTGAAATGTGGCAAAAGGTTGAAAAGTTCAAGGGGGCCGAATACTTTCGCAAGGCACTGTATATATGTGGTTTGTATTGAAAGAAGCAAGGGGTTCTTTTACTTGGGACAATAATATGTATGAACAAACTCCCTCAAGAAATATATGAAGATAAATAATTCCACCTATCAGACTGCTAGAATATTGTAGGAGTCTCATAGACCATTGCTAGATAGAGGCAGGGTGGGGGTTTGTTAGGTGTTTACTGTAACGTGGCTGTAATCCATTGTTCTATTGTTTGTCTGCCTTGGGAGCAACCTATTATGGGATGTATATGTGTATGTGGATTAGCTGTTAGAGGGGAGGGGGGATTTTTCCTGCAGCCCTTCCTAAAGGATATGACGGTGGCAGGTCCCCTTTAAATCCACAGCAAATGAACTCCCTAACTTGTTGGCTACACAATCTCACCCAAGGGAAACACAAGGAAGCTTCCAATCGTGTATTACATTTTTTAAAAATGAAAATAAAACCAAAAGGCAGCCTTGCATATTAAAATTGATATCCCCAGCAAACAATGAAACAACTCCCAGAGCATTTTCCAGCTTAATAAAAGTAATAACATGCACTTTGTGGAATTAGCTCTTAGGCAAGCTGACACACTTACTTTAGCAATGGTACTGTTGAATCAAAATGCCACACTGGACAGACCTGGGTGCTTTAACCACATGCCGCCCACTCATCGTCAAATGACAGAGGGACAGTGCGGCTCTCGTTCTAGGTGGACGTCACATGACGGTGCGCCTGAATGGCCGTTCCTGCACGCCCAGGGGGACGGGCTCTTTGATCATGTGATCGGCTGTGTGACAGTGTTTCATCAGATTCAACAACCTGTCAGAATTTGTAACGGAATTGACATTCTGTCGCCGCCATCTTGGTACACTCTGCACTCGTCCACAGTAAGGATACAGTGAGAAGGTGGCAAGCGGACATCTTGTTACACCCACCGGAGTCTGGCACTTCACACTTATTTTAACCACTAAACGGAGCTTATATAGTGACAGTGTTTTTAAATCCGTCTGACTGTTTTGATGTTGAATTGTAAAAGCAGCGGCAAGCCTGTTGATCTCACAGGTTTGCTGATCTGACAGAACAAGGCTGATTTTACAATTCAACAACAAAGCAGTCATACGGATTTCCCAATACTGTATTTCACTATATAAGCTCCGTTTAGTGGTAAAAATAAGTGTGAAATGCCAGGCTCCGGTGGGTGTAACCTTGCCACCGTCTCACTGTATCCTGAGTGCGGGGTGTAGCAAGATGGTGGCAATGGAGCGTCACTTCCGTTTCAAAATCTGACGGGTCACCTAATCTGATTAAACGCCAGTAATCGGCGGTGGTCTAAGCGCCAGAAGTGCCAGCAATCAGTGCCCACTAGTGCCATCAGTGCCCATTAGTGATGCCAGTCAGTGCTGGCTTTCAGTGTCCATCAGTGCCACCCATCAGTGCCACCAATCAATGCCCATTAGTGTCGCCCATCAGTGCCCATTATCAATATTTGTCAGGCTATTTGGGGTAAATAATTTTAGTTTTTCAATGGCAAGTACATGGCCCATTGCAGTAATAGCTTTCTACATGCCTGGGGTTGTACTAAAAAGCGGTATTTAGTTCTGGTCCTTAGCGTGAAACAACTATATTAATAACCTACTAGGCTGTAACATGTGAAAGTGATAAGATTATTGTATGTACATTTTAGTAAATCATTTTATCCATGCAAGTTAATGTAATAAAAATATTGTTTCCATGTTAAGATTGCAATTCCATACTGGACATACATCGGGTGTTTATATTTGGTCATTAGATATCAGAACCAGATAATTTATTATCATAAAATAAAACACAGAGACAGCCCTGGTCAGGCTCTGCCTTACGGTTCTTCTTTTCTGTTCTTTTTATTGACTGTCTTTAATGACATCAAATACCCAAAAAGCTCCAGGCAGCCACAGACAGACAATGTGATCTAGGGTGTCTAGCTGTGTCACATGAGGGAGTTTAGGAGCAGCAATTTTTTATTCATGGTGCAGAAAGATTTGTTTACAAAAAATAATTATGTGGTTTGGTAATTCTGACATTGATTCACGTGAAACGTGAATTTCATTTAAGAATACTAATTACTGTTTGTACACCTCTGCGTCAGTAAAGAGAACTGAAAAATAAGCACTGGTAAAGGGTGTTGAGAAGTGAAGTTGAGCAATAGTAAGACACATTGCTCAAGATAGCTTGTTAGGTGTCTTCTTCCCAAAGCCTGACAACAACACTCCTGCCTAAAGTGATTGTAAAGCTTTTTTTTTTTTTTTTTTTTTTAATAACAAACATGTTGTACTTACCTCCTCTGTACAAGAATTATGCACAGAGCGGCCACGACCGTCCTTTTCTGGGCCCCCCCCCCCCGTGGCTCTTTTTAAGTGCCCCCACGTAGAGCCACTTTCCCTCGGGGCACTCGTGCAGGTGCCCTCCCGAGTCCTGCTGCTGTGTCAATTGACACCAGGACTCGGCCCTGCCCCCCAGCTACCGTGTCACTGGATTTGATTGACAGCAGCGGGAGCCATATTCAATGAGAACCCTAGACAGTGGCTGGAGCTGCTGTGCTCGTCCCCGTCGCTGGAACAGGCTCAGGTAAGAAAATCGGAGGGGGGGGGGCAGCTGCAGCACAAAAGCACAAAACCCGTGAGGGTTTACAGCACCTTTAATGTCAAACACAACAATTCATAACCATTTGCCTATGAAACCCCTACACCAAGGGTCTTCAAACTATGGCCCTCCAATTGTTCAGGAACTACAATTACCATCATGCCTAGTCATGTCTGTGAACGTCAGAGTTTTATAATGCCTCATGGGATGTGTAGTTCTGCAACAGCTGCAGGACCGTAGTTTGAAGATCCCTGGTCTACACTAAATATCTGTTCCTTTGGATTTATGTGCAATGACCAGTGAATTATGAAACTTACAATGTCACTCGTGTGCTACTGCCACTGTAATGCAGCTACTGTTATTTTGACTTTGTAAAGTACTGTCCATGGTACTGAAATACGCAAACTACAGCACCACCCTACACTGTTAAGGGAGCTATGCTAATTATTTTACCTATTTTACCATTTTTAAGAACTGGAATTCCTACAAAAAATATAGTTAAAAATAGATAATGCCCTCCCCCCCTCCCCACCACCACCTTTACAGGGCACCCATCAATCAGCTAAAGAATAATTAGGAGTTTTTCCTTTTCATTTCAGTAATACTGGTCTGTGGGATCACAGGGGTTTGCCATGGTTCAGTTCTAATGTTGTGAACAGAAAACCAAGTGAAAGGCTTGCAAATCTGAGAAACAAGTCGTGTCAGCCTACCAGAGTAAAAAGAATTTCTGTTCTTTAAGATGTAAGCCTTAGTGATAACTTATTTAATTTAGAGATGTTTGAACAAGATGCAGGCAGAACAGCGAATCTGAAGTTTGAATGGACATAGTGGTCAAGAGATGAATTTGCACTGCGTGTACTACATCTAAATAATGTAGAGAAATCTCTTTGTGGTGCTAGGGAGCGGGCAAAGAGAAGGCAGGACAATGTCCTAATTAGGGTGGAAGAAGGAAACCACCTTAGGAAGAAATGAGACTCAAAACCTTAAAACCACCTTGTCTTTATGAAGAACAAGCAAGGGATCTTTACAGGTCACCAATTCTGAGATCTGTCTTGCTGACATAATGGCAACAAGAAAAAACCTTACAATTAAAGTTGGTCAAGGGAATATCACAAACAGGCTGAAAGAGAGGCATCTGTAAAGCTTGACAGAGCAAAAAAAGTCCCAAGGTGAGACAGGTGTATGAACAGGGGAAGCAATGTGGGCCACCTCTTGAACAGGGGTCTTTACCAGGTAATGAGTAACTTTGCACCTTGCAAAGTAAGCCTTCCAAGTGTGATGAGAGGACAATTTCCGAGTTTAGGCAGAGATGAAAAATGGGATCAGACGAACCCCATTCTCTCAGGACTTGGGTTTCAACAGCCAAGGTGGCAAAGCCAGTGACCATGAAGCAGGATGGTAGAATGGTCCTTGAGACAGCATGTCTGGTCAGTGTGTAAGTGATCCAAGAGTTGGAGAATGTCTGGGTACCAAGTCCTTCTTGGCCAATTTGGTACTACCAAGATCATGGAAATGCCCTCCATCTTGATCCTGTGAAGCAGCCAAGGAGGAATCTGTCGAGGAGAAAGTCATATTCAGCTCAAACTGCTCCAGGCCTTAAACCCGTCCACCTTTTTATTGAAGCCAGTGGATCTATGGGCTTCCCCCAGCAGTGACAAATGCCTTGGACTAGTTTGAGGAGAAGAGAGAATCCCCCCAAATCCAGGTGCTGACAAAAGATCATCTGGTGAATGTGGATTTTAAACTTGAGATACTTAGGAGCAGCCCAGTCAAAGGAGCTCGGGCTGGACTTCTCCTTTAAGGGTCACAGGAGTGCAATTTCATTTTGCACTTCTGTGACCCGTTTTCAGCAGAGATCGGTCTGGATCCGCCAGGTGCCTGGACTGATGGTCGTCTCAGCGAGCCACTGAAACAGCCACTCCCCGCCCCTCGACAGCTCAGCGCTCCAGTGAGTGTGGAGGAGCAGAGCAGGAGAGCTGCTGATTGACAGGCAGCAGCTCTCTGCTCAGGGAGCTGAGAAAACAAAGCCATCGGCGGTGTTCGATGGCATGGTTCTCGGTGCAGAGACAGCGGGGGGACAGATGCAGCATCGGTCCAATGATTTGATTATGATTATGATTATGGGAAAAAATTCCCATACTTCTCTTTTAAGGCAGATTCTTCTGGTAGTAAAATCATCACTACCCCGGTAACTTTAAACCTCACAAATTAGTTAGAATCTTCACAATTTTAAAACTGCAGTAATGACTGGAACGCTACATTTACTTAACTTTGAGGTTTAAGGCTGATGTAAAAAAAATGCTAGAGCACTTTTTGAAGATCTTAGCTTATGTGCAAAGTCTTGTAACACACTTTAGGTCCCATTTACTTCTTTGTGGTACATTAACGTGTATATGTCATGCATTAACATGCGTTATGTTAAGGCAACCCATTGAAACCAAACAGGCAACCCATTGTAACCAAAAAGGCAGCCAATGTACCCCCAACATGCTTAAAATTGTACAGCAGCCTTTTGGGAATCTAAGACACGGCAAGGCATTACCACTGATTGTGGGTGCTTTATCTTCGTGCTTTGGGTTGCCTTTAAAAAAAATGGACTGCTACATATGTCACATACGTTTTAAGTATTGATCTAGCATTAAAGTATATGTTAAATTAAAAATACTTTCTACTTCTGGAAAGGTTTGGGAAGGATTAGAACTCCATTCAGGTTACATAGTTATTCAGGTTGAAAAAAAGACACCTCTCTAGTTCAAGCAATAGATTTACATTTAATAGGTTTTTACTGCTGTCCAGGGCTCTTTTAGTGTGATTTACCCTGCTATTCTGCCTGACAGCAAGTGAGTGAAAATATTGTATGGAACAAGGACACAGACAGACAGGTTGTTACGCTTCCCCGGCTCTACCAAAAAAGATATATATACACCTTTCAGTCATTGTTGCCATTGAAGAGTTACCTTCCCTTCTGTCTGTAAAATATCAACAGGGCAGTAAGTTAGGATAAATTTCCCTAACAACCCCAAAAAAGTAGGAAAAGCTTGACAGGGCTGGACATTATAGTATAATTACTCAATGATATAGGTATAACAGTTTGAAGAAGCATTATACCCACACTTTACACATATCATCTTTCTTCTGTTGTCTGTGTAGGCTGGTTTCCTTCAAATGATTTGGAATATCACCACTAAGTTTAATGATGCCGAGGTTACAGCAACTGTTAATAGTATAGCATTTCAACAACATTAAGAAGGATGACAGAGACCCTTTCAAGTCATTGATTCTTCATGCTTTGCCTCTTCAGGGCTACTCCTTTCTTAGTAACATACTTAGAACGCAACATGAAAACCTTTGATTATGCTGCAGCATTGCTCTTACCAGAGAAATTCAGTACATGCATGTACAAGGCTAAAGTGTGGTTGCGAAGGGGTTAAACTTTCTGTGAATGGACATTAAATTTTCACAAGTTGCTTGGAAACCGATTGTTGACTCCCATAAATATAGGTTGAGTTATATTAACAGTTTAAAACCTAAAATCAGTACAAGGGACCTCTGTTCTCAACTGTATACAGTGGGGAAAATAATAATTTGATCCCCTGCAGATTTTGTACGTTTGCCCACTTACAAAGAGTCTATAATTTTTATCATAGGTGTATTTTAAATGCTAGAAACAGAATATCAACCACAAATCCAGAAAAAAACACATGATACAAATGTTATAAATTTGACTTGCAGTTCAGTGAGTAAAAAAGTATTTGATCCCCAAGCAAAACATGACTTAGTACTTGGTGGAGAAACCCCTGTTGGCAAGCACAGAGGTAAGACATTTCTTGTAATTGGTGACTGGATTTGCACACATCTCAGGAGGAATTTTGGGTCCACTCTTTTTTACAGATCTTCTCTAAATCCTTAAGGTTTCGTAGCTGTCGCTTGACAACTCGAAGTTTCAGCTCCCTCCATAAATTTTCTATAGGATTAAGAACTGGAGGCTGGCTAGGCCACTCCATGACCTTAATGTGCTTCTTCATTAACCACTCCTTTGTTGCCTTGGTGGTATGTTTTGGGTCATTGTCATGCTAAAAGACCCATCCATGACTCATCTTCAGTATTCTGGCTGAGGGAAGAAGGTTCTTATCCAAGATTTTACAATACATGGTCCCATCCATTGCCCCTAAATGCAGCAAAGCCGGTCTGTACCTTTAGCAGAGAAACAGAAAAGCATAATGTTTCCACCTCTGTGCTTGACTGGAAGGATGATGTTCTTAGGGTCAAAGTCAGCATTTTTCTTCCTCCAAACAAGGCGAATCCCCCTCCTCAAGAAAGCACATGTACAGTCATGTAAATTAACATCTAAATGATTCAGAGAAGGATTGGGAGAAAGTGCTGTGGTCAGATAAGACCAAAATTGAGCTCTTTGGCATTAACTCGATTCGCCATGTTTGGAGGAAGAAAAATGATGACTATGACCCTAAGAACACCATCCCTACAGTCAAGCACGGAGGTGGACACATGATGCTTTGGGGCTGTTTCTTTGCTGAAGGTGCAGGCCAACTATTCCGCATTGAGGGGGTAATGGACGAGGCCTTGTATTGTAAAATCTTGAATTAGAACCTTCTTCCCTCAGCCAGAACACTGAAGATGGGTTGTGGATAGTTCTTCCAGCATGACAATGACCCAAAACATACCGCCAAGGCAACAAAGGAGAGGTCCATTAGGAAGCACATTAAGGTCATGGAGTGGCCTAGTCAGTCTCCAGACCTTAATCCTATAGCAAATTTACGGAGAAAGCTGAAACTTCGAGTTGCCAAGAAACAGGCAAGAAACCTTAAGGATTTAAAGAAGATCTGTAAAGAAGAGTGGACCAAAATCACTCCTGAGATGTGTGCAAACCTGGTCACCAACTACAAGAAACATCTTACCTCTGTGCTTGCCAACAAGGGTTTCTCTACCAAGTACTAAGTCACGTTTTGCTTGGGGATCAAATACTTATTTTACTCACTGAACTGCAACTTATTTTTTTGCATTTGTTTTGTGTGTTTTTTCTGGAATTTTGGTTGATATTCTGGCTCTATCATTTAAAATACACCTATGTTAAAAATTATAGACCCTTAATTTCTTTTTTCAAGTGGGCAAACTTACAAAATTTGCAAGGGATCAAATTATTTTCCCCACTGTAAGTAGCTTAAAAAGTTGGAGGTGGAGGAGACTGCAGAGGGGGGTGTCAGCAAGAAGCAGAGAAACAGCAATACACAGATCTTCCCAGTGATTAGCTGTGCAGAGGGGCAGGAGTGTGGGGATTGTGGGTGTTATCAGCACAAGTCAGTCTGACAATTGGGATACAGGCAGGATGTGTTCCCAATTAAAATGCAAAAGAAGAAAACTGACCACGGTGGGATAGATGTGCTTCCATCTCCTAGAGAAGTCAGTTTAAAATAGGAAAGCGGGGGGAATGGCAGGATCACCAGGCATTTCACACAAAAGGTAGAAATTACAGAAAACAGGATGCTTTTTTAAAGAAATGCATGGTACCATAGACATATAGCAGGAATATGAAAAGTTGGGACAACATACTTTAAATTACAAAAAAGAGGAAACACCTCTTACTCCTTACTCCAGTCAACAATATATACAAATAATCAACATATTAAACCCATAATCACCACAAAAACAAAGAAACAGGCACGTCAGAAAATAAAAACAATGCATCAGTTATAGAATGTTCATAATTCAACAATCTCTCAAGAATTCTTGCAGATCTAAAAATAAAATAAATCAATAATTTCAATAACTCTAATGACACATCATTTACACATTAAAATAAAGATCATAATCGTTATGCCGTTCTTTTGGGTATAGTGATGACAATCTATGAATTCACCAATCCTTTTTTTTTTTAAACTCAACACGATCACCATCTCTTTCCTTTCAATGTGAGAGGTCACCCTAAGTAGGCGAAGGAACCTCCTCTTTTTTGTTCTAAAAAACGCTGGTTTCTGCACCACCACTTGTACAGAATTCCGATCACACCACGTAAGCAACGATTATGTTTAAAGGCTTAGATGCCTCTGATCTGATTAAATTCAGATATATTAGCATATCTCTCAGATAACAGCCTCCAGTGCTTTTAATTATCCCAAAAAATGTGTTTGCTATACAAGCTGAATGGAAAGATGAATAGGTGATAATCGGAATTCATTTGGGTCTAATTTTCTTGTGAGTGCCTTTTTTTTTCTCTGTCAGCTCAATCCTTCTGCATTTTTATTTTGTCAGTTCAGTCCTTCTGCACCAACCAATCAAGATGGCCAAAGACTGGCACTCAGAAGCAGCCTGGGAAGCAAGGAAACTTGTGTGTGCTGAAGTTTGTAGCATAGGTAAGTAGTCTTGCCTTTAGGTCCATTTGATTTGCTTAATAAAAGATCAGAATTATGTCACGATTTGGATGTGTATTTGTTTTATAATGTGTTATAAAAATGTTTTGATAAATAAAGATTGTAAAAAAAAATAAATAAAAGATCAGAACCTAATGGTTACTGCCCCTTATCAAAAACAATGTTTAGTATGTAAAATAAAAGGGTCTATTGCAGAGTTTAAACCACATATACAGATAAATGTTATGTAATACTATATCCGTTATATATATACATATACACACATACATTCACACACACACACATACTGTATATATGTGTTGTTCAGGTTTTGTAACTGTGCACCCAGCAGGGGTATATGACCCCAGTTGTCAGAATATACTAATGTAATGTCATTGTTTGTTTGTTATCCCTTAAACTTGAATAAAGTTTAGGAAAAGTACTAAAAAAAAAAAAAAAATCAAACAAAAAGGATTATTGGTGGCAGTGGACAGCATTTGGCACAAAAATACAAAACCTGCTCGCCAATCCTGCATTGTTTAAACACTTACCCGAAGCCCCCACATGGAGTATTAGGAATTAAACAAGAGCATTATGGGCTGGCATTATTATTTAGGATCTTTTTGATTCCTTATAAACCAGCCTCAAATTCCAAACCTATACTTATTACAATACATATTTATATTATCCCTCACTGGTTGTCTGATGGTATCTGGACATATACCTGTTGCTAACTTTTTGGACAAATTATTGGGTCCATCGGGATGCTTTCTTTTTACTTACATATTTGCTGACTTGATTTGCACATCCATTTATTGTAATGTGCGGAGAAGAGGGGCGGGTTCTTATGTATAGCAGGAACATAGTTGGGTGAGCGCAGCCTGACCTCTAGCTTCTGAAGACATCACGACTGAGGACGAAACACGTCAAGCTAGGACGCACGTCGCGCTACGTTGTACACAGGTGGAACGCACTATGACACCAAGTGGGTCCTGCTGCTAGCGTGGATGCTCACATGGGACGGATTTTTAACCATTTTTGTATGTGTAGCCTACTACGGAGGATTTTAATAAAACTACCCTAAGCTTTTTTACGCTATAAGGAGTCGGTTTTCCATTTTCTCTCTTCTTTTCGGCCATTAACTCCCAATTTTGGTACCTTTGACCACTGCAAGGAGGGTCTATCTGGAAAAGGCTGGTGGATATACTTTGGTCACAGAAACCATCCAAGCCTTTATTGATTCTTTTGTCATAAGACTAGGAGGGTCAACAACGTCTGGTGAGTGCGGACCTTCATCTTACTTTTGCACGTGGTGGTTTCTTTGGGCTCATTATTGGAGGAATCTGCTCATCACCGCAGGAATGATTTCACATATTGGATGTCACAGAGGAATATTTGCACTATATGGATTTCACTTGTGTTTGATTTTAGTTTGAATTTGTGCTTGGCTTCAAAAGGTGCACATCTTTTTTTTTTTTTTTTTTTTTTGAGCACATTAATATACGCAACAGTGTATATTACATAGTAGAAAGTTTTTGCATAGTGTTGCTATGGTAAAACAAGGAGAGAGTGGGTCAGGACTATGAATCAATGAGGAATTGGTTCATCAGCCTGCTGATGCTCCCTCAATCACAGCTAGGGCAAGGGAGGCGACCTTGCTGAATTGCAGTAAAGAAAATTCAGGTCACTAACCTGGCTTTGAAACAGTTGCTTTGGATATACAGTGCTCAGCATAAATAAGTACACCCCTTTTGGAAAGTAAATTTTTAATCAATATCTTATTGAACACAAGAACAATTTCCCAAATTTTGCCAAAACTGGGTTTTATAGAACATTTGTTCAGCTCCATTACATAAAAGTTAGGGTAATAATATAACTTAGGATTACAAAATCTTCAGTTTTACATAAATCAGTTGATGCAAAAATAAATACACCCCACAACAAAAACTACTACATCTAGAATTTTGTATGACCTCCATAATTTGTAAGGACAGCACCAAGTCTTCTAGGCATGGAATGAACAAGTTGGCGAAATATTGCAACATCTATCTTTTTTCCATTTAAAAAGAACAACTACTTTTAGAGCCTGGATGCTGGATGGAGAGTGATGCTCAACTTGTCTCTTCAGAATTTCCCATAGGTGTCTGATTGGATTCAGATCAGGAGACATACTTGGCCACTGAATCACTTTCACCGTGTTCTTCCGAAATGCAACAGTGGCCTTGGATGTGTGTTTTGGATCATTGTCATGTTGGAAAAGTGCATGACGACCAAGGGCACAGAGTAATGGTAGCATCTTCTCTTTCAATATAGAGCAGCACATCTGTGAATTCTTGATACAATCAATCAAATGCAGCTCCCTGACACTAGCAGCAATCATGCAGCCCCACAGGAGGACACTGCCACCACCATGATTTACTGTAGGCACCATGCATTTTTCTTTGTACTCCTCACCTTTGTGACACCATACAGTTTTCAAGCCATCGGTTCCAAAAACATTTATCTTGGTCTTATCACTCCAGAGTACAGAGTCCCATTAGTCATCTTCTTTATGAGCATGGGCTCTGGCAAATTCTAGGCAGGCTTTTTTGTGCATGGGCCTTAAGAGAGGCTTCCTTTGTGGACGAAAACCATGAATGCCATTGCAGTGTACGCCGTATTGTGTCACGGTAAACAACCACCCCAATTTGGCTTTCTACTTCTGTAGCTAACTGCAGTGAACTTGCATGGCGATATTCTTCAACCCTTCTCATCAGAAGGCACTCCTGTTGAGGTGTTAACTTCTGTGGACGGCCTGGACGTCTCTGTGAGATGGATGCAGTTCCATCTTTGTTAAAGGGTTACTAAACCATTGTGTTTTTTTTTTTTTTATTATAACAAATGTTATACTTAACTCCACTGTGCAGTTAGTTTTGCACAGAGTGGCCCCGATCCACCTCTTCTGGGGTCCCCCGGCAGTGCTAGTAGCTCCTCCCTGCATCAGGAAACCACCTAGGAGAAGCACTCTCCTTGGGGGTACCCATACGGGCGTGCTCCCGAGTCCAGCTTTTGCGTCCATAGACAAAGAATGCCAGACTGGCCCCATCCCCAGCATCACTGTATTTATCCAATTAAAAGCCAAAACACCGGCCAGAGAGGGTGTGCGCGTCTCCGGCGTGGGAACGAACAAACTCAGGTGAGTAAAACGGGGGGCTGCTCAGTGACAGAAGTTTTTTCACCTTAATGCATAGGATGCATTAAGGTGAAAAAACATTAGGGTTTACAACCCCTTTAATTTTTTGTATAAATTTTGCTACAGTATGCTGACTTTACCTTTCTTGTGAAAATAAATTTTTCTTTCTCAGGCCTTTTCTCATTTCTCTTCCATGTGGTGCCATTGCTGATAGCATGAAATGGGAAGGGGTTTTCTTTAAGTAACTCCCTTTTATAATCAACTGTCTGCTGGACACCTGTTTAATGAATAGTTAGTCTCACCTGTAGTTGAATTCTTGTTAAATAGGATTTTGTCCCCAAGACTTTCATTGGGGTGTATTCATTTTTCCAACATGGTCTTGAATGAATTTGTTAGGAAAAATACTTTTTCGTGAGTACAAATTAACAAATCTTGTTTGCAATCAATGGCACCCGCTTTTGTGGGAGTAATTTTGTTTCTAAAAGGAAAGTAGAGGTTTTCTTACAAATCTGTTGGGGTGTACTAATTTATGCCAAGCACTGTATCTTAACTGTGTTTCTACTGGTATAGTTGGAGTTCAGCTTTGAATAAAGCCCACTACATGAAAAGCCGTGCATCATCGTTTCCTGGTTAGAGGGTTGTATCCTATTGAATACATCTGATTGGCAGTGACTGACATAAACTGACACAGTCTGACATACACTCATATTACAATCTGGTTGCCATAGGATCCAAAGCTTTATAATGCAACACTTGCAGGCTGCTTTGGCTGTCTGTTAGTTTTGAGTCTTCAATCCATTAGGCCGTCCTTTTATGCTAGCACAGCTATTTCCAATAATTTTCCCCTGAATGTAAACAGTACATCTTTTTTAGGAACACAATCAACATGTACTGTGGAGGACAAATTATATAATTGTGGAAATTGTATTCACTCACTAGGGGCCTAACCTGGGCTGCTCTAGTCCCATTTGCCAGTCAGCCATTTCTTCAACGTTTTGGTTGCCAAGGACCCATCTGCTATACCATGGCAACTTATGGCAGTCATAAGCTTATTTTAAATGTAATCTGGCAGCTTTTTGTCTTTCTAGCAGAGTGGTGAATTTCTAACCAGTAGGAAATATACAGGAATTAAAAACACAAACAAATTTAAAAAAACATGCATACAAACAGAACATGCACATATATATGTTGTTAAAGCCCACAAACCTATATTAACAGCGCTATACAGTTAGGACATCTCAACAAATGCTGGTGTAGTAAAGGTTTTAAACCGTTTACCTATTTACAGTTTTGCATGTTTTCATTTTCTACCATTTTGTAGGTGCTCACAATTTTAATCTTAGATGAATGTGTCATATACTGTATTAAAGCGTTTGTTACCCTAACACTTCATATTCCTGATACACGCCTGCTGTACCATGTACTTGTAAGGAAAAGTATCCTATGCTCTTTGTATTGCTTTCTTTGTGTGAAATCCCTGGTGTTCCTGCCAGTCCCTCTGCTCTCCTTTTTGGATTCAATAATTTTATTAGTTTTTGGGAAAAGTACCAACTACAGTCTTAAAATATTAGACCACCCCCCTCCAAAAAAACAAAAAACAAAATTGCTGCCATGCCCACCCCCTGTCCCCTCCCTTCTAAACTCCCTTCTCTTCTCTTCTTAATCTTCCCCAACTAGTCGATTCTCTGCATGCTCAGGGTATTAATATTCCCTTGTATTCTCATTCTCCTATATCACATTTTTCCATATACTTCCCTGAATTCTTTAAATCCAGCCATTTTCCCCAGATATCGTTGCATCCCTCTGTCAGGTCTTCCCCTGCATGTATTATCTCTTCAAAGGAGCATATCTGACCAATTTTTAATATCTATTCTTTCACACTTGGGGTTTTTAGTGTTCACCAATACCTGGGAATCAAGCCTTTAGCTTCATTTAACAGGTGTGGTACCAAAGATCTCTTATATTGTGCTATAGGTTTATCAGTTTTATGAAATAAACATCTCCAGGGTTCGGCCTGTATGTGCTCCCCTGTTATTACCTGAATAACCTCAATGATCTCCCTCCAGAAGGTCTGTATCTTAGTGCATTCCCACCATAGGTGCACAAAGGTCCCTGGCGAACCGCACTCCACTCAACATAGAGAGGATACGTCCACCTCAAAGCCCGGTGCCCTCGACGGGGTCAGATACCATCTAGCCAAAAGTTTAAAGCTCATTTTGATTGTCTTATCATCCCTTGAGGAAAAACATGCTAGTTTTAATACTCTCCTCTTCTGGGGCTTATTTAATCTTACCCCCAGTTCTTGCACCCATTTCCCGAGATAAGGCGGGAACATGGGTTCTATTTCTTTCACTAATACCTTATATATTTTTGAAGTACTCTGCTGGACACTTTACAGGGAGCTGAGCAGTTTTTATATTAGCTTAAGTCTATCCTTTCCAGAAAAGGGGAACTCAGCAGAAGGGAGGGGCCAGGAGCACCAAAGAGGGAACTGAGAAGATGAGGATCAGGGCTGCTCTGTCCAAATCCACTGCAACAGAGCAGGTAAGCATACAATGTTTGTTTTTTTTATAGAAAAAAAAAAAAACAAGACTTTAAATCACTTTAAGCCTGGTTTATTGGTGATAGCACCGTGAGATCTGACCTGTTGTGTGTCACATATTGGTTACAGATGAGGATCCGAGCAGCTCTGTGCAAAACCACTGCACAAAGCAGGTAAGTATAACATGTTTATTATTTTTAAAAAATAAAAAACAAGACTTTAGTATTACTTTAGTTTTAAGCTTTTGTGCTTTTCAAAGTGTTACGTAAAAATGTTTTTTACCTTAATGCATTGTTTGCAGTAAGGTAAAAAAAGTTAAATCTGACTTTAGTAACACTAAGTACAACTGTAAGACAACCAATATATACAAAAAAAAAATCATTAAAATTTAACTTTTTTTTACCATGACCTCAAGTATCTAACAATCTGATTAAACAACTACTGTAAAGAGTGGAACCAAACTCCATCTAGATACATAATCTTGTTACTGTGAGAATTTTTCTACATTTTCCCTTTTCATTATCTCTTTTTTCTAATTGAAAATATACCAATGTCAACTGTATCATTTATAATATGTTAAGGTCAATGTCTTCTACAATACCTTTCAATGACTTCTATTTTTTTTGTATGCTGTTTTTTATCTTTCTTATAACAATAAAAATGTAATGTTAGAAAACTGACATAACAGTCCAGTTGTCTGAGTTTCTAGAACTTTCTAATGTATAAATTACTAAATATAAGTTCCAGCAGGCTTCTCCAGCAGTCAATTGGGGGTAAGTCTTTTACCATCAGAATATCCTCTCACCCTAGATCACTGAGACAAACCCCCAATTTCTACTTGACTGTAAGTATACCACCTGACTCGTTTCTGCATTTTCTCAACTACTCGTATAGTTGCAGGAAAATTGTAAAATACAAAATAGATTAAAAAAATTACAGAAACTACCAATCTAGGGGGTGATTTTTATGCTGTGGGTCAAACATCGCACTTTATTGGAATAATGAATGGTGGAATCTTACTGGTCGTTATGGTAACAAGAAAGTTTCTATATGAATATATAGGCAGGAGACTTGAGTCAGGCACGTAGACAGATTATGCAGTTGGTCAATACTATGTGGAAAGTTGGTATTGTTCAGAAGGAAATGTGTTCATCGCACCTTGAGAAACTTTGGTTTGGCCACATTTTTCAGCAACCACCCAGTAATGTCTATTTTCTTACTAAATGTTTGTCAATCATTATTATTGGTATTATGTTGTATATATTCTTTATTGTTAAAAAAACTCAATCCTCGCAAATTTTCTTCTGAAGAAGTGGGCTACCGCGAAATATGTTGAGTTCGACTGACTACACGCACATCTTTTACTTGGAGTAACATCTTTGGTGCAAGTGTTATCCACTGTGTGGGTGTAGTACAGCTGTATAGAGGGTTAACTTGATTTCTCGTGTTTTATTGAAGATGTTCTGTAATAACAAACAAATTTGTAATAAAATATTTTTGTGATTTTAATCGATTGTGAGGTTTCATGACTGTACCAAAAAAATTCTGTTGCCCCACCCTCCCTTTTGTTCCAATACATGATAATATAAGATGTGAGTACCTGTACATTTGACTCTACATACCCATTTTTCCCGAACTCTTGAATACAACCAGCTTGAGAATAGATCTGTGCAAATGTCACTTGTGTTTTTTCCCTTGCTCTGGATCTACAAACCCATGATTTTTACACACCACCTTGGGGAACTGCAAACAATGGTAATTTAGTCCTGATGACTGCACCATTATATTTGAGATGCGCACTGGAATTCACGGCGATTACTTACCATGTAATGCGATTTAAACTGTTATTATTACTCCCGAAAAAAAAAGAAATCTGAATTCAAAATGATACTCTTATAATCTGGTATGTAAAATGCTTTAAAAATTAGAAATACAAAAACTTGTTAAATTGCAGCAACAGAAGGGATAGCCGGCAACTCCAGATAATCCTTACGAAGACTTTATTTAAACATGATAATGAGTAAGATACGCAAAGGCTTGTGCGTTTCGGCTAGACGCCTTGATCACATTGATTATTAAATTGCTATTGACTATTTATACATCATACACATGTGAATGCGCACAGATATTTGGACAGAGGGCAAAAGAAATGCTTAAAGAGTATAGATGTGGGCAACAAGATAAATGAAGCACATGAAGAACATTGGTTCTCAGAGAAAGTTATTAAGCTTAAAGATGTTTACATTAGAAATGTAAATGACTAAAGGCAAAAAGATGTACATAATAAATATACAAAACCTAAATATAAAGAACTCTTGGGGATGCTAATTATATCATGACAAAGATTGATCCAGCAAGCAGTACCATTTACAAATTTATGGCAAGGACAGTACATGAATAAAAACAAAATTACTCCAGGTCACATGATCACAGCCATTCTGGGCAGAATTTGCAGTGATTAATAGGCCCTGAAAAAAAATTTACTAGAAGTTTTAGGACACTAAATCAGCATTTTAAGGGAAAAATGCATTGGTTAAAAATCTAATATATACATATACATGATGTATTGTAGGTACAATTTGACTAAAATACTGCTTTTAAATTCATCTACACGAGAGTGCTCTTTTCTTTGCATGATAACATTGCTTTATGGAGTGTTATTGCCCAATATATGCTGTGATACACAGAGGTACACACCACTTTTCCACAATTACAGTGAGCAGATCGGAGGTCCTAAGGAGCCAGTATATAGCTATAAATGCCTTTATGACTTCTTTTTAATGAGGGTCACTACAATCTGGTAAGCCCCCACCTTATATTCACTGGGGTATTTTGCATAGTGGCACTAAGACCTGGAATCTGGAAGCCTCTCTCTTTTTTTGGGATACACCTCCACATCGCATCGCATCATATATAAATCACCAGTCACATATTTCCTCATTTCCACATGGGACTTTACACTTAATTTGTGTAGTAACGTATTATATTGTTTTATTTTTATTTTCAGCATGGATAACTTTTTTGCATCATATAGACTGTATAGTATATGTAATTCATTAAGCGTTGCACTTTTTGTGTTTATTTATATGTATGCCTTGTATTATGGTATTGTGACAGCAGCTATTTTTCATATATATGATTTTTTTCTTTGCATCCAGTGTGGTTTTTCTCTTGTTGTTAGATGATATATAATCATTTTTATAGGATGTGTGAGTTTGAAATGAAGTCAAAAATCAAATCATGCGTTTCACAAAAACAATCCTTTTTTATTTACAGTAACTTTTAATACATTAAAGTGGAATTAAACCCATCGATTTAAGCCCCCTATTACACTGAGGTGCTTTACAGGCGTTTTTGCACTAAAAATAGTGCCTGTAAAGCGCCTCTCAAGCCACCCCAGTGTGAAAGTCCAAGTGCTTTCACACTGGGGTGGTGCAGTTGCAGGACAAGAAAAAAAAGCCATGCAAGCAGCATCTTTGGGGCGGTGCGGGAGCGGTGTATACAGCTCCTACACCGCCCCTGGCCATTGGAATGAATGGGCAGCGCAGCCGAAGCGCCTGCAAAGCGATTCGGCAGCGCCGTAACATGGGCGCTTTTAACCCTTTATTCGGCCACTAGCAGGGGGTTGAAAGCACCCCGCTAGCGACCAAAAAGCGCTGCTATAACAGCAGCATTTTAACGCTACCACCCCCACCGCCCCAGTGTGAAAATAGCCTAAAAGTTCCAAAAAACAGTTACATTTCTAGCATGTGCCGGGAATGTAACTGTCGCATTGCTGGTGCTCTCAACCAAGGTCAAACCATTAAATGGCTGGTGTCATAACTGATCAAATGTGCAGCAACATGTGCAGCAACAGTTGAAGATTAGATTAGTTGAAGATTAGATGACTGCTTCCTTGGCTGAAAACAATAGGTTTAGTACTGCTTTAATACATAAAAGAAAATCAATGCTTTGCCTATTCTTAACTCCGGTCTGTCACATGAGCCAGCTCCCTAATGTCAGCCAGTGGCAGGGGAGAAGAAGCGCCGACAACGACTGAGACATCATGGCTTCCAGGCATTCTGAGCTGTTGTCGCGGGCTCTCACCTCTTCCTTGTAGGTGCCCACTTACACAGGTTAGTTACCATGGATGTTAGAAGGGGGAAAGGGACATTTTTAAGACTAGTTAGGGTTAGACTGGAATTCTACCTTAATGCCCTGTACACACAATCGGAAATGCCACCAGCAAAACTCAGAGGTTTTGGTCAGAAAATGCAACCATGTGTATGCTCTATCGGACTTTTGCTGGCGGAATTCCAGCCAGCAAAAGATTGGGAGCATGTTCTCTATTTTTCGGTCGGAAAAAGTTCCTATCCGAAAATGCATTTGTCTGTATGCAATTCGGACGCGCAAAAAATCACGCATGCTCGGAAACAATTCGACGCATGCTCAGAAGCATTGAACTTAATTTTCTCGGCTCGTCGTAGTGGTGTACGTCACCGCGTTCTTGACGGTCGAAAGTTCAGAGAACTTTTGTGTGACCGTGTGTATGCAAGGCAAGCTTGAGCGGAATCTCGTCGGAAAAGCCATCATACCTTTTTCCGACCAAAATTCAGATCGTGTGTACACGGCATAACCCTCTGTCAGCCCAAAACTTTATTGGCTTTCTTTTTGAATTTTCTATTAGTGACTTGTGGCACGAACAAACTATGCTTCTGCTTCAGATCATGGAAAGATAACCCAGACATTCAAATTTTGTTTTGGAGAATTTGTGGCTCTCCAAAACTGACCAGGTATGGAAATACCAAAACATTCCCATTCCCTTACACTATATCAACAACGTTTGCAAACCAGACGTAAAACACAAAAAAATGGTCTCATCTGTCCAAAGAGTTTTCTCCCAGTGAAGTTGGAGATAATGAGAGTTCAGTGTTAGCTGTGGCTTTCACATTACTGCTCTGTGATAAATGTTGTTTATTACCACTTTTCTTACCAATGACTCTCTTGCTGTAGCAAGAGAAGCCTGCAGTTCTTATGCTGTTTTATAGGTCGATTGTTTGGATATTTTACATCCCTCCACATAAAAAAAGTTTAGCAGGATAAGCTGCCACTTTTAAATTTTTTGGGTTTCTTGTTTTTGTACTGATTGATGACAATGGTGAAAATTGGCATTAATAGTAGAAATCAGGGAGGACACCTACCTTGTTACAAATAAATTGAATAATCTTAAAGCATCATTTGGACAAAGTGTATCCATTGCTACTCAGTATAATACAGAAAATAAAGACACTTACTGCAATCTTCAATTTGCATTGTATAAGACATGCTTAACATGATTTCCATGTATCAGGCTAGGAAATAATACTTTTAAGGCATATTATTTTGCAACTGATAATCACCATCATATACCTGTACAGTATGCGCGTTACTCAAACTCTCAGTCTTACCTACACCATATTCCTTCAACAGCAAGAATAAATCCCAAAATAAAGCTTTCTAAAAACTAGAAAGATGTCTTTCACCATATTATAGAGGGGCAGTTTGGTGCTTCAGCCAGTATGCTGTAAGCTGTAAACAAGCCTTACCACATTTATGTAAAATTATCATGCATAAATGTATTTAAGCCTCTCCAGATATTTATGCTCAGAAATAGTTTGCAACACACAAATGTGCAGTTTCCAATCGATCTAGCTGGCACAAAATGTAGTTTGTCATCAGGTTTTTAATTTTCTAAACATGCCAGCGTTTAGAGGGAAAAAAAAAAAAAGAAAAAAATCCCCTATAAAAGCCATAATATAAAGTGGTGTTGCTATAAAAATGAATGTTAAGCAGATGCAATATAAAGACTTGGCATTCAGAGCAGGATATGTTTCCTGTAGGAATTAAGTAATTGTAAACATGAACATAGATTTCAGGATAGAGTGGGTGGAGATCAATTTAGAAATCTTCAATATTGTAATTTGGTCTTCTCCTCCATTAAAATTAACCAGTAAACAAATTCATAATCTTCATTTTGGTTATTCATTCTAAAGAATATCTGGCGAGCCCTCAAGAGGATATCTCTCCTTGATTACTTTATGCAACATATCCTAAAAACTTTATGAGAGTATTGTGCCAAAGGACAGGCTTACTCGATCAGAGCCCTTTTCAGAAAGAATTTGTCCCAATTATACTATATGGAAGTCACATGACGACAATTTAGGACTGTAGCCTTTTATTTATTCTTTAGGTAGTTCATGCAGTCTCCATTCACAAATCTATGCATGGGTTCAAGACTTGCTTAATGCAAATAGGCAGACACCCTTAATACTCAGTCTGTCTGTTTTACATGCTGTTTCTTGGGAAGTTTGCCAGTGCACTAAGCTTCAATTATAAATACTGCAGGATTCAAGCTGTATACACAGGGGTTTAGAATAAATATTGAATGGAAGACGTTAGATGTGCCTCAGGACTATGTTGCTTGGTAATTTAACGATCAACTCAAAATGATCAAGTATACTGCATTAAATGTGTACTACAAAGTACCATGAATCTACTGTATGTGCTACCCTAAGCAAAACAACAGATCTATAGTCTAGAACTGAAATGAGTAACGCAACCTACCTCCTGTATTCTACTGTATACACACCTCTTCCACAGCTGTAAAAGCCACATGCACTCATCCACTTTTTTTCTGTTAACTGTATTAAGATCTCAGATGTAATGACCTCAAGCCATTGGGACACCATCTATGGTTAGATGCTATTCTGGTTACCCAGAGGAAGAAGAGCAACAGCACATTGCCAAGTCAAAGTTGAAGCCTGGATGGTTCCAAATTATTATCCTCTTTTGGGGCCTTGCCACAATTTGGATGGCTGCTAAGCTCCTTTTTTTTTTTTTTCTTAAGCGGTTTGTATAATATTTAGTCTTCAAGAATTGATCGGAATGCTCACAAACCCATTGATGTGCTTATCTCACAGAGGAAAGAAGTGCTGAAACCAACATTTTCACAATTGCAGGTGATGACAATGAGATCCAAGTGGCCGAAAACTGAGTTGGCAAACATAGGGCAACCTTGTTGTTTTAAAATCCGTAAGCAATAAAAAAGCAAAAAAAAAACAAAAACACAGCATCCACATAATCAGTTGGTGACCCCCCCCCCCAAAACATAACCCCAGGAATGAATCTCTGCAGCCATTAATGAACATATCTTAAAAGATTAATAAACTGATGTCATCAGCGCTAAGAAAGGGTATTTCTTAAAGGATAAGATTACTTTTTAGAAAAATAAATACATGCACATTCAGCTAAGCAGAATCGCGGATCTCTCCTTTCCTTCAGTGTGACACTGCCCCACACAGTTAGTAAGCACCCCCCTAGGGAACATTTAACCCTTTGATCACCCCTGGTGTTGACCTCTTCCCTGCCAGTGCCATTTATACAGTAATCAGAGCATTTTTATAGCACTGATCACTGTATTGGTGTCACTGGTCCCCAAAAAATGTCACTCTGTGTCAGATTTGTCTGTCGCAATCCTGCTAAAAATCGCAGATTGCCGCCATTACCAGTAAAAAAAAAATATATAAAAGTCCCTAAATCTATCCCGTAGTTTGTAGACGCTATAACTTGCGCAAACCAATCAATATACGCTTATTGGGATTCTTTTTTACCAAAAATATGTAGAAGAATATATATTGGCCTAAACTGATAAAGAAATGTGTTGTTTTACATTTTTGGTTGGATATGTATTATAGCAGAAAGTAAAAAAATAGTTGTTTTTTTTCAAAATTGTCAGTCTTTTTTTGTTCATAGCGCAAAAGATAAAAAGCGCAGAGGCGATCAAATATCAAAAGAAAGCTCTATTTGTGGGAAAAAAAAAGGACATCAATTTTATTTGGGTACAGTGTCGCACGATCATGCAATTGTCAGTTAAAGTGATGCAGTGCCGTATCGCAAAAAATGATCTGGTCAGGAAGTGGATAAAACCTTCCGGAGCTGAAGTGGTTAATGCTGTGTAATATGTTGTTTGCCTGAATGTATAATATGGCAATGCATATAATATGCATATAATCAGAACACTGACTCATGAATCATGTGAGAGTCCGCTGGATTATTATAAATAATTTCAGTACCCCTATCCCTTTATCCTTGTAATTGGTTGAGGGGAGGGCTCAGTGACACCCTCTAGAACAGGGGTCTCAAACTGGTGGCCCTCCAGCTGTTGCGAAACTACAAGTCCCATGAGGCATTGCAAGGCTGACAGTTATAAGCATGACTCCCACAGGCAAAGGCATGATGGGACTTGTAGTTCCGCAACAGCTGGAGGGCCACCAGTTTGAGACCCCTGCTCTAGAAGGTCCGCAAAAAGCTGCTGTATCAGTAGTCTGGAGCTCACTTTTGCCATCAAGTAAGGAACATCTGCCCAGATTCTTATTTCTTAAGAGCCAAGACTCAGATCAATTTTATGCCCATAGACTGAACTTTGCTGAAACCCAAACAACAATGGACTTTAAAGTGAGAGTAAATGCCCTTGGTTGATTTTTGCCTATTAGTAAGCCTTATTATAGGTAAATATCTCCTAAACATGCACTGTTTAAGAAATATTTAGTTGTGAAGCTCCCAGTGACGTCACCGGCACATGCGATTTGAAGTAATGGCATACAACAGCCATACATTCAGAGTCCTGTGCCATGAACAGTGGCTCCCGTGACGTCATTGCGGCTCGTCCAATCAAAGGACCAGGGCCCGCCAACTCTGAAGGAAGACCAGGTGAAGATGGAAGCCCTGTCAGCAGTGACAGCGTGCCACTGGAGGGCTTCATTTTAAGGCAAGTTCCTCATAATGTGCTAGTATGTGATTCATACTAGCACATTATAACTTTGCCTTGCAGGTTTAAAAAAAAAAAAAAAAAAAGACGATTTACCATCGCTTTAAGTACTTTCATTCTTGATGCCTTTTTGTTTATCTGTTGTATTATTGTTTCTTTTCTGTTGTAATACTGTTTTGTCTGTAAACATTTTGTCTGCATCATTTTTAAATTTTTTTTAATAAACCAATATTTTAAAAATTGCTAAAATGGCCTTTAATGCATTAAGCCAAAACTTAAGAATCCCTCTCTCTTTCAAGAGCATAACCATGTCGCAAGTGCCGGTTCACACAGGGGCGACTTGTCAGGTGACCTAGCCGCCTGACAAGTCGCCTCCCGTTCTGTACAATGGGACCGTTCTAATAGGAGCGACGCAAGTCGCTCCGACTTAGAAAAAGGTTCCTGTACTACTTTGGGGGCGACTTGAGGCGACTTGCATAGACTTCTATACAGAAGTCGTTTTGCAAGTCGCCGTGGAAGTCGTGTGCAGGTCGCCTCGGTGAGGCGACCTGCAAGTCGTGCCGCCCCTGTGTGAACCGGGGCTAAATCTCTTAAAAATTCCTGCCTGTTGTGAGAATTGGGTAGATTCGCTAGTGCAGTCAGAATGCGGTGCAGCTGTGCATGGTAGCCAATCATATTCTAATTGATAATAAAACCTGGAAGCTGATTGGTTTCTATGTAGAGATGCACCAGATTTTGCACTCTTCAGTTTTGGTAAATCTCCCCCACTGTGTATATTACAGATGTTTCTTAAACATCATTATTGCCATGCATTGGTGATAGCACAGTGAGCTTTGACTTGCTGTGTGTCACATGTCGGTTGCAGTGGCTGGGTGCGACCACCAATAAACCAGGCTTAGTGTTTGTTGCATTAAAAAAAAAATAGATTCCGTCTCTTAAAGTGGATGTAAACCCACCACTCACCCAGTATAAACTAATGGCACAGTATTAATGTATATATACATGCAAGCCTCCCGCATGTATCCCTACCTTGTAAATATCACCCCCTTCATCAGTAGAGCACCACAAAACTCTGGAATCGGTGGGGGGGTGTCTTTGCCAGAGCTCGGTGGGCAGAATCGTGATGTCACAAGTTTCCCTGCCCACCTCTATACTCTCCTACTCTTTCTGCTGGCTCTGGGAGCTGACTGCACCATGAATATCCTCCTCAGTCACACTGATCCCCATGATGAGTAACGTCCAGTCAAAACTCAGGAAAGGCACCACATGACTTCAGCATGCCAAATCATGGTGAGGTGTGGAGCAGCCAATCCTGGGAGAGCTGGAGAAGAAAGGAGGAGGGCTGTGAAGCTGGAATCATAACACTCTCTCTGCTCGTTCATGAGAGAAAGAAATTAGATGTCAGTCACAGCAGTAGGGGAAGTGGCGACACAAACTTATCTGTGTGTCATTTTTTATTTTACTAAAAAAACACAAGAGGATTGCTCGGAGATGGATTAACTCTTCATGGCAAGACTGGGCACAGATGAATTGACATCCTCTACTGTACCAGGTCGAAGTCTTTATTAAACATTTTTTTCAGGTTTACATCCACTTTAAAGCATGAATAACAGCACAGTGCTTGTGCTGTGTCACATGGCCCCCTGTGTAATCTAAAAAACCTGGCTGATCCTGCCTGGTTCTGCCCTTCCCCCTGTAAACTGACCATGGTTTATCATGGCTGCTGAGCCCTGACACTGCGGTCAGTTAATGTGCCTACGTCATCCAAAGCTCTGCTCTCCCCCTCCCTGCCTGCCCTTCTGCTCCTGCTGCTATAAAAAAACTATATTATATGTGTACCATCCCATCTGTTATATAACGATGTGTGCCCAAGTGCCTGTTCTGTATAAAAACAATGCTGATTTCTACCTTATCTCAGAGCATCTCCCAGCACTCAAGTGACCGCTCGTCTCTCTCCTCCCCTCCTCCCAGCCGAAGTCAGCAGGGATTCTCGGCCCCTTTCGCTGTAGTTGTCAGCTGGGGAGAGAGCCAAGGAGTCACGTGAGCGCCGTGAGACGCTCTGAGATCAGGTATAAATCGGCACAGTTTTTATAAAGCATAGGCACTAGGATACATATTGTTATATAACAGATTGGATGGTACAAATACAATATAGTGGCTTAACAACCACAGTTAACATCATTTAGTTCTAGCTAAAAACCTAACAACCTAATCCAACCTAACCTATCGTAAAAATAGGTTCCCACTTCCCACTAAATTTTACTAATTTAATAATATAGAGAGAGGAACTTGTAGCTCTTGTCAATTAAAACGTTTTTGAAAAATATTACATATAAAAGATCCCTTACATTCACCTCATCACACACTCAAGATCTTATTTATGCCAATACAACAGAGCCATCTAATTTCCAAACAAATGCCTCAAACCTTGGCCCTTATCTAAACTCCAACAAAAGCAGAAACATTTGTAGTGGAAACCCTAGCATCCTATTTAATACACATCTGTTGTCACATTGCGTTTAAACAATATGCAACAGTAATAAATCCAACTTCCATTACTCCTTCGTCTGACTCTCCTTTTCTTGTTCATTAGTCATAGGCAATGGCTGATTACTTTACAGGTAAAGAGAGCTTTTCATAAAGAAACAAATGACCTTCCGGCTTGATTTTGTGCTTAAACTGCTTAAATTACTAAGCCAGTCATCAATGGACATTTGTAATAATCAAATCCACCATTTTAAAAATAGTGCAACCTTAAAGCCTAATAGAACCAGACTTTGGCTGCTTTCTAAAGAAAATTAAGACTATGCACACCTTTTATTTTGATTCAACAGGAATGTGTTCAGCTGATTTAAACTAGAGGTTTAGCTGTGCTTTAAAAACGAAAGCGAACTCTGGAAGCTGTGCCCAAAAAAAATAGGTGGGCAGAGGACAAAAGACTAGTCGCCAGTATTTAATAAGTTACAGCACTGTAAGGCCCCTTTCACACTGGGGCGGTAGGGGGCGTCGGCGGTAAAACAGCGCTATTTTTAGCTCTGTTTTACCGCGGTATTCGGCCGCTAGCGGTGCGGTTTTAACCCCCTGCTGGTGGCCAAAAAAGGGTTGAAACCCCTCTTATAGCGCGGCTATAGCCGCGGTATTACCGCGGTATAGCAGCGCTGTCCCATTGATTTCAATGGGCAGGAGCCGTTTAGGAGCGGTGAATACACCGCTCCTTCACCGCTCCAAAGATGCGGCTGACAGGAGATTTTTTCTTCTCCTGCCAGCGCACCGCTTCAGTGTGATAGCCCTCGGGCTTTCACACTGAACAAACAGCGGAGGCTGTTTAGGGGCGGTTTGCAGGCGCTATTTTTAGCGCAATAACGCCTGCAAACCGCCCCAGTGTGAAAGGGGCCTAAGAGAGACTTTTCAGATACCAGAGTGTATGTCTATAATCAAAAGACCGTCATAAATGGCCCAACCCTGTAATCCTGGGGGTCAACCCTTTAATACATGAAGAAACTGTGCAAAAAGTGCCAAAGTGTGTGAGAGCCCTACTGTTAGATGAGTGTGCACCCTCTGAATGTTTGGTGGTGGTTGGTGTTCATCACACACTAAGACTTCTTACACAGATTTCTTCATTTATTGAAGGGTTGACTCCTAGGACTGGACAATTTATGATGGTTTAATGAGATATGTACACTCTGGCATCTGAAAAGTCTTTTACAGTGCCGCGATTTGTAGCTTTCTTTATGGTTAGCTGCTTTTATGTATTAGCACAGATTGGTTTGTTTTATATATAGTCACCAATATTTCGGGCCCTTGCACATGGACAGACCGATCGGGTCAGTTTTTCAGGTGAACTTGATCGAACCCTCCAGTTTCCTCAATGGGAGCAGCGTGTGTCAACGGACAGGTGTCTGTTGATAGAACAGAAAACCGCGCTGAAACAATAATGAATAAAGTCCAATTATCAATTGATGAAACAAAGTCCAATTATAGTCCAGAACAAAACAATAGATTTCTCTATGTGATGAGATGGGGAAAAAATATATATAATATAACTGTGTGGTGAACTGCTTACCAGAACGTAAGCCAAATCAGACAGATGGCTTAAACCCAGCCCAGGCCTTTAGGAGCGCTCCAATGGGCAGGATCCGTCGCGCTCATGCAGCAAAACGGGTCCGCGTAGGGTTTAATCAGAAAAAAATACAAAGACCATAGCGTGATACTGACATAATAATGCAAATAAATCAAAAAAAGAAAAATGTGTTCCCACAAATAATCATGAAAATCATAAATGCACCCTGTATGCACAGCATATACAGGAGCGTGAAAATGGTGACATGCAACGTGCAATGAATAGTGCCCTTGGATGTGAAATTTAAAACACCAAGTGAATCTGTTTACCAGAGGTTGAATTGGAAGAGCAGACAAAAACGCCAAAAACAGAAAAACACACCAGGTGCACAGACACACGAGGCCGCTTACCAGATGGCAAACTGGTGAAGGAATAATCAGCTGTAGGCTTACTGCCTCTGTGTGACCCAGAGTGTAAACTAAATTGAACCCAAAGGGGTTCCTGCTCACCGGAAGGTTAATTGGAAATGGCCCAAACGAAACCTTGGCGGAGTCACCGCGATCCCGTCCTGGCAGGCTCTTCACAGGCTCAAATATGCATATATTCACTTCTTCAGTCCGGGGAACATCAGCAGCAGCAGAATCATCTGATTCTAAGATGATTCTGCTGCTGCTGATGTTCCCCGGACTGAAGAAGTGAATATATGCATATTTGAGCCTGTGAAGAGCCTGCCAGGACGGGATCGCGGTGACTCCGCCAAGGTTTCGTTTGGGCCATTTCCAATTAACCTTCCGGTGAGCAGGAACCCCTTTGGGTTCAATTTAGTTTACACTCTGGGTCACACAGAGGCAGTAAGCCTACAGCTGATTATTCCTTCACCAGTTTGCCATCTGGTAAGCGGCCTCGTGTGTCTGTGCACCTGGTGTGTTTTTCTGTTTTTGGCGTTTTTGTCTGCTCTTCCAATTCAACCTCTGGTAAACAGATTCACTTGGTGTTTTAAATTTCACATCCAAGGGCACTATTCATTGCACGTTGCATGTCACCATTTTCACGCTCCTGTATATGCTGTGCATACAGGGTGCATTTATGATTTTCATGATTATTTGTGGGAACACATTTTTCTTTTTTTGATTTATTTGCATTATTATGTCAGTATCACGCTATGGTCTTTGTATTTTTTTCTGATTAAACCCTACGCGGACCCGTTTTGCTGCATGAGCGCGACGGATCCTGCCCATTGGAGCGCTCCTAAAGGCCTGGGCTGGGTTTAAGCCATCTGTCTGATTTGGCTTACGTTCAGGTAAGCCGTTCACCACACAGTTATATTATATATATTTTTTCCCCATCTCATCACATAGAGAAATCTATTGTTTTGTTCTGGACTATAATTGGACTTTGTTTCATCAATTGATAATTGGACTTTATTCATTATTGTTTTCAGCGCGGTTTTCTGTTCTATTTATTCTATTGGTGTGCCCTACTTATAACCGCAGCTGTACAGAATTTAATTTTTTATTGCTAATTTTCTATTGCTAATCTTTCACGATATTTCACTATTTGTACCTAGGAGTTAATTTATCCTTATTCATACTTTGATTCTTTTTTCTTCATTGGTATTTATATTTTTTTCCAAGCGCAATTTTATTTAATTTTATAGGTGTCTGTTGATACCTGCCAACATTTTATCCGGACTACTAAAAACAGACGTCTGGAAGATTGGATCAGATGACAATGGAGTATAAACAGACAGACAGTTCATTTACATCTGACTGCCCAAGCGGAGCGGAAAAGGATCAGCCATCCACCTGCTCAGTGGGGATCAGCGGACAGATTCCCTGCTGAGCAGACTCCAACGGAGCCCACCCCAGGGGTAATGGGCCTTACCTGTGGTCTCTCTGCAGCTGATCCTTAACCCATTTATGACTTTCCATGACTTGGTTTTCACTGTGTCTCTGTGTGGAGGGGACTATTTTGGTAGAGGCAGGGTTTTGTTGTCTCATGTCAGAGCTCTCAATAATATGTTACCTCAACATTTCATATCCCCGATATGTGCCTGTTGTACCAAATGCTTGTATTAAAAAGTATCCTATTCTCTTTGTACTGTTTACTTTGTGCTAAATACCTGGTGTTCCTGTCAATTCCCCTGCTTTCCTGTTTTAAACTGACCGCACTAGGCATAGAAGCACATCCTTCCCAGTGTGGTTTTCTGGCTGTGCTGGGAAGACAGCCTGCCTGTCCTCCAATGGCCAAGCCTTTTGCTACACCCACCCATCCCTCTGCACAGTTATTCACTGGGAAGATTAGTGTACTGCTGTTTCTCCACCCATAGCTCTCTAAGCCCCTTATGCAATTGAGAACAGAGATGATAGTATTTATAATATATAGATATACAGTATGTCACAAAAGTGAGTACACCCCTCACATTTTTGTAAATATTTTATTATATCTTTTCTTGTGACAACACTGAAGAAATAACACTTTGCTACAATGTAAAGTAGTGAGTGTACAGCTTGTATAACAGTGTAAATTTGCTGTCCCCTCAAAATAACTCAACACACAGCCATTACTGTCTAAACCACTGGCAACAAAAGGGAGGACACCCATAAGTGAAAATGTCCAAATTGGGTCTAATTAGCCATTTTCCCTCCCCGGTGTCATGTGACTCATTAATGTTACAAAGTCTCAGGTGTGAATGGGTGAATGGGGGAGCAGGTGTGTTAAATTTGGTTTTATTGCTCTCACTCTCTCATACTGGTCACTGGAAGTTCAAAATGGCACCTCATAGCAAAGAACTCTCTGAGGATCTGAAAAAAAGAATTGTTGCTCTACATAAAGATGGCCTAGGCTATAAGAAGATTGCCAAGACCCTGAAACTGAGCTTAACAAAATAACTCAACACACAGCCATTAATGGGCCTAAACTGCTGGCAACAAAAGTGAGTACACCCCTAAGTGAAAATCTCCAAACTGGGCCCAAAGTGTCAATATTTTGTGTGGCCACTATTATTTTCCAGCACTGCCTTAACCCTCTTGGGCATGGAGTTCACCAGAGCTTCACAGGGTGCCACTGGAGTCCTCATGGTGGATAAGGGAGACCTTGCGCTCCTCCACCTTCTGTTTGAGGATGCCCCACAGATGCTCAATAGGGTTTAGGGCTGGAGACGTGCTTTGCCAGTCCATCAACTTTACCCTCAGCTTTTTTTTAGCAAGGCAGTGGTCGTCTTGGAGGTGTGTTTGGGGTCGTTATGTTGGAATACTGCCTTGCTGCCCAGTCTCCGAAGGGAGGGGATCATGCTCTGCCTCAGTATGTTACAGTACATGTTGGCATTCATGGTTCACGCAATGAACTGTAGCTCCCCAGTGCTGGCAGCACTCATGCAGCCTCAGACCATGACTCCTCACCTCGTTGCCACCACACACACTTGACACCATCTGAACCAAATATGTTTATCTTGGTCTCATCAGACCACAGGACATGGTTCCAGTAATCCATGTCCTTAGTCTGCTTGTCTTCAGCAAACTGTTTGCGGGCTTTCTTGTGCATCATCTTTAGAAGAGGCTTCCTTCTGGGACGACAGCCATGCAGACCAATTTGATGCAGTGGGCGGAGTATGGTCTGAGCATTGACAGGCTGACTCCCCACCCCTTCAACCTCTGCAGCAATGCTGGCAGCACTCATACGTCTATTTCCCAAAGACAACCTCTGGATATGACGCTGAGCATGTGCACTCAACAATTGGTCGACCATGGCGAGGCCTGTTCTGAGTGGAACCTGTCCTGTTAAACCGCTGTATGGTCTTGGCCGCTGTGCTGCAGCTCAGTTTCAGGGTCTTGGCAATCTTCTTATCTTTATGTAGAGCAACAATTCTTTTTTTTCAGATCCTCAGAGTTCTTTGCCAATAGGTGCCATGTTGAACTTCCAGTGACTAGTATGAGAGAGTGAGAGCAATAACACCAAATTTAACACACCTGCTCCCCATTCACACCTGAGACCTTGTAACATTAACGAGTCACATGATACCGGGGAGAGAACATGGCTAACTGGGCCCAATTTGGACATTTTCACTTAGGGATGTACTCACTTTTGTTGCCAGTGGTTTAGACGGTAATGGCTGTGTGTTGAGTTATTTTGAGGGGACAGCAAATATACACTGATATACAAGCTGTACACTCACTACTTTACATTGTAGCAAAGTGTAATTTCTTCAGTGTTGTCACATGAAAAGATATAATAAAATATTTACAAAATGTGAGGGGTGTACTCACTTTTGTGAGAGTGTATATAAACACACAAACTTTTTGTCGGGTTAGGAGCCATTTTACTGCTATCATGTTTGCTTGCACAGTGCCTGGATATCTTAAAGCGGCCACCTATATTGTACACAACGCTGGTTTGACCTGTACTAATGTAAGTGCAATACTTTATATTAAACAACCCTTTTGGGATTTTACACTATCTGGCATCTCTTTCATTTTACGATCAATCTGATCGTGGGGTGGATGGAGCTTGGTTTCAATATCCTGCTTATGCCCGGTTTGATCTGAGGACACATCTCCCGCTGATGACCCCAGCAAAGATGGTTACATCAAGCCTATTTGACCCTTCATAATAACGGGTCCAGGCTCTCTGGTAAGAGTCTATATTGCCTGTGGTGACGGTGCACGCACAAGGTGGATTCAACTACTTATCACGGATTTGTGTTTTTTACAGTTGGATTTTAATAACACAATATGAGATTTTTGTTTAGCGCATCATTTTTTTTCTACACAATATTGCATTGCACTAAACTTGACCTTGCACACTTGTAAAATAGGTCTTGATTTGACACGTCACCTGCACTTGCAGAGAAAATGCTCTCCTGTTTGATACTAGACAGAAAAAAGAAAACTACCCCCCCCCCAAAAAAAAACTCCCCCAGCAATACTCATGAACCAGTGGAAGGAGTACCAAGAAAACTATAATGGCTATGGAATGGGAATGCTGACACTGCACATGGAGTGCTAAAGGCAGAGGTATTGTTCCTGTTGCCAAATGCTAGCATGTCCTATGTGGTGTTTCTCAAAAATACTTGTCACAATGAGCCAAGATGAGAATAACATTTTATGTGCTCAGGAAATCTCTCATGGCTATGTTAGCTGTCAGGGTACTTAAAGTGGAACTTTACTCTCTCAATCATCAAGCATTCGTAAACAGATAGGAAAGTCCTTACTCAAGATAGCCATAGCCAGAAATGCTAGGGGGTGTTTTTCAACGTGAGTTCTCAGCAAAATAAAGCATGGAGACATGGATGGATGGGTTTGTTTTGAATATTAAAAATTTATTAAACAGCGTTTTTGGTTTGTGGTGCTCAGATGCAGTGTAGTTGCGCTTTAACCTGTGAGTGTGGCTCCTTCACCTGTGCCTTAACCTACAATCTGTGAGTACTTCACTATGCAAATCCCATTAGTAATGTAATGGAGATTGACTTGATCCCACTGTTGTTTGCACTCTGCCACACAAAACTTGGCACAGGGTTGTTTGCCCCGTGGACAGTTGCCTTCCCTATGTGTGCTCCCATGCATGCCAGCAACCTCTACAGTGCTGCATAAACAAGATAGGAGGGAGGAGGTGGGAAATTTACCAAGGCAAGCTCTATGGCTTTCTATAGTCACAGCATACACTTTCATTTTAGAACATCTTTTGTAAGAGCAAAACAAACAATAGTTATTTTTTACAATCCAACATAAGCGAACTTGAAAAAAATCTCCTGTCTACTGGCCATCTCTTTCACCAACTTCCTGGATTCCCTGCATGCTTTGCAGATTCTCATCTGCTGTTTACTTTCAATTTCTAAGGACTACATATCCCATGGTACCTTGCTGACTGCAAGCAGCACTATGACTCCTGAAATGTTTCTTCTCAGCACTTCTGCAGTTTAGAAGGCAGGCTCTGTAAAATGTGTGACACCGTTGTGCCTACTCACAGATAACAGTGAATATGTGTCAAAGAATTCAAGAAAGCAAATATGTGAGGATCTTCACAAAGGCAGTTTACAAATTTCAAGATCATTCAGCTTAGTCAGAAACAGCTGAAATACAATGCGAAAATTAATATTTTTTTTTTACATTTTGACTATAGTAATGCTTTAAAGCAAACCTGTACTTTTCCCATTCAGAAAAAGCCACAGGTCTGCATAAAACCCTATCCCCATCAGAATAGACATACTTTTCCTGCCCTCTTTTAAAGATCCATGCATCGTCAGGAGCCAAATAAAAAAAGTCAGGTAAATCAGGCAACAAAGAGACAGTTGACTCATGTAACATTGGGCGCATTAGCACTATGACATGGGATTCTATAGTCTTGGTTAAGCTGTGACTCCAGTGAGGGGGCATAGCCAGCACGTGAGACTGAGCGGACATGCTTCACCGGAGCTCCGATCCGGTTATCCATATACCAGCTTTTTTTCAGCCGTTACAGCCCTCATTTCTTTTCTCGCTGACCACCATCTGCTCCCTGACCACCCCAGGAACAAAACCATCGTTCTGGGTCAGCCCGGATGGGACCACCCAGAACCTGCTCCACACAGCTAAACTCCAGAGAGCTTCACTCCTCTCAGCCGGTGGCCATCTTGGCTCCACGTGTGTCGGCCGGCGACATGTCAGCTAACAAGCAAACCCTGGAGGAGACCGGGGACCCGGCTCACCTCTCCAGGGCAGCCATCCTGGTGGCGATCGCGGAATGCAAGGCATCCTTGACAGCCAAAATAGACTATGTAGCGACGGATGTCGGTCTCATCCGCCAGGACCTAGACAAATTCCGGGCCCAGGTCACAGAGGTGGAGGACCGGGTATCCAGCATGGAGGATATGGTCCGCACTGACTCCTCAAGGCCCTACAGGTATGTGCCATGCAAGAACGGGCTATAGACATCAAGAACCACCTAAGGCGGAACAACATTTGCATCCTGGGCCTACTTGAGTGGGCAGAGGGCTCCTGGCCTGCTGAATTTACTGAGAAGCTTCTCACCGATTTGTTCGGCCTAACTAACCTGCCGCCGACCTTTGTTGTGGAACGTGCTCACAGGGTTCCACCGACCCCACCGCGGCCTGGGGCCCCACCGCGCCCTTTTCTACTAGGGTTCCTCAATTATCGGGACCAAGACCGCATCCAAGCCTGAAATAAAATACGAGGACACCAAGCTGCTGTTCTTCCCAGTCTATTCCCAGGAAATACAACAACGACGTAAATCCTTCACAGAGGTACGCAAAAGGTTGAGAGAAAAAGGCATCCGTTTCAGTCTCCTTTATCCCAGCAGGATGAGAATCATCGATGGCGTCCATACACTCTTTTTCGACAACCCAGAAGCCGCTTCGGCTTGGCTGGACACTCGCTGAGACCTACCCGAATACCATGCAACCTGGTGGTTCCCGCATCCTGCCTCCTGCTATCAGCTAAGTACTCTACCTGCTTCTTTCTCTGACCTAACCCCGCTGGCACTTGAACTGTCCTCCCCTACATTATGCCTCACACCTCAGGCAGTTGGTGCGGACTTCCCAAAATTTGCTGAAACTATTTCACAATTTCCCACATCCCTTATCTCCTGACTTACCATCCTGACTACTTAGCTCCAGCATGCCCACTTACACCCCCTGGTACACCTGCCTGCCCCGCCACCCCCCCAGAACTGATAAGTGTCGGCTACAGCTGGTAGGAGGCAGCCCCTTCCCTGCCTTTGGAGAACCTGACTACAAATTGCAGGGCCACTGTTGGCCTATGCCTGCTCGCCATGCCGCAGGACTTCTGCACATGTTGGGACCTACTACTGAACGGTTGCTGGTTTAAACTCCAAGGTTTAAAAGTTTTTGTTTTTTGGGTATAGGGCCGATCTGATCGCTCCCAAGTTTTTAGGAATGTCATCAGTTGAGGGCAGGATTGACACTCCGTTGTCAACATGGGTATTAGTTAATGTGTTTATGTACTTGTTTTTTTGTTTGTTCGATTTTTCACTGGTCATAACATTACTGGGTATGGGCTTCCTGGGTTCTTGCTGCTCCTGAGATGTACGATTGGATGGGTTACCCCCCTCCCTTCTCTCTTCCATCTACAAGAACGCAATGACTATACGTTATACCCCTAGCTTCGACATAATGTCCTGGAATGTTCGGGGGCTCAACTCTAAATTTGCTCTTCAAATATCTTAAACTGCATTCCCCATATGACGCTGCTACAGGAAACACATCTCATGGGCAGCAAACTCCTGGCGCTGAAAAAGCCTTGGATCCAGAGAGCCTTCCATGCCTCCTATTCCACCAATGCCAGGGGGGTCACGATCCGGATCAGCAAATCTTTCCCATGTGTGATGAACAGGTTCATACTGACCCCCACTGCAAATATGTAATATTGGGGTTCACGGTCTGGGGCACTCGGTATATAGTGGTACACATATATATTCCCCCTCCCTTTGCCCCAGCTACTCTATACACCATTTTGGAGGTGGTCACCCCACACTGTCCTGCCAGGCTGCTACTTATGGGCGACTTTAATGCCATCCTGGCCCCAGACCTGGACAGACCTGTCCCTGCCAAGCAATTTTCCATGGAACTGCTCTCCTGGGCTCAGGCAAAAGGAGTGACTGAGGTCTGGAGATGGAAGCATCCCACGATCAGAGCCTACTCCTGTTTCTCCACCACATACAAAACTTCCTCCCGTATTGACTTAGCCTTTTCCAACCCGACCATGATGACGGATGTTGTGGATGCCTCATACTTGCCCAGCAGGCTCTCAGACCACAGCCCCCTACTCCTTAGTATACGTTCCCCCTCCTCCCATTCTTTGGCCCTTTGGCGTTTGGGGACTCACTGGCTCTCCCATGCCGACGTGATGAGTTTCATCCCACCTCGCCTTGCAGAGTACTGGGACAATAATGTGGGGTCCTCCTCCCCAGGGGTGACCTGGGACGCCTTCAAAGCCTTTACTAGAGGGCAATATATCTCCGCTATTGCTGGGATCCATAGCAAACAAACCGCAACCACGACTGCCCTCCAAGCCACTGTAAAATCCCAGACACCTATATTGCCGACCCCACTGATGCACACTTTGACTCCCTCAATGCTGCTAAACGCGACTTACACTTACACCTCACTGAGGTCACCAGGCTGGACCTCTAGCGGAACAAAGATTTTTCGAACAGGGTGACCACAACGGTCACCTATTGGCGATGCTGGCACAACATGACCGACCACTGACAGTGATCCCTAGCACAGTGGCCCCTTCAGGTGAAGCGGTCTCTTCCCTACAGGACATTTTGGAGGCATTCCGCCTTTATTACAGTTCCCTTTATACCTCTGTGCTCCCCCAGATTTCCAGCCCGAGGACCTCGCAACCTGGCTGGACCCGCTGGCACTAGGCTGGCTTTCAGATGGGGAGAGGGAGTCCTTGGTGTGGCCAATTACCCCGGAGGAGGTACTGGAGGCGATCACATCCTTCCCCTCTGGAAAATATCCTGGCCCGGATGGTCTCCCCATTGAGTTCTACAAAACTAATGGTGACCTGCTTGCTCCACAGCTAGCCCAGCTTTACTCCCAGTGTTTGACTGATGGTGCCCTCCCGGCCTCCATGAGTCATGCTAATGTCATCTTAATTCACAAAGCTCCTAAAGACCCCACATCTTGTGCCTCATACTGGCCTATTGCTCTACTCAATACAGATTTTAAAAACCTCACCAAATTACTAAACATGAGAATACAGCCCTTACTCCCAACTGTCATAGAGACTGATCAGACAGGGTTCATAGAGCGACTGACATAAATCTGAGACGCCTATTCACCAACATACACGCACAACACCTGAATGAGGGAACCAGGGTGGTCGCCTCCCTGGACATAGAAACACCTTTGCCACTGTCAAGTTGCCTTTTCTCTGGGAGGTACTCCGCAGAATGGGATTCCCCCTGATCTTCATCAAATGGTTACAGGTCCTCTATCGGGACCCTACCTCGACCATTAAGTTGGCGGGGGGGCCTGTCAGTCCTTCCCACTGTCCAGAGGCACGCGGCAGGCTTGCCCTCTCGGTCCGGCACTATTTGCCATCGCAATGGAACCAATTGCGGAGGCCCTTCGCACCTCCCTACATGTCAAGGGACTGCGTATTGGATGGCTGGAGGAGTGGGTGGCCCTGTACGCAGATGACCTCCTTTTCCTCAATGATGCAGACTCCTCACTTAGGGGGGCCCTATAGGTCCTCAACTCATTTTCTGAAGTCACAGGCCTCAAAGTCAATTGGGTGAAATCCTTTCTGTTCCTCATAGACCCTGCAGCCCGCCTGATCCTCCTGATAATCCCTTACAATTGGTTGAGAGCTTCAGATATCTTGGGGTGGTGGTCTCCAGACAGGATACAGACTTATAGCCCTCAATTTATCCCCAGTGGTCCAGGAGGTTCGTCTGCGGTTGAAGGCGTTGGAATCACTGCCACTCTCATTGTTGGGGCGTATAAATTTGATAAAAATGAAAATCCTGCAAATATTTACTTACCTCTTTCGCAACCCCCTGCAATGGATTCCCAAATCCTTTTTCACCCGACTGCATCCCCTCCTTGCCTCTTTTATATGGGGCTCCCAGTCCCAAGGCGGTCTGGCGTGCCCGGATCTGTAAAGATACTTTCTGGCTACCCAGCTAGTCACCGCTGTTTGGTGGCTCCAGCCAAACACAACCAACCTAGCAACCTTAGTCGAGGCAGCTGTGGTGAAGTCACTAGAAGTGCTGAAATTTTTGCTCTTCCGTGGTCCCCAGGGCCCCTATCCATTGACACCCTGCATGTGCACCACGTTACACGCATGGGGGGCAGGTCTCAAAATAGAAAGATACCCTAAAAATGTGTTATCCCCCAGTGCCCTCTTATGGCTGAACCCCATCCTTGAACATATCTACAAAATTGCCCGAACCCCATGCTTGGACCAGATTTAACATCAAGACACTGGCTCAGGTAATTGATAATCAATCCCTGGCCCCACTCTCCAAATTTACTTCTGATTTCAACATTCCATGGTCCTACTTTTTTTGTTTCCTTCAGCTTTCACATGCCTTCAGCTGCCAGTTTCTACGCTCTTCCCCCCAACTAGTCCAGTCTGCATTAGAAGACCTCCTTAGATCTGACTGTGTGAAGAAACCCACCTCCCAGTTATATTCCCATCTGATAACCACTTCTCTTGCAATTATGGAGAAATTCAGATCTAAATGATCGCAAGACATCCCAAACTTTGACAATGATGACTGGGACGACATATGGGACTTCCCCTTCAGCTCCCTTGTCTCATTAAGAGATCGACTGATTCAGTTCAAAATGGTCCACCATGCATATTTTACCCACCAGACTACACAAAATGAATCCCGACTCTCCCCCTGGGTGTTGGCACTGCAGAGAAACCCCTGGGGACTTTACCCACATTTTCTGGACATGCCCGGCTATCGTCGGGTATTGGACAGAGCTAATGACTTTCATAACCCAAGTCACGGCCATACCACTACAACCTTCTATGGCAATCTGCATGCTGGGCTGCTCCTATTCTATGCCCGCAAAGCCATTGCTCTATGCTAGCGTACTGTCCTTGTGGAAACAACTGGTCAACAACAGCTTGCCACTCTACAAAGACACTTATACCAATAGAGGCTGCCCTAAAAAATACGACACGGTCTGGTCCAAATGGTTAGCAGACCCTTCTACAGCCACTGAAGCCCCCTAAACAATTAGCTCTTCAGCATACTGCTCACCGGATAATAGTCGTGCGATGTTCTAGATCTTTTCATGTCCTGTTCTGATCGGTATACCTAGGTTCTACACTAGCTCATAACCCCAGAAGCCAACCTACTGTTCTCACTAAGGTGACACATTTCGCCTGTTATGCTTTATATGACTAAGTACTAGTTGACGTGTCTCCTGCTGAGGTCACCCTGATGTCCTCTTATGACCTTTGTTTGTTGTTATGTTTTCTTTTGTGTTCTGAAAATCAATAAACAGATTTTTCCAAAAAAAAAAAGAAAAGAAAAGTTATGACGCCAGCAGCAGAGGTTATGTACATGGATCTGCATTAAATCAGTAGTAAACCGCGGCAGTTTAAAAAAACAAAACAAAAAAACCACCTGTAAGGCGATTGCATAATGTGCTAGTATACATTGCATACTAGCACATTATGTGATACTTACCTTGGAACAAAGCCTTCCAGCGGTGGCTGGTCACTGCTGAGAGGGCTGACACCTTCCCTCTTTCTTTCTTCCGGGTTCACGCGCTTCGGCTGTGTAATGGGCCAGAGCCGCAATGACGTCATTGCGCGCATAAGCCCTCAGTTCCGGCACGAAGCTCTGAAGGTCCGGCAAGGTATGCCGCATCTGCAGAGTGCATGCACCGGTGGCATCAGCGGCTGCATCCAGGGTGAATATCTCCTAAATGGTGCACATTTAGGGGATATTCATTTTACCTACAGGTAAGCCTTATTTATCGGCTTAATCGGTATCGGTAAAAATCACAAAGCTGGCTTTACTACTGCTTTAAAGCGAATCTGGTGCTATTCCCTGCGTAGGCAAAATGTATTCCCTTTAAGAGTTTTTCAATTCTACATTTAGTCAAGAGCCACTAACTATGCATTGCATATGGATTAAGTATTTTTGTGTTATTGGTTTTGATATTAATGTTTTTAATATTATTCTATACTTAAAAAGTCAAGGATGGTTGTCAGATGTATTCCATGTATGTCAGTTTCATAGAACATAGAATGTTCACTCCCCTGTAGTCAGGGGAGGGCTGGCAGCCTTAGGCCTGGGGGGGGCAAGTCCAGTCAAGTGGCCCATTGAACCACCAAATCAGCTCACCATCCATCTACACCACATTCCCCGCACAGAGAGAGAGGGAGAGAGAGAGAGAGACCGCTTGACACTGCCTGCACAGCAGGGCAAAGGGGTCACTCTCTGCGGGGGCAGTGCAAAGGGGTCATTCTCTGCGGGGGCAGTGCAAAGGGGTCACTCTCTGCGGGGGCAGTGCAAAGGGGTCACTTTCTGCGGGGGCAGTGCAAAGGGGTCACTTTCCGCGGGGGCAGTGCAAAGGGGTCACTCTCTGTGGGGGCAGTGCGAAGGGGTCACTCTCTGCGGGGGCAGTGCAAAGGGGTCACTTTCTGCGGGGGCAGTGCAAAGGGGTCACTTTCCGCGGGGGCAGTGCAAAGGGGTCACTCTCTGTGGGGGCAGTGCGAAGGGGTCACTCTCTGTAGGGGCAGTGCGAAGGGGTCACTCTCTGTGGGGGTGAAAGTTTCCCAGTCATCAGAATACAGTGATCACTGCTGGCAGCTATAGCAGCCAGCAGTGAGCGCCAAAAAAAAAGAAAGACATGCTGGCTGTACTGAAGTCAGTTGATAGATTGAATCCTGTACAACCAGTCCGCACGTAGATAGATCAAAATTCTGCTGGCTCAGCAGAAAATGTAATCGGTCTATGGTGGCTTAAGTTCACCAGTCTCTGGGTTTAATAGTATCCTTCTGAAAGGGGCGCTCCACTTAGGTGTAGCAATGCACTTTGAACTCCACCTTATTTCCAGAACTGTTTAGGTATTAGACGTGCAAACAATAAAGGTGAGAGTGCACCGAATACCTACAGAGAGTAATGGAAATAAGGTGGAGTTCAAAGTGAACCGTGCCATTACCTGCAGGGACTGGCATTTATGGAGTTAAAACAGGCAGGGAGGAAATGAGATATCACCTCCTCTGTCTGTCACTTTTCAGTGGAGTGGCAGTGTCTGCTGCAAGTGAATACAAGTCTTTGGGCTCTCACTGGTGTACTGGCAGTTTTCCATAGCCTTAGTCTCTCAGACTTCTTTTAGGTTACACATTTTTGCTGCATTTTCTTGAAGTGCACCAAAGATTCAGCATTCAGGGCGTTTTGTGCACTTTCAGAACATGCAGTAAAAATGTGCAGCCTCTATGGGACCAGGGGCAACATGCAGGAAGACTGCCAGTACACCAGCAGTGCAGATAACCTGCAGCATGCCAGTGTGAGCTCACATCATAACACCTAGGCAAGGTAGTGTGGCTACTAGAAAAAAAAAAAAAAAAACTCTTTAGCTGCTCAGATTTAACTTTCGCGCCCACACATCCTCTTCACAGACAGCCCACGGGCTGCCCGGAGTGTGGGCAGGGAAAGTGAGAGCAGGTCCAGCCTCTGCCAGCCATTTGTGTGGAGGAGGGAGGGGCTGGGCGGGGCGGGGTGGGGCTGTGCTCTGTAACACAGACTGTCAGCCCTGAGACATCGCTGGCGAACAGTACTGGATGGAGATGCCGCACTCGGCCAGCTCAAAAACTGCACATGTGCGGTTCTGACCTGGCGACACAGCGGCCTTTATAGAGCATATGAGAGCAGCCCGGGGGGCAATTGCATCTCTGCCCCCCGGCCCAGCCCGCCCCTGCCTGTAGTCCTACAGTAACTGAAAAGTACTGGCTGCAGAAAAAGTGCACTGTGATTCATTCTCAAAAATACACTAATGCTAAAATATGTATTATTATTATTATTATAATACAGGATTTATATAGCACCAAAAGTTTGCCCAGCGCTTTACAACAAGATATGTGAATATATGAATAGAACTGCTTGATTTGTTTTAAATTGTTCCTCCTGTCCTTCTACAACCTTCCAAACTCTGCCCTTACCCTATCCCACAGAAATTGTTAGCTGAAAAAAGGAGTATTGGAAGTTCAAGGCTTATCTATTGCTTCTGTGTAAAAGGGTTTTTGGGGGGTTTGACCAAGATGGCGACGTGAGCGGGTGCATTCTCCATGAGCTCCGCTGGCTTTCTGGAAAATATCCATATTCACGGGAGATAACCCCCTAATTTCAGCCCTGATGACACCTGGATGAGGCATGGATCCTAGGGTGCGCAGTCAGGTAAGGGGAAAAGGCTTAAATTTCCCCTGATCGCAGAGGTTCCACCGCCATCTCCCTGCATGCACATGGAGACACGATCCAGGCGCTGCTCCCACGCAGCCTCGCAGACAAACACCACTTAACCGGCTGATTCCAGGCCGCCTTGGATAGCGGAGGTGATGGCAATTGCTACTTGCCAATCTACACTTACTGCCAAGATCGAGGCAGTAAAACTGGACATAGGCCTCATATGCCAAGACATGGACAAATTCCGCTCCAGAGTGACGGAGACCGAGCAGCGGATCAGTCAGACAGATGATGAGGTCCTGGAACAATCGGCGGCCCTGCGCACTCTCCAAACCAAGGTGAAGGCCCTTGAGTACAGGGCAGAGGACGCCGAAAACAGGAACCGAAGCAACAACCTTCGCATAATTGGCCTGCCTGAGGGAGCTGAGGGGGGAAACCCGACAGGAAACCTGAAGGATTACATGGGAAAGAGGTCATCTCATTTGAACACCATTTTTACTCCCCCTCCTCCCCCCCCCCCCGCCCGGAAATATCTCACTTTTCAATTACATAGGCTATAAGTCTGGGCATAGGATGTGGAAAGATTATGCTGGTGGAGAACCCTGGTTGTCGTTAGGAATAACTCGATAACTACCTAAAAGGTACTCAATTGGTCTGGGGATTAGATCCCTAGATTGCTGCAGACTTCATCCTGTTTTCTATCTGTGTATGGTTGTATCTCTACTAATTATGACATTGTAATGCTGATTTGTTTTTTTACAATAAACATCCCTGTTAAAAAAAAAAAAGGGTTAACTTTTTAAAAAGATTGTAATCAATGACTACTAAGCCATGTATTTGGTCTTTAAAATGATTGACCAGTAGATAATGAGGTGCTGCTGACATCTCCATTGCTTGGATCTGCAGATCTGGTGGCTCAGATATCTGTTATTTCCTGCATCTATTATCAGACCGCTACACGTACTTACCATCATATGTTCCACTCTCCAGCAAAACTCCGCTGTCTTCTAATGCTTTGAACTGTTCTACAGTAATGAAATTATAATCAACACCGGGGACTTCGCCATCTCTTGGTGATCGCGTTGTACCTAAAGTGAAACAAATACCATGAGTGTACAGGCTTAGATTGCTGAGTTAGGATTACTAAACCAATGATTAAAAAAAAAAAAAAAGAATACACTTCAGATGAAGAACTGGACCCTTGGGGACTATGTAAATTAGAGGCCAGAATGCAAATCCAAATACAATTTGGATAAAAAAAAAGTTCAAGAAGTTTAAGAGAGCTCTTTGGTATGAAACTAGGGCAATGAATAATGTAGGAAGAGGGAGCGCAAAGAACAGATAAGTTTTTGTGAAGTCTGGGAGGCATGGCAAAGACTGAAAGGGAACATGGTTTGTTTTCCATGAACTAAACACTGAATACATTTAAAAAATGTGGAATCAAGATCGCAGTACTAGAATGACATTGGAATTGTTTTTGCAAACTTCTCTGCTCCCTCTTTTGCACAAAAGGATAAGTCCAAATGGGCCATACATAAATTGCATGCTGTCCTATTTACAGTATCTCACAAAAGTGAGTACACCCCTCACATTTTTGTAAATATTTTATTATATCTTTTCATGCGACAACACTGAAGAAATGACACTTTGCTACAATGTGAGTGTACAGCTTGTATAACAGTATAAATTTGCTGTCCCCCTCAAAATAACGCAACACACAACCATTAATGTCCAAACCGCTGGCAACAAAAGTGAGTACACCCCAAGTGAAAATATGTCCAAACTGGACCCAAAGTGTCAATCTTTTGTGTGGTCACCATTATTTTCCAGCGCTGTTTAAACCCTCTTGGGCATGGAGTTCACCAGAGCTTTGCAGGTTGCAACTGGAGTCCTCTTCCACTCCATGACGACATCACAGATGCTCAATAGGGTTTAGGTCTGGAGACATGCTTGGCCAGTCCATCACCTTTACCCTCAGCTTCTTTAGCAAGGCAATGGCCATCTTGGAGGTGTGTTGTTCGGGGTTGTTATGTTGGAATACTGGCCTGCGGCCCAGTCTCTGAAGGGAGGGGATCAAGCTCTGCTTCAGTATGTTACAGTACATGTTGGCATTCATGGTTCCTGCAATGAACTGTAGCTTGCCAGTGCCAGCAGCACTCATGCACCCCAGACCATGACACTCCCACCACCATGCTTGACTGTAGGCAAGACACACTTGTCTTTATACTCCTCACCTGGTTGCCGCCACACATGCTTGACACCACCTGAACCAAATAAGTTTATCTTGGTCTCATCAGACCACAGGACATGGTTCCTGTAATCCATGTCCTTAGTCTACTTGTCTTCAGCAAACTGTTTGCGGGCTTTCTTGTGCATCATCTTTAGATGAGGCAGGCTTCTTCTGGGATGACAGCCATGCAGACCAATTTGTTGCAGTGTGCGGCATATGGTCTGAGCACTGACAGGCTGACCCTCACCCCTTCAACCTCTGCAGCAATGCTGGCAGCACTCATACGCCTATTTCCCAAAGACAACCTCTGGATATGACGCTAAGCACATGCACTCAACTTCTTTGGTCGACCATGGCGAGGCCTGTTCTGAGTGGAACCTGTCCTGTTAAACTGCTGTATGGTCTTGGCACCGTGTTGCAGCTCAGTTTTAGGGTCTTGGCAAGCTTCTTATAGCCTAGGCCATCTTTATGTAGAACAATTCTTTTTTTCAAATCCTCGGAGAGTTCTTTGCCTTAAGGGGCCATGTTGAACTTCCAGTGACCAGTATGAGAGAGTGAGAGAGAAAACACCAAATTTAACACACCTTCTCCCCATTCACACCTGAGACCTTGTAACACTAACGAGTCACATGACACCGGGGAGGGAAAATGGCTAATTGGGCCCAATTTGGGCATTTTCACTTAGGGGTGTACTCACCTGTGTAGCCAGCAGTTTAGATATTAATGGTTGTGTTGTTATTTTGAGGGGACAGCAAATTTACACTGTTATACAAGCTGTACACTCACTACTTTACATTGTAGCAATTTAAAGTGTAATTTCTTCAGTGTTGTCACATGAAAAGATATAATAAAATATTTACAAACATGTGAGGGGTGTACTCACTTTTGTGAGCTACTGTACATATGTGTACAATGAAGCACCTTGTACAGTTGCCACCATTTTTTTTAGCCTATAAACATATTACACAAGAAAAATGAAAACCGGAATATGTTACTGTAGTCAGCATGCTGTCTGATTTATCTGCACACCTTTCATTGGTCTGTGCAGTCGATAAATCAATCTACAAAGAAAGTCACACATAGGATGTCTTGCTAAAATCAATGAAATGCTACATATCTGTTCTTCCTTGAACTTTCTAGGACTGTATTTTAAGTGGTCCTAAACTCAAAATGTTTTTTTTAACCTTATGCATTATCTGCATTAAGGTAAAAACTCCATGCCACCTAATCTAACAACCCCCAGCCCATGAACATCTACCTGACTGAGTCACTGATCCAGCGTTATCCCAGCTGCAGCACCGCTCTCCTTTCTTTCTGGTCTCACAGGAGACCATGAGGGCAGCAAAAGCCATAAGCCATAAGCTGCTGCTGGAAGTCAAACTCCTGTGAGGTGGAAGTGGGGGCGTGGTTTAATGGCACTGTGTTTGTCTATAGGCGTACACAGCCCGGCTTGGGAGAAAAGGCCCACACAGGTGCCCTCCTTGGTACAACGGTTGCTGAGTGGGCACCTGGTGGAAGGAGAACAGGACAATACCGATGAGGGAATGAAAAAGAGGTGGTAAGGGACAGGCTCTGTACAATATCTTAAGTACAAAATCTTTTTTATTTTAATTAAAAAAAAAAAACCTTTTACCATACCTCCCAACTGTTTGAGAAGGGAACGAGGGACACCTACTAGCTAAAGTATGTAGGCATAGGACAAACCCCATGCCATGCCCCCTTGAAGAATTCTACAAAAAAATATTAGTTAAACCCACAAGTGCTTTTTTTACCACTACTATTTCTTTATATTGGCTTTTGAAAATTACAAATGCAGCAATTTAGAAATTGGATGAAAGGTTTATCTGTGAGAAACACTTTTAGAAAAATAAAAAGTGCATTTTATATACAACTATGAGGGACAAATGAGGAGGAAAGAGGGACAGAGGGAGTTTGTTCGAAATCAGGGACAGTTGGGAGTTATGCCTTTACTATCACTTTAGTCTTGGATAAAGACCATGCTAGTGCACAAATAAATTGCATTTGTTTTTTTCTGAATAAATATCTTAGGATAATTTACAGCAACCTATAAAAAAACCTCTGTGTGCAGTAATTACCATGTCCAACAAGTGAATTTATAAAGAATCTGGCCAAATATTGTACATGTACATCTACCCAGAGCAGATATCCTTTAACCACACAGAGACCTGGGAGTTTGCTCAACAGGCCCTGTACCCCATTCCCCTCAGTTTTGATGTTGAATCTACTGAGAAATGTCCAAATGTTCTCAGACAAACCAAAACGTATAGGAAAAATATCTGATGTGCTCATCAACCAGTAAGAGAATTATATTAAGTTGGTGAAGATTTACAGCTTCCTCAAATATTGCAAAAAATAAACAAAATAAAATGTATATATATATTATATATATATATATATATATATATATATATATATATATATATATATATATAGACCCCTGTCTATACCTCTACAAATATGATGATTTAAAGGAACCTGACATGTCTAATTATTACTGTATTCATAAACATTTATCATCCTAAACACAATAAGACTGAGATAGGACTGGATCAGTTCAGGACATCTGCCATCTATTCCAGAGTGCCACCAAAAGTCCTGGACAAAAGATAATAAATATTGCAATCCAGCTTTCTAGACACTGCCAGAACAATTATCAGAAAGACAAGTGGGTAGATGTTTTAAATGTGATTAATGAATTTGAAGTCTTCAAATCTCCATATCAACTTTCCTTCAGTATAAAAACACATTAAAGAGTATTTAGTAACACATAGTTTGGCAGCACATAAACCTTAAACACCCCCTAAAATAAAAAAAAAAAAAAATAAATAAGCTTGCACTGTTAAATTGTATTGCGCTAACCAGTGACAAGATTTCATTGTGTTCTAGGCAAAATAGATGTTAGTTATCATTTCAGCCTTATTTATTACAGATCAGGCATATGGCTACTTTGGACTACAGCACTGAATATCAATTAGTTGTCTTTTTAAGGGGGGTGGTGGGGGGGGGGGGGGATCTTCAATGTTTCTCATAGATAATTGTAAGATAGGTAAGGGTTGTCTAAATCCACAGAAAATCTCATTGCAAATGGTGTTCGAAATATGGGTACATTTTTAATGAGATAAATATTTGTGCTGTCAATCTAGAATTCTGAAAACGTTAATCCCTGGTCATCATTCTAATGTTTTGGCCTCCAAGCTTTTAGAAAGCAGCACCCTAACTTGTAAGGCATAAAGAGACTTTATAAAAAAATTGATGGAAGTGTAAATAGTAGTCACCTGCAAAACCCTGCGTTTATGACAAATCCTCAATTTGTTCTAAATAGCAAAGCTTTAACTTCCTGTTAGCGACAAAATTAATAGCCAGTGAGGCATCAAATCACAGTTATTAGCCAGTAGTAATTTGTGTGGGAGGGAGGTGGCGGAATGCTTCCTCTTTACCCAGAAATGTTGGAGCTTTGCCTGATATTCCTCACAACACCGCGGTCCAAGAAGCTGTGGCAGGTACATGCAGGCCTGTATTTTATATCTGAATCCTTTTTCGGTCATTAATTATAAAGTCTATTTAACCTAAGAGGACCTTCAATCATTTTTTTCAACTTCCCATCTATTGAATCTTCTGCCCTTGTTGTTTTCACTTTGGATAGTAAAAAAAAAATAATTCTACCAGTAAATACCCTATACAGCCCACTTCCTATTTCTTGTCTGGTCATTAGCCTAGGCTTATAACATCATGCACAGCTCTCTCTCTCACTCTTGCGAGAGTGTGCCAGAACGGGAGGGGGGATGAGTCATAAGAGGGCCAATAAAAGCTGCAGAGCTGGAGGTGTGCCTCTGTGTGTCTATGTAAATCCAGGAAGTGAACAGGCAGCAGCTTCAGCTGCCCACAGTTAAAATGGCTGCAGTCAGACTTAGTGGAGTGAGATTTATGCAGCATATTTGGCAAGTACAGAATCAGAGTACTGTATGTATAAAATAATATGCAGACTGCAGATGAAGTCAGTTTAAAGCAACCTGTCAAGTAAAAATGTTTTTTTTTAAATTAAATGCTCCTCTGCTTAATCCCTTTATTAACACTTAATTTACTTAATTAACTCCTTATTCTCCTTCTCCATTTAAATATGTTCCTGACATGTTTTTTGGCTCCCTTCTATTTTTTATAAACTATTAATAATTAAAACATTTGTTTGCTTTGTTCATTAATATTTTGACACCTTTAACATATAATTACACGTTTCACATTATAAAAAGCACAACATTAAAAATAAATAAATGTATTCCATTTGTAAATAACTTTTCAATGCTTTGTACCATTGCTGACAGCTGAAGTGTAAACAAAACAGTTGCAGTAAGTATCGGTAATTGGTATCAGCGAGTACGAAGTAAAAAAAAAAAAAAAAGTATCTGTACTCTTACAAAAATATGGTATCAGTGCATCCCTATATATTTTTATATGCAGTATTATCTAATACAAAACGCTGTACAAACCACAGGACTTAACAATGGAAATAATTAACAGAAAAGCAGAAATATCCATTAAAATACAACTATACCCGAAATTACAAAATATACAGCGCCAACCATAAAATGAATGCATACTGCACTTAACCACTTAAGGACCAGCCTCGTTTTGGATTTTAGGTGTTTACATGTTTAAAACAGGGGTTTTTTTGCTAGAAAATTACTTAGAACCCCCAAACATTATATATGGGATTTTTTTCAACCTAGAGAATAAAATGGCGGTTGTTGCAATACTTTTTTTTGCACCGTATTTGCGCAGCGGTCTTATAAGCGCACATTTTTTGGAAAAAATTCACTTTTTTTAATAAAAAAAATAAGATAACAGTAAAGTTAGCCCAATTTTTTTTTATATTGTGAAATATAATGTTACGCCAAGTAAATTGATACCCAACAAGTCACGCTTCCAAATTGCGCCCGCTCGTGGAATGGCGTCAAACTTTTACCCTCAAAAATCTCCATAGGCGACGTTTAAAAAATTCTACAGGTTGCATGTTTTACAGAGGTCTAGGGCTAGAATTATTGCTCTCGCTCTACCGGTCGCGGCGATACCTCACATGTTTCGTTTGACCACCGTTTTCATATGCGGGCGCTACTCGCATATGCGCTCGCTTCTGCGCGCGTGCTCGTTGGGACGGGTTTTTTTAAAAAAAATTTATTATTTTTATTTTTTACACTTTTTTTTTTTTTTTTTTTAAATTGTGACACTTTTATTCCTATTACAAGGAATGTAAACATCCCTTGTAATAGAAAAAAAGCATGACAGGACCTCTTAAATATGAGATTTGGGGTCAAAAAGACCTCAGATCTCATATTTACACTAAAATGCAATTAAAAAAAAAAAAGTCATTTAAAAAAATGACACTGAAAAAAATATGCCTTTAAGAGGCGTGGGCGGAAGTGACGTTTTGACGTCGCTTCCGCCCAGCAGTGTCATGGAGATGAGTGGGCGCCATCTTAGCCTCACTCGTCTCCAGGCACAGGACGGAGACGGACGCGATCGCCTCCGCCGCTACCGACGGCTCCGGCAAGCGGCGGAGGACACCGGATTGCGGTGGGAGGGGGGGCCCTCTCCCGCCACCGATAAAAGTGATCTCGCTGCGAATCCGCCGCAGGGACCACTTTTATCAGAAAGCCGGCCGCCGCACGAAAACGGGGATACCGGGGTTATGGCAGCTAGCTGCTGCCATAACCCCGGTATCCCCCTTCAAAGTTTGGACGTACATCATTGTGCGGCGGTCCGGAAGTGGTTAAAGTGTTACTAAACCCACAACAGTAAAAATCAGTGTGTATATGCAGTAAAGCGTGCAAGTTACACTCATTGTGGAACCTAAGGGGTTAATGCTTTGCATTGTCTATAAAGGCTGTTTGATCTCTCTGATCCTCCTCTTCTTCCACTGTCTCCAAAAAATAACCTGATATTTACAGAGCTAGGGGACAGCTGCACATACTCAGTTTGGTGTGTATTGCTAGAGAGTTTTTTTTTTCTTGGGAGGGTGCATGTGATCAGCACTGTCCAGACAGAGGATCATGAAAATGCCTCCTACAAGCTTACTAGGAACTGATAGAAGTCACAAGACTGCTATATACCGCTGATAAGAAAAGGTATTTATCAGTTTATATTTACTAAAATAATTGCATTTCCGTGTTCTGTGAGAGACCAGATATATTGAATGCAGGGTCCTGGGTTTAGTACCACTTAAAGAGTTTATAATTAATGAACATATTTATAAACCCAGTTATCCTGCCACGGACTCCTCCTACAGATTGAAAATGCTATTTTACCTTTAGTGAATTCACTGCAGTATTGTGAGTCTAACATGCACTGAGAGGGACGGTTATCAGCATTCTCATTGGGATGTGCAACATACTGAGATTTCAACCAACTGCACTCTGTTGTATGCATCACAATACTGAATCATCATAAATTCATTGTCATATGGTAAATCAACTTTCTGCAGAACAGTACAGTTGTTCCAGTCACTTGAACCTTTCCATGTCACTAAAAACAGACACCTGCCAGAGCTGGAAGGTGGGTTCCCCGAGGATGCTCTGCATCACTTTCTCCAGATGCAGGGCAGCCTTTTGCACTTCTCCTCCCAGTTCTAGTGAACAGAAGAAACCAGATTCTGTGATGATGTCACAGAGGCAAAGGAGAAGATTACAGAGCTTCTGAAGTAAGATAAGTAATAAATGAAAAACATATAATGCAGCTACAGGGGAAGGGGGTGGACAAAAACGTATTTTAATCATAAAATAATATATTTTAATAACTTACAAACACAAAAAATACTATATACATTGCTTCAAGAATATGTTATGCACTCCTACCCCTGTAGGGGCCGTTGGTATTAATGGGTTCGTACCTAAAAGTACAGAGGCTGCCCACCACCGTAAGCACCAGTCCATTCAAATTTTTTGTCTTGTGAGCAACTTTAAATACCTAGCATGTCTACTATTGAAGTTTTAATAAGTGCTACTCTAACAGCTAAACACTCCATTACATTTCCATGTGTGTGCTATACCATAATTAACCACTTGAGGTCCGGGCCATAGCCGAATGACGGCCACAGCGTGGACCTCAATTTCCGGGAGGCCGTCATGGGACGTCCTCCCCTGTGCACGCGCACCGCACGCAGCCTGCAGGGCGCGCAGCCTGCGCGCTGTGATCACCGAGTCACGGAGACTCGGATGATCACAGATCCGAGTAAGGGGCCGGTCCTGGCCCCTTACCATGTGATCAGCCGTCAGCCAATGACAGCTGATCACATGATGTAAACAAAAGCTCAGTGATCGGTTTCGTTTTCTCCTCACGCTGTCAGCGGAAAAAAAAAAGCCGATCACCGGCTTATGTCAAAGGGACATCGGTCCCGAAGAGGAAGGAGGTACATATGCCTCATCTGTGCCTGCAAGTGCCATCTGTCATTGCCACCTGCCAGTGCCCACAGTGCCTAGCAGTGCCACCCATCAATGCCCACAAGTGCCACCTATCAATGCCCACCAGTGGTGCCAATCAGTGCCACCAAGCAGTGCCGCCTCATCAGCATACATCAACGAAGGAGAAAAATTACCTGTTTGCAAAATTTTATAACAAAATATAAAATATATATATATTTTTTTTTTTTTTAAACTTTGTCTTTTTCAATTTTTTTTAACAAAAACTAAAAACCGCAGAGGTGATCAAATACCATCAAAAGAAAGCTCTATTTGTGGAAAAAAACTTGTGTGCGACAGCGCTAAAAGCTGAAAATTGGTCTGGACAGGAGGGGGGTTTAAGTGCCCAGTAAGCAAGTGGTTAATCAATAAAAGAGTGCAGCACTTGGTGTACAATCAATATAACATAATATGTCCAATACTTTTAAAATTGGAATGACATATAAAGTCTCTTGCTTCAACAATCGTTCAAATATGCTTCCAAATAAAGTCTGTGAAAAAACATCTATTTGTAATTATTCAATATCTTGTGCATTTCCACCACTGCACTGTTTTTTCTTTGTGACCACCACCAGTTGTGCTTTCACCTGGACTTGATGACCTTACATGTTATGTAGGGTCAACTGTGCTTTTGTCCTTCTCTGTGGACTATTTTAAATCCTCGTAAATTCATTAGTGTGTTACTCAATTTCTTCTTTTGGGGCGGGGGCATCAGGGGCTGGGTGACGTCACAATGAACATCGAAATATCAGTAGCAACTATCTACAAAGATCATAGTGGCTGGAGTTTCTATTCCTGTACTCATACTAGATAAATTGCTGCATGCTAGCTGGCTATACTTGGTTCAGTTTGATCACCTTATAAATGGGAGTGCATTGGGTTTATCTTTGTGAAGCGATTAATGGTTTCAAAAGATAAAGCACTATGTAGTTTCTCTTTCTAATCCATACATCACTGAGTGGGAAGAGAGAACTGGAGAGTGCTTATAAAGGGCTGGAGATCTTACTGTATATAATTGAAGGTGGCTGTTTCTCAATATACTTAAAGAAGAAATACAGTAACACTAATGGATCTATGAGGATATAAAATAGTCCACAGGAGGACAAAATCGCAATTGACCCTACAGAACATGTAAGGTCATCAAGTCCAGGTGAAAGCACATGTGGTGATGGTCACAAGGAATAAATAGAGCATAGTACTGGAAATACACAAGATATTGAATAATCACAAATAGACTGGCTTTTCACAGACTTTATTTGGAAGCAAATTTGAAAGATTGTAAAGGCAAGAAAGACTTTATTTGTGAGTCCAATTTTAAAAGTATTGGCCATATTATGTTATATTTAAAATATATTTGAATTTTAAAACTGGATTCCAATTCGACACGGCTGATCACGATCGCCGCGCTGCACGCTGGCTTGATATCCTGCTGGACGTCATATGACACCCGGTCAGGATATTGAAACAACTTTGCCGACGTCATATTGCTATATGGCGGGTGGCAAGTGGTTAAAAATAAATATTGAAAAGTCAACGTATGAAAACTAGAACTGAGCGTGTAAGGCAGCCACTATGCATTCAAACAGTTCGAAGTAGGAAGGTTAAAAGTAGAAATCCACTCAGTATGGATAAAGGTTAACCACTGTCCACTGAAAGACTCACCCAGACTGTGCATCCGCCACCCAGAGGAAAGAGTACTCTTACCGGAATGCGTGGACTCTATTGCCAGCGGCAAAGAGTCAAACAAGCATGAAGATGGATCTGTGTATTGATGCTCTGAGGAACAGTCACTGGAGATCCGTCACCACAGTATACCACAGCTTCTCACCACTGAGTTGAATCTTGGGCTCCTGTCCAACAGCCCTCAAAACATATTTCAAACCTGACAAAGAAATTTTTTCAGCAGGCAAAAGCCATTAAAAACTTTAAACATTCTAAGCCTTCCCCATGCTTGCTTTCTTTGCAGTCAGTGCCTTGTTTTCATTCAGTTTCAGACCTCCACTTTCTGTAGTGTTCCTTGCACTGGACTGCCACGGAAGTCTGGTGTGATGACTGTGCCCAGCTTCTTCTCACCTGACACTTGCTCATGGTTAGCGACTCAGAAACAGAAACTGGAGCCCAAGATTCAACTCAGTGGTGAGAAGCTGTGGTATACTGTGGTGACGGATCGCCAGTGACTGTTCCTCAGAGCATCAATACACAGATTCATCTTCATGCTTGTTCGACTCTTTGCTGCTAGCAATAGAGTCCACACATTTAGGTAAGAGTATTTACTCTCCCCTCTGGGTGGTGGATTAATAGTCCCAGGTGACTCCTTCAGTGGACAGTGGTTAACCTTTTTCCATACTGAGTGGATTTCTACTTTCAACCTTCCTACTTCGAACTGTTTGAATACACAATGGCTGCCATACACTCTCAGTTCTAGTTTTCATATGTGGACTTTTCAATATTTATTTTTAATGTTTTTTTCATAGCACTATGCAATTTATTATTATTGGTAATTGCTAACATTACCTCATATATTTGAGCTCACATCGATTTGCATATTTGCACATTGCATGTTATGCTTGTTTCGCATATTTAATACGATATATGTTCATATTTGCACATTTGCGCATGGTTATTGTTTTTGCTTGTTTTGCACATGCAATATGGTTTATGTTTAGCGTTGCACTTTTTGAATTTATCACGTGCACAGATTTAAGTTACCCCTCCATTATTTGCATTGAGTTATAAAGACTGATTTAATTTCTGTGAGCACTGTAAAAAAAAAAATGATACATTAGGTTTTGAAATACAGTATAGGCAAAGCATTTTAACATAGCAAGACAAAACTGTGATCAGACAGAAGGCAGATAAAACGCATATTAAACAATGCTGTAAATGGAAATCACTAATAAAACAAAAGTTACAAAAAAATTGAACCTGTCCAAATACATTACAACTGCTGTCAATTCAACAGTCTCATCCCTACAGGACATATAACTCACTAATTCACTGGAGTTGCAGAGGCAAAGGGCATTTTTCACACTGGCTAAAAGAGAATATATTAATATAGCAAGATTTATGCTGGCAGCATAAAAAGATGAAATAAGAAAGGATGTTATAAATGATGAAATCTGCCTTGGGGATCAATACAGAGAGGAAGCAAATGTAAATCATAAAAAATATCAGATTAAATGTGGCCAGGGCTGTGCAGCATATTGAAAATTCCACCAACTGCACTCTGTTGTACATATCACAACACTGAATCATCATAAATCCATTGTCATATGGAAAATAAACTTTCTGCAGAACAGTATAGTTGTTCTTGTCACTCAAACCTTTCCTTTGCATTGTTTACAGAAGCCGCTGCCAAATATGAACAATTCAGCTTATAAGCAACTCATTGATGTGTAATAAGTGAAAAGACTCTGCTGATCTGTCCCCAAATCTCCTGTCCCTCCACTGGGTGCCACCCAACTTGCCTTTCACATATTACAGAGGGGGTAAAACCAGTTTGGCAATCGCAGCCCAGATATCAAGGACATATTTGGCCTCCTCCAACAGTCATAACTCACTGCCCTCTAATTACTTTAACTACCAAGGGAGTGGTTAGAGATGGAGTAGGAGGCTTAGCTGGTAACTTTTGATTACAAAAAGCTTATCAGTAACAGGCATGTTCAGTCTGTGTTTTGGGGGTTAAGAAAGTTTCTGAAAATTTATGGAGCAGGTTATGAAGGTGCCACTTGCTGTTCTGGAAAAAATAAATAAATAGAACAACCGAAAAAAGGAACGTGTTGTGGAAATAAAAATGACAGGAAAAGCTCAGCAAAATACTGTTATCTCAACCCTCCCCACCCACTATCAAGTGTCACCTGCAAAGGTTCTATTGTGACTTTAAAGTCCAACTCTGAGCAAAATATTTTAACTAGAATAGGCTTGTTAAGGAGATCTTTACCCTAGCTTCATAGTCGTAAGCTACTGCCTTACTTCTGTCCATTATTAAAGTGAAATCTTGGTCCTGCTGGGTTGTACAGCTACCAATGAACTTTTGATTCACTGTGGAGATCACTGCTCCAGATCAGTTAGACACTGGCACTAGTATCAGGTCTCGGTACCCCAGCAACAAAGCCCCCTCCCCGGGTAATAAAATAAAGTTGCTCAAGGCTGTACTGAAGGACTACTTCCGCAAATATGAGCCTTACTTGATGTTATATACAGTATCTCACAAAAGTGAGTACACCCCTCACATTTTTGTAAATATTTTATTATAGCTTTTCATGTGACAACACTGAAGAAGTTACACTTTGCTACAATGTAAAGTAGTGAGTTTATTGCTTGTATAACAGTGTAAAATTTGCTTTCCCTCAAAATAACACAGCCATTAATGTCTAAACTGCTGCCAACAAAAGTGAGTACACCCCTAAGTGAAAATGTCCAAATTGGGCCCAATTAGCCATTTTCCCTCCCTGGTGTCATGTGACTCGTTAGTGTTACAAGGTCTCAGGTGTGAATGGGGAGCAGGTGTGTTAAATTTGGCGTTATCGCTCTCAATCTCTCATACTGGTCACTGGAAGTTAAACATGGCACCTCATGGCAAAGAACTCTCTGAGGATCAAAAAAAAAAAGAATTGTTGCTCTACATAAGGATGGCCTAGGCTATAAGAAGATTGCCAAGACCCTGAAACTGAGCTGCAGCACGATGGCCAAGACCATTCAGCGGTTTAACAGGGCAGGTTCCACTCAGGACAGGCCTCGCCAACCAAAGAAGTTGAGTGCACGTGCTCAGCATCATATTCAGAGGTTGTCTTTGGGAAATAGAAGTATGAGTGCTGCCAGTCTTGCTGCAGAGGTTGAAGGGGTGGGGGGGTCAGCCTGTCAGTGCTCAGGCCATACACCGCACGCTGCATCAAATTGGTCTACATGGCTGTCGTCCCAGAAGGAAGCCTCTTCTAAAGATGATCCACAAGAGAGCCCGCAAACAGTTTGCTGAAGACACGCAGACTAAGGACATGGATTACTGGAACCATGTCCTGTGGTCGGATGAGACCAAGATAAACTTATTTGGTTCAGATGGTGTCAAGCGTGTGTGGCGGCAACCAGGTGAAGAGCACAAAGACAAGTGTGTCTTGCCTACAGTCAAGCATGGTGGTGGGAGTGTCATGGTCTGGGGTTGCATGAGTGCTGCCAGGACTGGGGAGCTACAGTTCATTGAGGGAACCATGAATACCAACATGTACTGTGACATACTGAAGCAGAGCATCCCCTCCCTTCGGAGACTGGGTCGCAGGGTAGTATATTTCAACATGATAACAACCCCAAACACACCTCCAAGACGACCACTGCCTTGCTAAAGAAGCTGAGGGTAAAGGTGATGGACTGGCCAAGCATGTCTCCAGACCTAAACCCTATTGAGCATTTGTGAGGCATTCTCAAATGGAAGGTGGAAGAGCACAAGGTCTCTAATATCCACCAGCTCAGTGAAGTCGTCATGGAGGAGTGGAAGTGGACTACAGTGGCAACCTGTGAAGCTCTGGTGAACTCCATGCCCAAGAGGGTTAAAACAGTGTTGGAAAATAATGGTGGCCACTCAAAATATTGACACTTTGGGCCCAATTTGGACATTTTCACTTAGGGGTGTACCCCCATTTGTTGCCAAAGATGAGAAGTCTGAGGGATTATTTTGACAAAAGAGGAGGGAGCGCCATCTGAGAATTTCCTTATAACTAAGGATGAGCTCCGGCGTGTTCGCACAGCCCACATGCAGAGCCCGCCAGGAAGTCGGCACTGCGCTGCGCTAATCACAGGCAGTGAGACGTTTCCCGATCTCTGCAGACGCGCATCGGGAAATGTCTCACTGCCTGTGATTTGCGCAGCGCAGTGCCGACTTCCTGGTGGGCTCTGCACGTGGGCTGTGCGAACACGCCGGAGCTCATCTTTACTTCTAACAGACCAAATTTAAGGCCATATTGCTGGTGGATTTGATGCTGAATTGAAATCAACCTAGTCAAATATTATAGTCTTTTTTTGTTTTCTGTTCCCACGCATCCATATAAAGTTGATTTTAAAGCGGGGGTTCACCCACACCGCCAAAAAAAAAAAAATATTAAAAGCCAGCAGCTACAAATACTGCAGCTGCTGACTTTTAATACATTGCCACTTACCTGTCCCGGGGTCCAGCGATGTCGGCAGGGGACGCCGAGAACCCGCTGCGGCTTCACTTCCCGGTTCCCTACTGCGCATGCGCGAGTTGCGCTGCGCGTCCCTAGTGGTCCCCGCTCTCTGCTGGGAGCTGTGTGTTCACAGCAAACAGCGCGGTCGGGACAGGAAGAAGCATAGACTCCCATGGGAGTCTATGCCGGAAGTAGGTGCAAATACCTGTCTTTGACAGGTATCTGCACCCCCCTCCCCCCTGAAAGGTGCCAAATGTGACACCGGAGGGGGGGAGGGTTCCGAAAAGCGGAAGTTCCATTTTTGTGTGGAACACCGCTTTAAGTAGAGAATCTTAAAAGCAGTGAAAGTAGTAACAATGTCCATGAAGAATTTGAGCAAATTAGGAAAATAAGTGTGAATGACCATGTTAGAAATTCCCAATACATATTGAAAATGATTAAATCCACAAAAAAAAGCTAAATGCTAAATAGTTACACCATCGAGTTTGGAAGAGAACCGTAGCCATACAGAAGGGACAGAAGGGATATTATTAAAGTGGTTGTAAAGTCACTCTATGTAATTAGTAGAATCCCCTCTGTTTCCGTATATGCAGCTACATTGCACAGTGCCTTTGTTATATAAAAATTATGCAGTGCAATACCTTAAATCACAGTGCGGCTGTGAATTAACAGCTGACAGGCAGGGAGGGAGGAGGGGAGAAGAGGGGAAGACTGCAGGCTGGCTCTCACAGTGGGCAAACTGACAGCTCCTCTCGCCACTCCAGCTGGATACACTATCTTTGGACAGACATCCGATTACCGGACACATCATCACGGCCATTCATGGCAGCCCCCTGCACGGATCCTAGGCTCAACTCGCTCCTTCTAACAGTCTGCTTTCTTCCGACTTATACTTGGACTACCCATCCACCGCAAACTCATTTGCCCCCACCCACTTGTGAGTGCTATTTTTGTTTACATTTGATTTTTCTCCTTAACAAATTGTACTACACCATGCCGACTTGGTGCTTTTTTCCCTTCCCCTATGACAGAGGCACGTAAACTGACCACGGTATGAAGGCTCAGCAGCCATGATTACTGTGGTCAGCACAGACAGGGAGACACAGCAACAGGCAGGATCAATCAGGTTTTTTTTACAGCACAGAGAGGGATAAATGACTCTGCACAAGCACTATGCTGTATAACAAGTTTTAAAGGAACAGGAATTTTTTAGGTTTTACAACCACTTTAACTGTATGTCATGGCTCTGTCGTGGGTACCTAAATATGAGTGAAAATGAAAAACACCACTTAACTGTGCTGCAATAAAACATGCCTAAAAAAACACTGCTGGTGAAGTGTAACTAATAACACAAAAAAATAAAGTTCCCAAACCTCATGGCCCTTAAGCTCAAATGGACTACCCTAAAAGTAAACATGGTTAGCTGTGCTCTCTGATTACAATTCCTTCTTACTTTGCGAACCACATGTCATGAGCACATCCTATGTTAATCTTTTATTTAAAAAAAGAAAGATATCATATTATTAGTAAAAAAAATGAATAACAAAAAAAGATATAAAAAGATAAAACATTTTCATCAAGAATACAATAAAACAGACCTAAAAACGACATAGTTCCTTTTCACCAGCTATTCCTAAATTGTATGGACAGCTTAGTGATCAGAATGGTACCAGCTGATTTGAGTAAAGCCAACAGTGGTACCGATATTTAAAAAAGAGCAGCGACATAAACTGTACCTGGAAACTACAGACCAGTCAGCCTAACATTGAAAGTATGTAAACTATTGTAGGGGATGGTAAGGGAATATATCCACAAATTTGCTGATGAAAATAGTATCATTAGTAGTGATCAGCATGGATTTATGAAAGACAGTTCTTGCCAGACCAATTTGTTAACATTCTAACATTTAGACAAAGGAAGGCCCGTGGATGTGGTGTATCTGGATTTTGGAAAAGCATTTCATACAGTTCTCAATAAACACTTCAATTTACAAATAGAGGTCTGTTGGCATGGACCTTTGAGTATGTACCTGGATAGAAAACTGGTTACAGGGGTGTATCCAAAGGGCAGTAATAAATAGCGTGTGCTCAGAATGATCTGGAGTGGTAAGTGGGGTCCCCCCAGGCTCTGCCCTGGGATCATTTCTGTTTAATTTATTCATAACTGAAATAGGAGTAGGCATAAATAGCTCAATCTCAGTGTTTGCTGGCAATACAAAGCTAAGCAGGGCAATAACTATTTTACAACAGGATATCGAAGCTTTACAGTGGGCAGCTACATGGCAAATGAGGTTTAATGTTGAAAAATGTCAAGTAATGCACTTGGGGGCTAAAAATATGAATGCAAGTTGCTTAGCAGGGTGAGAACCTTTGGAAGAATACAGGATGGAAAAAGATCTGGTAGTCCTAGTAGATCACAGGCTCAGCAATGGCATGCAATGCAAAGCTGCAGCAAGCAAAGCAAAGCAGAATATTAGCATGCATTTCTACCACTTTACAAAACTCTGATCCGGCAGCATCTTGAGTATGTCGTCCAGTTCTGGTCAGCAGTCCTCAGAAATGATATGTTGGAACTGGACAGAGTCCAAAGGGCAACAAAACTAGTAAGGAGACTGGAGGACCTCAGTTACGAGGAATGACTACAAGCATTAAACTTATTCCCTCTGGAGGAGAAATGCTTGAGAGAAGATATGATAGTGATATACAAATACAGTAACTCAATGGTGATTGTAGCATAAGGAAAATCTATTCAGTTTCAGGTAGCTTAAGACACGCGGCCACTCTTGGGAGAGAAGTGGTTTAACCTTAAACTGCATAGGGGGGTTCTTTACTGTCAGAGTGGTAAGGCTGTGGAACTCAGCAGTGTCAGCAGAAAGTGTTGATAGTTTCAAAAAAACTCTTAGAAGGGGATTTTAGGGTGTACTATACACATGGATAAGGGAAATGGTATTCACATAAACACACACATACACTCCCACACAGGTTGAATTGGATGGACCGATGTCTTTATGCAACCTTACTAACTATGTAACGTTGAATTACTAGCATTGCTTTTTCTAAATGCAATGTATCTGGCCATGAAGTCCCCCACTCTACATCACTGTCTCTGCATTAAGATTTTTATAGCATGCATCACCAGTTACTTTTTTGGAGTAAGGGTGGAGATTGCCTATAGTATTTTAGCCAATAATCTATTGTATAATAACCCTGTGTAGTACGAATCTAAGTGTTGGGACCGCAAGTTATTATGGATGTGTTGATCCTAGATATTTATTCTAGGTCAGATGAAGAAAATAGGTTTTGTGGTCAGATAGTTTTATAATACTAAACTTCTGTCTAGCATTTGTAGTTTTTATTGGGCCAACTCAAGACCCACAGTTCAACTGCCTCCAAAGTATGATGGTATTGGACACATTTAAAGTGGAGTTCCACCCACTTTTACAACTCTTCAGCATCCCTCACTAAACTGCGCACTGTAAACGAATTGGATATTTTTTTAAAAAATTTTCTCAGCACCTACTGTATATCTGTTTTATTCATTTTTCACTTCCTCCTCCCTGGCCGTCGCCCATCGCATCATTTCCTGTTTGCAATGCCTTCTGGGAAGAGGCGGCAACTTCCTCTGACACTGCTGTTGCTATGGAAACCTGACCTGAAACCTATTACACTGCTTGTGCTGCACTGAGCATGTGCGTGATCTGCAAGGATGAGATCCAGGAAGAAATACAGTCTGGCTTCAGATGCCCACACTTAAGATGGCCACGGCCTGCTGTAAGTTTATAAAATAACAAACTACTGCTATAAACTAACAAAATAGACCTTAGTTTACAGACTAACTTTACTAGAATACATTAAGCTTGTGCATTATAGGGGTATTTTTATTTAAAAAAACTTTAACTTTAAACAGTTTTCATCTAAACACATTCTACCATAAAGTCCTGTCTCTAACCTTGGTGGAAACTATTCAGTGCATTGTGCACTTATGGCTGTGGCTTCATTTGATGAGCTACATTGTACAATATTGCATAAAGGAAGGCAAAGCCATTATACTAATGGAAATGAGTCGTTCAAAAAACATCCTGAAATGTGTCACTGTTTGAAAAATCTGATCATGTACTAACTCAGTGTGAGAAAATCAGCTTAAGCACTGTTGAAAGGGAACATTAGAGGTAATCAGGAAATGTCATTCACACTTGTAATGATTTCTAGATTATGTTATGAAGTACCAGCTTAATACTGGCTCTTTTATTTCACATATTTAAAAGGTGCAAAACAGAACAAGGTCATTACTACATCGCATAATTAAAAATAATTTGCATTTCAATGACAAACCCGGGGAGGGGTTCCACAGTACTGGCATCGCTATAGTACAGTAATAAAAATTGTATATGAAATGTATGAATTCAGAGCTATGATATATTATATATCTTCAGAACATACATGTTCTGAATTTAATAAATGTCATTGTAGAACTTTTCACACAAATGTGATGCTAGAATGACCACAATCCATACTTCATCAACACATATTGTACATGCACCAGGCTGATAAAGAATTGTATTTATTACAGGTACCGCCAATTACGCAGAACTGTATATATATATATATTTATTTTGTTAATAAACCAGTAAGGCTTGAGCCACACTAGAGGCCGATATATCAGCCGATATTTGGCCTTTTTGAGGAAATCAGCATCGGACGATTATTATGCTAATTAGGCCTATTACCACAGCGGTCCGGCTGCTACACTATACCCGGCCTGCGATCGTTCTGGCCCTGAGACTCCTGACTGTCCTCTGTTATAATAAAAAAATCAGCAATACAGCCCTGACCTCATAAGAGCGGCACTCAGGAGACTTGACACTCGCTGCCTCTCTCCTCCTCCCGACTGATGTCATTCTCGGCCCCGCCCGCTGCACTTGTTGGATGAGGAGAGGAGAGAGACGGCATCCGGTGAGTCAAGTGCAGCGCTAGACTTAAAGAGGTATATATCAAACTATTTATTTATAATAAGAAAATTCATATATATATATCTATAGATATATATAGATATATATATCTATATATATATATGACACTTTACAGCTACCTCTCTGTAATGCACCCCCTCCTCCACAGCCACCTCTCTGATATGCTTGCTCTAGCTACATTCCAACCAGTGTGTGTGTGCAGATCTGCCACTCACGGCCGACTGGTCTATCCAATTTGCATATTTTTGAACCTTTTTGGCCTTGCAGCACAACTAGCAGTATTGGTCCAGTGATCACGGTGGGACTGGCTCTCACACCCCTATTGAACTAATGATAAATAGCATTCCAAGTCATTGAAAGTGTACTCACTACTGGAGCTGCACGATTAATCGTACATAGAATCACGATTTCGATTCACCCCCCCCCCCCCCCCCCCCGCGATCTACAGTCTGGATTATCTCGATTTTTTTTTAATAGCCTGAACAGGCTGATCGGAGGAGAAGCCGCCGGGAACCAGCGTTTTGAAAATGGCGCCGCAGGCGCCGAAGTACACAGAGCCGGTCCTCGGCTCTTTCCGGCGGCTCTCGTTTACTTTCGGCTCCACTCGTAGTCCCGAGCGGAACTATCCGAACCTACTCGGATAGCTCCGCTCGGGACTACGAGTGGAGCCGAAATTGAACGAGAGCCACCGGAAAGAGCCGAGGACCGGCTCTGTGTACTTCGGCGCCGGCGGCGCCATTTTCAAATCGCGGTCGGCGATTTTGAAGCCCTGGAAGCAAGTACAGGGGATCCAAGGCTGCACTGGGGCAAGGCTGCACTGGGGAAGGCTGCACTGGGGAAGGCTGCACTGGGGAAGGCTGCACTGGGGAAGGCTGCACTGGGGAAGGCTGCACTGGGGAAGGCTGCACTGATATGGCTGCACTGATATGGCTGCACTGACAAGGCCTTATCTTTAAAATAAAATTATTTTTTTGAGAATCGTGAGAGAATCGTGATCTTTATTCCAAGCAAAAGAATCGTGATTCTCATTTTTCCCAGAATCGTGCAGCTCTACTCACTACTCGCCCGTCACATATACATCTATGTGACCATTAGATTGCAATTGGGTCTAGGAATGGCATCTTTTTTTAACCAGAGTTCGTCTTTGTTCTGGTCCTGTCTTGTTATGCACCTCCCCTCCTCCACAGCCACCTCTCTGTAGTGTACCCCGTACCCCCCCTCCTCCACAGCCACCTCTCTGTGCCCACCCTCTCCTCCACAGCCACCTCTCTGTACCCTCCTCCTCCACAGCCGCCTCTCTGTAGTGCACCCCCTCTCCTCCACAGCCACCTCTCTGTACCCCCTCCTTCACAAAGCCACCTCTCTGTACCCCCTCTCCTCCACAGCCACCTGCGGGTGAAGAAGAGAATCAGGGACCGGAACTGAAGCTAAATGCCTTAAACTAAAGATAATGTGCACTTTTCTATTGCTTACAAACTTACCTCAGTAATGGCCATTATCTATTGCTGTTGATTAATTCTAAAAGTTTTGATTACCCCACCTATTTTTGTGTATTTTTAAGATATATGGTTGTTTCTTATCTAAATTACATACAAGTGCACTGATTAGAGGCTTGTTGTGTACTTCTGTTGTTTAATAAATACTTAATTTAAGCAATTTTCTGTATCCCTTCTTTATTATTTAACTTAACTGTTAGATTTTATGAGATGAAGGGGAAAAAAAAAAAAAAAAACAGGGGGAAAAAAAAAAAAATTGGCCTAAAATATCAGCCGCAAAAATTGGCATCATATAATCGGCCGCCCCGATTGCTAAATATCGCCATCGGCTGCCCCGATTTCTAAATATCGGCATTGGCAACTTTGATGAGATTTAAAGTGCGACTTTGAATATTCTATGGGGCCTGGTTACAATGTAAATCGCACCAAAGAAGTGCAGGAACCTTTTCCAATATCTCAGCATTCTGAGTCGCATTGATTAGAACAGGCACCACTAAGAACAATGAGATTTCCCTTTCCATGTGATTCAGAAGTCACACTAGTGTGAACCGGGCCTTATAGTGCCTTGCAAAAGGCTTTTTACCTATTTTGTTACACTACAGCCTTTAGTTCAATGTTTTTTTAAACTGAATTATATGTGATGGATCAGAACACAATAGTTAAGTTGGTAAAGTAAAATTAGAAAAATATATACATAAATACATATTTTTCAGAAATAAAAAACTAATAATTAGCATGTCCGTATGTATTTACCCCCTTCGTTATGAAGCCCATAAAAAGCTCTGGTGCAACCAATTACCTTCAGAAGCATAATTAGTGAAATGATGTACACCAGAGTGCAATCTAAGTGTCACATGATCTGTCATTACATATACACACCTTTTTGAAAGGCCCCAGAGGCTGCAACACCTAAGCAAGAGGCACCACTAACCAAACACTGCCATGAAGACCAAGGAACTCTCCAAACAAGTAAGGGACAATGTTGTTGAGAAGTACAAATCAGGGTTAGGTTATAAAAAAAATACCCAAATCTTTGATGATCCCTAGGAGCACCATCAAATCTATCATAACCAAATGGAAAGAACATGGCACAACAGCAAACCTGCCAAGAGACGGCCGCACACCAAAACTCATGGACGGGGCAAGGAGGGCATTAATACCTGGTGGTGACTAGTGGTGGGCATCCCTGGTGGTCCTGGTGGCGTCCCTGGTGGTCCAGTGTGGGCATCCGCAGGGTGGGCTGCTGCTGATAATCAATCAGCACAGACCCCCCCCCGTCAGAAGAGCAGACGATCGGCTCTCCTCTACTCGCATCTGACGCGAGTGAGGAAAAGCCGATCAACGGCTCTTCCTGTTTACATCGTGATCAGCCATGATTGGACATGGCTGATCACGTGGTAAAGAGTCTCCGTCAGAGACTCTTTATCTAGATCAGAGTTGGGGTGTGTCAAATTGACACACCGCAACAACGATCGCCGTGATGCGCGCCCCCGGGGGAGCGCATCGGCTTGTTATCCTGAAAGACGTCATCTGACGTCCGGTCAGGATAACACAACCACTTTGCCGTCATTTTGCTATATGGCGGGCGGCAAGTGGTTAAAAGGGATGTGTGGCAGAGCATGAGATCATTAGAAATTCAATCATTTGCAAGAGATACTGTAGTGCCATTTCCACATTTACAAACAAAACAAAAGAAAAGAGTTTTCTAGTTAAAAATAACAAACATGTTATACTTGCCTGCTCTGTGAAGTGGATTTGCACAGAGCAGCCCAGATTCACCTCTTCTTGGGTCCCTCTTTGGCACTCCTGGCCCCTCCTTCCTGTTGAGTGCCCCCACGGCAAGCAGCTTGCTATTGGGGGAACCTGAGCCGAGCCACAGCTCCCTGTGTCCATTCAGATACGGTGCCGTGACCTGGCCCCATCCCCTTAATCTCCTCATTGGCTGACTGACTTTGATGTCTCAACCATTTAGGAGGGGAGTCCCGGTGTCTTGCCGAGAAAGTTCCCTCGGCGGATAAGTTCCCCCCTGTACTGCGCAAGCGCTGCGCTTGCGCAGTACGAATGACCAGGAGCCGCCGAAAACAGCCAAAGTTGAAAATCTTCATTCAGCTGTACACGGCGCCTGCGCCCTAGGTCCAGGCTGAAGCACCACCATCCAAGTGGACCTAGAGGGGGAATAAAAAAGTGCCGAGCGAAGCGAGGCCGCGCCCGAAGCGTGGCGAGCGAAGTGAGCCCGCGAGGGGCCCCCTTACAGGCGCCGTGAACAGCTGATTTCTTCTGTATTTCACTTCAGCTATTTCTGCCGGCTCCTTCTGCGCAGGTGCTGCACCTGCGCAGTAGATGGGGGTCCTTATCCGCCGAGAGGAACTTTCTCGGCAGAACACCGGGAAGCCGAGACAATCCTGCAACATTGCTGGATCTAGAGGGACCTCAGGTAAGTATTAGGGGGCTGATGCACACAGAAGGCTTTTTATCAATGCATAGAATGCATTAAGATAAAAAACCTTCTGCCTTTACAATCACTTTAAGGTTCCCAGTTATATACAGAACAACTAATTTGCCAGATTAGGCCATTTTACTACTCAAAAATACTTTGACAGTCAACTGTTTGACACTGATTGGGTACTGAGCAGACATGAATAGAAAATTCAGTTGTACAAGGACTGTTTCTACTAGCATTATGCAGTCAATATAAGATGATGACCACTGTATGTCATGTAATAAGGATGATCTGCTAGTTGGATATTTTTGATTAAAGTCATAAAGCTGCTCATTTGATTTTTAAGTAAAGGAACACATTCAGCAGGTTCATAAAAAATTGGCGGATAGTTATAGTAATTGTAAAACTAGCCATCGATATAATGACAAAAAGCCAATTTACCACATCTTTTATAGGTATGCAAAGTTCATATTGTTTTGCGGATTGTTTGCTAGGATGCCATCACTCTAAACAAGCTGCTAGCAGGCTTCTTTAGGCCTCATGCAGACTGAACATTTTACTAACACTCCTTTCCTCCTCGCAGCAAACTTTTAGCAGAAAAAAAACGCTTGAGGCTTGTAAACTTGTGTATCGCGTTTAGGCACCTCAGGTGCCTGGGCTTAATTCATTTCATTGGACAGAATAAGCATTTATTCTGGGCATTGAAATGAATTAATGCTCAAGCGCTAAATGCACCTAGGCACGTTAAGGTGGGAGTTTTTTCTGCCAAATCTCTGCTGTTCCTGTAGGGTTTTTTTCAGCTACTAAGCACCCCTGCCTCTAAACTCCTCAAAATGCCTGTGTGTGCATGGACACTTAGCCTAACATGGGAGTTTAGGGGCAGGACAAAAAAAGCCAAATGCCCCTAGGAGCAGCAGAAAAAACGTCCAGTGGGCATGAGGCCTTAAGCATCACGTGATGCTGAAGCTTACTGAAACCTGCTAGAAAGGACAATACTACTCCTGTTAAGATCTGTGTTTAGCATTCCCAAACTGCTGCTAAATGGTACATTAAAGGCTTCAACAAAGCTTCTGAAAACCGTATGAATGCTTAACAAAAGATTGCTGTACATACACTCTTCTCTATTACAAGCTAAACACCATGTGAACAAGGACTTGGGGTGGAAATCCAGATACTTTTGTGATGAAGCTTGTGGAAGCATACTACATTTATTTGATCATTTGATTTTACAGCCACCCCAGTATATCTATGCCAGAACCAGCTTACGGGTATATATCTTACTTAAACAAAACTAACTATCATTCCTTTTCCAATTCCAGGAGGCATCACTGCTGCAGTTATCTACTAGAAATCAATCAAATAATTAATGAGCATTTTAGTGAGCAGCACAAAAAGTACTTACATGGTATTGTTCTTAAGTAGAGGTTATCTCTGATAACTTGTTGTAGTTTGTGATCTATGGATCCCTTCTGGAACTGAAGGCTAAGATAGTGCCGAAGGTCTTTATTGATAACTTTACCTGCAACACAGAAAACAATGACCATCAGACAATTTTAAAATCAAATTTAATGTGTTACACAGCATTCTATGCATTTAAAATGTATATGCTTTTTTAGTTGTTTTAAAATATAGACATTTATTATTGGCCCTCTGTGTCCTATTGGTGAGGTTTTCCTTGATTTCCTGCCCTGGAGATGCATTGGTTAGCATGATGAAATTTGCCCATAGGGAGGAGAGTTACCCCTGTAAACAGTAGTTACCTTAAGAAGTATCCCCATTAAAAGATATTAACTCCATTACTGTTCCAGTGGCAAGTGTAACATTTTTGATTTCCCATCAGTTTGTTTTGGTGACAATGTTCAAAAGAGCAAACAGAAGAGCCAATCTTCTCAGTGGAGACACAGACAGCAGTAAAAAAAAATAGAACAGGTCTTACCCTAACCCTTCCATACTCTATTCAAAGTTATGGTTATACATAACACTTTAAACCTTTCCCACCGGCCACACGCACCTATGCAGCCTCTCCACGGGTGGGCTTTAGCACTGAGAGGCCGCATATATGCGGCCCTATGTAAACACAAAACTGTGCTGAGACCAAGCGCCCTGCGCCTCCCTGCACAGTCACTGGTGGGGACCGAAAAGCCTCCGATGCATACTTGCGATCAAGAGCTTTTCAATCATGTGACTCACATGACCCGAATGCCCGCCTCCCGGTATCTCGAAGTTCTTAAAAGGCCGGGAGGTGGCAGCGGGAGGGGGTTAAGCCCATAAACCGTTGAAAATTAAATGTACAGTAGGTGACTGTGATATTGTGTCAATCTCCCCGCTGTTATCGTCGAAATTTGACACCTGCGAGCCCCGTCGCGGGAGCCAGCGCCGAGTTGGCTCACTCATCGCGAAAGGAAAACTGTTTTTTCCTTTCACGATGAGCGACAGGCATTGCTGACAGGTGTCTCGTATGAATTATGAGGGGGAACGCTGTGCCAAATTTTAAATAAAAAAACGGCATGCGTTCCCCCTCCAGGGGCATACCAGGCCCTTAGGTCTGCTATAGGGCTGGGCGATTTTTCAAAAAAAAAAAAAAAAAATCTGCAATTTTCTTAAAAAAAACCTTGATTCGCGATTCGAATCAAGTTTGTTTTTTTGGACACCGCACCTGTCCTGAGGAGCTGTGGGCAGGAGTTTTTAGGCGAGGCCATGGGGGCCTCCCGCCCCCCACCCTATGTGAATGAGTATGGGGTACATCGTACCCCTACCCATTCACCTGGGGGAAGAAAAGTGTCAATAAAAAAGCACACTAGACAGGTTTTTAAAGTCATTTATTAGGCAGCTCCGGGGGTCTTCTTCCGACTTCGGGGGTCTTCTTCCGACTTCGGGGGTCTTCTTCCGACTTAGTGCACAGAGCTGAGTGCAATCTGAGAGCTGATAGGAGGAAAGTAACCGCCCCCCCCCCTCCATTTAAAAGCTTAGAGAAACAGAGCTGCTCCCAGGAGGCTAAGGTATCAACCTAATCTATTAGGATTGAGTCATGCAGATAGCAGAGAGAGGAACCAGACTTGGTGCTTTGGATTCAGGTTAGTACACACTATAGTGAGATGTATTTTGTTCAGTTTTCATGTCTGAGGTTTACAACCACTTTAGGTGTTTGAGAAAACAAGAACATAACAATCCTGTAGTCTGCTCTGTCCTGTCTAGGGCAATATAACTGGATAACTTATTAGTTGGGTTTTGCAGTGTGGAAAACCAGAACGCTCATATTTCACCAATTTAAATATCAGTATAATAAAAGGGCAAAGACATTAAAACTGACACTGGCAAATCAAATTTCCAGAAGTTACGGTATGCAATTTATAGCACTAAACACACACCTTAAAGCTCCAGACTAGCTGGATAATCCACAGTCAATGCTCATTGTGGCCATTGTCTGATTTCCCAATCCAATGTCAGCATACAATACACCAAGAATTTACAGACAGTTTTATTCAAACAATACCTATCTCTGAAAACAATTGACCTGTAAACTACGAAATAATGAAAAATAAAATATAAAAAATAAAGAGGGGCAAATATAATATGACAACAAAGACAGACAATCTGATTAAGCTGAAAATAGTTTTTCAGTTTTATAAATCTTTTGTCTGCATTTTAATTGGCAAGTCATAACTTATCTATGAAAAGGTCTCTCTATGGAGTTTAAATGGCTTCTTATCCAAGGTCGGTTGAGAAAAAAAAAAAAAAATGTTTTGTGCATGCAATTGGCAAATGGGTGACGCATATAACTCATCAGCACTTGAGCACTGCTGCATTGCATAACTTACTATATACCCAAGGCCAACTTCACGTCTATGCATTGTACTAATGTGCAGTAATACTTGAGTTGTACTGCAAATAAACACAATGCATGGTAAAGCATGCCACTCTGTGCAGTGTGTTGCTGTGCCATCCATTAGAATATCACCCCACAGCACAGATACAGAAGGTGCTCATGGAGTCGTGCTGCAGTACACAAAAAGTCATATACCAAGCTTGCATATCCCAGCGACATCCACACATGTAGGACACCCAACATTAGATTATTTATTCTTCCAAAGCAAATACACTTTTGCAAACTGGTACTGACTAGTATTCCAATGTTTCTCTTCGCCATCACTCAGCTAATGTGACCCCAATGCCATTGGTCAATAGAACGCCGACAGCTAGAAGGTTGTAATGTTTCACAAGAAAATCTGTGGCTTTGTGTAACTAAAAGGTAGGCTTCATCCAAATGCTGCCTTGTATACACTTTTTGGGCAATTTTTAGGCATTTTGCCAAGGCACCTCTGAAGAAACCTCAAGGCACTCTGGTTGAAAAAGGCTGCATTAAATAAAGCCCATTACTGGTCATCACTGACCTCTATAGCTGCAGGTACTGAGGAGCAATTCATCCTCAAATTTCAAAACAGAGATACTCAGTTTGGATTGTAGCTCAGAGCACCTGCTTTTTGTTTACATAATAAAAGTCAACACAGAGAGAAGCTGAAGCCTCAGTGACTGCCCTGACCTTTAAGTGCAGGTTCAAACTTGTACTATGTCGGACATTGCATGTGATTCGCACCGCACTGGTGTGCAGATCACATGCGATGTCTGCGTGATGCGAAATCGCATCGCATTCAGACCAAGATCGTGCAGGACCCTTTATTTTGTCTGCACCAGAATCGGATCGCATGGGTGCGGACACCCATGCGATTTGATTTCTGTCCGAATTCACAGTTCGCACTGCGATATGCGAACCGATCTGGGGGTGTCATTAACTTAAAGCTGAACTTCAGGATTGTTTTTATTTGGAGCATCACTTCATAATGTACATAAACAATGGGGTATCAAAGAACTGCCAACATCACTTCCCCTCACTGCTCAGTGCTGCTGGAACAAACTACAATTCCCATCATGCATCGGGAATTGTAGTGGTCAAAGCGTGTGAATGTGGGTGCAATTGTGACCAGGTGAATAGCAGTGATAGACAGGAATCTCCTGGCCTGTCAATCATGCTGTTGTGTTATGGTGGAAGGTACAGACCAGGAGTTTCCTGGCTAATTAATCAAATTCAGCTGTGTTAGTGGGCAGGGCAGACAGGAGACTAATGCTGGCCATACACTATACAGAAAATCGGCCGAACCCATTTTCGAAAAACGAACGTTCGACCGTGACCGCAAACGATCGTGCCATCATATAATGACCGATAAATTGTTCAGTGGACATGAATAAATAATTTTGTGTTTGTTTTTTTACATATACCTAGTGCAGACAGTTCGGACGGGAAACACATTAACCTTGCAATTTATCGTACGTTCGGCAGAAATTTACCAAACTTCCCGTTCGTTTTTTTACCACAAAACGATTATCGATTTGTGCCCATTAACTTGCCGAAAAACGAACGAAGTGTCTATACTATATATATATACTAATATATATACTAATATTAGTATACTAATATACTAATATATATTTTTCGTATAGTGTATGGCCAGCATAAGGCTGGCCATACATGGTCGAATTTCGAAAGAGTTTTCTTTTGAAAATCAGAAAATTTGTGCGTTTTGTGATCCAATGGTGCCACCATTGATTTCGAAATTCAGCCAACCAAGCCTTCAATTTCACCTCCTGTTGCTATAGAAAATAATTTTCTTTCCGGGAATTTTATTTTCTTGCACATGCGCATATCTTTTTCGATTACATTTCTCGCACGATTTCCCCATCATTAATTAGAATATCGTTCGTTTTTCAAAAAATTTCCAACATGTCCGATTACTCAAATTTGATTGCCGCACGAAAATCGGCTGTTGCTGCAGCCCACTAATGGTGCGACATACGAAGGAAGATTCTTAGATACGATTTTCGAAAGAAAATTCTTTCGAAATTCGACCCATGTATTGCCTGCCCAAGCCACACAGTGACCCTATATTCAGTGGCTCTTTTACTACGTTGCCACTGGTGAAAACAGAAATACAAATTAATTTAATGAATTACACCAGAGTCCCTGCAACTACAGAGGTCAGTGAGGTTAGAAGATAATTTTACTGTTTGGCAAGAATATGTAAATGGTTGAATGCCCAAACCTAGTCACAGATTTACTTTAAGTTAATCAATGCACAGGGATATGTATTATATGGTGTTTTAGGTTGACATAGATCTCACAGCATACATACAGATTGTTATGAACAACATTGAAGGAGCAGATAGATGCAGTACACATGAAGAGGCAGTTAAGTCACTACAAAATGTCAACTGTACTACAATGAAGTGCTCATAAGTGTGGACCAAGCCTCAGAAAAGCTAATTTAGTGAGAACCTGTTGGGTGGACAAAATAAATTGCTGCAGATATAATGTTCAGGCTCCTAGAGGTGCCTGCACATAATAGCACCCCCAAAACCTTCTTGCTACGTGCAATTAGGTTGGACTTGAGTCTTTTTTCAACCTCACCTACTATGTAACTTTGCAATTCTCAGGACATTCCCATAGGCAAAAATTGAGTACCTCCTAATGTCTGGTGCTGACCCTATTTCCTGCACATTTCTACTGGCCAGAGAGCCTGCTCATCTCTTGAAGTGTCCTAACTTTGCCCGTCATAGCCATAGCCTGAGTTTCAGACATTTTAAGAAGATTTTAAAAGCCACTGCAGGTATGAATAGGCACCACTAGGTTCCTGCAGCAGTCCTGTCTTTCTGACTACTATAGCAAGCTTGGATTTTCTTCCATGTCCACCCATTATCTTTGCCACTGCCATATCTAATAGCTTAAGAAACATGTCTGCTTCCACCTGCAGCCTATAATCTTATTACAGCAGGTCTGCACTACGCGAAAGACCCGCTTTTTTTATTGCTCCACTAAGCCAGTCCCCCAAGTTCATGTGCCAAGGATAAGGATCCCCACTCACAAGAGTAACAAGAACCAATGCAGAGACTGAGCACAGAACTCTTAGGCTCCATGCAAACTAGCTTAATAAAATTTGCTTCTACAGTAATTTTGTGTTCTGCCTGTAGAAGCAGCTCAATGTTATCCTATGTGTCCATGCACATTAGGACGTTTACAGGCATATTTTGAGTTTAACGTTTAGAGGCAGGAAAAAAAAACCTTCTGGTTTGCGGTTCTGATTGGAGCTCACTGGCAAAAAAAACGTAAAACTCTTCTAAACTCGTCTGGACTTTGTACAAAAAATGTTCTATATGAGCGTTTTTTACTCCCAAGAGAACAAAAGATTTTTTTTAAGCCCAATGTGCATGGAGCCTAAGAAATAAAACATGGCAAGTCTGCCTTCACCTACCAAAACAGGTGCCCCACATATACATTAATGCTATTATGTTGAATACACCATTGTCAAATACACTACATTTCTTTACACATCGACTGCATGATATTTTGATATAGATTACATCATGGACACGTCCACGCCTTTTTTTCATTAATCTGAGACAGTATGAATTTGTATATATCGCACTGACCCCGCCGTCAATAACACAAATGTGTGTATACCCTTAACCACTTATACGTCGGTACTTTGAAGAGGGATATCGTTATGGCAGCAGCTAGCTGCCATAACCCCGCTATCCTCTTCTTCAGTGGGCAGTCCACTTTCAGATAAAAGATAACTTATCGGCGGCGGGAGAGGGGGCCCCCCCTCCCGCCGTGCTCCGGTGCCCTTTGCCGCTTACCGGAGCCGTCGGTAGCAGCGGAGGCGATCGAGTTCTTCTCCAGTTAGGTATGCCATTGCAGGGCGGAAGCGTCACTTGCACCCATAGCTCTTAAAGGGACATTTTTTTTTTTTATTAAATGACATTTTTATGTTATGTTTTTATTGCATTTTAGTGTAAATATGAGACCCGAGGTCTTTTTTGACCCCAGATCTCATATTTAAGAGGTCCTGGCATGCTTTTTTTCTATTACAAGGGCAGTTTACATTCCTTGTAATAGGAATAAAAGTGACACAATTTTTTCTTTTTTTTTAAAGAACGGTGTAAAAATAAAAAATAAAAGGTAAAATAAATAAGAAAAAAAAAATGTAAACAGGCCCCATCCTGCTGAGCCCGCGTGCAGAAGCGAACGCATACATGAGTAGCGCCCGCATATGAAAACTGTGTTCAAATCACACGTGAGGTATCGCTACGATCGTTAGAGCGAGAGCAATAATTCTAGCCCTAGACCTCCTCTAACTCAAAACATGCAACCTGTACAATTTTTTTAAATGTCGCCTATGGAGATTTTTAAGGGTAAAAGTTTGTCGCCATTCCACGAGCGGGTGCAATTTTGAAGCGTATTAATTGGGTATCAATTTACTCCGAAAGAGGCTCAGTCCTTAAGTGGTTAATATCCAGACATCACGCTATGAAAGTTACAAAGGAGGGTGAGGTGTTACATTCACCTAAAGCATAAGAAAATCAGCTGCTCTGTGTGATAAAGTCATGACAAATAATAATGTTAAAATGCCAGACAATCTTTACATAAGCACAAAACAGCAGGACTGCAAGGTTATTCACTTTTTTTTTTTTTTTTAAAGGTAATTTAGCCATTTTCAAGTTTTCTTTTATATGTGATGTTGCCCTGCTTCCCTCTTCAGAGATTTAATGCAGAATCTTCCTATTGTATAAAATAAAGCCTCAAATCATTTGCACTGAATACAGCTCAGCTGAAGCTTTGTATATGGACCTATTTCTGGAACACAGGACTCCCAATGGGCTCCATTTGTCAGATAAGGTCAAGCAACTGAACATATGACAAACTTGCTGATAGCTGAATCATTGCTGAGTCTTTTGAATCTTTTGATGGTGGTCGTGAAAAAAAGATTTGAAAGGCATACCGAGAACCCAGATTATTTTGGAAGGTCTTGGCCCAATCTAGGAAGTCTGCAAAATCTGCAAATTAATATAAAAAAAAAAAAAGTTGAAAAGTATATTCCAAATTCCTGTTTTCAATAGTAGCAGTGCTTAATCTGAGCATGAACTAATAATAAAAAAAGGTCACGACTGTAAAAAGGGGATTAGTGCTTTTTTTTTTAACCCTTTAGTGACACAAAAGGTCATGGATGCATAGATGCCCAGGCGTTAGTTAACCCAGGGCTTGACAAATTTGCTTTAAATCTAGGAGCCAGCTAAAAAAGGCGCCAGATTTTTTTTGTTTTTTTTTAAACGAACAAAGCTTACGGGTAGAACATGTAACATGTTCCCGAAGGTGAACTTATCCTTTAACCCTTTCACAGCCAGAGCAGTTTTTCTAATTTTTTTGCACACGTTTAAGGCTGGGTTCACACTATTTTCAATTGAACGCGGCTTTCCCCGCATCCAATTTGCATGTCAGGAGCCTGTGACTGTCTCTCAATGGAGCCAGTTTACACAGCTCCAGGACGGCTGCAGAGCGAATTGCACAAGAGTCCGCCCTGGACCCCTGCTGTGAGCTGCTCCGCATGGCAGCATGGCTCTTGCGGCTCCTCCCCGCATTAGATAACTCCCTTGGAGAAGCGCTCTCCCGAGGGGGTTACCTTACAGGCTCGCTCCCAAGTCCGGCATTCGGTGTCCATAGAGGCCGCATGCATGCCCTGCCCCCCGGGTTATTGGATTTGATTGACAGCAGCGGGAGCCAATGGCTGTGCTGCCATCATACTATCCAATCAAGAGCTGGGAACCCGTGGAGAGAGGGATGGCGGGGACGTGCCGATGGAAATTTGAGGTTCAGGTAAGTAAAACGGGGGGCTGGTGGGCCGGTAACTGCCGGGTGTTTTTTCACCTTAATGCATAGAATGCATTAAAGCAGAGTTCTGCTTAAACAAAAAAAATTTAAGTCAACAGCTACAAATACTGCAGCTGCTGACTTTTAATAAATCGGACACTTACCTGTCCCAGGGTCCAGCAAAGTAGGGGAACGAAGCCCCGCTCGTCTCCACCTCCTCACTGCGGCGCGGGCATAGTCACTGTGGGCCCCCTGGCTGTGGCATGCACGAGCCGTGTGACGTGCATGAGACGTGTCCCAGATGATTGCTGAGAGGGAGGGGGAGAGGTGATCTCCCTTCCGGTGCCGCGGTGCGCTGGGAGGAAGTGGGAGCCGGAACCCTCTAAAAAGAGGGCATCCGCTCCCCTCCCCCCAAATGTGGCATGTCAGGGGGTCACCTTCTCTTAAAGCAGAAGTTCCATTTTTAGGTGGAAGTCCGCTTTAAGGTGAAAAACACGTACATTTACAACCCCTTTAATCTATTAATTTATTTATCAATTGGTTATTATGAGTCTGATAGTCATGTTAACAAGATTACATCTATTTAATATTTATTTTAAAAGGTTCACAAATAATCATTGGTCTAGGCACAGACACAAGGATTCATTTAATTATTTATATTGTGGTGAGGCCAGCGCTGTTTAGCCAATTTTCTACCATTTATATGTCCTCTTTCCAAGGTGGATAGTAAGCACAGCAGCGGCCCAAAATAATCAACCCACGTCACCAAGGCGCGAGTGTCACATAATCTACATTGTGTCACATGATATTACCGGAAAGGTCTAGAAAACACAAGCTTCCAGTAAAAAAACACATTAAAGCCGGGTTCCACTCAAATTTTTAACTTAATCTTACCCCCTCCAGTTAATTGCATAAATTTTCAAATGCCGCACGAAAAAAATTTTTATCGCTGTAATTACCTTTATATTGTACTTTATTGTGGCACTTCCTGTCTCTCCTCCCATGGGAGTAGGCGTGTTTATTGCCTTTCCCCAGCACCACACTATCTCCTGGGAGCTTAGTGTCAGGCTTCCCAAGATTCAGTGCGGAAACAATGATCATGCGTGTGAACAAGCTGTGAATGAACAGCATTCAACGCATCCAGGAAATCAATGCTTGTGGGCTTTACATGCCCACAAGCAAGATGGAAACAGCCAGCATCACATTTTTTAAGTTATTCTTCAGTACGAAAACAGAGAGGTGGAAATATTACACCCAAACTGTGAGGGATTAGCAAAATGTCTCAATGACCTAAAAAAAAAAAAAGATTGGTCGCCGGACTCCCGCTTTAAAAGATCATTTTAGAGGGCACAAAAATGCAATAAATGACCCAATTTTTTGGTCAAATTTAAAAGCCGAGGTTGCACCGAGGAAACAGAAACCCATCATGTCAAACCCTAAATTTGCATGTGTGAAATGACGTTAAATGGTGTGCAGCATTTGGGCGGCAGCCCCGGCCCCAAGAAGCAAATTTTTGTCGCTATTGCAACCTGGCGCCTAGGGTTTGCCGAGTTAACCTGACAATAACTTGGCCAATTTGCATACTTAAAAATGAGGACATACTGTATAAACTTTTTAACTTGGCATATTGTTTTTAAAAAAAGTTTAATTTTTTTCTATTGTAGAGGGAAAACTGTGCTAAGAAAAAAAAATTTTTCAATGCCATCTCATTGAACCCTATATCTTCCATGAGGTCACTATGCCATACCTAATATAATGATCCCATGATTGGAACCACTCTTATTAATTCAAAATGATCAACAGAGACTAGTGCTGTCCATGGCAGCCGAGATCGAGAGCCACCATTCGAGCAAAAGTGTTGGCTAGTGGCTTTCAATGGAAAGAGGTTTAGTAACCCAAGCCCAGCAAAGGGCATTGTGCTGTATAATGTTACTATACAGACTGTTGGTGTCAAAGGGTTAAATGAGTGAGACAGCCATAATTATTTTGTCATCTTACAAGATTAAAGTCTAGCTACAACCCAATTTTTTTTATTGATGTTTGCTAAAGCAGGAAAGTTTTAGATTCCTGTTCTGTGTGACAGCTGCCATCTGGACAGAAAATGAGGGGAAACCTGCCCAATGGAAACACAGAAAAGATAAATATTGACAGAGGTTCTAACTTTTGCCCATTCCTTGTCTTTATTGCAAGTTTCCGTAGGCCTTAGACAACCGACTTCAGGTAACAGTATACTGGGAATGTAGAAAATCAAATGAACACTAACATTTAGGCAACACTATAATTAACCACTTAAGGAAAATATAAGGCAGTATTTTACAGTTGCACGGGTCACATAAGTGCGTGATTAATTGTAATGTAGATAATACTGAAACCAGAAATAGGATGCATTAAAGCATCACTATAGGAAAAACGAGAAAATATACTTGGTGGAGAGGAACGGCCGTGGTGAATTCATGAATGGGTAGTTGTTAGCTCTACGCGTTTCGGGACCTTAAAGTCACTCGTCAGGAGCAAGACCGTGATAATCATCTAAGAATAAAAAATAAGGACATTGTGATAGTCTGAAAAATGAGTGGGCAAATGCAGGAAATGTGATACACCCCCTCACATCCATACATTTGTCCCAGATACTTACATGCGTGTGATCGCGCAAAAGGGAGAGCACAGCCGCGTGAGTCAAACCGGCCAAGAATGCCACATCCCGGAGCTGAGGGGGCCCGTCCAGGCAGCACAGAGCCAGCAGCGGCAACATCCCTAATTGGTGAAAGTGGAGAAGTGAGGAAGGAGTGAGGGTGAAGGGAAGAGAGGAATGGCCCCTGAAGGGGGACCTGCTGAAAGAAAAAGCTTATGAATGCAGTGCACTGGGGATGAGGGAGGGTATGAATGAAAAGTGAAGTGATGCAGAGTGAGAAAGAGTGGGAAACAGAGTGAAGAGGAAAAGTGGAGTGCTAGAAAGGAGCAAAGAAAAGTAAGAATTAGGAAAGAAAAGTAAAAGAGAGGGGGGGAAAGGGGGGGACAAGGAATAGAAAATGAGGGCGATAAGGTGAAAACAGTGTTACCTGTTGCACATTAGGTTGGACAAGAGAGCCAAAGAGAAAATGGTGTGGCGAGAAAAATGAGCACTATGGACACAAGTGCCGATCCCAATTAGGGGGGAAGCCCTGGCAGGGAGAGCCGTCCTAGACTTGCCTCCAATGTCATGCAATAGCAGGGTGGGGAGCAGGGGACACACCAGGTGCCTGGCCGCCAACAATTCCCAGCGTAACCAGCCTAGGGCGTCAACCCAGTCTCCCCACTGCTAAGAATGGTAAACATGCCAGCTGATTTATAGGCGCCTCGGAGGCGCCAAACAGCTGACACTGTAGACATGACGCTGACGAGCAGTGGGGGAAACCCCGCCCACCCCGTGTGAGAGGGGGTGGAGGGGAAGCCCACAGTGCGCGTCACAGCTCCAGGACGTGACAGGGGAGGCACAGGAAGAGACAAACAGTGGCCGGTGACCCCTGTGCGCAATCACACTGCAAGCAATGAAAAAAGACGTGAATTAAAATGTAAATTTGAGAAGAATAAATGAAAAAATAGAGCTTTGGGGTTAATTGTTCCAATTGTATGTGCAATGGGACCCACCCACTGCCCAGGGAGAATTGGAAATAGGTAGGGAAATAATATGAATGGCTGAGGAGCAGCCATAGCAAGTGCTGAGAATGTATTAATAGTGTATATATATATATATATATATATATATATATATATATATATATATATATATATATATATACTGCATAGAGTGAGTCATTAACAGTGGATGACTATAAAATATCAAACACCCCATCCAATGTTATTACAAAGTCTGTTCCACCCTAAAACAAAGTACATAAATGAGAATCACATGACCAGGTGATTCATTTGAGCTCACTTGTCTGCCAAATTCTGATAGAGGTATCATTGTTAGGATCCAGAGCTGACAAAATACCATAATTACAAGTAACTGACAATGTTCCATTTCCTCTGGTGGAGGACTCCAATAAAGGCACCTATCATCACCAACAAGATTTTGCACCAGCAAATTAAACAGACAGATTTTTCTAAAAACAGGAAACAATCACAATTCTATTGGTAAAAGAGGTCTTAGATTTATTTAGGCCCCAAAACACGTGGTCAAGTCAAGAAGTTACTTGGAATCCAAATAAAAATAAATAAATACAATAGAATTAAAGCGGTAGTAAACCGCATCCAAAAAAACAGGCCCCGAGCAGTGTAAGTCATACTGTGCTAGTATGCCTTACATACTAGCACATTATGGCAGATTTACCTGAAAACGAAGCCCTCCAGCTGTCACTGCTAAAGGCGCTTCCATCTTCACCCGGTCTTCTTTCTGTGTTCGCAGGCTTTGGCTATCTGATTGTCTGAGCCAGTGATGACAAATGCTCGCCAGAGTCTCTGTTTAAGGCACAGTTTTTAAAGAATGGCGTGGTTATGTCGCTCCTTCAAAGCGCATGCCCCGCGGACGTCACCGGCCGCATCTAAAGTCATTATCTCCTAAACAGTGCACATTTAGGAGATATTTACAGTACCTATAGGTAAGCTTTACTATAGGCTTACCTATAGGTAAACATCATACATGGGGGTTTACTTCCACCTTAACCACTTGCCTAATGGGCACATAAACCCCTTTCCTGCCCAGACCAATTTTCAGCTTTCTGCGCTGTCACTCTTTGAATGATAATTGCACGGTCATGCTACAGTTTACCCAAATTACATTTTTATCATTTTTTTTTTCACACAGATAGAGCTTTCTTTTGGTGGTATTTAATTGCTGCTGGGTTTTTTATTTTTTGCTAAATAAAACAAAAAAACCGAAATTTTGAAAAGCGGGTAATTTTTCTCTTTCACTGATGTGCACTGATGAGGCTGCACTGATGGGCACTAATGGGCACTGATAGGTGGCACTGATAAGCACTGATGAGGTGGCACTAATAGGTGTCACTGAGAGGTGGCATTGATGGGTGACACTGAAGGGCACTGATAGGTGGCACTGATGGGTGACACTGATAGGCAGCACTGATTATTAGACACTGATGGGCATTGATTGGCAGCACTGGTGGACATTGATGGGTGTCACTGTGGGCACTGGTAGGTGGCACAGTGGGCACTGGCAGGTGACATTGGTGGGCACAGCCGCAGCTTTCTGAGTGAGGGACCAATGTCCCTCTGACAGAAGCCGTTGTTCGGCTTTTTTTTCCCTTCACGCTGACTGCGCGAGGAAAAAAAAATACCGATTGCCGAGCTTCTGTTTACATCACGTGAGCAATCAGCCGTCATTGGCTGACAGCTGATCACGTGGTAAGGTGGCCAAGATCAACCCCTTACACTTATCTGTGATCAGCCGAGTCTCATAAACTCAGTGATCACAGAGCGGGTCGCGGAAACAGCGATTGCTCGAGAGGACGTCCATGCACGCCCTCCCGGCAAAGAAGGCGTGCGCTGCAGCAGTCTTTCAGCTATAGCGCGGGCAGTAAGTAGTTAAACTATATTACATACTGTGGTCAGAAAAAAAAAAACGGACAAATGATAGATACAATTACAAATTTGGGGGCAAATAATTCTTTGATGTTATTACAATCCTATTTATTAAAGTGTAAATAAAACTTCTAACAATGAAAGATACTTCTTTAATTAGTTTTGGTCTGTTAAATATGCAATTAAAAGTATTTTATTATATTTGTTCAATAAGTGCAAAAATCAGAAGATCCTGACAGAAAGGTGAGCTGATAAGGCTGGGTTCACACCCAATATGGATGCAGCTCACAGGAGGGATCTGGTGTGCCCCTGTTTGTCCATTTCAGGCCCAAATTTTTGTCTGAATTCGGACCTGAAATGGAGCCAAAGACGCACAGGACTCTTGTGCAATCCGCTTCGCAGCCGCCATGGAGATGTGTGAACCAGCTTCATTGAGAGCCGTTCACAATCTTTAGTCATGCGAATTGGATGCAGGAAAGTCCGCATCCAATTCGCACTAGTGTAAACCCAGCCTTACTCTGTGCTCTCTACCTCTGCTGCTAGGTTATCAGTTGATGTTGAGCTCTCTCTGTGTACTACATAACCCTTCCCCCCTTATGTCATGGTAATGAGCAAGGAAGTTGGTTTGTAGTCCTACCACACTTTCTGTCCTAGGGTGACAATGCAGCTTCCCCTAAGATACAGTATACTACAGTGAGTTATCCCAACAAAAAGAAGTGCAGCAAAATTAGTAGGAAAAAAAGCTTGAAAAAAAAAGAAAATGAATGCAGCTACCACCACTCATAAGCAGCAACATATTACATTTTTCTTCTTGGGTTTAGATAGACTTTTCAGTGCCTGTCTTTCATTTGACATTGAAACAACTCTAATTGAAACTATCACATTTCACTGCGGTATATTGTTTTCAAGCCAGGCAGACCTTGTGTCTGAAATAAGATCATAGAATAAAACCTTTATAAGCCATATATAAATATGGCTACCTGCTTAGTACATATACACTATATTAACTATACACAGAAACAAGGCTTTTAATACATACACGTTAAGCATGGCTCCCATTGGAGACTGGCTTGAATGGGGGCAGTCTACCATAACCAGAATTAAAAGGATTATGGTATACGTAAACTAGACCCACAACACAGTGCTAAAAGCAATGTAGTAGCAGTGACAGAGTGCTCACAGGAGTCACCATCTTTAGCCTGTTATAAAGGTGGGAGATTTTGTGGTGGTGTTGGAGACGCATTTAAAGAAAAAAAAATATTAAAATGGAGGTATGGTCAAAGCCGCGCACCGTGATTGGCCGCTTAGTCATCTGGGACCTGTAATGGGTCCCAGATGATTGACAAGAGGGAGGGAGCAGAGCTGAGCCCTTCCTGTGCCGAGGGGAAGTGATGTCACCAGCCCAGGCACTAAAAGAGGCAGACTACGAGGGACCCCCTAGCAACAGGTATTTAGAGGTGAGTAAAAAAACAAAACAAATTTCCTAATGTTTTTTTTTTGTTTTTTTTTTAGGCACATTCATGTTTTTTGTTTTTTTTTTGGGGGTGGAACACCACTTTAAGGTAACAGAGCATTGGATGTTCTGTGTCTAATTTCATTTGTCATTCTGGCAGAATCATATAATGTCTGTATCATGTATGGAGTGATTCCAGGAGACCAAGAGTGGGCGCAAAGCTGAATATGCCATACCTAATAAGCCGATTAAGCCATACCTAAATTATCTTAGTTCTTCATTATACCAAAAAAACAAAAAAGCACCAAGGGTTCAAAGTGAATGTAAACATTAAAGTTATACCCTTAGCATGCATTAATGGACTAGGACCTCTTTCCACAATTTATATAAGGTTCACATTACCAAATGTAATCCAACAGCAAAGATCTTTAGAACTCAACAAGACAGATAAGGCTCCTGAGGAAAAGTGTGCTTCTAACATTAAGAGCTGGGGTGTCATTTGTATTCATTTGAGGTGACATGTTGTACTATTCGAAAAATAAATAGCTTTATGTAGAAAGAGCTTAATACAGCAAAAAAAGATGAAACAACTGTTTTGATCTTAAGACTCTTAAGATGGCTCCCATGACAATAACAAATGCCTTCAAAAAAGTACTTTGAACATTAGGTTTTCATACCATATAGCTATATGGAAGAAGTTATTCCATTTGCTACAACAGTGCACAAGATGACACGGAACACTTCATCTCAAGAGATTCTCCAAGTTATTAAAGTCCTTTCATTTGGAAATGAAACACAGCAGCATTATAAGAACAACCAAATGGAACCAACTTATCAATGTAATTGGCTCCTGTAGGTGGCTTTATTTATCCAACAAGAAAAATGACTTGGATGTATCCAGAGATTTAAATTAGTTTATAGACATCAAACAAAAATGGTAGCACTTGAATAACTTGTTGGGTACTTTGAGATACGATGCGCACATCCGGTACGGCCAGTATTGATTCTTGATTGAGACAGCGGGTTACTTTAAAGTATTCTAATACATGAAGTATAAAAGGAAAGGAGTTATGTTTATGAGAAATATTACATTTTAGCTACAAACTGAACGGAGGCAGAGAAATAAAAGCTCAAACGTCTGTAAAAGCAGCTTTTATTTTTGAGCTGCAGTGTGCATGAGCCCTAAGAAAAAACAGTATTAGCACACAATGATATACATGAGCGCAAAATGCATCATTTACAATGTATATGCTCTCTCAACTAGTCCAACAATCCCTCGGGAAGACAGCAACGCAACATAACTAGTCCAAGCCTTTAACCCATAAAATAGAATTCTACTCTGGAGCAAAGCCAAATAACCATAATATACGTGCCAGGCCTCACTGTCATACATCTGAGCATAACTCAACAGGCTCTTGTTTTTACATGAAAGTAAATCAGTCTAAATGGTCTAGCAAAGGGAAAGACAACTTCAAAACTTTTGCTTTTGAAATGATATGCTGGACATCCATCTGCTAGTGATATCTCCTGCAATATGAAGTTGGTTCCTGAGTTAGTTACAAGGATATACATTTTCTCTCTACTGTTATTCTGTAAGCTATAGAAATGCACAGCTTATCTGTTTACCCACTGGAACCTGGAGTTCAAATCCTGTGTATGACCAGATACAGTTCTAATCAAGAGGAACCAGCTGAGCTCCAACGCATGTATGAGCTATGCATCGATAAAGTTGGGTACAACCAGCCTGACAGATTTTACAAGTGATTATTGCTTAGCGGCTGTTGTGCATGAAGGTAAAAAACCTTCTGTGTACAGCAGCACCCCTAGCCTCCCTAAAACTTACCTGAGCCCCATCTCGATCCAGCTATTTGCCCCTCACTGGCTGAGATAGCAGCGGTAGCCACTGGCTCCCACTTCTGTCAATCACAGCCAGTGAGCCAATGAAGAGAGAGCATTGGGGTGGGGCCAAGTCCATTCACACACAGAGCTGCAGCTCAGAAGCAAGCCTGCTCAGGTGCCCGTATAGCAAGCTGCTTGCTATGGGGGCACTCGGCAGGAGGGAAGGACATGGAGCACCGGTGGGGGACCCAAGGGGAGGATTGGGGCTGCTCTGTGCAAAACCACTGCACAGAGCAGGTAAGTATAACATGAAAAAAAACCTTTAATATCACTTTACTATCCAGTTTTCCATAACATAACGTACACCTACTTAAAGAAAATATGGCAGACAATTACTGAAAGTGCCCGACAGGGATACAGATTTACTCGGTGTAATTTGATGAAGAGACACAAACTGATCAGTAGACATTTTTCAATCCATCCAACCAATTCGAAAACTTGCACCAACCATCTAGCTACTCTACAGAGCTGTGAAAGACTGCTTTACCTACCATATTTTGTGCTTCTGGGTATGTGATCTGTCTGTTCTATCTTTATCGGCTTAGAAAGTTAATGAGAGCAAATCCCATTCTTCTTGAAGATGTGGCTGCTCTGATGAAATACATAACTTCAATTTGCAGGACTCACTGAACCCTGTTTAATGTGCTTTCTGGGAAAATGACAGGGGCACAATAGATCGCTTTGTGCTGTTCTGTCAGATGGATGCAGTGGTGATACAATGTCTTGGCTATTTGTGGGCTTGAGGGCCACAGTGGATCTGCTGATATGACAGTTTTGCTAATGATATCTGACAGGAGTGTCACAAAGCAATGATTGTGAAGGACCTCACTGTAAAATAAGATTGTTACTAAAATATTTTCTTTTAAGATCACAGAAGAAAAAAAAGCCACAATCATTTCATTGTGTCTTACCGAACACACCCGGTCTTCCAATCATTAAAAAGATGTGGTTAACATATTTTGCTGATGTGCTGGGTATCAAAGCACAATCGTTTTGCTCAACTATGAATCAAACAATTAGATAATAAATGTATCGCTCATATGTGTTTAGTAACAGCGCAAGTCTTTTGTTTTTGGGGCACCATTTACAACCATTATTAATGAAGATCATGATCACGAGGAACATATCAACCATGCTAGACTTTTTGGTTGATAACCTACCCTTCTACAGTCTGAACAATTCCAAATATGCTACAGCCACTGTTAAAGAAGGTTAACATCAGTAAAGTGGAGCTACACTGCATCTGAGCACCACAAACCAGAAATGCAATTTGATTCATTTTTAATATTTAAATTAAACTTACCCATTCATGTCTCCATGTTATATTTTGCTGAGAAATCACTCTGAAAAACACCCCCTAGCATTTTTGGCTGTGGCCATCTTGAATAAGGGTCGATGATTTATGTAGCAATTACTTCCTGGAATCCATCTACTCTTAGCTCAGGCATTAAGGCAGGAGGGTGTGCTTAGCTGAGAAAACCCATTCCCCCCTCCTGAAGACTTTTGGAATGTATGACATCATTGGCCCAGGCCAGGAAGTGACGGAAGAAATGTAACACAAAAAAAATCAGTGTTGATTGAGAGAGTGAAGTTCTACTTTAAAGACCAAATCCACGTTTCCGGGGCCCTAGAGCTTCTTATGATTTAACGACCTCTATGCTTACTGCTCTTAGGGCCTGGAAGGTGGGACTTGCATGGGACCATTATCCATGATCTGCGATTTCCCCAAACTCCCCTTTATGGAATAACTCGATGCTACCTCACCGGTTTAAGCTTCCTGAATCTACAGCTTGGACCAAATTCAATATCAAGCTATTGATGTCACCTTGGATCTCTCACTATAACCCTTTGATTACTTTCTCACTAATCACAATATTCCCTCTATGTACCTTTTTCGACAGTTATCCAATGTTTTTAGGAGTCAATTCCCAGCTGGGGAGGTTCAGATGGTGTCCTCAGATCTTGAAATAATTTCAAGTTATGAATATTTGGAGAAACCCACCTCTACCTCTACCTCCTATGCACATCTCCTCAGGGTATCCTCTCCGGAGCCATCGGTGCTTTGCCAACCCTGGTCCACTAATGCTCCTGAGTTGGATCCCCGAGAACTGGGAGGTTATATGGGACCTCCCATTCAAAATTCTAGTTTCTTTGTGAGATCATCTCATTCAGTTCAAGACTGTACATAGAGCTCATCTCATCTCCTATAAATTACACAAGATGGGGCCTGCCCACTTTTCGGCATGTTGGCGATGTGACCATCCCAGGGGGGACTTTATTCATATTTTCTGGTCCTGTCCTGCAATAAATACATACTGGACGCAAGTAATCTCAGAAATTAACTCACTGACCAGCACCCCCATTGCTCCCTCCCCAAAGGGTGTGCCTTGCTAGGCCTGATAAAGGAACTATTCCCTAGGCTGGTGGAGGGAACCATAATTGGTCTCCTACTGTTTTATGCCAGAAAAGCTATTACGCTCTGCTGGAAAAAAAACAAACCCCTCCCTTTATATCTTTTTAGAAAATGCAAGTTAGCAATGCCTTGCCCTACTATAAAGATACGTATTTTCACAGAGGTTGACAGAGTCTGGGCCAAATGGCTAGCGGAACCTTCCACGGTGGTGGATCAATACCTGCACATGCTACCCAATGATTTGATGATTGAGTTGGTGCATTAGGATCTCTTGGGCTCCTGAAATTGACATAGCCAGGATGATCTGTGGTACACCGGTCTTAGCATTTGTGTTATAAGTTACTACAGTCTTTAAGGCCGTCTTATACTGAATCCATTGTTTTTTTTTTGCTTTATTGTCTTCTGCGCCCCTGAGTGGGCTAAAAGCCTGAGCCTGTTTTGTTTGTGTTGTATGTACTTTTGTATGTTTTGTACCGCATGGAAAATAATTCAATAAAAAGAGAAAAGAAAAGACCAAATCCATGTTTTTTTAACCTGCACCCCCCAGTAGGAGTTAAAGGAAACAGTTAAGTTACATAAATACAGGTATCTTCCACAAGTAGGAATGACAGGTGGGTTCTTTCTTTTCCTATCTCTAAAGAGAATGGCACCCACGTTAGGATGTCATAGCTGCCCCATGCACAACTGTACTGTGAGCTCAGACCAATGTGATAATGCACCATTGGAGGAATTAATGGAGTTTCCATGAGCTCACAGGAAATGGGTTAGGCTGGGAGAGGCAGCAAGATGTGAAAGCTTAGCATCTTCAGGAGACAATGATGGGGAGAAGGTATGGTATACAAGTGCAGGGCAAATTCATTTAAAAATCCCCTATAGAAGGAGTTTCATTTTTTTAAATAAAAAGCAACAGCTTTTACATAATTGTAATGATGCAAGCCAGACGGGTAGCATTTGACAGAGCAAAATCTACATAAAGGTAGTGTGTTTACAAATCAGACATCCATCTGGGACCTAGAACCAGAGTCCTGTACAGGTGCTAGGTACATTTATGCTGCATTTATTGACCTATACAACGCCCTAACGCCTAGCTCATTAATGAAAGCAGGCTTAATCATTTAGATCTGCTTTAAGGAAGGAGTCAGAATACAGCAAGCTTTGTATTATACTTGTAAGTGTCTCAGAAGCTATTGGCAGCATATCAAGAGGCGATGCGACAAAGTGAACATGCGGAACTATGTATTATAAATATAGTTATAATCATCACTGGCAGATGTAGCAATGTTTTCATCATGCAAGACATCCAAGAACACATATTCTTAGGGGAATAGCAATCAACTATATTAGATCCAAATCCTATTGTCTCCTTAAGATATACTGGAACCAGGAATGCCAAGCTGCTCTTAAAACTCTCTGCACCATTATGCATGCTCACTTAGGCAATCCAATCAAGAGGTTTATGCAAATATATATAGAACAAAAAACTTTTATTGGTTTAAGCATGTCTGCATGTCCAATCTCCCTATACCGTATACAGCCACCTAAAAAAATAAAGCGTCAGCTCAGGAGAGAAAGAAAAATGAGTTAACTGCTAAAATGGACTGCTACTACAGCTCTAAACTATTGTAGTAAGATGACATTTTGCAGGGTGTTACTACGACTATATTCTTTACAATATCCATGACCAAGGAGAGAGGTACATTGCTATGCTTAAGTAACAATTTCCACAAGGCATTTAGTGCCCTCCCATGGTTGGTTTCTGAATTTGCAAGAATAAATGTACTGGCCACCTTGTGTTCTCCTTTATTCTTTTATTATAAAAAAAAGCAACTCCATATTTCAGTTGCAGATGTACCTTGGGCTATATTCAGTTCATGGGCTCCCTTTGCCAAGAAAATGAACTAAGAATCTGATGTGTTAGGTACATTGGTTTACCCACTTGCCCACCGCCTCCCGCATATTTACTGTGGCAGGTTGGCTCTATTGCGCAAAATCATGTACCTGTACGTCATTTCATGCAATAGCCACTAGGTGGCATGTGCGTGCTGGCGAAAGGTGCCATCGCGCGCTGATTGGACACAATCCAATCACAAACCTGATGTCCGCCGTCTACCTGCGATTGTTCCCCAGAGAGGCAGAACAGCAATCTGCCTATGTAAACAAGGCAGATCGCCGTTCTGACAGGAAAGAAGATGGAGATCTTGTGTTCCTGCTTTTTTATTGGATATGTTTTATAGCACTTTCAAAATTGTCACTCTTTTTGTTTATAGTGCAAAAAAATAAAAACCGCAGAGGCAATCAAATACCACCAAAAGAAAGCTCTATTTGTGAGGAAAAAAAGGACATCAATTTTATTCGGATACAGTGTCGCACGACAGCGCAATTGTCAGTTAAAATAATGCAGTGCCATAAATGGCCTGGTCATTAAGGGGGTAAAACCTTCCGGGGCTGAAGTGGTTAAAGGAAAATGGTACCTTTAGTACAACAGTTCTTAAGGGCTTGTTATACCAGAACGCGATGTGGGAACGATTTTACAGCCCCACGTTTAAAATGCACTGGGTGTGCGATATGCTGGGAGTGGCAATGTGATCCTAAGGATACCACCAAACACAGATCACAAACACAGTACATTTGTCTGCACCAGATTGCATAATACTGCAGTTCCATGTGATCCAGTGCAGTGCATGCACTACTTTTCAAAAATGCACTGCACTGGATTTCAATCTGTTGCAGGCAAATGCAGTGTGTTTGTGATCTGCATTTGGGGTGTAATTAGGAATACACTGACACCCATAGCAGATCGCACACCCAGTGCGTTATGAACGCAGTGTGGGAATTGTGCATGGAACATGGGTTTCCCGCACCACATTCTGGTGTGAACAAGACCTCAAATAAATGGTCTAAAAATCGCACTGCACTGAGTTTCACAGGAACAAGGACCGCGTTTCTGTGCAATTCAAGTGTGAATCGCCCCTAATGAATTTCTCCAACCCCTCTGACAAAAGCCCACCTGCCCACATACTCATGTTCCTTCTTGATCCAGCAATCTTTGCTGTGTTACCTTGCCTTGCTCAGCTCATCTTGCAAAAAGATCCCTTGCTGGGTCTTTCTCTTAGTATACATGTGTGCCTGGGCCCCATCGATTTCTGTGGGTAAGCTGTAGTCATTGTGGCCTCCGATGATTCAGCTAACCCAAAGACATGAATGAAACACTGGGTAAGTCAAAACTTCTCAGTAGGTCCTAAAGTGAGTTGTTCTCAAAAGGAGACACAGTTATGAATAATTCCTTAAAGTGGATGTAAACTGAGAAAAACTTTGTCAAATCCTCCCCCTTGCTGTGAGTGACAGGTGATTTACATCTCGTGCATTAGCCTAAGACATGCATTATTTTTTAATTCCCTCCCCCACTCCTTTCTTCAGCAGCTCTGCCAGGATTGGCTGTTCCACACCTCAGCATGATTTAGCATGCTGAAGTCATGTGGTTACTTTCCTGTCTTTTCACTGGATGTTAGAGATCATAGCAGAAGTTGAGTGTAAGAAATACACAAGAAAATGCATATTGACAAGGAGTGTAGAGGTGGGCGGGGAGTCTACTGACATCACGACTCCACCCACCGAGCTCCAGACAACAGACCCACCCACAGAATCTGCAGTTTTTCTGGTCTAATAACAGACAGAGGGGAGACATTTGACAGGTAAAGATACAAGGAGGCATGTATATCCTTATAGATAACCCCTATGGCAGTAGTTTACCAAGGATGACATTGGGTTTACATCCACTTCAAGTTAAGTGAAGACTAATCAGAACCCCTGTCAAGTTTTTATATCTGTCTGTGTATCCATTGATAGGAGGTTTCCCCTTCTTTTCTACCCCATTGACACCAAACAGGAAAAAAAACAGCTAAAAAAAAAACAAACAAAACACAAAGTAAAAACCATAGCAGAGGATCCAATCTTTCCCTACTCTATCCACAGCAAAAGAGGTATACTGTGAGAATCTCATTTAAAATCACCATTGTACCTTTAAAATCCATACACTCTAAGAACTAATCTGAAAAATTATATAGCAAAACAGGATAGATCGGTAATTATTTACACTTTTTTTTTTGGCAGCGATGGAATCACAGATATTTATAACCGTCTCTATCTACAGGCCCAAAACAAACCAGAACAAGATGCCTTGGCAGCCTCACAAAACATATATTGTTCTTCCGTAATCCTCTAGATGAAAATTCAAACAGGAAAGAGAGTTTGTTTGTCTACCACAAAAAAATGCTCTTGCATTATTTGGTGTACTACGATCATGCAAATAGAAACCTTGTTATAGAAAACTCTACTCATTTAACTTGTTTCATACACACACATTTGGTTTTTTGATATAAAAAGTAGCAGTTGCTCTATAGGATCCTAATCACTATACTATCACTGTATACACCTACATAATTGTATATTCAAACACACTACATCAATGGCATAGGTCAGAAAGACAAAGACTGCCTAACACAGGGCCATCTTGATAAATATGTATCTATGGGAAAAAAAAAAAAAAAAAAAAAGAGGATTTCTACAGGCAAACACAAAATTTGAAGCAAAAACTTTGGAATGAAGACAGCCTCCCAATATGAATAGAACTAATATTATTTCCCTATATACTCACTAATGTACAGCTTTTTAACCAAATATTTGCAAGAGTTTGAATGAGTTCTAGCCTTGTAGAGTAAAGAATGAATAAGGTGTTGGATGAAAACACCCACCTTGGGGTGTTCTGACCCCACTTGCTTTTTTCATAATGTTAAAGCTCATTTCCAGGAATTTAGCCAAATTGTAAAAACTGCAGGAATACCATGTCTAACGAGGTGCCTGCTGCCTTGTAGACATATCTCTATTATTCACATCTGACAGGTTTACTGTGTTCCAGGAAGATAACTTCTGGAGCTCCAATACTACTTCACTGTGGTCTCAGTTCCTTCCAAAGTCGCTGGAACTGCTATGCCCCCCCCCTCCTTCTGCCCATTCACAGAAGTCTTTGTATTATGTGAACTCATTCACAAAATACAAAGGCTTCTGTGAAGAGGAATTAGAGAGGAGGGGCGGGCATTGCTGCTGTGTGTGCTTCTCTCCTCTGAGAGCCGGAGTGCAATAAATCTGTCACATATAAGTAATAGAGATAAGTCCCACAGGTGACATGCACCTAATTAGACTTAACTCATAATGAGACTAAACTTTTTGCAAAGTTGCTGAATTCAGCTTTAAATAAAACAGTGGTGGAAGATTTACAGGCTTGAGAACTTCAGTACAGAAATGTCAGTGGAATTGCCAAAGAGAATAAAAAAAATGGTTAAATGGCTCATCTCCAAGGAATGTACCAGAATCTTAAATATAAGTTTTTGAGTAGGCGGTCCCATTTACACAGCTGCCCGCAGGAACAAATACGTGTCAAACAAAACTTAGGGGCTCTCTAATACAGGGCTTAACAAATTTGCTTTGAATCTAGGAGCCAGTTAAAAAAGCTAGGAGACGTTTTTTCTCTACTAACAGGGCTTTCATTTCGAAGACGGAGATGGCAGATCTTGAATTTGCACATGGAGGGGACTGGAGCAGGGCATGCTGCTGGGTGGAATGGCTTTGTCATTGGGTGGTTTCAGGGAATGCGTGTCTCTTTGGGGCTCTCGGGGTGTGGGGATTTGACACTTGAGGGTTGTTGGGGCTGAGGTTTTTGATGTGTGTGTGTGTTGTGGTATGCTGTGTGGGCTGAACTCTGCATCCCTCCCTGCTTGTCTACAGCGCTGCGCATGGGGACTGGAGGGGTGTGCCATGGTGCGCACAGATTGGCTGGTGCCGAGGGAGGTGGGGGTGTGGAGAGAAAGAGATAAACTTTGTCTCTGCTTCTTTTTTTTGGTGTTGGAGCTGGATCGGCTGCCCAGTGCCCGCAGCTGCATGTCCAGGGTGCCGGGCAATGGGAGTTGCTCGGCCCTGGTGCCGGCAGTGAGTGGGCTGGCAGAACCTCAGGCACCAGGACGTGATTTCTGTTTGCCATGTGACCTGGTGCCTGAGATTTGTCAAGCTCTGCTCTAATATATTATTTTTATGAACAAAACACCAACACATTAGGTGTGTACATGAGTTAGAACCAAATTATCCCACAGTCCTGTCAACGGTTATTCTTTCAAACTGCTTTACTGCTGTAGAAGCCGTAAAAAGGGGATTTACAATTCAGTGTGCATCACCTTCAATCTATATCAAAAGGACAGGGAATGGGGTTGTACCAATCAGGCATGTGTCCCTTTCGGCACCACAACTCTTGGCCCCTTTTTCTGAAACCTCCGATCAGTAGAAGCCCTATGTATATCTGGCTTACCCCCTTTGTGCTCTTAGCAATGAAATTACTGTATTTTTTCCATGGCAACATCGCTGTTCTAAGGGCTTGCCTCCTGTCTCAAAATTACTGCGCTAAAAATTCATGATCCGTATATCAAAGTTCAAACACAACATCTACTGTATTAGATATCATCACCATCAGACCTGCAGAAATGTACAACAGATCCATTGAAAAAGAAATTATGCCTAAATCTATGCAGCTGGGCCTTACGGTTAAAAAAATTTATAGCGTACAATTTCACATTTGGAATATTTAGCCAACCAGGAAGAAAACAGACCATGGGGCATATTCACAAACAGCATTAAACATAAATGTAAGGAAAGTGTGGTTTGATAAGCTAACAAAAAGGTTTCAAGCTTACCTGATCAGCTCAGAGTTCAAACATCCCTGTATGGACTAGGATATATAAATTAGTTTTACGTTGTAAGACTTCTCCGCTGGGGTCATGGTGTGATTTATGTAAAGAGGCAACACAAAGGTCTTAAGCCTAAGTTCTCTGTAGACTCGTAGAAAGAAGGTCTTTGAAGCTGAGAAAACTCAACATTTTAATTCAACATATCTCATAGCCTGCAGCTAAAGCACGATTTTATGTTTTTTTTTTTTCTTTTTTCTAAAAAATTGCTTTTTTGCTATGCAACCGATTCTCAGCCCAAAAGCAATTCTATGCAAGGCATTTCAGTGACTGCAATATAACTCTCTTTAAAAAATGTTACATATAGATAAGTATAAGTATAGAAGTATAGCGTATAGTACATTCAAAGCATAGTTTTTGTATCATAGCTTTCATCACTAATCAAAAAACAAAAAGGGGGGTTGATTTTCTGAAACTGGAGAGGGCAAAATCTGGTGCAGCTCTGCATAGGAACCAATCAGCTTGCAGGTATTTTTGGTCAAAGCCAATGGTGCACTGAAATTAAAATTCTGGGATCCGCCCAGCTCAGCCTCTCAGCAAGACACCGAGAGCCTGAGCTGGCCGCTCCCGCCCCCTCTACAGCCCAGCGCTCCACTGAGCAGGCGGGTGGGAGGGGGGTCAGAGCAGAGAGCGGTGACTGGCAGACAGTTCTCAATGTTAGAGCTGGCGGGGACCGATGCTGTATCCACCTAGGTAAGTATGATTCAACCAACAAAAAAAAAAAAAGTTCCCATACATCTCTTTTAATGTGCATTGAAGTCAATGGGACACAATTTTGCATTGAAGTCACAGGAGCGCAAATTTGCAGTGAAGTCAATAACCCTATTTTCGGGCGATAATTTTTGGCGGCCAATATATCGGTGCGTCCTTAGTCAAGGCTTAATTGAACAAGCTGCAGTTAGAAGCCAATTGGCTACCATGCACAGCTGCACCAGATTTTGCACTCTCCAGTTTTAGTAAATCAACCCCAGTGTGTCTACTTCATTTTTTATGCCCTTGTCGGCTGACGTCACTCCACCCAGATGCCTAGAGCGGCAGCTGGCTAAGCCTTATAGCTGCACCAATGGGAGACTGAGCCAGCCGCTTCCTCCCCTCCCCAGTACAGTGCTCCAGGGAGCACTGGAGGGGCAGAGCAGAGAGTCAGTGACTGACAGTCATGGCTCTCTGCTCAGAGCGGAGGGGAGAACTGAGCGATCAGCGGTGTTTGATCACTTGGTTCTCAGTGCAGAGGTAGCTGGGGACAGATGTAGCATCTGATCGATGCTGCATGTACCTAGGGGAGTATAGTTTTTTTTCGTACCCTATACTTCTCTGAACAAAAAAAAAACAGCCTTCCTTTTACCTCAGAGGAACCCCTAAAATAATTTTCAAGTCTAATGGAACTCTTACGAAAACCAACTCATTGGGATCAATGGCAAAAATGCCCCTTACATTGGTGGTGAGTAGGAAAAAGATCATTGATGTCCTGCTGCTTGCTTTGCACAGTGGTGTTGGTCCTGAAACTATACAAGCACCATTACATGGGAGGTTAATTAGCCAGAGCTCAATGAACCCCTAGTAACCTATGGAGGATGTCTAGGGTTTCTAGGGTTCCACAGCCCTGGTTGAGAATGGCTGCTCTAAGTCCTTCATTAGAGAACATTAGAGAACATCCACGCTTGTTAGTTTTACATTTTTCTATGGCGTAGCTCCGCTTGTTCGCACCCTCCCCTCTCCACTGCCACATTTGGCACATTTTGGCACTGTCAAAACCAGGTACTCGCTCCCATTTCTGGGTAAGATCGCGCACACAACGATGATGTGCTCTACAAAATTTCCGGCCCTGCCTCCTTTCCCCCGCTGCCTTCTGGGGGACACACAGGTCCCAGAAGACAGCAGGACCATTTAGAAAGTGCAGCGCGACTTGCGCAGTAGGAAACAGGCTGTGAAGTCGCAAGGCTTCACTTCCTGTTTACCATAGCAACAATGACAAATCGGCTAGGGGTGCTGACATTGGGGGATATCTGGACAGGTAAATGTCCTTATATTGAAAGTCAGCAGCTACAATATTTGAAGCTACTGACTTTTGTTCTTTTTTTTTCTTTCTTTCTTTTCTTTCTACAAGCTGGATCTCCGCTTTAAGAAAATCACTTCCATAGCACCAGCCTACCTGAAGGTGTATCTTGGCACTGTGTAGGTATCAAGATAACTGTACATTGTCCACTGGATTACACAGGCTTCATGCTGCCGATAGACTCTCAGAGAGCACAGCTCCTAAAGCTAAATCAAAGCGAATTGCTATGACCCAGAAAAACAGTATCTCACATACAAGTCACTGATGGCCACTTATAAAGAGCAAGTACGTTGTCCACTTTCACTTGCTCTTTGATTCTGTCAACTGCCCTTTAATGTCCCAAGAAATAAATAAAAAAAAATTTTTTATATATCCAGAGCCCTTAGGTGCCAAATATGTAGGGTTGTAAGGACGCTCTTCTAGACCCTGCCATTCAGCATGTGCCAGTTAGAAATGAGCTTGGGTGTCCTCCAAACGGATTTTTAGTTGAGCTCTGAACTTGTGCTAATTTTTTATCCCAATGAACTGCGGACCAGGTCACTCCTGTCCCATAGAAGGACAACCAAGCTCATCTCTACTGCCAGTACAGATAATCGGCCAATTCTTTACATAAAATAGAAACATCAGATACAATACTAAAAAGAACAAGTAACTATACATTTCAAAAACACATCTTCCATAAGATATTCAAGGCTCAGACAAAGTTATTAAATGCTAATATTATACATGCAAACTTACACCTCCATTTTTATTTGCCTCTCTATTTTTCCTTTCCTGTTCCCATTTAAATTTCAGCAAGCAGCTTTGTTTTATTTGTTTTTTTGCAAATAGAAAAGAGGAACTACTTAGAAAGCCAGTGACAAAGCACTCCCACCGGTCTGAGACAGGCAGGGAAATAATGCAGGGCAGTGGATGTGCCATTAAGAGGGAAATAGGCCGGTGAGCAGCAGAGGCCATGGAGCTCTGGGGAGATAATTAGGCCTGTATAATACAGTCCTGCTTTTTATCAGGATCCACCATTAACCACTGCAGGCTCTCCATCATTGCTGTGTGCCTTTTCTATGAATACGTTTGTATGTGAATCATTTTTGAAACATGGAAGACAACACAAAAATCAATTCAATGAATGTCTCAAAGCTTATAAGACCCACATTATTCAGAATCTCTGTATTCAGAGATTACTTATTTAGAATCGCCCAGTAGGTGGCCTAGTGGCAGTTTACTAGGTACCCAACAGGGCTATTTGTTATTTTTTTTTTTAAATACTACCTCAACGGAATTTGAAATATCAGCAGGATGTGGAAGGATGTTTTTGGGTTTTTTTTGTTTTTTTAAATGCGACTTACATACTATTGCTATTCTTTTTAAAAATGTATTGTCTGTTCTTGCTCAGGTAACTGTGCCCTGGCCACGCTGGTAAACTTCAGGTATGTGGGGTGCCCTCTGTGCCCGCTGGAGCCTATGGAGTGCCGCTGGAGACTCCAGACTGAGTGCTCTTGCTTAGAACTAAATTCTCACATGCAGCCATCCCCAGCATCAGAGTAAGAAGGACTCAGAGCCAAAGCCACGCCGACCCAGGAGCTGCTGTCAATCTCCACTACAGAGTAGAACTGCACAATTAATCGTTAAAAAATTTTTTTTAAAAATTGCGATCTCTATTCGACCCCCCCCCCCCCCCCCCCACGGTCTTAATCCGGCATTTTCACAATACATGTAGCAAGTGCAGAGCCGTGCTCTGCTCTTAGCTTAAAAAAAAAAAAAAACCACTGTGAGATAAAAAGAAACATTGTATCATTTGGTTTTTTAAGATCAAAAGAATTAACTTCAGTCTGCAAATGAGGTCAGTTTAACCACTTAAAAGACTAAACCTTTTTCTGACACATACAGTTAAAATCAGTATTGTTTGCTAGAAGAGTACTTAGAACCCCCAAACATTATATTTATATATATATATATATATATATATATATATATATATATATATATATATATATATAAAATTTATTTATTTATTTAGCAGAGGCCCTAGAAAATAAAATGGCAACCGTTGCAATATTTTATGTCAAACTGTATTTGCGCAGCAGTCTTCAAAAGCTATTTTTTGGGAAAAAATACACTTCAACGATTTACAAAAACAAAACTAAACAGTAAAGTTAGCCCAATTTTTTTGTATGAAGTGAAAGATGATGTTACGCCGAGAATCATGATCTTTATTCTAAGCAAAAAAATTGTGATTCTTATTTTAACCAGAATTGTGCGGCTCTACTACAGAGGAAGAGGCTTTGGTTCTGCGTTTCAACAGAAGAGTACACAAACTCCATAGGTTCCAGTGGGCACACCCACACACCTGAAGTCTGCCAGCATTACTGGGTCACAGTTAGAGCAATACCAGAGGATAAATAACATAAATTGCTGCGCTAAACAATCAAGCTGATGCAAATTATAAGGATTATAAAGAAAGTGCCCATATATAAAAACAGCTAATGCTGTTCTCCAAAAGAAGAAACGGTGATTGTGAAAAAGTCTCCTGGTAAGTGTCCAATATAGGTGAGCAGGTAATTAGTGGGAACCTATCTCGCAAGAGCACCTCCACCGTAGATCACATAAAATGCTTACTACTAGAAACCTAGGACTCCAAATGATAAGAGTCTAGATACACATGGGTGGTATACACAGAAGATCAGATCAATTCCCTCTATTTAGTCTGAAGGTGATGATGTCATGGCTGACGGTAAGGATCGTTTCATATCACAACAGTTATGCAAAGGCCAGGGGCTGAAGAGCTATGAGCCAGAGGGATAAGGAAAAAGCACACCAGTGGCCTACAGGGTGATTGTACTTCCTGTTTTGAGTCACTTCCTGTGTGATAACAGAGGATACATTTTTAAAAAAGAATAGCAAAAGTAAGCAAGTTCTTCTATAAGCATTTCATAAAAAAATTGGCTTTAGGACCGCTTTCACCTGAACATGCACATTCCCATGAGGTCCAGTTTTGACAATTTTTTTAATGAGCTGCAAGACATACTGGTATGTGGAAAAAGTAGTGCAAGCACTACATTTTCATATCGCACTGCACAAAACCACATGGTGTTGCAGGATGATGCGATTTGGTGACTGCAGAACGTGCTGCATTTGTTAGATGCGTTCGGGGTGCCATTAACAATTGGCACCCACATGTCTTGCAACAGCAGTGTGGGAAACCCGCATGAAACATTCCTGCGTTTTGGTGTAAATAGGCCCTTAAAGCGGAGATCCACCCAAAAGTGGAACTTCCACTTGTTGTATTTCTCCCCCCCCCCCTCCGGTACCATATTTGGCACCTTTTGGGGGAGAGGGGGCACAGGATACCTGTCTAATACAGGTATCCTATTCCCACTTCCCAGGAGCCTCAGCCGCGGGTATTGACGTCACCTCCCAGGCTACCTCCTCCTCCCTCCTCCTTCCCCGACTGCTGGACCAGTGGCAGAGAGGAGCGGAGCCTCGCGCATGCACAATAGGGTTCCCAGCGTGAAGCCTTAATGCTTCACTCCTGGGTTCCCTTACTCGCAATGGAGGCGGCATGCACCCGACAGCTGATGGAAACATCAGCTGCGGTGCAGACATTGCTGGACAGGTAAGTGTCAGATTATTAAAAGTCAGCAGCTGCAGTATGTGCAGCTGCTGGCTTTTTATTTTTGCATCGGTGGGCGGACTTTAACCACTTCCAGACCAACACACACCGATGTACATCCTAACATTGAAGAGGAATATCGTTAGCTAGCTAGCTGCCATAAACCCGGTATCTTCTTTTTCAGCCGGCGGTCTTGTTTCCGATAATAGGGGTCTCTGCGGCATATTCGCCACAAGATAACTTTTATTGGCGACGGGAGAGGGCCCTACCTTCCCGCCGCGCTCTGGTGCCCTCCATCGCTTACCGGAGCCGTTGGCAGAGGCGATCAGATCCTCTCACGTCAGTGGCATGGAAACGAGTGAGGGGAAGATGGCCCCCACCCGTCTCCGTACCACTGCAGGGAGGAAGCGACGTCAAAACGTCACTTCTGCCCATAGCTCTTAAAGGGCCATTTTTTTTTTTTTTTTAAATGACAATTTTTTTTTCTTATTGCATTTTAGTGTAATTATGAGATCTGAGGTCTTTTTGACCCCAGATCTCATATTTAAGAGGTCCTGTCATGCTTTTTTTCTATTACAAGGGATGTTTACATTCCTTGTAATAGGAATAAAAATGACACTTTTTTTTGTTCAAAAGAGCAGTGTAAAAATAAAAAATAAAAGGTAAAATAAATAAGAAAAAATTTAAACGTGCCCCGTCCCGCCAAGCTTGCGTGCAGAAACGCCCGCATATGAAAATGGTGTTCAAACCACACATGTGAGGTATCACCATGATCGGTAGAGTGAGAGCAATCATTCTAGCGACAGACCTCCTCTGTAACTCAAAACACGCAACCTGTAGACTTTTTTAAACCTCGCATATGGAGATTTTTAAATGTAAAAGTTTGTCGCCACTCCACGAGCAGGCACAATTTTGAAGCGCGACATGTTGGGTATCAATTTACTCGGCGTAACATTATCTTTCACGATATAAAAAAAATTGGGCTAACTTTACTCTACTACTCTACTCTACTCTTTAATTTATAGAAAATACATGAAAGGGAGAGGAAAAAAGAGGGGGGGGGGGGACAAAGAAAAAGGGAGAGAAAAAATAAGAGCAAGAACAAGAAAGATGGCTGGGGGGAAAAAAAACAAGAAATTAGGATAGAGAGAGAGATAAAAGGGAAAGAAAGGAACAAAGAGAATGGTACATCCTTAAATGTACCATAAGGGGTTTAATACTGTAAGAGTGGAAGGGACTCGGGGAGCGCTAAATGTCAATGGGTTAGGGGTGCAAATTACTTGTCTTGCCTTGGGTGCTGACAACCCACGCTACGAAAATAATTTTACTGTTGGGGGTCCCCACGACTTGTGAAATTTTATTAAGGGGTCACGGCACTAGAAAGGTTGAGAACCACTGCTCTAGGGTGTTAGAAGAAAAAAAATGTATAATGTTTGGGGGTTCTAAGTAACTTTCTAGCAAAAAAATGTTTTAAACTTGTAAACAACAAATCTCAAAAAAGAGGCTCGATCCTTAAGTGGTTAATGATAAACACTACTCTTCATAAATAATTGCTACTGATTTAAAGGAGTGACTGAGCCACTTCAAAATTACTCTTGTAACACCAGCCAAATAATGATTCCACTCCTTTCTCTCTTTTTGTATAAACAGGAGTGCACGGTTTAGGAATTCACAAAGTACAGACAAGCTAGCAAGCAGGGATGTTTTTTATTTTACTCGGAAACCAAGCATGCTTTGTAGATAGAGGGGTTGATTTACTAAAACTGGAGAGTGCAAAATCTGGTTCAGCTTTGCATAGAAACCTTAATTAATCAGCTTCCAGGTTTTTTTTTTTTTTTTTGCCAAAGCTTACTTGAGCAAGCTGAAGTCACAAGCTGCTACAATGTACAGCCGCACCAGATTTTTACATTCTTCTGTTTTAGTAAATCAACCCCATAGTGTCACAGATGCTCGTTTTAAAGATTTATAAAAATAAAATGATAAAAAGAAAAAAAAAATATTGTTTACTGGGACTCTCCACATATCTCTTCATATTGGATATAAAAAAAAACTTGATATTACAGGAGCAAACATATTTCTACCCAGCTCCTTTTTTACTACATACCGTATATACTCGAGTATAAGTCGTTCCGAGTATAAGTCGAGGCCCTAATTTACCACAAAAAAAATGGGAAAAACGTAGTGACCCGAGTATAAGACGAGGGTGAGAAATGCACAGCTACTGTAAGTGGAAAAGAGGGTCAACAATGCCCATTTGCAGCCTCACTGTGCCCATTTGCAGCCTCACTGTGCCCATTTGCATGCCTCACTGTGCCCATTTGCAGCCATAGGTCCCCCGAACTTCAAACTCGGTAGTTAAGGGTTCCTAGATGCCCCCTAGCTGCAGCCAAAATTTGGGGTCTCTGAACTCAAATGGTCCCTAAATGACATTGCTGCAGATGGACAGAGTTGACCGACTTTGGAGCCCCGTATCTCAGGGCCACTTAGTGCTAGGAACCCCAAATTTGGTGTGCAAACTCAGTGGAACTAGCACCATAAAATATCCAAAGCTGGGGTTTCTAGCATCAAGTGTCCCCGAGATACAGGGCCCCAGAAAATGTCAAGCACTTTTCTGCAGCAGAGAATGACATTTTCCAAACCGGATTTGGGGCCCCGTATCTTGGGGCCACTTGGTCCTAGGAACCCCAGCTTTGGATATGTTATGGTACCAAATTTGGGGATCCTAGCACAAAGTGGCCCTGAGATACGGGGCCCCAAAGTCGGTTCGGAAAATGAAATTTTTTGCTGCAGAAAAGTGCTTGACTCGAGTATAATTCGAGGGGGGCACTTTCAGCACAAAAAAAAATGTGCTGAAAAACTCGACTTATACTCGAGTATATACGGTAATTCTAATCTCTCTATAAAACAATTCAAAATTTATTTGACAATACAGCTAATAAATGCTTCCAAGGCTTTGATTCTGAGGCATCTTTGACTTCACCAACTATACAAGCTTAGTTTCATAAAGTGGATTTGATCTATAGGATGGAGGAAGCTAGAGCCACAGCCGCAGACTCTACTACTTTCTTCCTACAGACTTGGACCATTAGGATCCTATTCTTACACACAGGGGCATCTTGCTGCACACAGTGTGCATTCTAGTGGTTAAGTGTGCCCGGGAGGCACAGGTGCAGTGGATTATCACTCGTTAGTGTTTAGACCTGTTCAGCCAAGTGCGATCCTAACAGCATCATGCACTGGAGCCCCTATCAGCCTGCATCAGGTGTCCCCATCGCAGTGCCCCCATACATTGGGTTTCCCCATCACAGTGCCCCCATACATCAGGTGTCGCCCCCATCACAGCATCCCCATCCAACAGGTGTCCCCATACATCTGGTGTCTCCATCATCAGGTGCCACCACAGTGTCCCCATACATCTGGTGTCCCCATCACAGTGCCTCCATACAACTCTTGTAACCACAGATCACAAATGCTGTTCCCACGTGTAACAAAGGCAGTTCCTCTCCCATGCCGAGACTTATGTAAGTTATTAGTCTCAGTACCAGCTCTCTTTGGCACCCTGCAAGAGGGAGGAGAAAGCTGAATTGTGTCTCCAGCAGAAGCCAACCACTGCTCCTTCTGACAGGAGTGGCATTGCAGTTACTCCCATCACCAAGGAGTGGCACGAATGGCCAAATCGCCAGTGTACCGCCTGCCAACACAGCACCCAGGCCCCACCTTTTCCTGGCCTTGATCATGGGGCCCCCATGCACCTGGAGCCCCTGGGCAATGCTCAGGTGTGCCCATGCATTAAGACGTCCCTGGTTCAGCCGCAGCCTACCACAGACTTTAACAAGCAGAGCTGGGTGCTGCACCTGTGCATCTTGGGCGCACTAAAACGCTGAGATGTACTCTGTTTAGTTAGATGCCCCCTGCGTGAAAGGGGCCTTAAAATCAATTCAGCCATCAGCATCCATATACACCATAACAGAGAAATTCCAATTAAAAAAAAGAAGATTTGCCCATCACATTCAAATTGAAAACAAAATTTGCCCATCTGTGCATTGAAAATAAATGCCATGGAATGCAGATGGACAAATGCCATGCAAACATTCTCTGGGTGTATTGCACAACTAATCTTTTATAAATAGACCCCTTAAAAAATGTTATTAGTTATGGCCTTTATCATTCAGTAGCTATGCTAATGAGAAAAAGTGCTGACATTATTTTGCCTTGCGGATGGAGAGTGCTGCAGGCCCCTCAGTCCCTTTCTGCTTTAAAATTTACTAACATGGGAAGGCCACGCTTTTCCCCATCAAAGTCCTGCGAGAAATCTTTTTATACTGGTCAGCTTACCATGATGCTGAACCCATTACTGAGAACTAACTATCTCAAGTGTGTAGATGCATTTTGCTTAATCCTTCTAATTAAATTTTTTCACTTCAAGTACGCACCATAAAAGAAAGTTCCAGTGAATATTCATGCTTTTTAGGAGACCTACAGTATTTGCTTTTCATTTTCAACCCCCAAAAAAGGCGAACAAATAAACATAATACAAATCAGTGCATGCTTATACATATTCATTAGCTTAAGTCTGAGGTTTGCTTCTCTGACTCCATATTCCTTCCGTAAAAAACCACATGATATGGATTTCATAATTAATAGGCAATTTTAATATCTACCAAGAGGATTAAAATAGAAAAGGCGTAATGACACCAACAACGCCAATTGCGTGATCCATCTACATAAACTTGTAGGCTTGAAAGCTGGTTTGCCTGGTGGGTTTTTCAGATGATGCCCGAATGTCCTACAACTCATTTACTTTGAAAACTGAACTCCAGGCCGTTATAACAGAAACATATTACCGCAGCTCCGCATTCATTTACAGTATAAATGTATTTTATTAAATCAAGCAGTGCAAGTATTTGAATTTATCAACAGCTCATCGCCCCCTATACAACAAAGCTAGCCGGTAGTGCCGCAATGCCCATCTGGTATAAACATGCAGATAGACCGCGCACTTTGCAAGTGCAGTTGCTCCCGAGATTAGTAAACGAGCTAAAGCTTCACTTCAAAAACACCCAATCACAATGCAAGGGAAAAAAATGTAATTAAAGAAAAATAAAAAAATAAAAACTGCATTTTCCTTATTTTCCTTGGTTTCCAACCATCTTGCTGAATTATGCAGCAAGTAATGCTCATAAAGAAGGCTTGAATTTAGATTTGCTACAGTACATAAATAGAAAGGGCATATCATCTATTGGGGAGGTAGGCACAATGAAATCGAAAATTGCTTCGCTATCACACTTGGTGTATTGTGCCGTTATTTGTTTCAGCAATCTTTTATGGTAGAAATGTTTTTGTTTTTTTTTTCAAAAGAGAATTGGTAAATGATTCAACAATAGACGTTAAAGCGGTATTAAACCCAAAACCTAAAGATGTCATATACTGCAGCTTACAAATCATTAGATGTGGTGGCTGCATTCGTTTTCATTTTTAGGCTCCCCCCCCCTATCTCTTTTCATCTGGCAATCTGGCCAGTAACACACCTTCTGTATTAGCCAGCCTACACTCTGGATGAAGGAGCACATTTGGACAGCAGCATTGTCAGTCTGAGGGGGAGGAGAGCATCAAATGCACTCATGGATTTAGATATTGAAGCTAAACTTCAGCTCACCCCGCAGGTACAGCAACCATTTTTTTTTGCCTTAAAGTGGATGTAAACCCAATGTCATCCTTTCTAAACTACTGCCATAGGGGTTATCTATAAGGATATACATGGCTCCTGCATGTATCTTTACCTGTCAAATGTCTCCCCTCTGTCTGTTATGAGACCTGAAAAACTGCAGATTCTGTGGGTGGGTCTGTTGTCTGGAGCTCGGTGGGTGGAGTCGTGATGTCAGTAGACTCCCCGCCCACCCCTACACTCCCCTTGTCAATATGCATTTTCTCCTGTGTATTTCTAACACTGAACTTCTGCTATGATCTCTAACATCCAGTGAAAAGACAGGAAAGTAACCACATGACTTCAGCATGCCAAATCATGGTGAGGTGTGGAACAGCCAATCCTTACAGAGCTGCTAAAGAAAGGAGTGGGGGAGGGAATTAAAAAATAATGCATGTCTTAGGCTAGTGCACGAGATGTAAATCACCTGTCACTCACAGCAAGGGGGAGGATTTGACAAAGTTTTTCTCTGTTTGTCAAGATTTATCTTACTGAACAATACAAGAGGATTGCTCAGAGCTGGATTAACTTTTTGTGGCAAGACTGGGCTCAAATGATAGCAAATCTTATACTCTACATTATGACGTAAAAAAAAAAAAAAAAAAAATCAGGTTTACATCCACTTTAAGGGAAAAAGGTCTTGTATAATTAAAAAAGTTGATCCTTGTAAGCACCCCTGTCAGTGGTAAATGGTTTGTCGCAACACTCTAAACCGATTCATTTGCAGGAGAACTTGTTCTTTTGAAAAACAACTGACTTAGTGACTGGACCACCAGGTGAAAATAAAAGAAAGTAAGCCTAGAAATAAATGAATGCAGCCACCACATCTAAGAATTGGTAAACTGCAATATAATAAATGTTTGCTTTTGGATTTAATATCACTTTAAAACCACTACAAATGAAAGGAAGAAAAGCCATGAATTGGTAGCGGTTACCTGAAGCACACATACTAGTTATTCAGCGCTCCCTAAAGGCCTTTGCATGGCTTAAGGGAAACTTCATAACTAGCTAAAAGATCTCCCAGCAGACTTTGATTTCAGTTATTCTGCACACGAATCTCATATTGGTATTTGCTACTGTGCTCCCATAGGATTAAGAGTCAATGTAATCTAGGAGCAAAAAGCTTGGCTATTATGTTAGTGCCTGAATTATATGGAAGCTTCAAATGTGCTTCAGGTTGAATCCAAAGCAAAAGTAGAAAATCACTACAAATGTCCAGAACCCTACCTAGTCACAAGTACCCGTCAGAATGGTTCCTTGTGTGCTATTAAAGAGGGGTGGCTGCAAAGTGCTCTTAATCTAAGCAACATTTGTGACAAGCAGGCTATTGCTGGCTACAAAATGTTCACACGCTGCCAATATTATTACAAAGAATTTAAAGCAGAGGTTTTGTTTTTCAATGGTGTTATAGCGTGTATATTATTACCTGCAGGCAGCTAGTTTGGGTAAAAAAATTTCCCTGCACTGCCTCCTTCATAGCGGCTGGATACTGACCTGTGTAGCTCTTTTGGGGAAGTGAGAGGTAACAGAAGATGCTGCTACTGAGTAAAGTTGCGCCGCTCATCCACCCCGTTTTGGCCTCTCCGCCATTCATATTGCTCATATTCACACAATAGAGCATGTTCTGTGAATGGGCGGGGGAGACCCTGTCATTCAACTGCTACTCTAAAGCCATGTACACACGATCGGATTTTCCGACAACAAAACCGTGGCTTTTTTTCCGACGGATGTTGGCTCAAACTTGTCTTGCATACACACGGTCACACAAATGTTATCGGAAATTCTGAACGTCAAGAACGCGGTGACGTACAACACATACGATGAGCCAAGAAAAATTAAGTTCATTAGTGCGGCTCTTCTGCTTGATTCCAAGCATGCATGGACTTTTGTGCGTCGGAATTGTGTACACGCGCTTGGAATTTCCAACAACAATTCTTGTTGTCAGAAAATTTGAGAACCTGCTCTCAAACATTTGTTGATGGAAATTCTGACAACAAATATTCTATGGAGCCTACACACGGTCGGACTTTCCGACAACAAGCTCACATCCAACATTTGTTGTCGGAAAATCCTATCGTGTGTACGGCCCATAGGTTTATTAATCAGTTGTGGTCGGTCCATAAGGGGCGCCCCCCCCCCCCCTAGTTTGCATGCGGGGCACTGGACTAATGCCTATTAGGTCTGTCTATATATTTTTTTTCTTTTCAAGCATACAATTAGAGCCTGAGGCTCTAATTGGCTTATAAAAGTTGTGCTCAGGGCACAGAGCACTGCACCCCGAACCCTCCCTTTTGTGATACTAGTGAATCAATATTCTCTAATGGTTTCTGGCTTCTATTCTCGGCCTATCGGGACAGGAGGTAGATCTAAAAGAAGACCAGGTTAGCCAGGGAAGCCACGGTGCCATGACCACCAGAGGGGTAAATGCAGACCGGGGGGGTTTGTTTGCCCCCCCCCCAAAATGTTTAGCACCAGCCGCCACTGGTATTAATACAAGCAATAGAAATGGTGGGAGGGGCAGAAGGGGGCGGGCAAGTGGCGCAACTTTTCTCAGTAGTAGTGTCTGCTGCTGACCTTTACTGTGCTGAAAGATAACCTCTCAGGACAGTATCAGTCGGCTCTGAGGAGATAAAGCAGGTAATAGGATACACACCATTACATATAACTAGAGTAAATGGTGCTGTATCCAAAAAAAGGGTTAGGATCCATGTACACTAGCTTAAAAAAATGTGGCTTCTACAGGAGTTTTGTGTTCTGCCTGTAGAAGCAGCTCAATGTTATCCTATGTCCATGCACGTTAGGACGTTAAGAGGCATATTTTGAAAAAAATATTTAAAAAAAAAAAAAAAAAAAAAAAACCTTCTGGTTCTCGTTTCTGATTAGAGCTTGGAGGCAGAAAAAAATGTAAAGTTCTCCTAAACTCATCTAAACTTTGTACAAAAAAATGCTCTATATGAGTGTTTTTTTTAATCCCGAGGGAACAGACTTTTTTTTAAGCCCAGTGTGCATGGAGCCTAAATGTCTTCATAGGTAATTAACGTTTATGAAATTGTAATTCTTTATAATTAACAGTTATATTAAAATGGACCCGTCAGTAAAATTCTAATTTCTTGTGAATAAACAGAGCTTCCTTGCCATAAATAGAAAACTATTCTTCAAGTGACCCTAAACCAAGATTATATATTCTCTGGCTATTAGAATCCTTGTGGGCATTTGATATAATTAGAGACTATAAAGAATCGAAGGTCTTTCTAATCAGGAGGATCCTGTCGGGAAGACTTGGAGTAAGATTTAATGACTAACAAGACAAAACCAGAAAGCAGGGCCTCCATATGTAATGACAATTATAAGCCCTTGTACACATATACCGTATATACTCGAGTATAAGTCGATCCGAGTATAAGTCGAGGCCCTAATTTACCACAAAAAAATGGGAAAAAAACTTATTGACCCGAGTATAAGACGAGGGTGAGAAATGCACAGCTACTGTAAGTGGAAAAGAGGGTCAACAATGCCCATTTGCAGCCTCACTGTGCCCATTTGCAGCCATAGGTCCCCTGAACTTCAAACTCGGTAGTTAAGGGTTCCTAGATGCCCCCTAGCTGCAGCCAAAATTTGGGGTCTCTGAACCCAAAGGGTCCCAAAATGACATTGCTGCAGATGGACACAGTTGACCGATATTTGTTATGTGGTTTTGCAGATGGAGAGATTTCAGATCTTAGTTTAGTGATACTACAAGAAAAGGCTGTTGCAACGCTTTTACCAAATTAAAAAAGGAATTTTTGTCTTTTTAATGTTATCAGATGTGAAAATGAGATCATCTTAATGGAAATGATTTGGTCAGTGTCTGTTGATGTTTTACAAATATTGTTTCTGCTTGTAGCATCCAATTACCATATATACTCGAGTATAAGTCAAGTTTTTCAGCACATTTTTTTGTGCTGAAAGTGCCCCCCTCGACTTATACTCGATTCAAGCACTTTTCTGCAGCAAAAAATATCATTTTCCTAACCGACTTTGGGGCCCCGTATCTCAGGGCCACTTGATGCTAAGAACCCCAAATTTAAGAACGACCATGGAAACAGGTTACTATTTGCATATCAAACCTCTTCATTTTTAGGGTTCCCAGAAATGTGCATCTAACATGCGGCCATCTGAAAAGCCAGCTCTTGAATATTATTAATCCCACAGATTTGCTTTTTTCTAAAGGGAATATGTTCTTTTGGCCATTGACAGCAAAGTGACAAGTTAATACGTATCTCCCCCTCAGCCTGCTGCTCTTTTTGCCTAAGGGAACTCTAAATCAGAAACCCCATGTAACTTGTGTGTCGATCAGTGTTGGAGCACAAACCGGTATTTGCCATTTCCCCCGTGTACATGCCTGATAATAAGTCACTCAGGATCCCCTATAAGCAGAAACATTGGGTCCTTCTCAGTGCTTGTCAGACTAATGAAGTGCCAGAGGAACGTGGCGAGAACGAGAACCTGTCAATTTACTTAAATGGGTATCGCGACATTTTACTTTATATCACGTATAGGAGTGTGAAAAACATACTTTAAAAATTCAAGGTTACAATATTAAACTCAATAATAGCTAAATATGTACAGTCACTGCAAGAAAAACTAAAGCATCTGTTAGCGTATAAACATGCTCTAGGCAGGTCTTGTAATAAGAATACTTGCCAAAGAATGCATGCATTGGTATGCTCGAGCATGAGGAAAACACAAACATTTCGAGACACATGGCCTCTGGCTTTTGGATTTTCTTTTTTAATGAACAGCATGCACAAGGTGATAGACAGGTACACTGTCGCCGCAACACCAGCTAAGCATAACAAACAAAAAAAAGGCCTAATAAATAACCCAAACCAAGAGTTTGACTGCTATACACAAACACCTTTTGCTTACAAAGTAAAGTCTATATCCTAATTATAACTGAAATGTCCACGTTGCTTGTAAGCCAGGGCTTTTAGCAGCAAAAAATACAATTAGGAGAGGCAGAAAACCGTGGAGACTTAGAGTATGCTTGCATTACCTAGAACATGAAAATCCTTTTCTGAAACACAAAAATGTTAGCATTTTAATTAAAAATTTAATACCAGCGTATCAAAGAACAAGTTTAAAGCAACTGATCTCTGTCCTTTTCTCCAAAGTGCAATTTGGCTGAAGTGAGTACAAATTCTTGTCACTACGCTAGACCTGTTTGTCACCATTACAGGGCCAGCCCGTAGATTTCAGATCCATAATTTCATAAGGTAGCAGTTACTTCTGGGGAATACTGTAGTGGCGTAATGCCGTTCTGCAGAAATGTATGCTAAATCAAACCGGTCCTACAATGTCATGTGCACGCTGTTCTCCAACTCTCGTTACTTATGCCGCGTACACACGGTCCTACTTTTCGTCTACAAAAGTCCAACGGACGCTGATGGACTAAAGCTGGCTGGTAATCCGATCGTGTGTGGGCTTCTCCGGACTTTCAACCGACTTTTTTAGCCTCAAATCCGACGTACTTTAGATTTGAAACATGCTTTAAAACTTTACTTCGTAACTACGACGGACCCCGAAATCCGCTCGTCTGTGTGCTAGTCCGACGGACAAAAAGCCACGCTAGGGCACCTATTGGCTACTGGCTATGAACTTCCTTATTTTAGTCCGGTGTACGTCATCACGTACGAATCCGACCGACTTTTGTGTGGTCGTGTGTAGGCAAGTCCGGTCGTTAGAAAGTAGGCCGCAAGTCCGCCGCAAGTCCACCGAAAGTCTGCCGGAAGTCTGTCGGAAAGGCTGTCCGACTTTTGTAGACGAAAAGTACGACCGTGTGTACGCGGCATTACACTAACTAAACCACCACAGTGTAATTATTCTGCTGGCTACAAAGTACTGATCCCTTTGGTAAAGTATAGTCCTAGTGAAAATCAAGCAATGTCTAAGAAAAATAATCTTGGAACTTTGGAATAGACCCCTGCAGTTTAAGTATTAAAGTGCATCTCCAGGCAAAAAAAAATAAGAAAAATCTGTTTAGCAAAATAACCCTATAGTTGCACAATTAAAGATTTTACTTATCTGTATATAAAAGCAACAAATTACCTGGTGATCCTGCCATTTACATACTTGTGTCAGTCTGGCTGTCTGTAGTTCCACCTCCTACCCTACAATGCTATGTAGCCGCAACACAAAAGCCTTTTCTTCCCAGCATTGCCAGGACCCGAAGGTGTGCCGCATTAATGTCCCTTCTAGAGCTATGTTTGCATTGCATGATTTCTTCATAGCGCATGCTTAGGAAAGTTCAGGGCTCATTTACAACTGCAGCCACACTGAATGCATGGCCACTAATGTATGCTGATAGAAACAGTGTTGATGGGCTAATTCAGGTACATCACACTGTTTATTTAATTCACTTTTTTTTTGTACGAACTTGATTGAAACGTCACAAAGTGACACTTCATTAGGGCTCATTTACACTTGCTTCTGCTTCAACACACATTAACAGGTAGTTTACACTTGCTTCAAAACATGGCTTCGGACAGGCTTTGTTAAAGCTCTCTGAATACTAGTCAAAGGTCCTGTCACTAAATAAAATGGTTAGCTTATAGTCCTGTTTACACCTCGTGTTTGCTTTGCTTCAAAAATTATACGCCATGTAGCTTTAGTGGTGCTTCAAAGCATCTTCAAAGCTTCCATAGAAGTCTATGGCAAAGCTCACTTAAAGCCCCGCCAAAGCCCCATCGAAGCCCCGCCAAAGCCCCGCCAAAGCCCCATCAAAGCCCCATCAAAGCCCCATCAAAGCCCCATCAAAGCCCCATCAAAGCCCCATCAAAGCCCCGCCAAAGCTCCGCCAAAGCCCCATCAAAGCCCCATCAAAGCCCCGACAAAGCCCCACATCGAAGCTCCACCAAAGCCTCATCGAAGCCCCACCAAAGCCTCATCGAAGCCCCACGAAAGTCCCATTGAAGCTCCACCAAAGCCTCATCGAAGCCCCACCAAAGCCTCATCGAAGCCCCACGAAAGTCCCATTGAAGCTCCACCAAAGCCTCATCGAAGCCCCCCCAACCCCCATTGAAGCCCCCACCAAAGCCTCATCGAAGCCCCCCAACCCCCATTGAAGCCCCACCAAAGCCTCATCGAAGCTCCACCAAAGCCTCATCGAAGCTCCACCAAAGCCTCATCGAAGTCCCACCAAAGCCTCATCGAAGTCCCACCAAAGCCTCATCGAAGTCCCACCAAAGCCTCATCGAAGTCCCACCAAAGCCCCATCGAAGCCCCACCAAAGCCCCATCGAAGCTCTAAAGCCTCATTGAAGCTCCACCAAAGCCTCATCGAAGCCCCAAGCAAAAGCAAGGTGTACACAGGACTGTAAGCTAACCATTTTACTTAGTGGCAGGAGCTTTGACTAGCGTTCAGAGAGCTTTAACAAAGTGTGTCTGAAGCCATGTTTTAAAACAAGTGTGACTGTAAACGATCACCTGGTAAAACAACCCATTCACTTTAAAATAGAAACGAAAGGCAAAACATTTGTACATTTTACATTATTAATACCTTTTTTTTTTATAAGTGATCACATTCCATCTGTTCTCAGCTGCATAAGAGCAGGGGGGGAGGAGAAGCAGCATCACACGGAGCTTCCCTGTGAATGGCTGTGCGGGCGTGTCAGGACAAGTATGATCAGTGGAGGATTGCACACAGAGTTCCCAGCATAGCTAGATAACTGACCAAGATGTGTGCTCCTGCTTAGTGTGGTCAGTTTTTATTGGAAAGCAGAGGGACTGGCAGGAACACCAGGGATTTCACATAAAGGAAGCAATACAAATAACAGGATACTATCTCATACTAGTACATGGTACAGCAGGCACATATCAGGAAAAAGACTTTTGGGGTAACAAGCACTTTAAGTTCTACAGGCCACAGCACAGTGCGATGCAGTTGATTGTGTTGCTCTATGTTGCACCAGAAAAAGAATTGCATGCCTTACCTTTTTCAGTGCACACCAACACAACACAGTGGTGTGAACTTGTATGGTAAGGAATATGGCAGTTTACTTCGTCTTGCGTTGGGACTGAACTGGGCAATGCTGCCCAGAGTAGTCCCAATGCACCTAGTGTAAATGGGCCCTAGGGGAAGCAAAGTACGCAGTGTCCACTACGCTTCTGGTCATTGCGTCATTCATCTTGGCCGCCCTCTGCTCTCAGTGCATCATAAAGAGATGCAGGAAGGAGGGTAAACTGCCATGAGACTGCAAATAAACACAACCAAAGAAGGTATTCATCAATTGATTTATTGACTAGTAGCATCATAGTGTAATTAATCAGTATTAAAAGGTGCCATTTGGGCTCATAGGTTGACTGCCATTTACTTTAAATGATCGATAAGCATGAGGAATGGAAATGTACAACATGAACTTTGTACGCACTGTGTCTAATTCAGTGATCGCTTCAAGTAAGGACTGAGCTTTCCCAACAGTGCAAAAACAAGCCCTTCTGAACACCGGGAACGCTTACCACACATTTTCCAGCTTGCCAGAAAATCTCTGTGTGATAAGGGGCCAACCATTCCCATCACCAAGAAAATGGAGTTTTTATCAGCTCGGTAATGATCTCAAAGTTAAAGGGGTTCTAAACCCTCGTGTTTTTTCACCTTACTGTATCCTATGCAGTAAGGTGAAAAAACTTCTGACATTGACCAGCCCCCTAGCTCCCCCCGTTTTACTCCCCTGAGCCCATTCGTTCTCTCGGCGGAGACACGCTCTTCCTCTCTGCCTGTTGTTTCGGCTCTTGATTGGATAGATTGATAGAAGCGTAGCCATTGGCTCCCACTGCTGTCAATCAAATCCAATGACGCGGGCGCCTGGGGCGAGTCCTGCATTCTATGTGAATGTACTCGGGAGTGCGCCCACACGGGTGTCCACCTTAGGAGAGCCTTCTCCAACGTGGCCACTCTATGCGGGGAGGATCGGGGCCACTCTGTGCAAAACAAACTGCTCAGTGGTGGTTAGTTTGGCATTTTATTTATTTTAAACAACAAACAAGCGTTTACAACCCCTTTAAGCTGGCCATAGACTGTTTGAATCTCGAGAGTTCAGCTGGAACCGGCCGAGATTCGAATGGTTTATGGGCAGGTTAAAAATGTAAAAAAAATGTAATGTAAAAAAGTTAATCAAGCAATCAACTTGGGTCCAACCAGCCTGCCAGATGTTACATGCGATTATCCCTAGAGGAAGTTATAGCTGCTAGCAACAATCACTGTGTTCTCCCAGTAGGGACGACTTCCCCCCGCCGGGAGAACACAATGGCTCCCATGGGAGGGATTCCCCCATCAAACATTGCCTGTGTTGATGGAGGAATCAAGCAAAATTCACTCCGTCTATTGCCAGTCTTAGGCAGATGTCTCACCAAAAATGGATAGGGGGGAAAAGTCCTGTTGTCCAGGGACAGCCACAGGCAGACATTCCTATATACAGAGAGACATGGAAGGAATTAAAATGTGGTTTAGGTTTCATTGCGCTTTTAGGGTGAAATATGTAATCTCTTTATTTCAAAAGACACGTACAGGAATGAGGCTGACTGTATAATTACAATCCTTATCCACTGGTTCAGTGCAAACATCTAATCAGTGTGTCTGTACCATCACACGTTCACTGTACCACTAATCCTATATACTCTGCTTAACCAACCATATGCTTTGCTTTCACACTTGCAGGGCTTCAAGCCTAATCTTTCATTTGTTTTTAATTATTTTAGTGTTATTAGGACTGATGTAACCAAGATAACAAATTTAAATTAGAGCCAAGTGGAGCATTACCGGGATCCTTAGCAGATCTGCACAAGCAAGAAAATTGATGAGATGATTCTAAATTCAAACGCATTGTGGTGTTAAAGAAACATAATTAGGAACTTTGCAGGCGGATGGTCACATGGGCTTTAGGTAAAGTGCCTGCAAGCCCAGGGAATATAATAATTAGGAAGAGAAACAGTTTGGAGTCAATAACTGGCTAATTCCTGCCTTGCATATAATACTGAACCTCAACACAGAAGGTATCAGTGTTACTCTAATGCCCCGTACACACGGTCGGATTTTCCGATGGAAAATGTGTGATAGGACCTTGTTGTCGGAAATTCCGACTGTGTGTGGGCTCCATCATACATTTTCCATAGGAATTTCCGACACACAAAGTTTGAGAGCAGGATATAAAATTTTCCGAAAACAAAATCCGTTGTCGGAAATTCCGATCGTGTGTACACAAATCCGACGGACAAAGTGCCACGCATGCTCAGAATAAATTAAGAGACGAAAGCTTTTGGCTACTGCCCAACTTATAGTCCCGACGTACGTGTTTTACGTCACCATGTTCAGAATGATCGGATTTTCCGACAACTTTGTGTGACCGTGTGTATGCAAGACAAGTTTGAGCCAACATCCGTCAGAAAAAATCCTAGTTGTCGGAATGTCCGATCAATGTCCGACCGTGTGTACGGGGCATAAGACCCCTTTCACACTGAGGCAGTTTTCAGACGTTTTAGCGCTACAAATAGCCTCTAAATAACGCCTAAAAACCACCTCCCATTCATTTCAGTGTGACTTTTCATAATGGGCAGTGCGCTTGTGGGAAGTTAGGAAAAGTCCTGCAAGCAGCATCTTTGGGGTGGTTTGGGAGCGCTGCCCTGCTCATTGAAATTAATGGGCAGCGCTTCCAAAGCACCTGAAAAGCGTTATTTTATTGGCCAACTTAAATTATTAAAGCTGAACTTCACTCTTTCAATCAACACTGGCTATTTTTAATCCTTAGGCTGCTAGCATCAGTAAATAGATATGAAATATATCATATTTACAGGTTTAAACTTTTTACATTTCTTCAGTTACTTCCTAGCTTCCAGCCAAATTATGTCATACATCCCAGGAGTCTTCAGGAGGGAAGGAAGGGCTTTCACAGCTAAGCACACCCTCCTGCCTGCATGCCTCAGCTAAGGGCAGATGGATTCCAGGAATTAAATGCTACATGAATCATCTGCCCTTACTTAAGATGGCCACTGCCATAAATACTAGAAATACTGTTTTTCAAAGTGATTTATCAGCAAAATAAAGCATGGACATGTGGATGGATGAGTTTGCTTTAAGTGAATTAAATAACTTTTTGGTTTTGTTGTGTTTAGATGCAAGCTTTCAGGAGAACTTAGATTCCTTGTTCAGATTTTACTTAGGGTCCTTTCACACGGGACGGATCCGAGATGATCCGCCCCATGAACATCCGCTTGCTCAGCGGGGATCGCTCCGTGGATCCCCGCTGAGCAGGAAGATGACAGGTCCGTCGCTGCACACTGTGCAGCGACGGACCTGTCACAGTGCCGCTCTCCCCTATGGGGGATCGGATGACAACGGACCGTAGAGTCCGTCTTCACCCGATCTGATCCGAAAATGGATGGAAAAGTAGGTTTTTCCTCCGTTACACTTTTTCGGAGCGGGTCGGATGTCATCGGACATGTCACCGCTGACATCCGACGCTCCATAGAGGTCTATGGAGGGTCCGTTCAGGTCTGCCTAAAAAACTGACAGGCAGACCTGAACAGATCTTTCATGTCAAAGAGGCCTTAAGGAGTATCACTTAAAACTCGCTCCATATATTTTCATTATTATGCTATTATGTTTAGGACTTAAAAATGTTATTACTCAGATAAATAGGACAAATTGCATATACAGATTTCATATATACTGTATCCAGCCAGAAGGTGGAGCTCTAGGTTTCTTTTCACACACTTGCCAGGCTAGCCTTTACTATTTTGCTTAAAAAAAAAAAAAAAAAAAAAAAAAAAGGGGGGTAAGGGCTCTTTCACACGGGACGGATCAGTGATGATCCGCCCCGTGAACACCCGCTTGCTCAGCGGGGATCGCTCCGTCGATCCCCGCTGAGCAGGAAGATGACAGGTCCTTCGCTGCACACTGTGCAGCGACGGACCTGTCAGAGTGCAGCTTTCCCCTATGGGGGATCGGATGACGACGGACCGTAGTGTCCGTCGTCACCCGATCTGATAACGGATGGAAAAGTAGGGTTTTCCTCCGTTACACTTTTCGGATCGGAGCGGGTCAGATGTCAGCGGACATGTCACCGCTGACATCCGACGCTCCATAGGGATACATGTCCGTTTTTCACCTGAAAACGGAAGGATGAAAAACGGACATACGGATCCCCCGTGTGAAAGAGCCCTTACAGAGCTAAACAACAACTGAAGCTCAAATTACATGCATAGCTAAATAAATTACAGTTGCAGTGTGTCCCAATCTACTGCACTTTTTGTTTGGCACTTGTAAAATATAAAATATATAATACATTGACCTAAAATCATAATAGCCTTCCTTTAAAGCGGTAGTTAAGTCACAAAAAAAAGCACCGGTCCCCCTACAAGTTAATAGCTTAATGTGCTAGTTTATAGCGCATACTAGCACAATAATACAGACTTACCCATAAAACCAATCCCTCCAGTGGCATACTGTCACTGCTGCCAGGGCTTCCATATTCACCCAGTCTTCCTTCTGGGTTCGCGGGCTCCAGCCGTTTGAATGGCCGAGCTATGATGATGTCGCTCCCAAGCACAGGAGTCACAATCACGGCACATCTCTGTGGATGGACGGCACATTTCCTTTGCCCTCAATTTGGAGTGCAATGCACATCCGCTGTTGACACCACCTGCAGAACTTGTGAGTACCTCCTAAGCGGTGCAGGTTAGGAGATATTCATTGTAGTTACAGAAAGGCTTACCTGTAGGTACAAGCGACCAGGTGGTGTTTACTACCGCTTTAAGCATAGTGCACACAGACATAATGAAATGAATGATCAACTATGCACGATCTTGCTGGCAGAGGCTAGCAAAAATAAAAACATAAAAAAGTCCACAAAGTACTTATGTTTACCTACATATGCAGATTTTTCTGTTTTGATGTTATGGATCTGAATGCACTGCATGGGCCAATAGAAAACAATAGAACTGAGCTCAGACCCATTAAAAAAAAACAAGAAAAAAAAACACAGTACTGATAAAAATGCAGCTTTTTTTTTTGCAGCCGCATACATGAACCCTGAATTCACTTGGGAGCTTAAGCATCCAGGCATTTGGATAGGCTGACCATACGCATCCCCTACTATGCTGAATAAGGTCAACCCTGAATTTTCTATAAGGATTTCTGAAATAATCCATTTAGTGATAACAGAATTCAGGCTCAAACTGAAAATAATACTAACAGCGAACTAGGCATTGTAATTTAGACCTTATCTACTTTTTAGATTTTAAGCTCCTCCGATTCCTCTTGTACCAAATTGTAATGCAACTGTAAACGTCTGCCTTTATTTTGTTGGAGCTATATAAAACCTGTATAATAATAATAATAATCTGTTGAAAACTGACCTATGTCTAAGGTTTCTACCAATGACATAGAAAATGAAATATTAAGGCAAAAACATAAACGCCAATTAGCACAGTTAATCACTTAAGGACCGGGTCTATATTTTTTTTTTTTACACTTGGTGTTTACAAGTTAAAATCTGGATTTTTTGCTAGAAAATTACTTTGAACCCCCAAACATTCTATATATATTTTTCAGACACCCTAGAGAATAAAATGGCGGTCATTGCAATACTTTATGTCGCACTGTATTTGCGCCGCTGCAAACGCAATTTTTACGGAAAAAATACATTTTTTTAATTAAAAAAATAAGAAAACAGTAAAGTTACCCAACTTTTTTTTATATCGTGAAAGATAATGTTATGCCAAGTAAATTGATACCCAACATGTCACACTTCTAAATTGCGCCCGCTCGTGGAATGGCAACAAACTTTTACCCTTAAAAATCTCCATAGACGAAGTTGAAAAATTTCTACAGGTTATCAGTTTTGAGTTACAGAGGAGGTCTTTTGCTAGAATTATTTCTCTCGCTCTAATGATTGCAGCGATACCTCACATTGAACACTGTTTACATATGTGGGCGCGACTTACGTATGCGTTCGCTTCTGCGCACAAGCACGGCGCGCTTTAAATGTATTTTACTTTTTATTTTTACACTGTCCCTTTAAAAAAAATATTTTTGGATCACTTTTATTACTATTACAGGGAATGTAAACATCCCTTGTAATAGAAAAAACGCATGACAGGGACCTCTTTAATGTGAGATCTGGGGTCAAAGAGACCTCCGATCTCACATTTACACTTAAGCCACATGCACACTATTCGATTTTCTGCAGATTTTTGTCTTGAGATTTACCAAAAACCATATAAAATGAGGTCAAACCTTAAGAGTTTCAATTTGTATGCAATGTTTCAGCGGCGCATTGCCGGCGCTGCCCATTGATTTCAATGAGCAGGGGAGCTTTAGGAGCGGTGTATACACCGCTCCTAAAGCGCCCCAAAGATGCTGCTTGCAGGACTTTTTTTAGCGTCCTGACAGCGCACCGCTCCAGTGTGAAAGCACTCCGGCTTGCACACTGGAGTGACAGGAGAGGCGCTTTACAGGTACTATTTTTAGCGCTATAGAGCCTGTAAAGCGCCTCAGTGTGAAAGTAGCCTTACATTTACCTGAGCCCCCTCTCTATCCAGCGATGTCCACGAGTCCCTCGGCCGTCCGGGATTCTCCCTCCTGATTGGCTGGGACACAGAGCAGTGGTGTCACTGGCTCACGCGGCTGTCAATCAAAGTCAGTTAGCAAATCAGGGGAGAGAGGGGGCTGGGCAGAACGGCAGCTCTGTGTCTGAATGGATACACAGAGCTGCAGCTCGGGTGCCCCCATAGCAATCTGCTTGCTGTGGGATCACTCAACAGGAGTGAGGGGCCAGGAGCAGCAGAGAGGGACCCGAGAAGAGGAGGATCCAGGCTGCCCAAAACCAACAGCAAGTATAACATTTTTTTTTTTTTTTTTACCGAGACATTACATTCACTTTAAAGTACAGAAATTACACAGGATCTCTTAGCTCTGAAAAGCAGGGGGGTGGAGAGCTGAAGTTACATCAGTGAGGAAAGCTCTAAAAGCTCATTGGAAGGAAGGGACACACCCTCCTCCACACAGGAACAGAGCTGAGCCTGTCAATCACAGGCTTTGCCCTCCCCCCATCACCATTCTTCTCTTGGTGGCAGAAAAACTTGTCAGGAGTGACTCATGCTGATAGTAGAGGAATAAGGTAGTGGACAGAAACTATACTTAATGCTCTGGATTGAGACAATTACACATTATAGAGGGATATGCTTTGTTCAGATTTCATGTCTAAGGTTTACAACCACTGTTTTTATCAGAATTCAGCTGCAAATGGAAATAGATTGTAATGTTACCGCTAGAGGAAAAGGAAAGAAAAGCAATCTCAATGAATTTCTGCTTTAGATACATTCTTCCTATTTGGTCATAACCCCAGCTAGTGAAATCTGAAAAGGCGGAATAAATACTAACACATAGTGATTTACTATGCACACCACTGCTTGCTTATAAAATGACTTCAGCTTATACAGGAAATAGCAAAAGCAGAAGACGGATCCCACAATTGCTTGTGGAAGAGGGAGACCCGTTCCGTAAATACCAAAAGGGGTTTACAAGGCTGGGAAATGTGAGTGAAATAGGAAAATCCCCCTTATAACAGACTTTTAGTCTCTGCTTAGGACTACCATAGCGGCTAACCACATGAGTAAATGCTAACACTGGTCGTGTAATCTAAGCCAAAGGGGCTTGGCACTGATTGGGCTCTGCATTTATGGCATTCCCGAAACCTCTGTGGCTGAGATCACACAACAAAACTGCAGCATCTGATCACACTTGGCACCAGATATAGAGTAGCTGTATCCTTATAATATAGACATCACGCGCTCTGCTAATCTTGGTTTCCCCCAAGTAAGACTGCTAACCGATATTAAAACTACTGGCCTGTTAGGACTTGAACACAAATGAAAAAAGCATTGCAGCTGCAGAAATAAACCTATTCTACTTGCAGGGTGCATTGCAGGGTTGGGTCCCTGGCAGGAAAAAGATCTATGATCCTTTATGAAGGATATCAAGTAATTTATCATAGCCTGTTGAACAATAGTAAGTGGCGACCTGCACTGTGTAGAGGGCAACCATTAAAGTGGTACTAAACACTGGGCATTTTCTAAAGGCCAACTTTGGGAAAACAAAGTTGCAGAGGGGTTGCCCCCACATCTCAAGGGTTAACTACTGGTTTCGGTCTACGGGATGGAAAAACACTTTTAATACTGATCCTCTGCTCCGGCAGTGGACTGTCCCTCAAAGTCCTCACATCCAAAGCCGGGCTATGGGCGCTGCAATTAATTTAACCGCTTTCGGACCTCCCAACGCACATTTACTGCGTCAGGGCAGCCCGGCTGTGCAAAACAACGTACCTGTACGTTAGAGCTGCGCAATTCTGGCCAAAATGAGAATCACTATTTTGTTGCTTACAATAATAATCACAATTCTCTAACATTCTCACGGCGTAACATCATCTTTCATAATATACAAAAAAATATTTAGGTTGTTTTTTTTTTTTAATTCATTAAAGTGTATTTTTTTTTCCCAAAAAAATTGCATTTGAAAGACCGCAAATACAGTGCGACATAAAATATTGCAACAACAACCATTTTATTCTCTAGGGTCTCTGCAAAAAATAAATATATATAATGTTTGGGGGTTCTGAGTAATTTTCTAGTAAAAAATAATGACTAACTTGAAACCAACAAGTGTCAGAAAAAGGTTTAGTCTTTAAGTGGTTAAACTGCCTTCATTTACAGGCTGAGTTCATTCCTTTGATCTAAAGAACAAAATGTTTCAATGTTTGTAGGCTGAGGAATGTTGTGAAAATTGGCAGACTGCCTGTTTCTTTTTCTTTTTTGTTGACAGCTGTCGGCTTGCGCAGAGGATTCTGCATAGAATCAGGAAAATGCTTTGTTAAGATCGAGGGGGGATCACAATCTCAATTCTTAAAAATTAATCATGCAGCTCTACTGTACATTGTTTCCTCTTCAGGGTCTGGTTGCATGCGCGTGCCACCGGTGACCTGCTCTCGCTGTGATTGGACACAGTGGGAGCCAATCGTTCACTAGAGAGGCAGAACAGCGGTCTGCCTATGTAGACAAGGCAGATCCCCATTCTGTCACAGAGGAAGAGAGAGATCTTGTATTGCTGCTAATCAGGAACACAGATCTCTCTTCCTCCAGTTATACCATCCCCCACACAGTTAGAAATCACTCCCTAGGAGCACACTTAACCCTTTGATCGCCCCTAATGTTAACCCCTTCCCTGCCAGTGTCATTTATACAGTGGCAGTGCATTTTTTCGCACTGTTCACTGTATTAGTGTCCCCAAAAAGTGTCATTTAGTGTCCAATTTGTCCACTGCAATGTCACAGTCCCGCTAAAAATCGCTGATCGCCGCCATTAGTAGCAAAAATAAAAATGCCATAAAAATATCCCATAGTTTGTAGGCGCGATACCTTTTGTGCAAACCAATCAACACACGCTTATTGGGATTTTTTTTTTTTTTTTTTACCAAAAACGTAGTAGAATACATATTTGCCAAAATTGATGAAGAAATTAGATTTTTTAGATTAGATTTTTTAATTAGATTAGATTTTATTTGATCGGATTAGATTTAGATTTTATTTGATGTGTATTATAGCAGAAAGTAAAAAATAGTTTTTTGTTGGTCTTTTTTTGTTGATAGCGCAAAAAAAAAAACTGCAGAGGTGATCAAATACCACCAAAATAAAGCTCTATTTGTGGGAACATTTGGGTACAGCGTCACACGACCGGGCAATTGTCAGGTAAAGTAACACAGTACCATATCGCAAAAAGTGGCCTGGTCATGAAGGGGATGATATCTTCTGGGGCTAAAGTGGTTAAAGGAGAAATAGGACCAATGCTATTTCGGCCCCATTTCTCTTGGAGATCACAGGGGTGCACTTCGTTTTGCACACTTGTGACCCCTATTCAGCCAACAGCGGGCTTTAGAGGTCACTCAGCCAGGTCAAGGCTCTGGAGAGATCCAGACTTTAAAGTTGGGATCCACCCAGGTGCCTGGACTGGCAGCTGATTCGGCCTCACAAAGACCTACTGAAAACCTAAGCCAGCCGCTTCTGCCCCCTCCACAGCCTGGTGCTCCAGTGAGAGCTGGAGGGGCAGAGGAATTAACGACTCTCTGCTCAATGAAAACTGAGAACTGAGCAATCAGCTGTATTGGATTGCTCATTTCTCGGTGTAGAGGCAGCATTGGAAAGATGACGCATCTGACTGATGCTGTATCCACCTAGGTGAGCATGATTTTTTTTTTTTATTTCCTCACTTTTTCTTTAATACCATTAAAGGGGCTTAGACCACTAAAGCATTGAGAATAAGAGGCTGCTGTGAGCTGTCTTGCAGCATACAGGAGCCTGCAGGAGTGGAAATCAAAAAAGTCAAACTGCTGTATCCAATCCCCTTAGACATAAATTAGTAGTTACCCTGCTGCAAGATAGGACTTTTTGTTTTCCTAGAGCTCAAATTTAATGCATTCTCTGTATTAAGATAAAAAATGCCCCAGTATCTTTCTACGCCCCCTATCCTGGGGCTTAATATCACGTAATATCACTTTACTAGCGAAGGAGAAAATAAACATTAGTTTAACACTCATTCATATATCACCTTTGTTCTTATTGTTTTGTGGCCATTTTATACAAAATGCTTATAAACTGTGTTCTATCAATAAAATACAGAGAGGTGACCAAAATAAAAAAAGGTAAACCTTGTTCATCACCAGTGGCCACTAGAGGGAGCATTACCGAGAACTAGGTGCCCAACTCAAGCAAAGCCACTGAGCAAAAACACAGTTTGCACGTCAAATAGCCTTCACAAAGGTCTGTAATAGACTTCTTAAAAACATGTGTAAATGGAGATCATTAAAAAGGAAAATACAATACAAACTAACATTTATTTATCCACATCGGAAGCGTGGATCTCCCGTGTCTCCTGCGGTGTCTAATTGCATCTTTCGCTGGCCTCCACATTCATTACTGTGTCCTGTAGTGACGTGAAGGTTGTAGGCAAGAATCATTTACCACCGCAGGAGACATGGGGGATCGACACATCACGAAGTGTCGGTTTCAGAAGAGGAGAAATTTCACCCAGAAATTGCTCTGCAGAGAAGTAATGATCGGAGGTGTGGGCAGAAGAAAAGTTAGGTATCCCTATGCTGCGTTTGCAGGTGTGCCATTTTAAAAAAAACTCTTATGCCACGTACACACGGTCGGATTTTCCGACGGAAAATGTGTGATAGGACCTTGTTGTCGGAAATTCCGACCGTGTGTAGGCTCCATCACACATTTTCCATCGGATTTTCCGACACACAAAGTTTGAGAGCAGGATATAAAATTTTCTGACAACAAAATCCGTTGTCGGAAATTCCGATCGTGTGTACACAAATCCGACGGACAAAGTGCCACGCATGCTCAGAATAAATAAAGAGATGAAAGCTATTGGCCACTGCCCCGTTTATAGTCCCGACGTACATGTTTTACGTCACCGCGTTCAGAACGATCGGATTTTCCGACAACTTTGTGTGACCGTGTGTATGCAAGACAAGTTTGAGCCAACATCCGTCAGAAAAAATCCTAGGATTTTGTTGTCGGAATGTCCGAACAAAGTCAGACCGTGTGTACGGGGCATAAAGTGTAACTCCACCTTAAAACTAAATTCCCTGCATCTATAGACATCTATGATCTAACACTAACCTATCTATCCCTATAAAGAAGAAATCAGTATACATACCTTTTTTTTTAAGTCGGTCCGGTCTCCAGCAGCGGAAGCTCTGTAGAGGACACAGCCAACAATGGGGAGTGACACCCCCCATAGGCTTACTATAGGACTTCCGTTGTCGGCTGCCTCCTCTGCACCCATCTCCACAGCGGATCGATCAGATCGGCTTCAAAAAAGGTATGTATAGCGATTTCTTCTTTACAGGGTTAGTGTTAGATCATGGATGTCTGTAGATGCAGGGATTTTGGTGTTAAACTGGACTTCTATTTTAAGTGACAGAATCACTTTAATTCAAGCACTGTATGTACCTAAACTTAACTTGGTATCAGCCTCTTGCAATCCCTGTACAACAGAGATCAGTGTGGTAGAAACAGAAGATACACAAGGAGTCAATCAGTTTATATGCATACAAGCAGCATTCTGATAGGCAGAGAGATGAGCGCATCACTGTGCTGCTTCTCCTTCACTGTCCAGTCACAGGCTGGGGGTGGCTCCATGACAGCCCTGGCTCAGATAAAGTAGGATGACATCTAGTGGGGGAATACTGCAGGAGACCACCTCCAGGCTGAAGGGGAGTATTGCAGTAAAAGCTGCTTTTTATTCATTTAATGGGCTATATTTTTTTCTGACTAAAGCTCTGCTTTAAACATAGGTGGTCAAACATGCCAATCACTGAAAATGTGAATAGCTACAGGCAAGGACATGTCAGTTTTATACAACATTATAAAATATACATTTTTTTTTATTCTGGAGTAGCGGGAAGACTACAGCGATCTTGGCAGTATGCTGGGGTTGATGCAAGCAGATAAAACTTTCTATTAACTGAAATGGAGACAGAGCAGACTGCTGCTCCAAAGATCTTAGTGCTCCTAGCAGGCAATTATCCTACACACATTGTAAAAAAAAACAAAAAAAAAACTGCACCTTTATTTTGCAAGCATTGCTCCCCCACATAAGCCAGACACACAGTGATCATTGTATTGGAGCTTTGCCTTGCCAGAGAGCGGTGACAGGAGAAGAAAGTGGAAGGAGTGGGATTAGCAGACTGACAGTTCTCCTTTCCACCTCCAGTAAACTATACATTATTTAAAAGAGCGCTGCTCGATTCTGAACAGGCATGAAAGAGACTTGTCATCGGTTCTGTTCCTCGTGGAGATGGGAGACAATACAATTACCTGCTACGCTCTACTCGTCTGACTTTAAAATGCAGGAACATGTGGGGAGCGCCTAAGCTAAATTGCAGATAAAAAGGACCGGAGTGCCAATAATACCACATAGTTGGGCACTATGTCATCCATGCAACAAAGCATTGGTGGTATTTTATAGGATTTTGACACTTTTTTAGCAGAACATTAAGATATAGTGATCTTGTTAAACACCTTTGAAAAAAGGGTCTGTATGTTATTTGGGTTTCCCGTGAGTGCCCCCTAGTGTCTATGAGTGTGATATGAAAACTGCAGAGTCAGCAGCTTTCTGGGACAGGGACTGACAGATATAACTACTCTGTATAGTGCTGCAGAGTATGAATCCTTTGTGAAATTCTGCAGAATGTACCATGTACTTTCATTACAAGCCTCTTCTAACACTGGCTGCATGAGTGTAAGAACAGAAAAGGATTGACTTAGAGCAGCCTTTCTCGACCTAAGGAACCCTTAAAATACCATTCCAGTCTCAGGGAACCCTGCCAAAATGATTATATCTACAACTCATAATACCTTAGTGTGATGGTCAGTGGGAAGAATGCTCCTGCCACTTGTGGTCATTGAGAAGAATTACCCCCTTACAGATAGCTAAAAAGATCAATGGTGTCAGCGGGAACTTATTTGGGAGGCAGAAGTTACTCATTGCTCAAGGAATCCCTTGCAACCTCTGGCAGAACCCTAGGGTTTCATGGAACCTGGTTGAGAAACCCTGATAGGGTACAGTGGTGTAGCATTCAAAATAGAACTAGTACCTAAAGGCAACTACAGGGGTTTGCCTCTGGAGGAACCCTAGGGTTTCATGGCACCCTGGTTGGGAAACCCTGAGAGTGTACAGTGGTGTAGCACTCAACATAGAACTAGTACCTAAAGGCAACTACAAGGGTTTGAGAAGGGGCAGTGGGTCAGTCCTACATGGTTATTCAGTCATTAAAAATACCTAAATGTAATTAAAAGTAACTAGCATAAGGACCTGGCATCAGCCTCTTCTACTCAGACCTAGGAGAAGAAGCAGCATCAGAGGCCAATCAGACTCTGCTGCATGCACATCTGCTAACAAAAAAAAGTGATTAGCTCCTCAGCCTGTTACTACTTCTTCGCTGCCCTGTCACAGGCATAGGGGCAAGGAGAAGTCCAAATTGTCCAGCATAAATGCAGAGGAGAAAAGTGAGGTCACCAATGTAGCTGGGGGGGGGGGGGGGGGGTTACGTAAAAGTGTTTTCAATTAAAGTATCACTAAACCCGCATCATAAAAAACTATCAATAAATGGTGCATTACATTCTGTTGATACTAGATTTGTTTTCTGTATTTTGCAAAAAAACCTGGTTAATCCTGCTGCTCTTTATCGCCGCCTTCTGTTCATGTCCCCAATTCAACTGGGGATTTTGCAGCTGTGGTGGCAACTCTGCACATATCAGTTTTCAGTGAGTTTCTATGCTGAGCATTTCCTCCCTATTACATCTGAGCAGCCCATGTGACTATAAAGTCACACATGTGAGTGTATACACAGTCGTAAATGGCATCCCACTCCCTCCTCCATGCCCACTAACCAGCTAAACACATTGGGGGTGGGGTATAACATGTAGATTAAAGGTGGCTTCACCTCCCTCTTATTCAAAGACACAGGCTGGAGGGGTGTGACAGCCTGTGACTTGCAGAAATCCGCCCACACCATGTTATTTCCAAAAATAATAAAGATTTGATCACAAATATATATTTGTATGACAATTTAAAACACTTTATTGATTATTTTTTTAATTTTTACTCTGTATTCCAAATGGAGTTTTTTTAACACGTGACCAGCAGCAGAGGACTAGAAGCTGCTCCTGCTTATGTTTCCCTACAGACAGGCTGGGAAAGAGCTGGGTCATGTGGCAGCTGTATATTGATTAGGAAAAAGGTACTTAGATATATTTTCTTTTTATCAAAATAATTACAGTGCCATCCACATACAGAACTAAAAGGGGCAATGTAAATTAAAACAGTGTGTGTTTAGTATCACTTTAATAGCAGCTTCAGGCTTTTAGTGCTGAAAGCTAGTACTAAGCAGCAGTTCAGTTTTTTTTTTTTCCCCACAGCTAGATCTGCATACCACTGTGGGTCTTTAGTGCCGCTATCTTTGATATGGGAGTCGGCTGGCTGTGGATTTCTGATTCCTGTGGATTCTCTGCAGCACTCTGTAAATGGTCCTGCACATCTGCTATATGTCCCAGGAGGCTGCTGGAGAGGAGGAGGCGACACAAGCAGCATCATCCTTGCCTAGGTGAGGATTACGGAAGTTGGAGCAGGTACCGATAAAAACTGATACTCCTTCCTGCCCTCCCCCGAAAAAAATTAACCAGTTTGCCTGGGGCGAGGGAGCCAACCATTAGTCCTAGGCTTAATGTACACGGGACTTTTTACAACCTCTCCTGAACGATTTAACTTGAGAGATAGTAATCCACATTTAAAACGTTCGTTTTGAAACGTTTACATGCTGCGTTTAGTGGCGTTTTGCTATGTTTGCGTTTAGAAGCATTTAAACAGCCAAAAATGAAAAACGCCTGTAAACGAAACGTGGCTAAACGCGAGTTACTGCGTCTAGAAGTGTTTGGCGCTTGAAATGCCTCTAAACTCAGCATCTGAACTCGTTTTTTTGCTTTCCAAAAAAGGCCTCTAAACTCAACTGCCTAGAAATGACTATAAACGACCCTGTGTACATGTACAGATAAGATAATATAGCGGAGAGTTCAGGAGCAGTTGAAAAAAATGCCCCACTGCTCCTAAACGTCCGTTTAGCAGCAGCAGCGTACATGAGGCCTACTTCTTGAAGTTGCTCAAAAAGTAGTAAAGGGAAACAGTTATGACCCCTGCGATTTTTTTTTTTGCTGGTTGTCCCTGTTGAGAAGACCTTCCCTAACTTCCTAGGAGGAGAAGTAGGAGGAGATCTCTCCAAAGCAAGGGAAGGCCCCTCTTTGACAGACATCAGCAGACCAGGCATCCCCATTGATAGGTTTCCCCTAATTCCCATGACACCTCCAAAATGTTGGCTTGTCTATAATTTCCTGTGTCAGAGACAATGGTCATCAGGACCAATGGAGAGAGTGAATCCCCCTAATGGCGAGGGTGAATCCCCCTAATGGCGAGGGTGAATCCCCCTAATGGCGAGGGTGAATCCCCCTAATGGCGAGGGTGAATCCCCCCAATGGCGAGGGTGAATCCCCCCAATGGCGAGGGTGAATCCCCCTAATGGCGAGGGTGAATCCCCCTAATGGCGAGGGTGAATCCCCCTAATGGCGAGGGTGAATCCCCCTAATGGCGAGGGTGAATCCCCCTAATGGCGAGGGTGAATCCCCCTAATGGCGAGGGTGAATCCCCCTAGCGGGGACACAGACAGCAAAGAAGCCCGACAGAAGTTCTAATCTCGCGCCAATTTATCCAAAACTAAAATAAAATATTTTGACTTTACATCCAAATTTTTTTTTCTTTTTTTTTCTTTTAGAAAAGAACACCAGAGGAATTTCTGCCTAACAAGGTTGATAAAAGACATTTGCTTCAGCAGCTTCTGCTGTCAGGTAGAACTTTTACTTTTAAAGCTATAAAAGAGCAGACAGATTAGCTTTAAATATCAGGTTGAGTTTAAGTTAAACTTTCAAGTTTCTGGAAGGCAAGATAAAAGTCAGACAAGTGAGTAGCACCTAGACTTTGATGAGGGCACGTCTAATCAGGAAGGACATCATTACGGGGAAATTCTCCTTTAATAAACTGTGTAACAGGACTCAGGCTTCAATGAAGATCTTTCCTGATCAGAGAAAAAGAGCACAAAATAAATTCATGTAGTGGCTGCGCACCTATTCCCAGAATACTCCATGATGGGACAATTATCAGACTAGATCTGCAGTATCGTATTTGCGCTGCAGCACAGCCAAAGTTATTTAGTGAAAATGAGAACACATCACAGGAATATAAAGTGAAGGAGAAAACCAACAATTTAATGCACTGCTGAGCAAAGAGAAATACCTTGCCGCTATCATGTGAGGAGATCTGCATGCTGATTGGGCAGCCTGCTTCCTTCATATTCGCTTCCACTACACAGGGATCATGCAAAAAACCATTATTATACCTCAATAGATATTGAAACATTTAGTACTCGGCCTTATAGAAAAAGAAAAAATTTAGACCACCCGTGCATGGAAAGGCTACAGTCGGCCTCAAACCCAGTACAGCCAACCTTTTATACTAGTTGAGTGATGCTTTGAGGCTGGCTTCACATCTATTTATTGTATTAACACACAAGGTGCATTGGCGTACATGCTCAGATTTCTAAAATGTACACATTAAAAGTTGCAGCAGTGGCATATCCTGACACCATATTGTGATTATGAGATAACAGAATAAAGCTTTAAAAAAAAAAAAACATTCAGTAGGAAGGGTAATATGGTAATCCCCTTCATTAAACTGCAACCATGAAAAATAACAGTCCATAGTTAATTAATTTGAGATGGCTAGAGAACTACCTGGGTATCCACTTAATATACAAAAGAAAATACATGAGTATTCTCTTTGCTGCCTATCCCAGTGTATTATTATTATTTATTATTATACAGTATTTATGTGTAGAAGCCAATAGTTAGGATAGGCCATTTTGAACCATTGCCAGACCAAGTAGGTAGGCTGGAACAATGTAGTAAACACAGGGATGTCAGAGGAAGAAATGCAAAGATCAGCTTTACCTGTAAAAGTTCATCTTGGCCTATCCCACCCAACTCCAACACCTTCAGTGGGAGCAAACAATGCCCCATCACTGGTATTAGAGGGGATAATAATGCTCTATCATTGCCATCACTGGGAGATGTAGTGCCCCATCACTGGTGTCAGTGGGAGGAATAGTGCACTATCAATAGTGTCAATGGGAGGAAGAGTGCCCCATCGTTGGCATCAATGGGAAGAATGTCGCTCTGTCTTTGGTATCAATGGGAAGAATAATGCCCCACTGTTGGTGTCAGTGTCAGGAACCATGCCCCACTGTTGCTGATGGTGGGTGGGGGATAATGCCCTAAGGGCCATATAAAACCAAGCAAAGCATTGATTTCAATGGGCAAGGGCACTTTAGGAGTGGTGTATACACCATTCCTACAGCGTTTAGATGCTGCTTGCAGGACTTTTTTAAGCGTCCTGCCAGCGCACCGCCTCAGTGTGAAAGTCCTCAGGCTTTCACACTGGAGTGAGAGGAGAGGCGCTTTACAGGCGCTATTTTTAGCGCTATAGCGCCTGTAACGCACCTCAGTGTAAAAAGGGGTCTTAAGTAACTTTCTTTTACTCAATTCTAATTGCCAAGATTTGTTGCAGTTCATTTTAAGCTCTTCTTTTATTTATACATAACATACCATACTATTTGTAACTATATAATTATCCAAATAATGGATCTTTTTTTTATAGGGACACTTTTTGCATACATTTTTCTTTAATTGTTTATTAAAAATAAGCAAGAAATAAAAATGTTTGCTAAAAGTTACGTTTTTATTGGGTGGTCAATGAGTTAATCAGGATGACCTTTCCTGGATAGGCTAGAAGTAATTACAGGAAAACCTTAATAAAATACTCCTGGTTTATGAACTCACAGATAAATATTCAATCGACTTTTCGGCAAAACGAACGCATTTTAATCTAAAAAGACCAGTTCTCTGAGGCGGAACATCGATTGATTTGCTCATCTGATGGTTGATACAACCGGAGCGATTTGTTTTAATATTTCAGGATGCACAGTTATACTGACATTCACTTAAATTGGAACAAAGTTTCTTCTAGAAGCAACTCTCAGAATCGCCTTTTCTTTATAAATCTGCTCTACAAACACAAAATTACCATTTTACTTAAGTGCTTTCTGCTATTAGAACTTTATTACTTTACACTGTACTTGTTTTTACAAAATCTTTTGCATTCTCAGAGACTAATTACATGTTAGTATAATATTTTATATAGTCTTGACTTCATATTTTATTGGAATCAGATGATGGTGCAACATACAGGCATGGCTACTCGGTGCTACCCACAATTGTAACTTATTCAAAATAATACAAACTGGTGCCACAGCATCAACCCAAGTAACTATTGTTTTTTAGGATACCTAGGTTACGCATAGCAAAGTTGTAAGGGTTAGTTACGCTTAGTGTCAGGAGTTTCGGGGTTACCAGGTTAAAGGTTATAATTGAGTAAAAAGAAAAGAGCTCCTGCAGTAAAAAATCTTTACTCTAGCACAGTGGTCATCAACCCTGTCCTCAGGGCCCACTAACAGGCCAGGTTTTATGTATTACCTTGGAGAGATGCAGACTAGAATACTGCAATCACTGAGCAGCAAATGATATCACCTGTGATGTATTTCAGTTATCTTGCAAACCTGGCCTGTTAGTGGGCCCTGAGGACAGGGTTGATGAGCACTGCTCTAGCATGTTTACCTTTTCCTCCTCATAACCATGAAAGAGAAATACAGGATTCATTAAAAAAATAAAGAAATTATACTCACTTAGGTGGACCAATGCTGCGTCTGTCCCCTGCTGGTTACAAGACCGAGAACTGAGCGATCAAATACCGCTGATCACTCAGCTTTCGGTCTTCAGCCTGCAGAGAACTGGTGACTGCCAGTCACCGGCTCTCTGCTCTGCCCCTCCAGTGCTTACTGGAGCGTTGAGCTGTGGAGGGGTTTGGGAGCTGCTGGCTCAGGCTCACAGTGGCTCGCCAAGAAGCTGTGCCATCTGTGGGTCCAGGCATCTGGGTGGACCCAGACCATATGAGCCTGAGCCAGCCCTGTGATGTCAGCCGAAAATGGGTCACAGGAGTGCAAAACGAACTGCACTCCTGCGATCCATAGGACAAGTATGGCCAAAAAAAAGCTTTGGCTATACTTCTTTTTAAAAGCAATTCTAAACACAATCACTTACATTTCATGTAATAAAAAAAGTTGTTTTTAATCTTATTACATCTGCAGTTTTTATTAAAATAATATCTGGCGATCCTTCCATGAAGGTACTTTGTTCAGGCACTTCCTGTCATAAGGTGAAAACTGTCTGCCAATTGTGTTTCTGGGTTGGCACATGCATCCTGGTCGTAACTACAAAAGGGCATGCCAATACACATGGGTCTGGTGTGGTCTACTGTTAAAGCACAACATTAAAGTATGGCTTGATTTTGTTTCTTTAAAACTGAAATCTGGTATACAAGTCAAATTCCTCCATAAGTGGCATAATATATGTATAGAAGAAAGCTGTAAATCATTTACAATCCAACTTTATATATGCATGCATCATACATACTAGGGGGGAGTACAACTGGGGGAATCCATAGTGGAGAAGGATCTCTGGGTTTTGGTAGATCATAAGCCCAATAATAGCATGCAATGCCAAGCTGCGGTTTACAAAGTGAGAAAAGTCCTTTCTTGTATTAAGAGAGGTATGGACTCTAGAGAGAGAGATATCATTTTGCCCCTGTTCAAATCATTAGTAAGACCTCATCTGGAATATGCCATTCAGTTTTGGGAACCAGTTCCAAAAAAGCATATCAGGGAACTGGAGAAAGTGCAGAGAAGGGCAACCAAACTGATAAGAGGCATGGAGGAGCTCAGCTATCAGGAAAGATTAGAGGAACTTGGTGATGAGTTATTCACTTTAAGGTCACCACAGAGGACACGGGGGCACTCTTTACGTCTAGCGGAAGAAAGATTTCATCTCCAAATACGCAAAGGTTTCTTCACAGTAAGAGCTGTGAAAATGTGGAATAGACTCCCTCCAGAGGTGGTTTTGGCCAGCTCAGTAGATTACTTTAAAAAAGGACTGGATTATTTCCGTAATGTACATAATATAACTGGGTACTAACATTTATAGGTAAAGTTGATTTAGGGACTATGAGATTGCCTCTCGGGGGATCAGGAAGGAATTTTTTCCCCTGCTGTAGCAAATTGGAGCATGCTCTGCTGAGGTTTTCCACCTTCCTCTGGATCAACTGTGGGTGAAGGATTGTGTATATGGGATTGTATGATTTTATTTTTTTAATTTTTTTTATTGGTTGAACTGGATGGACTTGTGTCCTTTTTTAAACCTGACCAACTACGTAACTAACTATGTAACTTTAGCATTTAGCAGATAAGTACCTAGTAAAAATGAGTGATGTCATCTCCCCCAATGAGAAAAATATGCAATGGCCAGGCACCCATGGGAAGTATCCTGGAAATGGATACATCACATTACAACAAAAATTGGGTGTAAGGGGGCAGGACTAGAGGTGTGTATATATTTGAAGGCAAGGGTAACCATGATAGAGACCAGGTGATTCCCTGGCCTGTTAGTCAAAGTGTGAGGTCGTGGAAGGCAGGACAAATCTCCTGACCTGTCAATCAAACAAAGCATTTCCAATTAGTGATTCAAACTAGGAGTCTGAGACTCCTGAGTCCTCCCACTACAGCGAGTGTCAACATAATTACAATGTGATACTCACTGCAACAATAGCTACACAGGAAAGGTTACAAGACCAGTGGCTATGGGAATAGAGGGTAACGGGTAAGTGAGAATGAGGGGCGTCCTCGTTGATCATTGATCTTCCTGCTCCCAGGCAACGGTCTGCCCATAAAGGAGGTATGGGCAGACAGCTATCCAGTGAGTGTGCAGGAGCCAGAAATTGCACCCACGATCTGCTGATCATGGGTTCAATGATCAGCAGGCTCCTTAGAAAAAGAAAAACCCACATGCATATTTTTTTTGTTTGTTTTTTTTTTTACCTGCAAAAAAATGTGCATTTATTTTTGTTATTTTCAAAAGGTGAACTTAGCCTTTAAGTGGACACACACCTTTGAACAGAAATCTTGGTTTCTCTGTGCATGTAAACCTGTACATACAATCAAGCAGTAAATATTTAAAGGTAAGAAATCACCTTAAGGTCACTTGCATACGAGCAAATAAAAAAACAAGCCACTGTTTTACGTATCAGTACATAGGTGCATTGTTGACTATAGAACAGTGCAGAATTGTATAAAGATCAGTAATGTAGCAATGAGATCAAAGTCAAAAAATAAAAATAGAAAATTTGAAAGTGGAGTGAAGTAGTGTATATACCCCAAGTATAACCAAGCATATATGCGTAAATTGCAAGACTGGCAACTAGAATAGGATAAAGAATAATTTTACGCGTGTGTACACATACGCACACATGCGCACACATAATTTACAGAACAGAACAGACTCTTTCTACCAGCAAGATCCTGAATAAGTCAGTGTACAAAGAGCCTTTAAAAGATGAAATACATTTTCTTCCTGCAATTCAGCTATAATTATATTTTATTTGAGCTTTAAAATTATCCACGTCATCTACAGGTTCACCTACCCAGCAATCACTGGAATCGTTTCTAAAGATTTCAGGTATACCATTTATTTGAACAAAATCCTTCCAATAAGCCAGTTTTCAGCTTAATTAACAGAATAGAAAAAGATGGGAGGTACACTTCAATCCTTTAGGCTCATATTCCCTGTAGTGAGCAAAGGAGAAGCAGAGTATAATAAAAGTTATGCAAATGACTTTCAATGATTTTTAACATCAATATCTAATCTAATTCATCATTAAAGAATGTTTTAGGCTGCTCAAGTGTAATCAATATATCTGTTTAACTAGGCATTCTCATGGCCAAACTCCTTGCATAGTGAAATTACATTTACAACCAGAAAAGAAAAACTGGTTTGCATTTATTTTACTAATATTTCTACAAGAAAGTCTGTACTCTGGGCTGTACTTATTAACCTCACTTTCTGAAATGCAAGTTAGCTATTCAACCTCAAATACTATCAGTCCCTGACCCGGAAACAATATGCAGATCAGGAGTTCTAAGGGCCCTTTCACACGGGCTGTCCGATCAGGTCCGCCTGTAAGTATTTCAGGCGGACCTGATCGGACCCTCCAGTCTCCTCTATGGACCGGCGGATGTCAGTGGTGACATGTCCACTGACATCCACCACTATCTGATCTGCAAAATCCAGACGGAGGGTGGTCCTATTTTCCATCCATCTGGCAGATCAGATAAGATTGGATGAAACCGAACTGGTGGCCCGTTTTCACCTGATTTCCCCATTGAGGAGAGCGGGACTGGGTCCGTCTCCGCTCTGCACAGTAAGAGGAGATGGACCTGTCATCCGCCTGCTTGGTGGGGATCAGTGGAGCTTCATTTACAGGTCCTTTGCTGTATGATTGTTCCAGATCTAGGACTCTGAACATGCTAGTGGTCTCTCAAACTGATCTCTGGCTTCCATGCCTTGCCTCTCTCAGTATAGGTTCCCTTTCCCTTATTTAAAAATCCCATTTCTCTGGCTGTCATGCTGAGCCAATATTTCTATGTTTTCTAAAGCCTGGTACACACTAGTCTTTTTTGTTTAACCCAGCGAGTTGAACAAAAAAAAAACTGACAGCTTAGGTCAGAGCCGCTGTACTAACAATCCAATGATGGTACAGATATCTCCCCTGCTTTGCTATTCGGTTCTGACAGGGACACACTTTCCCGCCAGAATGCTCCGGTCAGCTCTATGCAGTCGCAAGGCTTCACTGCCAGCTTCCCTAAGTCAAGATGTCGGCGCTGGATTCCTGCACAGGACAACCGCTGGATTCCTGCACAGGACAACCGCTGGATTCCTGCACAGGACAACCGCTGGATTCCTGCACAGGACAACCGCTGGATTCCTAGACAGGACAACCGCTGGATTCCTGCACAGGACAACCGCTGGATTCCTGCACAGGACAACCGCTGGATTCCTGCACAGGACAACCGCTGGATTCCTGCACAGGACAACCGCTGGATTCCTGCACAGGACAACCGCTGGATTCCTGCACAGGACAACCGCTGGATTCCTGCACAGGACAACCGCTGGATTCCTGCACAGGACAACCGCTGGATTCCTGCACAGGACAACCGCTGGATTCCTGCACAGGACAACCGCTGGATTCCTAGACAGGACAACCGCTGGATTCCTAGACAGGACAACCGCTGGATTCCTAGACAGGACAACCGCTGGATTCCTAGACAGGACAACCGCTGGATTCCTAGACAGGACAACCGCTGGATTCCTAGACAGGACAACCGCTGGATTCCTAGACAGGACAACCGCTGGATTCCTGGACAGGACAACCGCTGGATTCCTGGACAGGACAACCGCTGGATTCCTGGACAGGACAACCGCTGTATTCCTGCACAGGTCAACCGCTGGATTCCTGCACAGGACAACCGCTGGATTCCTGCACAGGACAACCGCTGGATTCCTGCACAGGACAACCGCTGGATTCCTGCACAGGACAACCGCTGGATTCCTGCACAGGACAACCGCTGGATTCCTGCACAGGACAACCGCTGGATTCCTAGATAGGACAACCGCTGGATTCCTAGATAGGACAACCGCTGGATTCCTAGATAGGACAACCGCTGGATTCCTAGACAGGACAACCGCTGGATTCCTAGACAGGACAACCGCTGGATTCCTGGACAGGACAACCGCTGGATGCCTGCACAGGTCAACCGCTGGATTCCTGCACAGGACAACCGCTGGATTCCTGCACAGGACAACCGCTGGATTCCTGCACAGGACAACCGCTGGATTCCTGTACAGGACAACCGCTGGATTCCTGCACAGGACAACCGCTGGATTCCTGCACAGGACAACCGCTGGATTCCTGCACAGGACAACCGCTGGATTCCTGCACAGGACAACCGCTGGATTCCTAGACAGGACAACCGCTGGATTCCTAGACAGGACAACCGCTGGATTCCTAGACAGGACAACCGCTGGATTCATGGACAGGACAACCGCTGGATTCATGGACAGGACAACCGCTGGATTCCTGGACAGGCAAGTTCCCTAATATTAACAGTCAGCAGCTACAGTATTTGTAGCTGTTGACTTTTAATTTTTGGGGGGGCAGCCTAGAGCTCCTCCAAGTTTCTCTAGAACTGATATTTGATATGTTTCAATTCTCCTCCCAACCTTTCCAAACAGCATCTGCCTGCAAAGCTCCAGTACTTTATAGGAGAAATTCTTGCGACAGTTCTATCAGAGTTGCAACAAATCCATACACACCTTAGTGACACGTATATGAATCTGTCTAAAGTTCTGCAATTTTTCGCACTACTGCAAGACAGCTTTCTAAAGAGTATTTACCGACACTCTTTATGACTTCCAGGGAATGTATGCAGACAAGCTTCCTGATCTCCAGATAAACACAAGTCTATTTTTCTATAAATTCTAATCTTCCAAGAACAGAATAAAAGCATGTGTCAAATAGTAACTTTTACTGAATTACAATACTAAAATCAGGTATCATCTAAAAAGGAAATAGGACCGCAACACCCTAATAAGTTAACCTTCACAATGCCCGATTGTGCATTTACTGTATCAGTAAGGTCTGTAACAAAAGTAATGCTGACACCGAGCCACAGGACAGAACAGTCGTCTAAAGGGAAAAAAAAGACACCATCAGCCAAAATGTAACCTTTCAAAGACAATACACAATGTTCCCGTTCCTACTTTTGTTACAAAATAAAAAAAAAAAAATTTAAATTTTAAAAAAAGGAGAGAGAGACTACTAGTTAAGCAATTAAACACAGCACATCTATTTAATTGAACCAAAGTCAGCTCAAGCCCAGCAAATAGGCACAAATCTTTAAATCATGATGGAATAAAAATATCAGCGCTGCCAATACGGACTTGTTTATGAGGATTCAAGCTGCAGGGTTGTCTTTTTCTTCTTCTCACTAAGTGGTAAATAACCAACCTGAAAGGAGCGTGTAGCCAGTAATGCGTTGAGTCAGATCACTGAATCAACATAAGGATGACAGCCCCTTGAATATATCAAAAAATAAAAATTGCAGTATCCACATTTTTAACCTTTGCAGTCTACCCTTTAAAATGTCTGAAGCTTTCTATTTCATTAGCCACCTTGCCCCGGCATTGCACAATTCACAGAGAATGCCACAGAAGTCAAAGAAGCCATCTTTGCCATTGTGCAGAAGCCAAAACAATTTGAAATTTGAGGATTTCAGGAAATGTACATACTATAACATGTAAAAGAATCTTTGAACGGCACCTGTGCCCAGACCATGGACGTTAACGTGATTGCAAATCTTCTTTTTTTAAAAAAATAAACATGTCATACTTACCTGCTCTGTGCAATGGTTTTGCTTTAACGTGGTTGTAAACCCTTACATAAACCTAGTGAAGTGACTATCCTCAAGTGATGCACAGAGATGAAACAAATCCTCAAACATAAGTTGTACCTGTCTATCTGCAGTCTTCTCTGCACTACAGCCATTCAAAATCCAGAATTTATTAAACTGATCTGAGCCGTCAAAAAAACAGGGGGCAGAGAGCTGAAATTACACTGTGCAGAGCTCAGAGAAGAGAGCTGCAAGAGCTGATTGGAGGAAAGAGATACACACCCCCTTCACACAGGAACAGAGCTGAGGCTCCCTCCCTTAACCTTTTTTCTTAGTGTCAAGAAAACTTGTCAGAAGCGAATCATGCTGATAGCAGAGGGACAAAGCATCAGACAGAAATGACTTTAGTACTCCTAATTGAAACAAGTACACACTATAGAGGGATTTGCTTTGTTCATATTTCATGTCGGAGGTACTATGGCAGCCCTCAAAAATTCCACTCGCCTGCTTGCATTTTGGGAGTGGAATTTAGCAGGGGGCGAGTAAGGAGCAGGGGCAGACCAGGCTGACAGTTTTCTGGCTGATCGCTTCTGGCTGAAGCGGTGCAGCCATCAGCGCGGCCCTGAGGGGGGGGGTGTTCCCCGCCTTCTGGGCCTCTCTGATGTCCAGTAAAATAGCCCGTTCTGTAAGAAGCAATCAGCCAGGAAATAGTCAGAAGGATCATGCATCCGGAGGACACAGAGCAGGGATCTCCCGCTGAGACGTGGCTTTTATATGAATAGCCGACCGATGTTGAACAATGTCCCACCCCGGACCGGCATTGGACCAGTATGCTGCCTATTAGATTCCAGGAGGCGGGACTTAATTTGACAGTGCAGCTATTCATATACAAGCCGGGTCTCAGCGGGAGATCCCGCTCTGTGTGATCCAGCCACCCGATACTCACAATTCCTCCCTGGTGCATTGCTGGGCACTGATGAGGCTCCACTTTTGGGCAATGATAGGCTGCATGATACGCTGCACTGGTGGGCACTGGTATACTGCACTGGTGGGCTGCACTGATGGGCACGGATACGCTGCACTGATGGGCACGGATACGCTGCACTGATGGGCACGGATACGCTGCACTGATAAGGCTGCACTGATATGCTTTATGTTAATATTGTTAAAGAAGTTGTAAATATTTATTTTTAGAACTTAATTTTGCATAAAACATTTAACAGTGTAATTTCATGGGATAATTTATGAGGTCGTGTTTAGGGGCAGACTTAGGGGCAGGGCAAGGTAGGGGTTTGGAGGGACAACTGGTGGCGAGTAACTCTTAAAGCCTGGCTAGTGGCTCAGGATTTGAAATTTTGTGCCCTGTACTACGGTACTTGAAAATCTCCATAGGCGACGCTTTAAATATTTCTACAGGTTACCTGTTTAGAGTAACAGAGAAGGTCTAATGCTAGAATTATTGTTCTCACTCTGATGTTTACGGGGATACCTCACAGGTGTGGTGCGAACACCGTTTACATATGTGGGCGTGACCTACTTATGAGCACGCGGGGATGGAGGGGTTTTAAAAAAAAAAAAAAATTATTTATTTCATTACATCTTTTAATTTTTACACTGTCCCTTTAGGCCCCTTTCACACATGTGGAATGTTTATTTCATCAGTTCAGCCACGTCAAAACGGATGAAAAACAGATGAAAAACTGATACTTCATCCGTTTTGACGTGACTGAACTGATGAAATAAACATTCCGCATGTGTGAAAGGGGCCAAACAATTTTTTTTATTACTTGTATCGCTATCGCAAGGAATGTAAACATCCCTTGTGATAAGAATACAGCATGATAGGTTGTAATGATGTATTTTCCCAGTCAGGCGGTCGGCAAGTGGGCAAGCTTTAAAATGTTAGGGTAATTTCAAAAGTATTTCTCAATATCATTAGATTTGCGGTTTTATTGGTGATCTTGTCATTAAAGTCCGCTGATAATCCCCAATGAAATGTATCTCTACAAGGGCTGCCTGCCTGCCATCCACACCAGTATAGCTCAGTCAACATTCAATAAATATTGAATTACTTCCATGGTATTGGCATATGGATAGTAAAATTGTCATACAAATTTAATAAAACATCTAAAAGATAAACAGGCTGTGTTGCGCATTAGGTTATATTTATTTTCCCATGATTTCTGTAGAATCAATTATGACTGGATACTTTTATACTTCTGTAGTGGTCACATGTATTACAATAACCCTGAAAAAAGTAAATGCTTAAAAAGGACCCATTGTTAACCAGATGAAAAAAAAAAAAAAAAAAAAACACAATTTAGTCACTAACCTATCATGGGAAAAAAAAAAGCCTGATTTATACCCAAGAACAAACACCACAATTAATTCTAACCACAACACAACAATGACTTTAGTTGGAGATGTTCTTTCATCTTCGCAAAAAGGCAGCCACACCTAAAACTGGAACTTGCATGTGAATGTGCCTTGTCTACAGTAATTCACATAAATTAAATACTAAAATACTCGTAGTCTAGTAATTTCTTTCTAGATTTTTTTTTTTTAACCGGGAACACTATTTCCTTCTGTTTTCTGCCCACCATTGGGCTAGACAATGATATCCACACAGTGTTAAATTTTGACATCAAATTTCAATTTTGTTGTCTCTTGTCATAGTCTTTTGACGAAAATGCCATTTTAGTTTTAGTTGTATTTTAGTCATCTGAAATGTTTTAGTCATATTTTAGTCAACTAAAATCTGCAGTACATTACAGTCGACTAAAATCTCCTGTACATTACAGTCGACTAAAATCTCCACTACACAAAATCTTCAGTACGTTATAGTCGTCTAAAATCTCCAGTACATTACAGTCAACTAAAATCTCCAGTACGCTATAGTCGACTAAAATCTCCAGTACGTTACAGTCGACTAAAATCTCCAGTACATTACAGTCGACTAAAATCTCCAGTACATTATAGTGGACTAACATCACCACGACATTTTAGTCGACTAAAATCGAATAGGTTTAGTTAAATTGTAATGCATTATTTAAGCATTTCTCTAGAATTATCAAACTCTTTATATACTCCTGGAATAAAAATCTAATAATGTTATTATTAATGGTATTAAAGTGGTTGTAAAGGCACACGGTTTTTTTACCTTCATGCATTCTAAGACTTACCTGAGCCCCCTCTTGATTGGCTCCCACTGTTATCAATCACAGCCAGTGAGCCAATCAGTAGACGGAGGGGGCTGGGCCGAGTTGCAGCTCTGTGTGTGAATGGACACACAGAGCCGTGGGTCAGGAGCGTGCCTGCTTGGGTGCCCCCATAGCAAGCTGCTTGTTGTGGGGGCACCCGGCAGAAGGGAGAAGCCAGGATCGCCAGTGGGGGACTCAAGAAGAGGAGGATCCGGGCTGCTCTGTGGAAAACCACTGCACAGAGCAGGTGAAGTATGTTTGAACATGTTTGTTATTAAAAAAAAAAAAAAAATCAAACAAGGCTTTACTATCGCTTTAATGTTTGAACATGCACTACAGACACAGATTTAGCCATTGTGATATAGAACGTCTTTATAAATAAAACCAAAGTTTTAAATAAAAAGAATATTGTTTTTTTTTTTTATCAAAGTGAAGTGAAACTTTAAAATATAAAAAAAAACAAAAAACTGTAAACTCTATTGGCTGTAATGCCATTGCACATATAGTATTACCTGAATAAATTACCATCATTAAATATTAGGGAAAAAATAAATAAGAAAAGCCTTTTTTTCTTTTTTCTTTTTTTTCTTTCAGCAGCGTACTGGATCTACTTATTCTTCATGTGGGAGTGCAGTGTTAATTTTGATGTCAAATTTTGATTTAGTTTTAGTCATAGAATGCCATTTTAGTTTTAGTCATCTGAATTGTTTTAGTTTTAGTCGCATTTTAATCCCCTGAATTTTTTTTGTTGTACTTTAGTCTAAAATATTTTCATCTACGAAATTAACATTGTTTCCATGTGGCATGGTCACACATGCTGCTGAAATTAGGCTGAAACAACCATATTCCCTTTCTACTCTTGCAAACCCTAAAATGACAAAAATTCCATCAGCTGCAAAATTAGATACATTTACCATGAATAAAATTCAGCTACTTATTCCACTCTTTCTCAACTAAATTCACAAATTTAAAATACCAAATAAAAAAATACAGTATTTTTCACACTAAATAATGATGAGGAACAAATTATATTTTGCAAATATAGCTGCTGCTATAAAAAAAAAAAAAAAACTGCTCATGTTACTAAATTGGAAGTCAACGCAAGAAAATGGCTCCTCTTTTAAACATGCAAATATTGATGTTCTTTTTTTTTTTTGCCTCTAAACGCCTGTAAATGCCTAAGTGTGCATGGAGACGTAGGCTCACATAGGGGCACAATTAGAGGCAAAAAAAAAATCAAAGGCCTGTAAAAAGCGCCATTCTTGACGCCCTGTGTGCATGAGATCTTACAAAGCAAATCATCTCCCAGTGTCATGTGACTGCAGCGACTCTTCCTATTAGGCTGCATCTATTGAAAAATAGGAAGCAGAACAGCGGGACCATGATTTTGGAAGACTTTATGGTACTTGACAGGATTTTTAAAGCACATGCATCTTATTTTTTTTTTTTTTAAAGCACTTGCCCTTAGTGAGCAACTATTTATTTATTTATTTATTTCAGGTACTTATATAGCGCCGTCAATTTACGCAGCACTTTACATATATATATTATACATTCACATCAGTCCCTATACCCTCAAGGAGCTTACAATCTAAGGTCCCTAACTCACATTCATACCTATACTAGGGCCAATTTAGACAGGATCCAATTAACCTACCAGCATGTCTTTGGAGTGTGGGAGGAAACCGGAGTACCCGGAGGAAACCCACGCAGACACAGGGAGAACATGCAAACTCCAGGCAGGTAGTGTCGTGGTCGGGATTTGAACCAGCGACCCTTCTTACTGCTAGGCGAGAGTGTTACCCACTGCGCCACTGTGCCGCCCAACTATGCGCATGCAACTGCTGTGGGACCAAGAGATGTCTGCCTGCACACTAATTTATGCACGCAGCAATAGCGTTGGGCAAATTTATTTCTATTAATATCTTGGGAACCTCTACATAATTTCTATTAAAGTAAATAGTATTCTGCATTACCAGATTAGCTTGCCATTAAAAAAGAGAAGTATGGCCACAACTCTTTTTTTTGGCCATACTTCTCTTGTGCGTCACAGAAGTGTATTTAGTTTTGCTCTCCTGTGATCCAGAATCAGCTGACAGCAGGCTATAGCCTGCTATCAGCTGATGTGACAGAGTCACTCTAGGCTCAGTAAAGATATCAACAATTTTGTCGGGATCTACCTAGCTTTCCGATTGACAGCTGACTCCAACTTCCAGGACATGTCTGAGAGCCAGAGCCAGCTGCGCCCACCCCCTTTCCTGCTTGGCGCCCCAGTGAGCACAGCAGGAGCAGAGAGGAGTGCCAAGACTGACTGTCATTGCTCTCTACTTGCAGCAGACTGAGAACTGAGCAATCAGCGGTCATGTGATAGCACAGTTTTCAGGCTTAGAATCAATGAGGGGCAGCATAGAGATGAGTATATATTTTTACTTTTTTTCGCAAAGCGCCAAACGTCTCCTTTGTATAGAAATAGATGGACAAGAGGGGTCCTTAATGGTTTTGCTATGGGGGCCCATTATACATAGTTATTATCTTACCCAATAGCCTCCCCTAGCATCCCTAAAGCCAAGTACTCACCTAACCACACAATGTTGAGATCCTCTGTTGAGATTTTTTGCTGTGTGGCCAGCTCAACACCACGTGTGTGGGAATAGCAGGGTCCAATGGCGAGGATCTTTTGGCAGGGTAGAGATGAGATGAGTATGTGTTTTGTCAAGATAGCTGGGGGAAGGCCTCTGGACCCAATAGGCATTAGGGCAATAAAGGTAACCTTACCCTTTTAACCACTTACCAACTGCGCTATAGAAAAATGATGGCTACCGCACGGTTGGTCAGTCCTGAGAAGGCGCCATATGAGGTCCTCCTGTAATTGCACACCCGGCATGCTCTGCGATCGCTGTGTCCTTTGGACACAGCTGATCACATATCGGGGTAAAGAGCCAATCATAGCGGCTCTTTACTACCTGATTAGCTGTGTCCAATCACAGCTGATAACGATGTAGACAAACTATCAGTGTCCATCAGTGCTCCCCAACAGTGCTGCCAATCAGTGCCCATCAGTGCCGCATATCAATGCTTCCTCATCCGTGCCCACTGTTGCTGGCTATCAGTGCCCATCAGTGCAGTCTATCAGTGCCCATCAGTAGAAAAATTGTACCCGTTTGTAAAATTTTATAACAGAAATTAAGAAAAAGGTTTTTGGTTTTTTTTTGGTCTTTTCTCGTTTGTTTAGCAATAATTAAAAAAACAGTGGCGATTAAATACCACCAAAAGAAAGCTCTACGTGTGTGAAAAAATGCTAAAAATGTCATATGGGTACAGTGCTGCATGACCGCGCAATTGTCATTCAAAGTGCAATAGCGCTGAAAGCTGAAAAATGGCTTGGGCAGGAAGGGGGTAAAAGCGCCCAATAGGCAACATGTAACATGTAAAAAAGGTTAAAATGATGTCCTTGAATGTCTACTTTCAGAGTCGTAAAAAAAAAAAATATGTAATTTTTTTGACTAACAATGTGAAAACCCAAGGGAATATGACAAATCAATTGCAAATAAGCAGATTCTTGAATTATTTTTTTTAATACAAGTTCTTTGCTAATGCAAGGTCATGTGCAATTTGCACTCAGGAGTTCCACGTGTGGCATATGAGTCTAAAATATTTTATTTTTTATTATCATTTTTTAATAATATGTGATTTTTAGCAAAAGAGATAAAGCAAGTAGGAAGCTACAAAAGAAAGTAGATACAGTTGATTTCCGAAATAGCTATGCTAACAGCCAGAAGCAACAGACAACAGCCATGGGCAACGTCTGTACAACGGACATATGCTACTGAGAGCATCTATAGAGAAAATACCTTGGCATAAATATACACTAATGTAATGGAACATATACCATATAATATGGCAAAGCAGGAGCCCATCCTAATCCACTGTGTAGGATCTTTAATACCATAATAATAAGGCTGCTTATACATGTAGAAGACAAACTAAAATCTGCTAGGAGCTATTAAACGGTGGGAATCAAGAGGCAATTCAGTTACAGCAGGGTAATTGCTACGTACCACTGGATTCTTCAATACAATTCATTTGTAACTAAATTCAGCAAAAACAAACACACCATAAGGCACCAATTACCGTGACCTTATATCAAGTCCTCCATCCAAACCTAGAAATAGGGTTTTATTGTTCCCAAGGCAATGTCGGAAGGGAGAAAAACTGACACATCACTAAATGATCATTGTGGACTTTAATTAATGTGAGCACAAACGGGAAATCAGATCTAATATGCAGCAAAATTCTCATTAAATTGTCATCTAACATAGAGCTTTATATTGTAATGCTATTACTCATTAAAAGCTTCCCTTGTCACATACACAACAAGCCTCATTAATCGATAAATAATTAAACAAAAACACAACGGAAAGAAAAAATAAAAAAAATGTAAGGGTCAATTAAAAAGTTCACACCCACACATACTCTTTATAGGGCTCATTCACACCATCTCATTTGAGCTGCATTGATCACAGGCTTAACGTGGGGCACATACAGAATTCCTTTCTTTGTGCTCTATTCATATCATAACATTGTGCTCAAGTGCATTGTAGATTGCTGCTGTCAGAAATGCAGCAAGTGGTAGTAAACTCCCCTCTGCGTTTTTTTACCTACAGGTAAGCTTATAATAAAGCCTACCTGTAGGTAAAATAAAGATTAGCTTTATTAGCTTGTTTGGTAGCCGGTGATGTCACTGGCGCATGCGCTCTGAAGGAATGGCATACTCCGGAAGTGGAGTGAACTCGGTGGAGATGGCGGTGAGGAGTCCTAGGCGTGCCCCCGGCACCTCCTGTCTCTGTACACTGCAGCCCCTGTGGCATTCCAGGATCCGTACCTTATGGCATATGAATATACTTGATATCAGATTATAGAAACCCTGGACCCAAAGGAGGACCATGAAGGGAATTATCTAAAGAGTATTGTCATCTTTGGAATAAGTATGAGTGTTATTTGCTCTTTCAAGACTTGAGCAGGTTTTTCACCTATTTGGGTGGAGGCATGCATGACACTTGATGAAGATTGAACATAGATGGTCAAAAATTGCACAGTGAAGATTTTTTTTAATAATATTATGGACTTTATCTATATAATTCTATTATTCATATTACATTGTTGCGCTACACCAATTTTGGATTATTTGGTTTATTAGGAAGGTGTTGTGGAAACACCTGCACAGTATTTGAGCAAGCAACACGTTTTTTAGTATTGCATTTTATTTGTTTTTTAGTGAATTATTATTTTAGTGGTTGCTCTGGATGAATTTGGATATAAATCTTGGCAGGAACTGGCCAAGACTCAAAGCAATAATGGGCAGGCTGAATGTACCAAAGTGATTGATCAACTTGGGTACAACCAGCCTGCCTCATTCACTTCCGATTATCGGAAGGCTGCTATAATCGCTAGTGATAATCACCATCTACTCCCAGTGGGGACGACTTTCCCTGCCAAAACCCCTAACCCCCTGCCCTCGGGGGCAGACAATTGCTCGGCAGAAGGGATTCCCCTGTCAACACTGTCTGAAGTGTAGGCAGTCTATGGACTGCCTAAAGCTGGGTATACATGTATCGAAGTTCAGCCAGTTCAGCAGAAATAGTAGGAATTTCAGTACATGTGTACCGCTCTCTGTTCAACAGAAGTCGTTAAACTGGCTTCTATCGAACGGTCCTGCTGGAAAACCAGCATTCGATTAGCCCAGTGTTTCTCAACTCCAGTCCTCAAGGCACACCAACAGGTCATGTTTTCAGGATTTCCACTATTTTGCACAGGTGATTTGATCAGTTTCATTGCCTTAGTAATTACCACAGCCGTTTCATCTGAGGGAAATCCTGAAAACATGACCTGTTGGTGCGCCTTGAGGACTGGAGTTGAGAAACACTGGATTAGCCAATGTGCCCAATGGCTGCAGTGTTAGTCTGTGTATTCTGACATTGGAGGGTGCGGAAGTCCTCGCTGTCAGAATACAACAACGTAGTGGAGATCCCTTCATCCACATCACTTGTGTTTTTTCTTTCCATGATGAAAAAAAAAAAAAAAACCTCCCCGTCTGTACCCAGTTTTTATCTAAGGCAAGCCAGACATGCTTTGGATATTGTTATCAAACAGCAACCGCTGTCAGAAGATGTCTGCATCTGATAGGACAAAAAAAACAGGAGAAAAAGTGAATTCTTCAATGAGGGACATGCAATGGTCAGATCATGTAAATACTGTTTATTGACAAAAAATTCACTTTAAGCACCAATCCAAAAAAGATATACTGTAAAAACAGGTACCATCACCAATTTAAAAATGACAAATTGGTCATACACAGACGCAGATGGCCACCTAGCACAGCCAACCAATCACACCACGCAAGTAGACTCATGCATAATAATTAGATAGTTACAAATGAAATTATATGTACTGATTAGCTGGAATCCTTAAATTCCATTTTTTTTTTGTCATATGTTACATGAATTCAGAGGAACACACCCATTATTGTTGGTGTTAGCAATTGTCTCTAGATCTATTAAGACGGGGCTATTTCTGCCTTCAGTCTGTTTCAATTATATTTGACGGCAGAGTGTATTAGTTCCTTTTATCACCTGTTTTTTTCTGATTATGCATCTGATAGGACAACAATTTTCTACCTGGCTTTTTCCTATTGGAGCCAAGTAGTGCTGGCAGGGCCACCTATAGCTGGATTTTCAGACAATTGAGCAGGAATCTAATGAAATTGGAGCAGTGTGTGTGGGTCTGTATGCAGGTGAGTCTATCCCCAAGCTGCCTGTCCCTCCTGGACCTTTTGCGCCTTCATCACATTTCCTAAAGGCTTTTAGCCCCTACCTTTGTGTTATATAGCATAGGCTTGGGGTGGACCATTGTGCTCTTCCGTCTGGTTCTTTATGTACAAGATACGCTGCATGAATTTGCATACAAACAAACACATGATTTGAATTAAATTGATTTTATCTTCTGTTGGCAACAATGTAATAGGAAAAAAGATAGTGTTTATCAGTACGGATTTAGATGATCAGTCCCCCTAACTCCCCATCCATTTTCTCAGCCACTTTACTTCCCATTCTAATTTCGTCTACATGAAACATTCATAATGAATTGAATTGTTCTGATCTCTCCTGCCTTGTACTACTGACTATTATAGTCCCTGGAAATTGGTTGCGAGTTTCTCTGCACAGCAAGTGTTTATGCTATATAAATGTAGAGCTAGAACGGTGTAATAATTCTCCACGTGTTTTTGCATACAGTGCATTATTACTTTCTAAAGTAGAACCAAGTCAAATCAACATACATCTAGTTTTATTAGGGTAGCGTAACTGAAATCATATACACAATGATTTACTGCAATATACAGGACAAACACAGGATAGTTATAAAGTAACTAATAAGAATTCTCTCCCCAACTCCTACATCCAAATTTTAAAGTGCATCTGTGTCCAAACTATGAACATTGACCGGTTAACAAGTCGTAAAAGCCCTCCCCTCACTAGCTGTTTCTACTGTGAAATATGTTATTCTCAAAGAAGTTGAAAATTTGTTTCCCCACAATGCTGCAGCTACAGAGATGTGTGAAGGATTGTTCTAATGTGCTTTTACTGTTTGTTCAGAATAGGCAAACACTTTAGTGTGGATAGGCTCGGCATGAGTTCATTTTAAGAATTCCATTCAGCACTTTATGAATCCAATAAGCACAAAAAAAACATAACTTTCCAACTTCCCTTGCAAAAGTGAACAGCCTATTTGCCTTTGGTAAGTTAGCTCCCATGAGCCCTCTTTCACAACAATGGGACCGAATATGTGATTTTAAAAGACAACATCTCCAACTCATCATCATTATGGTAATGCAATGGTTTGTATAAACAGCTACCGAATAGAAGTACAAATCTGCCACGAGGGGCTGCCAAAATCCTTTGGCTTTCATGAAATTTGACCTGGTAGGGATTATCCTTCCTTTTTCAGGAAAAGTAAGGCTCTCTTTTAAAATGGTAATCTTTTTAAATGGACCAAGGCTCTCTGCAGGACAAAAATGCAGAGAGATGGGTATAAAATGTAACTAGTTTGCATAAAATGTGTACTTCTTCCTGTAGCAGTTACATTTCGGCATTTTGCTTCTGTAGACTATAGACTGATAAATGTGCAGAATTTGAGGCCAAAGCGCAATCTTAATGTAATGACCCATACAAGGTCATAGCAGGGGCTCCTACTCTGAAGTCCATAATGGCTGCTCTTAATGTTTCCTCACATGGAATCCATTATGAGTGACAGAACATAATGCAAGTCATAGGAAACTGTTCAGCAGAATAATTAAGAGCAGTTCTAAATGTGCACAATGGATTGAACTCAAAATATGCCTCAGATCTTTGTAAGAACAGAGAATATGCGATTTGGCTGACGTTCAAAGGAACACTTCAATATAAATCATAACACAGAGGCACCATCATAAATACTTTGCAAACTCATTAGAGTTTCTGAAATTAGCCTTCTAAATGACTTTATGACATGCTCACTCAATTTTCTATCTTTTTTTCCCTTTGCACAAAGTCAAGCAGGGTAAAAATGTTATCATCAGTCTGCAAGAAACGCACTTTCAGCCATACTTTATTTAAAAGGATTTAAGCTAGCATTATTTAAGAGCTAGGCTGTTGAAATTATAATTCTGCACAAAATAGTAGGTCTCAAAATAGGTCAAGTGCAGAACTACATTTCCAATCCAGAAAAAAAAATAATAATTCTATAATTATATATACATAAATATATACACACACACACACAAGGGGTCTTCAAAAAGTTTCTGCACTTATATTTTCGGTGAGGGTGGGAGAAGTAGTAAATAGTTGCATCACGTGATTAGTCTGTCTGGCAAGCTGGCTGACCTTGCAGCTTAGTATACGAGTTGTCAAGATGTGGTGAAGATGGCTGTGAAACTTAAAAAAAAAGTGTGGAAACTTTTCATAGAACATATACATATATAACATTTTTAAAGAATATATATATATATATATATATATATATATATATATATATATATATATATATATATATATATATATATATATATATATAAACCTTGTGGACAGCCTTCCCAGAAGAGTTGAAGCTGTTATAGCTTAAAAGGGTGGGCCAACTCAATATTGAACCCTACGAACTAAGACTGGACTGCCATTAAAGTTCATGTGCGTGTAAAGGCAGGCATCCCAATACTTTTGACAACATAGTGTGCGTGTGTGTGTATATATATATATATATATGTATATATATATATATATATATATATATATATATATATATATATATATATATATATATATATATATATATATATATATATATAAACAGTCCAAAATCCCGGTATTGGTAATTTAAGCAGGCCCAGCGCTAGTTTCTCTTTGGTCCCTTTGGTCCCATACAGGGGTCAGGCTTCTCCAGAGCAAGGGTGCCAGGTAGATCAGCCAGAGGGGGGTCAGCAGCCTGTGTCTCCGTAGGTCAAAGAGCTCACACTGGCTGCACATCTTGTGAGACTCTTTCACTTCCTTGACACAGGTGCATATTTCCCTCTGATGCCTTTCAAGCCTCCCTCCCCTGGGACTTAACTCTTTCCCAGTTCTGGTGGTCCCAGATCTAACATGGTGGAAAGATAACATTTGACCACAGCAAATCTCTTTCCGCAGCTGTGCGGAGACTTGCCCAGTTGTGTCAAGGAGCATTTATATTTTATCTAACAGGCTGATTTGAAAAAAATATCCAACCATTGGTGCTCAAATGCAAAAACAGCAATGTATTAAAGTATAACTAAAATGTAAAAGTTTTTTTTTTTTTTTTAGTTTTGGATGGAGTGGAGATGGATTAGAACACCTGTCAGTTTTTATTGGTGTCTGTGTCCCTTTTAGGGAGATTCACCCTCTCTGTCCTGTTTACCATCATAATTGAACGTAAAAGTAAAATAAAACATTTTGGGTTGTCCCCAGAAAAGTAATTAGAGGGGAAATCTTCCATAGGGGACATTAGTTATGGTGACCTGGGGGTCCCCAAGGGATTCCCTATCACTTCCTGTTTGGAATTGCAGGAAATGAAGGAAAATCTCCCCAATGCGACACAGATGCCAAAAAAATAAACTGACAAAGGTTATGACCCTCCCTTACTCTATCCAAAATAAAGGAAAAAAAATGCCTATAGTTCTACTTTAAAGAATCTGCCCACCTCTTGAAATGTCAAATTCTGATGATTTTGAGGGGGTCAACGTACAAATTTCTGACTGCCGAACTAACAGCAAAGGGAAAAATGCAAAAATAAATTGATAAAAAAACAGATCTGCAGTTTCACTGTCTGCATATGTGGTGTATGATATTTTAGATTTTGGTATGGTAGGTGATCATACAGCACCAAGAGTTTGAGTAAAGTTCAGATATGAGCCAGGAAGCAGAGTGGAACCTTCTTATAATAGCAAAGCCAATGGTGGGGATATAAGACAAAGTATGATTTCATTGATTTCTAATAAAAAATGGATTTCAAAACGGCTGGGCTAGATTTCATAGATTAGCTTTGGTGCAAACAGATCACAGCTGACCCTAGCTTAGTGATAAGGTCAATGAACATTTTGACTCCCTTACAACTACATACTGTACTACGTACTGTACATGTCTGTGAAACTAGATGCCTTGCATTATTGGGCCTGAAAAAAAATTAAAAAAAAATTTGAGACCAGACTCAAAATTTGAGTCAGATGAAGTGCAAGCACCATTGCCAAGAAAATAGATTCAATGTTTTGCACACAAACAAGAAAAAAAAATTGCACTAGATGTACCTAGTTTGTGTATTTGAGACTTACCGTTTTTACATAAATATGAAAAAATCCTTACAATTTTCTTTAAGCTTTCTTGTTTCTAGCTGTCCACACGCAAGATAAAACCAAAACTGTTGACATACTGGTACCGATGAGAATTTCAAAACTCTCATCAGCTTAAAGAGGGTAGACAAGAGTCAATTACACCCTATTGGCCTGCAGCTTGAATGCACCAAGATGAAATGGAGGCGTTTCTATGGAAACCCAATCTCCGACTTTCTGGGCTGCATAAAGCAGCTTCTGCGTCAAAAGGTGAGTATTTCTGATTAAAATTATTGAGAGGGTCAGGGAAAAAAAAAAAAAAAAACACACTTTTTTTTTTAGAGGCAACGTTGCACTTTTTCTTTAACCTGTTTCACGCTGCCTCCTTTTGGACCTTTAAAATGGGCTTTAAAGTAGGGAGACATAGCGGCTTCTCAATTGAATGACGGATGTAATGTATTCTACCCAGATCCATAGTGCCATTGAAGACTCACTCCTCTAACTTAGTGGTTCTCAACCTCAGTCCTCAAGTGCCCCCATCGGGCCATGTTTTCAGGTTTTCCTTTACTTTGCACATCTGCTTTAAAACAATAGTAAATGACATGGTATTGAAAAGAGCAATTTTATCTAAGGGAAGTTCCCAAAACATGGCCCGTTGGGGGTGCTTGAGGACCGAGGTTGAGAACCACTGCTCTAACCATGCACAAACAATTAGGGTGCCAGCTCCCATAGCCCATCTTCACTCCCCATCAAAGGATAACAGCCATGCTCAATCTTAGCTCTTCTTGCTGTATCTGACTATCAGCAAAGTGACTGCATACATTATGTTTCTAGCCAAAAATCAGCCTTCCCTCCAAGGTTGGTTTTTGGGTAGAGATGTGTGCAGTCACTTTGCTGACAAATAAACATAGCAAGAAGAGAATTTACTGTCACACTGGTCAGTGGGGTGGGCTCCCGATCATGTGACCTCCCGATCATATGACCTTCGTGAGAGCCAATCAGAAGCCGTAACTAAGAGCTATTAGTGACAGCTAGGTCAGTGTGCTGGGAACCAACTCTCAGCACACAACCTCAGACCACCGTGAATGCATGTGTGTGACAGCTGGGCGTTAAGGCGCACTCTACCTGCTGCTGCATATATGCGTTCTCACGTCGGGAAAAGGTTGAAGAAGACCTTGTCAACATTCTATGCCTTACCAGAGAAACATACTGAGTAAAGGTACTTACCCAGCTGCTCCCTCTCCCTGGTTGTGACGTTTCGACAGCACCCAGAGAAAACTAGTGTGATCCACGTTGACAGTCTCTTCAGGCCACAAAAGCCTTCCTTGGCCAGTGCCAGGACCTTGGCTAATGCCAATGGCATGAAGAATTAACAGCTGGGTCTTTTTGGCGCACATAGCTTCATTTACACACCAACAAAGTGTCTGAGGTGCTTGACAGTAGTATAACGTCTACTGTATTTCTAACATATTGGAGTAAAATTGAAAAATAAAGCCAACATGACTTATGGGTATGTAAATACTTCTACACGGGGTCTCTAAGTATAATTTTTTAAATACAAGACTTAATTAACCACCTCAATACAGGGCACTTACACCCCCTTCCTGCCCAAGCCATTTTTCAGTTTTCAGCGCTGTCGCACTTTGAATGACAATTGCGCGGTCATGTTACACTGCACCTTAATTAAATTTTTTGCATTTTTTTCCCCACAAATAGAGCTTTCTTTTGGTGGTATTTGATCACCTCTGCGGTTTTTATTTATTGCGCTATAAACAAAAGAAGAGGGACAATTTTGAAAAAACACAATATTTTTTACTTTTTGCTATAATAAATATCCATTTTTTTTTTTTTTTTAACAAATTTTTTCCTCAGTTTAGGCCAATACGTATTCTTCTACATATTTTTGGTAAAAAAAAATTGCGATAAGCGTATATTGATTGGTTTGCGCAAAAGTTATAGCGTCTACAAAATACGGGATAGATTTATAGCATTTTTATTATTTATTTATTTTTTACTAGTAATGGCGGCGATCTGCAATTTTTATTGTGACTACGATATTGCAGCGGACACATCGGACACTTTTGACACATTTTTGGGACCATTCACATTTATACAGCGATCAATGCTATAAAATTGCATTGATTACTGTGTAAATGTGACTGGCAGGGAAGGGGTTAACACTAGGGGGCGCTCGAGGGGTTAATGTATGACCTAAGGAGGTGATTCTAACTGTGGGGGGAGGGGACTGACTGGGGGAGGTGACCGATCGGTGTCCCTATGTACAAGGGACACACCATCGGTCTCCTCTCCTCTCTGACAGGACGTGGATCTGTGTTTACATTCACAGATCCACGCTCCTGCTCTGTTACCCGGCAATCGCGGGTGCCCGGCGGCCATCGCGACCGCCGGGCACGCGCACCGGGTCCCGAGTGACGCGGCGGGCGCGCGCGCGCGCCGCCGGCGGCGCGCGCGCGCCCCCTAGTGGCTCGGGAGGGCGAGGACGTCATATGACGCCCACTCAGAACAATAGGCTTACCGTCCGGCCGTCATATGACGGTGGGCGGTAGGCTAGTGGTTAAATGGGTGTCATTTATTTCTGCCCACACTTACCCTTTACATAAACTGACACATACCGAATTTGCAATCTTTGGTTTCGTCACAGAGGTTTCAACTATCCCTCTAAATAAAGGTGTTAAAGCTCACAAGCTACACATATCAATATTCTGCATAACTGTTCCTAAACCTTGTTAGAGAAGGTCTCGTCGCTCATAGTTTGCCTACAGTAATTCATGAACTGAGCGACTGCAGCCTCAGATGAGATTACATTATGACAGGTATTTGACAGGGACCATTCTATAATCAGGAACAATAAAAGAAGCCGACACACTCAGAAGGATTTAGGCAGGGGAAATAAGTATAGCGCATTTAAAATTTTAAAAGCCTGAAATGCTTGCACTGGCATAATCAAACTAGACTTTTCAGTCGTTTTCTGAAAATCCAGACATAAGAAGCTTCACATAAAGGAGGATAAAGTTTCCTTATCCAGACAATTGTCTTGTTTGAGCAGTTCTGACACTTGGGGACTTTATTTAAACTAAATGAAACAATAAGAAAATGCACTGCAATCCAGAGCAAAATTCGATCATGCGTAAACAATGCAAATTTAATCATCCAATCAAAAATCCTTCAAGTGCTTGCCTCTAATTATGCCGCAGTACATTGAGAGTTTAGTAATGATTTTTTCTCATGAGGCCCATCTTTTACAGGTAAAAAAAAAAAAATAGTAAAATAATTTCCTTTTAAATCCATTATATATGCAAATGATGTCATGTCTAGTCATTAAAAGAAACATTTTTTTGCAGTGAAGTTAAAGTGGAATGGCAAGAAAAACACATATTTTACCATAGGCACAAGTAAAAAGTGTACCTCTAATGCCGATTATCCTCTTGCTGGTTGGCTGCTGGTTTCTGTACAAATCTTTGTTCTTATAGCTTAGATACTACAGGCTGGGCTCTTCTTCAGGCACTGCAGCTGACAGTTCAAGAGCTCATACAGTAAAGGTTCATGTTGTTTACTTTCCCCCTTCCTCTCATCAATTCACAAAAAGCTTTTTATTCTTATCACAGAATACAAGGTGTACTGTAAATGGAGATGGAGGAGTAGAGAGAAAGTGGGACTGTGAACGACAGGATCCTTTATTATATGAATGCCGGAACGGTCAGTTGCAACACTGGAAGAAGAGTGCTGACTGTAGTATCTGGGTTTCAGTTTACCACAATGTTGTAAAAAGTGGTTTATAGTTTTCAATAGCTCAAGCTAGCTAAGACACATACATTCATAGGATTTACTCATGCCTGATCAGACAACTTAGTCCAAAGCTTCAATTAAATGGAGCCATCTTAGTTAACTCATAGCACACTGGGAAACCTCCTTTTTGTATTTACTACCTCTCTATTTTTTTTCATTTTGTCAGTTAAGAGAGAAGTATGGCCAAAGCTTTTTTTGGCCGTACTTCTCGTCTGGGTCACAAGCGTACACTTATTTCTGAACACCGGTGGCCCATAATCAGCTGACAGCAGGCTAATGCCCGCTGTATGCTGATGTCACAGAGCCGGTCCAGGCTCTGCAGGGATCCTGACAATAAATGTCGGGATTCACCCAGATGCCTGACCGGCAGTTGGCTCGGCCTCTCAATGGGCCGCAAAGTGCTTGAGCCAGCTGCTCCCACCCGCTTCACAGCCCAGGGCTCCAGTGAGCGATGGAGGGGCAGCGCAGAGAGACGCTCTCTGATCAGTAAAGTGCTGAAGCCATATAGATACTGTAAGTGTGTATGCTTATTTTCTTTTTGCTATCTCACACTTTTCCTTTCATTAAAAAAAAAAAACAGTTCCAAAGAAGTATAACTTTCCCGTTTATATTTTCTCCTTCAAAAAACGTATAACCTACCCAAAACATTTTCCTTTTTAATTAGATCAGAGATCAGATCACATCTTAAAAACCAAGCTAGAAAAGCAGATTTACATATTTGAACTTACAACTGTACAGAACACAAATGTGCAAAAATAAACACAAGAAGATGTGCTGATCGAATACATTCATGGTAAATTCTACTACAGTAAAATCAATAGTTCAGTAAGCAAAATAAATATAACTGCATCTAAGGCTGTGCTTTAATCTAATCGTGTAATCTTGAGGTCTAGAATTCAATAAATTCCAATACAATAAGCCAGTAGGTTTAATACGCAGCCAATAACAACGGCTGAACCCTGCAAGCACAGAACAGATAGGTACATGAGGCCGCACATGAAATGTAATTATATAGTGTCAGTTACTGATACCGAGAAACATCATATCTGTCTTCAGTTCCTCACAGAGCAGGGAGAGGGATCAGGCTTAGCATTCCACGTCAACCCTTGCAGTTATCAGAGCGCTTCTGTCTATTATACCACACTTCGGCTCAAGAAAAACCTGAGTGATAATGTTCCCTTTCAAATATTTCTGACAAAAGGCCAGAAACCTTGAACAAGTTACTTTGGGGCAATTTTTTAAAATTGTAGACAGAACCAAAGAAAAAAAACATTAAACAGAGTAGAAAAAAATTGCTCAACACCAGTAGAATGGAGGTTTTGAAATAAATATTTTTCTGTGTATTTACTGCTACAATGTTCTACAACAACGATGTATAGTTTATAGCAGGGGGTCCCAAAACTTTCTCAAAAAGGGCCATTTTACTGTCTTGTCAGACTTTAGGGGGAGCAGTCTGTGGCCATGGTCAAGGCTTTAGCCACTATGTGATGTTTGTACCTCAGTTGTTAGAGTGGGATCTCAGGAGAAAGCTTGCGTCACTATCCAAGGCCTACAAAATGAGCTTCACCTAAAACTAGAGCAAGAAATGGCTGAGCAAGATATAAAAACAGCTGAGTTTAGCCACTGCTACTCTTTCCTGGCGCCTTCTCTGGAATAGGATAACCAAGACTGGTCATTCAAAGTCTATGGGCAAGCAGAGCACCTGAAAAATCAATGAGACCAGGAAGGTTTATATAACAAAGAAACATTATTCCCATGTCATCCAGACAGACAAATCTACATACAAGCCCAACGATATAGTGAAGTTTTGACTGGTGTCACTTGACCACAATTTCCACATTTCAAATAAGTATGAAAAAATCTTGCTGCAGGAACCTTATCGCTTCCTGGATGGGTGGTCCCTAAGTCCGCAAGGGAGATCTCCTGGGGATGTAAAGGCCCTGGCTGGGTTTGAAGCCATAAGCATCACTGACCTTCTATGATAGGAGGTCTGTGTAAGCTGGTAAGCGAGCACTTTATCTATGGTGGAGGTGTCATTTAAACAATCTCATACTATATGGTGGAGGGTGGTGTGGATATCGTGCCTCACATTTGGATTTATTTGATCACTGGTGTTTGGAGCATTCAGTTTTCTTTTTTAACTACAGCGCAATTCCTCATTTGAACATTTTCTTTGGGACTGTGCCATATTTCACAGAAGAGTTGTTTTTTATACTTATGTTGACGCGGCTTTTTCTACTGTTTTTGATCATTGGGAGTAAGCAGTGTCCCATCTTTGGTATTAGGGGGAGGAATTGTCAGGGTGTCAGTGGGGAGGAATAGTGTCCCATTGTTAGTGTCAGTGGCCAGAATAGTGACCCATTGCTGGTGTCAGTAGGAGAAATAGTGTCATATCAGTGGGAGCAATAGTGCCCCAAGGGTAGGATAAAGGCAAGCAAAAACCGCAGTCTGGAGACCACTGGTTTATAGGACAATGTTTTAATGTACAATAAATATTGGTTGTAACAGAAAAAAAAAACTAACAGGTTCCTCCATCCACACAAGCAAATCTACATCCACCCCCTCCCCGTCGGGACATTGTATTCTGATAGTGGGACTACCCACTGTCAGAATACGCTGCAGCCACTGATCAACAAAAGTTTTCCAACATGGTCTTCAAACAATCAACTTCTGTAGTTCAAGGACAGACAGGCACTGATCGAAATGTGGCTGGTCCCTGCTGAACTGGATGAACTTTGATCCCTCTATGGCCACCTTTAGTTTGGTATTTCTGGCAAATCAACCAATATTTTTCTGTAACTGCAGCATCCTTAAAGTGGAGCTTCACCCAAAAGTGGAAGCTTCACTTGTTTGCTTCCTCCTCCCTTCTGTTGGCACATTTGGCACCTTTCGGGGGGAGCGGATACCTGTCAAAACCAGGTACCCACTCCGACTTCCGGGTAAGATCGTCGCAATCGTTGTGCTGCGATCTACAAAATTTCCGGCTTCTACTCCCTTGTCCCCAGCTGCCTTCTGGGAAGCACACAGGTCGCAAAAGACAGTGGGAAAATTCAGAAAGCACAGCCCAACACCCGCATGCGCAGGAGACAGGCTGTGAAACTGCAAAGCTTCACTTCTTGTTTTCCTTAGTGAAGATGCTGGCACCTGCACTCGGGGCCAATGGACAGAACGACTTCGGGTGTCGACATGGTGGGATACCTGGGCAGGTAAGTGTCCTTATATTAAAAGTCAGCAGCTACAGTATTTGTAGCTGCTGACTTTTCTTCTTTTTTTTTTGTACAGGCTAGAACTCCGCTTTGTGGCTAAAGCTAAAGCTGGCCACAAATGAATTAAAATTAGGCCAGTTCAGCAGGGACCAGACAAATTTCAATTCATGAGTGGCTGTAATGTGAAAGATGATGTTACGCCAAGCATCGTGATCTTTATTCTAAGCAAAAAAAATCATGATTCTCATTTTATCCAGAATCGTGCAGCTCTATTTGACAGACGTTGATCGTGAATGTTGAAAAAAAAAAAAAAAAAATTCTCACAGGAGTGGTTGCAGTGTATTCTGACAGCAGTCCTGCTTATAAAATACAATGTCCTGGCATTGGGGTTACCTCCATCCACAGCCCTTATGTGGAGGAATACGTTCATTTTTTTTTTTGGTTTGTTTTTTTCTTGGTTCAGTGTGCTGATCAAAAAAAGTCATTTATGGCCAGCTTAACTCCTACTGTGAAACCTTCATAATCTTTTTAGAGAACTATTTTGCAATAATGCCAATACAACTGCCTGAAATCTATCATATTATCATTCTGCAATCCTCTGCACAGAGAGAAGAAAATCTAAAAATAAATTAGAAGATCGTTGAAGGACAGAGCCCTAACCTTGTAGATTGCTAGTATGCAGGTATAAGGTCTTCCTACAGAGCTGACATGGTAAACCGGTACTTACCTTTTCGGCTTATGTGGCCTCCTATAAAGCAATCCTGTGTTTGGTTAAAATGAGCAAGGTGCCGGTTCACTTCTTTTCATGGAAGTTAAATAAAAAAAAAAAAACACAGGGATTCAGCAATGGGTAACATCATCATTATTGAACATCAGTGATCCTAATCCAAAGTATTAAAACAACAACAGACATCTCAAATCTCCCGCGACTTGCGGGATACTCCCGCATTTGACGGCGGGCTCATGGACACCCGAAAATGCGGCACGATCTCCCGGCTGAGCCTGTACTGCCACTCAGCCTGGAGCAGGGCCGAACTGACCTACCGGGATACCAAGAAATTTCCCGGTAGGCCGCCTGCCCCCAGGCTGCTTTGAGCTGCGGCTGCAGCTGCGCCCAGGGCCGATCTAAATGCAGAGTCCTCCCTCCCTCCGTTTGTGTAATCACAAACAGCAGGTGTCTCCCGCTGTGTCATGCAGCTGCAGTCTTAACTGTTTGGCGGCCGTCCACTGTAACAAAGCCCCGCCTCCTCATCCGTGATAGATGGAACACCGATTCAATTTCCCAGCATTGTATCAGTGTTCAGTTGACCATCGATCACGGATGAGGAGGCGGGGCTTTGTTACAGTGGACGGCCGCCAAACAGTTAAGACTGCAGCTGCATGACACAGCGGGAGACACCTGCTGTGTGTAATCAAGGTACTGGCGAGGCTGCAGATGGGCACTGATGAGGATACAGATGGGCACAGAGAGGCTGCATTGTTGACACTAATGAGGCTGCAGATGGTCACAGTGAGGCTGTATTGATGAACACTGACGAGGCTGCATTGTTGGCACAGTGAGGCTGCAGTGTTGGCACTGATGAGGCTGCAAATGGGCAGAGTGAGGCTGCATTGTTGTGACTAATGAGGCTGCAGATGGGCACAGTGAGGCTGCACTGATGGGCACAGTGAGGCTGCACTGATGGGCACAGTGAGGCTGCACTGATGGGCACAGTGAGGCTGCACTGATGGGCACAGTGAGGCTGCACTGATGGGCACAGTGAGGCTGCACTGATGGGCACAGTGAAGCTGCATTGATGGGCACAGTGAGACACAATATTATCTTTTAAAGTATTATTTTATTATGGCATTAGATTATCATCTTTAAAGTATTATTTTACTATAGTATTTTACTATTAAAGGGGGGGGGGGGTTGTCGGCACAGACCGTGACCTCCCTGAATCCCTGAAATGGGTTTTTGCAGGTTGGGATGTCTGCGACAGCATGTGCGTTTTTCTGGAATCCCTAAGTAAGAACGACAGACTATATACGGTGTGCCCGTCGGGCCTGGAAGGGGAGAACAGGAAGGACTTGCATTATGTTAATACAGCCTAACGGAGGGAACAGAGGTGTCATCTGCAGTGCGTTAAAACAGATCACCTCCCCATCTGAAAAATCATATCAGCATGCAGCTCATGTAATGTTAACATTAAAAACTATTAATTACATTTTTATGTTTTATACTTCCTGGTATTCATAGGCACTGGTGACGTGGCCCTAGCGTCACAGCTGCCCCCTGGAAGGCTTAAGTGGGAGAAAAAAAATTAATGTACAATTTTCCTAGATTTTGCAGGATTTTGCTAAATATTGCGAGATGTCTGGAAAAAATATATTCTTTTTTTTCCTGCTGGAACATGGGAAACAGAATGAAGCAGGGCGTCCCAGATGAGTAAAAGAATGTGACAACTACATTTTATTCAATATCCACTTACATGGAAGAAACCTGTAACCCGCTCTGAGGTCGGTGTGGCGTGCACAGCATCAAGCTTGATAAAAGGGGCGGGGCCTCAGAAACGCATTGCGGCCCGCCCTTTCTGTCATTCACCTTCCCCTATTACGATCTCCTGTTGGCGGGAGCGAGACGAGGCGCGCCGCAGTTTGTCTTCCATGAGCAGGTCCTCATCTATGCATTGCAGCTGCTGCCGGTTCATCCAGACCAGAGAGAGCTGTCCTTCTGCAAGCCACACTGACTTCGGAGCGGTTTACAAATTTCTTCCATGTAAATGGATACTGAATAAAATGTAGTTGTCACATTCTTTTACTCATCTGGCGCCCTGCTTCATTCTGTTTTCCATGTTCCATAAGGACATGCCCATGTCTTTTGGTGAGGAGCCGCCAATGCTTACACATGCTGCACACATGATGTAGATGTCATTGATTGGACAGCCCAGAAAATTCAGAAGAAGAAGCCAGCCACTGATTACATTGATTATTAAAGTGGTGGTGTAGGATTTCCAGCCGGGGGTAGACAGGATTTCCAGCAATGGGAATGTGGGAAAATAAACTTAAATTAGTCAATATGAATTATTTTGTAGTTCCTACATTCACTGCATTAACCAGTGGCAGCTAGTCCATTAGGGGCGCCCCCCCCCCTGTTTATGCCTCCGGCCCGTTGCTGGATGAATTGCAACGGGGGGGGGGGGGTTGGTTTGAAGCACCTGATTAGAGCCAGAGGCTCTAATAGGCTTCAAAATAGGGTGGGCTCAGGGCGCAGAGCATTGCGCTAGGAGACCACCCATGTATGTTACAATAGCGAATGAATATTCGCTATTGAAACACTGATCCTCCTCCCGGCCAATCAGGAATCCCGATTAGCCAAAAGGAGAAGCGTCCCGATTGGCCAGAAGGAGAAAAACGGAAGCCGCCGCCATGATGCCCGCAGAGAGCAGGGGAAGGGGAAGCCACTGCCATGATGCCTGTGGAGAGCAGGGGGAAGGGGAAGCCGCCGCCGTGATGACCATGGAGAGCAGGGGGAAGGGGAAGCCGCCGCCGTGATGCCTGTGGAGAGCAGGTGAAGCCGCCAGTGAAGCCCAGGAGAAGCGCTGCCCTCCATAGATGGGGTAAGTGCTCCAGACCATCCAACTGACCGGACGAGGAGGGGGGGGGGTTGCGCCACTGGTATTAACAAAAAATAAATAAGCAAGATTGTCATAACCCACATTGTCCCACACACATGAGCAAACATAAATGCATGGCCAGGTTGCATACACATATGTAAACTGCGGTTGTACCGTGCATGCGACACATCGCCGAGAATGTCAGAGTGAGAACAATAATTTTAAACAGCTCCTGTTTAAAAGTGTTTTCAGTTCAGTGTTAAAGTGTCACCTATGAAGATTTTTGGGTACCATAGTTTTTTTTTATATTGCAATATCACGCGCGCAAGCAATTTTTAAGACTTGACATGTTTGGTACCTATTCACTCGGCGCAACCTTATCTTTTATATTCTACCAAAAAATGGGTAGTACATTATGTGTGCTTGCACTAAAAATGATTTTATTATATCTTTTCTGAAAATTTGCCTTTAACATACTGTTGCTCAAATATCACGCGACATAAAAAATTGCAACCATCATCATTTTATTCTACAGGCTTTCAAATAATGTTCTGGGAGTTTAAGTAATTTTATTGCAAAGAATTAAGATTTTTAATCGTGTGCAAAAATTTGCTCAAGAGCCGAACTAGTTTAAAAAGTACAATGTTCCGAAGTGACTAAAATCAGAAATGTAACCCCTTCACTCCGACTGTACGCAAATATGCGGCCTTGGCTTTAAGGGGTTGTACCGGGATGATGCATGCAGCTGCACGTATCACTTTGGTGCCGTCTTTTTTTTAGAGCCAGCGGTCGGCTTACTTATGAGAACCGATGCAGCCGAGAAGCCGCCTCGGCTGTTATTCTAAGCAGCGGGAGGAGACGTTCACCCTCCCTCCCGCCACCTTCTGCGGCTCTACTGGGCTCTCCTGTCCCACCGGGAGGCCCAAGCGACAAGCCGGCACGTCCGCCAGCTGGCCAGAGACCCGTACGAAGCCGGAATCGGCTTCGACTGGGTCTCGGATCTAGTAACCCGGAAGCGATGTTATGACATCACTTCCAGTTTACAGTTTTTTAAAAATTACAGCATTCAAAACAGACAAACTTGGCATTTTAAATGCTTTTAACTGCAAAGGAGGGATTTGGGGTCTTATAGACCCCAAATCCCTCCATAAAGAGTACCTGCCACTGCCTATTACTGTCACAAGGGATTTTTACATTTCTTGTGACAGCAATAAAAACGATCAGCTTTTTTTATTTATTTTTTTTAAAGGGACAGTGTAAAAAAAAAAAAATAAATAAGAAAAAAAAAAAAATGTAATCTTAAAGCACCCCATCCCCCCATGCTTGCGTGCAGAAGCGAATGTATATGTAAGTCGCGCCCACAAATGTGAACAGTGCTCAAACCACACGTGAGGCATCGCCGCGATCGTTTGAGCAAGAGCAATAATTCTAGCACAAAACCTTCTTTATACCTCTAAACAGGTAACCTGTAGAAATTTTTAAAACGTCACCTATGGAGATTTTTTAAGTATTGCAGTTTGTCGCCATTCCACGAGTGTGCGCAATTGTAAAGCATGGCATGTTAGGTATCTATTTACTCGGCATATCACCATCTTTCACATTATACAAAAAAAAAAAAAAAATCAGGCTTTTTTTTTTTAATTCGTGAAAGTGTATTTCTTCCAAAAAAAATATTGCAACGATCTCCATTCTATTCTTAAGGGTCTCTGCTATAAAAAAAAAAAAAATCTGTCTATATCTAGAGATTATATATATATCTCTAGATATCTATATCCAGATATCTCTCTCTCTAGATATATATACACCGGTATATATATATAGATATATCTATTTATAATGTTTGGGGGTTCTAAGTAACTTTCTAGCAAAAATACGGATTTTTAAATTGTAAGCAGCGAATGTCAGAAAAAGGTTTGGGCATAAATGGGGTTAAGCATGCAGGAAAATCTCTAAATGACACTTGCAGCACAACCAATATCGGAAGCAGAATAGTCATAAATAAACAGCTATTTAGTACAGCCCATGTTAAGATTCTGCACCCACATAAAAGACAAGAATCCAAAGAGACAAACGTAATCCAAGTTACCAAGTGGCAAATAAAGAAAGCCCCAGTCTTTACCAGCTGTCCTTACAAAGACAAAGCGGGTTACATATGCTCCCCTTCCTTTTCCAGTGCTGTACTACATTCTGAACGAGTGACTGCGCACACACACACGCGCGCGCACACACACACACACACACACACACAAAGTGCTTTCAAACCCAGGCCTCGACTCATCCCCTATTTCTTATATAGAAGAATACCAGGCCAAGTAAATGGTTTTCTTATTATTGCAGCACTCAAATGATGTGGCTTCTTGTTCTCTCGTCTCTATATGTCAGATACAACAATGCGCTTTCTCAGGGAAGGTTGTGAGTGATTTTCCCAGAACACATTCCTGTATAGCCTTTAGAAATATTAAGTATATGCAGCGCACAACAAATACATTACTTAAAGACAAAGTGATAGTGAAGGTCAATAACGTATTCATAATTTTGTAACTACTGCAACACAATATATTGAAGAAAACTGTTAATTAGCACACTTTAATGGGCAATTTTTTTTTAAAAGGAGAGTGGCTATCATTATTTGCTCTCCGATAGACACGACAGCACTAACCCCACAAAGAGTACATTCTACGAGTCATTCAGAAATGTAGACAATGGCGTGCCACCAGTGTTCATTTTGTAGACAAAATGAACACTATTTTAATCAACTAAAACAATTCAGATGACTAAAGCAGGCCATACATGGTCGAATTTCGAACTAATTTTCTTTTCAAAATCAGAAAGTTCCTTTTTTTTTGTGATCCGATGCTACCACCATTGCCTACCAAGCCTTCAATTTCACCTCATGTTGCTACAGAAAAGAATTTTTGGCTGGGAATCTTCTTTTCTCTCCGTAAATTTTCCTTTCTTATTACATTTCTGGCACGATTCTCCCATCATTGATTAGAAAATCGTTTGTTTTTCTAAAAATTTCCATGTCCGATTCCTCAAATTTGATTGCCGCACAAAAATCGGCCATTGCTGCAGCCCACTAATGGTGTGAAATTCGTACGAAAATTCTTAAATACGATTTTCGAAAGAACATTCTTTCGAAATTCGAACTGTGTATGGCTGGCATTAGGCTGCATTCATATGTTTTCAGCTCATACAACGCCCAACAAGCATTTTATTTCAATGGCACCTGTTCACATCTGAGTGTTTTGTCACCTAAGGCAAAACGCCTGAAAAATGCCCTAAGCTCAAAAAATAATATGAGCTTCTTTGGGGCTGATTACAGGCGTTTTTCTGCCTTTTACATTGGTCACCTGAACAAAATTGGGGCAAACACGCGCCAAAACCGCTGTAAAAACGTGCAATGTGAATGCAGCCTCAGTTCCAACTAAAACTAAAATGGCATTTTGGCTAAAAGACTAGGACTAAAACTAAAAATTGCAGTCAAAATTAACACTGGTTATATATCACAACGGCTAAATCTATGTCTGGAGTGCATGTCCAATCCTTAATACCATAAATAATAAAATTATTCGATTTTTATTCCAGGAGTATATAATGAGTTTGGAAATTTTAGAGAAATGCTTGAATAATGCATTACAATTTAACCGAACCCATTCGATTTCAGTGGACTAAAATGTACTGGAGATTTTAGTAGACTAAAATACGACTAAGGCTGGGTTCACACTGCTGCGAATTTTATTGCGAATTTGAGCCGCTGCGATCGCTCAAATTCGCAAGTCATTTTAATAACATTGTTTTCCATGAGTGCCGTTCCCATCAATGCGTTGCGAATCTAACCTGCGTGAAAAAAAGGTCATGTGCGAGTTTGATCCGTGTGCGATGCGAATTCAGCTCCATAGACTTCAATTGTATTCGCAATGAAAACGCAATCGGACGTTCACATCACTGCTCTATTTTTTTTTTGGCTTCCCCCTCCAACTCCTCCCATCCTTTTCCCCTCACAGCCACACCCTTCCCCCTCACTAACTCCCTTCCTGTTTTCTCCATGTGCTGTGCTGTTCACAGTCACATACCACAATGGCAAACAGGCGCACAAAGACTGGCATAGAGAATGAAGATCTGATAAGGCTGGTCCAACAAAGGCAATACCTCTGGGACTGCAGGGACCCACGTCACAAAGATACTGGGAAGAAGAACCAAGGATGGCAGGAGATAGTCAAGATCCTGTTTCCAGAGTGGGACAGCCTGACACCTAATGTCCAGAAAGACCTGCGTAAGTACAATTGCTACCTGCACTCTGTGCTTAGCTTGTTTACAGTTAGGGTTAGTGTGGAGCTTAGGGTTGAGCTTAGTGTTGAGATTAGGGTTGAGATTAGGGTTGAGATTAGTGTTGAGATTAGGGTTGAGATTAGGGTAAGGGTTATTGTTGAGATTAGGGTTGAGATTAGTGTTAGGGTTATTGTTGAGATTAGGGTTGAGATTAGTGTTAGGGTTAGTGTTGAGATTAGTGTTAGGGTTAGTGTTGAGATTAGTGTTAGGGTTAGTGTTGAGATTAGTGTTAGGGTTAGTTTTGAGATTCGGGTTAGGGTTAGGCTGGTTCTTGTTATGGTTAGATGTATTAATGATATGTTATTTTCAGATCTATATGTACACAAATACAAACACACACACACACCCTGTAAAATAATGTCAAGACAAACATGTGAACTGTAGCTAATGTAACATTTTATTTCACACAAATATAATTTACAACATGTAGTATGTTCATCAGAGTACAGTGTTTTAATTTTTTAGGCATTAATTGCATCTAGCTGCCATGATAGCTGCCCACTTTCGGACATAAAGTACTCTGTGAAGTCGTGGCGAACATTTTCCCCACTGTAGTTGCCACGGGTTCCGATCCACGTTGGCTCTTCAAGGTCATGCATCAAACTGTCCTCAAATATGTATCCATCCCGAGCACGAACAAAATTGTGCAATGCACAGGCTGCTTGCACTGCACTGATGGCGTGCTCCATACTCAGGCAGATAGATGAGTGCAAGAAACGCCACTTATTAGCAAGTATGCCAAAAGCACACTCTACTACACGTCTTGCCCTTGTCAGTCTGTAATTAAAGACCCTCTTTTCAATGGTAAGTCCTCTTTTGGCATATGGGCGTAGAAGATGCTTGGATATAGGAAATGCCTCATCCCCAACAAACACATAAGGCTCCAGAGGTTGATTGGTTCCAGGAAGTGGTTGGTTATCTGGAAGGTTCAATGTGTTTTCACGAAGCATCTTGCCAAAGGATGAATGAGAGAAGATGCTTGAGTCCGAGCTACTTCCATATGAACCAATATCCACATAGGTTAATGAATAATTTGCATCGGCCACTGCCATTAAAACGAATGAGAAATACTTTTTATAATTAAAGTATTTAGAGCCACTACGAATTGGGCTGATTATTCGGATGTGCTTTCCATCTACTGCACCCAAACAATTTGGGAAATTGCACCGCTGCCAAAAAACTTCGGCTATTGTAGCCCAGTCTTCCCTAGTCGGCTTCTTCATCACCAACTCTTTCAACACTTGCCATATAGCTGCACACGTTTCATGCACAATCAAACTCACTGTTGATTTTCCCAGCTTGAATTCAAAATGTAAACTAGCAAATGAATTGCCAGTAGCTAGGTACCTGAAAGGAAAGAGAAGCATAATTAACAGTGTTCATGCTTTTTTTCAGTTTTCGCTCTCAAGACAAGATGGCGTAGTCTACGTGACACATACACAAAATATGTCAAAAATCAGCGGGAGACCAAGAGTGGCTCAGCTGCCTCCAAAAAAAAAGCCCTACGCCTTTGCTGGATACTTAGCTTTTCTAAACCCAGTCCTGGAACTAAGGAAGTAAGCAATTATTAACTATACCTCCCTCCACCTCCTTCTCACCATCACTCCTTCCTTCCCTATACCTCCTCAATCTACCACATTTACATTTTAGTTGGTTTTGGCTGAGATATAAATTATCCTCTATTTACACAATAATTTCTTATTAAACTTTTATATGTTACAGCACCAAATCCAGTTGGCAGGAGGAGGAAGTTATGGTTCCGGGAGACCAAGTGGAAGCCCCTGCTGAGGAGGAAATTGTGGGCTGCAGCCCTTTGCTGCAGTCTCCAATGGAGCAGTCTGGTCCGGAGGAGCCCTTTGCTGCTGAAGCATCAACGGCTCCTATTCAATCACAGTCACAGCCAAGATCTAATAGGCGCTCCAAAACAAACAGGAGAGCTCCATTGCAAGAGGAGGATGATGGCACTGGGCAGCTGATAAGCATTGTGTCCGGAATTTCCCAACAAATTGAGGCACAGCGCTGCCCTCACACTCTATTCATAATGAGTTTACTTCCTCTTGTACAACAGGTTCCAGAGGATAGATATTTTGCAATGAGAATGGCTGTCCAACAGTGCATATACTCATTCACTGTTCCCAGACATCCGTCCTCATTATCCAACCATCCTCCTCCACCCCAAAATGTACCAAACCCTTACCCTTCAAGCTTTGAAAATGTAAGAAGTATTTATGATATCAATACTTCGGACATCCCACATCCCATTCCGTCACCTATTCCGACTGTGATTTCCCCCCCTGTCAGACCTCAAAATTTAACACCACAAATGCCCCCCACCAATTCTGAAATCTCAAGAAACATCAGACCACAAAATCTACACATTGTACCGCCTTCTAGATCTAGAGCAGCCAAGAGCGGCAACTATTACACCACATTACCTCCCGTGTCCTCCAATAATCCTCCAGCGGCCTCTACCATCCCTCAAATGGCATCCGGGGAGCCTCATATTGATTCACAATATGGCACCCAATCAAGACAGCTAACCTATTCGAATTATTTGAGTGTACCTTTGCCAAAATACTCAGAGGTCCCAGGGCCGAGTTCTAATATTTTTAAAAAGGGAGCAGAGACTTATTATAATCTGTGAAGAATCTTGTTTTATTTTGTGTTTATTTCTTTATGTTTATATTATATTTCTGGTAAAGAAATATATTTCAGGATAGGGTGACGATACCTTTAAATTTCTGTGAAGACTATCGTTCTAATAGATTTATGTTACATGTTATTTAAGATAGTTTGTGTTATTTAAATACTTGACATTTTCACAAAAATGTTTACTGCCTTTTTTGGCTTGTTTGATTTAAACAAAAAATAAACGTCAACAAATATGTTGGATTAGAAGATACTTTGCATTGGTTTCCTTTTTTCTATGAGATTAGGTACTAGATCTTACCTTAAGGTTACTAGTAATCGCTCTTCTGGTTCCACACTCTTCCTGAAGTTGGTGTTCTGATGTTCCAAATAGCTGTAGGTCAGTCGTAGCAATTCGTCAAAGCTAAAAGTTATATATATACAAAAAGAGTTGAGAGTGCGTAGATATGTGAAGATTCATCAGATGAGAAAGTGGGGTGAAAGGGAGGATAGCTAGGATATATCTCAAAAATGTATTGATGAGAGGGAGAGATAATGGATGAGAAGAGGGATGTACTGTGGGTTAGGGAGGGCAAGGGATACTTGGGGGTTAGGGTTGGGATTAGGGTTAGGGTTCTGGGAAGGGTTAGGATTAGTGGGGGAGGGATACAGGAGGGAGGTAGGTAGGGGGTCTGAATGAATTTTACTCACCTGCTCACTGACATACGAGCGTAGTTAAAAAATTTCTCATTATGAGCACGTAGATCATTATAGATTAGCCTGAACTGGCCTCTCTCCTCCCTATTTGCTATTACAGGGTGGACCCAGTATCTTCTACTTCTCTGCATCATACTCCTCTTCCTCAACTTGGCTTTTTTCTTTTTTATCATGACTCCAGCTGTAGCAGTTACAACTGCTGCCATAACCAAGGGCAATGACTGCTGATACATGCTGACAGACAAACACACGCTCTTCTCCACACACTACACAAACCAGGGATAGAAAAGGAAGTGATACAGCTCTTTATACGTCAGCATAAACACTGGACTCTATTGGACAGACATAAAATCGCTTGACACTCCCAATTTGACAACCAATTCGCAATGTTAGCCGTAGAATCGCCGTAAATTCGCAAAAAAAAAAAGGAAGAAATCGCAATGCAAATTCGCAACGCAGCAGTCTGAACCCAGCCTCAAACTAAAATGGCATTTTAGTTAAAAGACTATGACAAACTAAATCAAAATTGACATCAAAATTAACACTGCGTGCCACTGAGTATTCTCTTCATACAGTGTAAAAAAATAAAAATAAATCATGCTAATACAATAAAAGTATGGGAACACAAAATATGCACTGAAATGCGGGAAGACTCTGAATGTGTCACTGTCGGGGGGGGGTGTGAAGGGGGTTTGGGGACTCTACTACAGATTTGATGGCCCGTAAGGGGATTCTGGAGGGAGCTGGGTTCTCTGGAGGGGGCTGGGGGTCTTGGCAGGAGGCTGGGGGCTTTCCAGAGGCATTGTGACTAGAGATCGACCGATATGGGTTTTTTTCTGGCCGATGCCGATACCGATACCGATATTTAGAAATTGGGACGGCCGATGGCCGATATATGATGCCGATTTTTGTGGCCGATATTTTAGGCCGATTTAAAAAAAAATAAAAAAAATAAAAAAAAAAAAAAAAAGACCTCACCCACTCCACTCCTCCCTGCTTGCTCCTGTCACTACCACACACTTGATGTCCTCAGTACAGGTGGCACTGGTTTGGAACGGACATGGCACTGGTTGGCACTGGCAGGTGGCACTGTTTGGCACTGGCATGTGGCGCTGGCACGTGCCACTGATTGGCAGTGGCACTGGAAGGTGGCACTGGTTGGCACTGGCAGGCATTGGCAGGTGGCACTGGTTTGGAACTGGCAGGTGGCACTATTGGCACTGGCAGGTGGCACTAATGGGCGTGGCACTGGCAGGTGGCACTGATTGGCGGTGGCACTGGTTGGCGGTGGCACTGGCAGGCACTGGTTGGCACTGGCAGGTGGCACTGGAAGGTGGCATTGGTTTGGAACTGACATGGCACTGGTTGGCACTGGCAGGTAGTGCTGGCACATGGCACTGTTTGGCAGGTGGCACGGACTGGCAGTGGCACTGGAAGGTGGCACTGGTTGGCATTGGCAGGTGGCACTGGTTTGGAACTGCCAGGTGGCACTGCTTGGCATGGCACTGGTTGGAGGTAGCACTGGCAGGTAGCACTGATTGGCGGTGGCACTGGCAGGTGGCACTGGGTGGCAGGTGGCACTGGCAGGTTTCACACTAAGCCGAGTAACTGTGTGTGAAACTGACAACAGAGAGATGTCAGAATTGAGATTAATGTCGGGGTGGGCGGGACCCAGCAGCTATTAAAGAGCAGCCAATGATTGGGCCGCTTAAGAAAAGGGGCGGGGCCACATACACATAGCGGCCCGCCCAGATCCCATCCTATTGGCTAGTGTTTAATAGCGGCCGGGTCCCGCCCACCCCTGACATCAACCTCAATTCTGACAAATCCCTCTCGCTCTCCTCTCTGTTACGTGCCAGTTTCACACACTCAGCGGCTCTGGCAAGCATCAAGTGCCGCGCTGATTGTGGAGAAAGGAGGAGGAACGGCGGTTAATGTTAAATATCAGGCCTAATTTTGATAATAATCGGCCGATGCCGATTTATCAAAAATGGCCAAATATCGGCCGATATATCGGCCGGCCAATATATCGGTCGACCTCTAATTGTGACAGTGCTGCTAGCTTGCTCTGCAGCAAGCCAGGGGCATGCAGGGGGCTGGGGAACACTGTGGGGGCTGAGGGCCTCTATGGGAGGTTGATCACTATGGAAGGTGGGGGGCACTGCGAGAGATTTTTTTTTTTTTTTTGAAAGCCCATGGCGTGTGAAGCACACTCAAAAATTTCACCCGGTGCCAAAAAAATGTGCACACACATAAGGAATGAAACAAAAAAAAGTGCAACAGGTACACAAGCCCTCTAAAATCAGAGGGCCTTGCCCTGAATCCCCCAGGGCATTAGGCTCCTGACAGGGACAAGGGTACTTACACTTGGTCCATCTGGCCGAAACCAGATGGACCCCTTTCTCTGTAGGGCCTGCCGAAACAGACCCACCCAAGTACTCGGTGGGGCTCCCCTGCAGGGAGACCCCATGAGAGAGGGCGAACTAAGCCAAAAGGCCATGTCCACCCCCTCCCAAGACTTTCAGAGCAGGCCAGAGGACCTGCAACCCTACTAAATCACACAGTGCAACAAACCGCGTACAACACAAAAATACAAAAGATGTCACAGAAAGGAAATAAAAAGAAAGTGGGGAGAAGGAAGAAGAGGAGAGTGAAAAAGTGGGTCGACATTATTGCCAAAGAGCTCAATTTTGGTCTCGTCTGACCACAGCACTTTCTCCAATTCCTTCTCTGAATCATTTAGATGTTCATAGGTATGACTGTACATGTGCCTTCTTGAGGAGGGGGACTCGCCGTGTTTGGAGGAAGAAAAATGCTGACCATGACCCCAAGAACACCATCCCTACAGTCAAGCACAGAGGTGGAAACATTATGCTTTGGGGCTATTTCTCTGCTAAAGGCAGAGACCGACTTTGCCGCATAAGATTTATGGAGGGAGCTGAAACTTCGAGTTGCCAAGAAACGGACCAAAAAACCTTAAGGATTTAGAGAAGATCTGCAAAAGAGTAGTGGACCAAAATCCCTCCTGAGAAGTGTGCAAACCTGGTAACCAACTACAAGAAACGTTTACCCTCTGTGCTTGCCAACAAGGGTTTCTCCACCAAGTATTAAGTCTTGTTTTGCTTGGGGATCAAATTAGGGCTGAAACAACTAATCGATTAATCGACAACTAATCGATTATGAAATTAATCGATTACTATTTTCATAATCGAATAATCGGCCAGGAACATAATGGGGTTAAAAAAAGCTAAAATGAGTCCTTTATAGTGCAAAAAGAGCAAATAATCTCTACTGTAAATATTACTTTCACAGTTCTACAGTAAAAAAAAATGAACCCCTTACATTAGCGATTATCTGCTTTTTTTTTTTTTTTTTGTACTATAAAGGGCTAATTTTAGTTTTTTTAACCCCATTATGTTACTAAACATCTTAGACCTGGTTCACATCTATATGTTTTTTGGTGCTTTTTGCAGAAACGCACTGCAGTTCATTTACATGGTTTCCTACGGGACACGTTCACATCTGCGCTTTTTTCAGCCGCTGCTTATTTGGAAAGGGTCAAGGACTTTAACGCAAAACGGTGCTTTTTTGGTTTAATATACTTCAATGGAGAAGCTGCAGAAGAGCATGTAATGTGTTTTTGCAGCAATTTGTGTTTTTTTTAATCTGCTCAACGACAAATTGTCCAAAAAAAATGCAAAAAACGCAAATCGCAGCAAAATCACGTGTGCAAAATTCACAACGCACAGCAAAAAGCACTGCAGAAACAGATCAAAAGCAAACTGCATAGGTGTGTACCGAGCCTTATGCTGGCCACACCGATCAATTTTCAGATGAGAATATTCAGACGAGAAATCTTTGTACATTCGCTGAATGAAAGAATGTTTGAAATTTTCACTTGTTTTTAACATTCTGTTTTTAAAACAAATGTAAATTTCTGAACGAAAATCACATACACTGTCTGAAAATTCCTTTGACCAAGAAGTTTTCTATTATTTCCAAATTTTCCCGTCACTATGTTTGAAAATGAACATCGATTTTACCCCACTAATGATTAGAAAATCGAACGAACGTTCTTAAAATTACATTTTTTTTTTTTTTTTTTTTGAAGGAAGACATTTGTTTTTGTTTTTTTAATAAAAAAATGTGATCTCGGAGTCTGATGATATTTACCAGATTCACCCTTTAATAGTATGTACAGTATATCTCTCCTCTAATAGTATATACAGTATATCTCTTCTAATAGTATATACAGTATATCTCCTCTGTTATTCTCAGAGTGGATTAGATATTTTGCTCCCTAACCATATAGTTGGTTATTTATATTTACCACTGCATAGAGATATTTAAGAATAAATTGCCTTTTTTTTAAACTTTACATATTAACTAAATTATACACCACGCTTTTTTTTTAAGGTTTTTAACCGATTAATCGATTAATCGAAACAATAATCGGCCAACTAATCGATTATGAAAATAATCGTTAGTTGCAGCCCTAGATCAAATACTTATTTTATTCACTGGACTGCAACTCAATTTATAGCATTTATTTTAGGTGTTTTTACTTGATTTTTGGTTGATGTTCTGTGTCTATCATTTAAAATACACACATGATAAAAATTATAGACCCTTAATTTCTTGGGCAAACTTACAAAATCTGCAGGGGATCAAATAGTTATTTTCCCCACTGTATACTTTAAAGCTATTTGCCCAATAAATACATCTAATGAGGCTTTGTTGTCCTTAAGCATTGGGTGAACAAATTCACATGGCTAACCAGGACTGTTGAGTAAAAAAAACAGGGCACACGGAAACCCTTTCTTAGCACTGCCTGCTAATTACTGTATGGATGAGAGGCTTGCAAGGGGAAAAAAAAACTGTTAAATTACAGTCAGGGAAATAAATATTTTTTAACGATGAAAGCAAGACTGTAGATTTCAATCTGTGAGGTGCAACACAAGTCATTATACAATAATTGGAGAAGCACTGTTTTCAGACACGTTTCATACTGAGCAGCCGAGTCTGATGGATCTCATTTCGACCCCAACTACGATCAGTTTAACTGAAAAATCTTTGAAAATACTACTTAAAATTAAATCTGTGTATGCCCTGTGTTACATTATCAGCTTTTCAAAAGATGTCAACATTTCAAGAACAAAACAAGAAGCATCAGTTACAGCATCTGCAGAGGTTGAAAACAAAATAGACATGTTCAACCTAATCATCTGTAAGAACGGGAGCTGGAAACAAGCCTCCCCACTCACACCTGGTTATAAAAAAAATAACTTCATTGTGCATTAGGTTGAGAAGACTGATAAATGTGATCAAGCAATTCAGGTGTCTCTGATAAACAGAAATATGAAGTAATGTGATTGCCTAGAGATGTTCTCAACCTTTCTACCCCAGATGAACCCCTAAAACTATTTTCAGATCTGGGGGAACCTTTACTAAATTCAAGTCGTGGGTGGATCAATGGGGAAAATTACCCCTTTAGCCCAGGTTCACACTGAACTGCGGGAATAAAGCCGTGCGAGTTCAGCTGAATTTGCACGATTTCACTCCCGCATTTCAGAGATATCTGTGCAGGTTTCTGCACAGATGTCAATGTAAATCGCAGCCTGAAATCGCAAAAAGTAGTACAGAAACTACTTTTTGAAATCAGTGCGGCGCCGCAAATGCAGCGTTGCACCGATTAGGACGGTGCCATTGCCAAGAACTGCCGACATTTTATTTCAGTAATGCAATTGAAAAAGTGAAATTCATACAGTATTTTAATATAGATGTGTTACACACAGAGTGATATATTTCAAGCATTTATTTCTCTCAATTTTGAGGATTATGGCTTACAGCTAGTGAAAACCCAAAATTCAGTAGCTCAGAAAAAAAAAAATATTACATAAGACCAAGAAAATAAAAAGGATTTTTAATACAGAAATATTGGCTTACTGGAAAGAATATCCATGTACTGTAAAGTATAGTATGCACTCTACTTAGTCGGGGCTCCTTTTGAATGAATTACAGCATCCATGTGGCGTGGCATGGAGGCGATCAGCCTGTGGCCCTGCTGTGTTATGAAAGCCCAGGTTGCTTTGATAGCGGCCTTCAGCTCATTTGCATTGTTGGGTCTGGTGTCTCTCATCTTCCTCCTGACAATACCCCACAGGTTCTCTATGGGGTTTAGGTCAGGCGAGCTTGCTGGCCAATCAAGCACAGTGATACCACGATCAATAAACCAGGTATTGGTACTGTTGGCATTGTGGGCAGGTGCCGAGTCCTGCTGGAAAATTAAATCAGCATCTCCATAAAGCTGGTCAGCAGAGAGAAGCATGAAGTGCTCTAGAATTTCCTGGTAGAGGGCTGCACTGACTTTGGACTTTATAAAACACAGTGGACCAACACCAGCAAATTACACGGCTCCCCAAACCATCACTGACTGTCCATTATTCCAAAGTCCATTTCAGGAGTAAGGATAAGAGAAAGGTTACATTCCTACATACAGTAGGACCATGGAGAACAAACATAGCCACCTTCTAACACGAAGGCAAAAAAGGGAGGGATTTGGAGATTAAGAGGAGGCCGAGAGCAATAGGGTGTACTTTTTTAAGTTAAAAATGCACAGTACGTGAATATAATTTTTATTTTATTTTTTAACCAAAGTTTAGTGTCACTTTGTGACAGATTCTCTTTAAAACTTTATAGACTTGAATATAAAATAATACTTAGCCATTATCATCCCTTTCAGGCAAGTTAAAATAGCAGTGTCTCTTACCTCGGCAATCTTGACAAGAATTCAGGTTTTGAGGTAATTAGTCATTTGAAATAAGAAATGTTAATCTTGGAAAAATTGAAGAATGTTTTTTCTTCTCCAATATTCAATTCTTGATGAAAAAAGTTAATACAAAATCGGTAATGTAATATTACAATCACCTGCAGTACCAGAACTTTACATTTGTTATCACAGAAGCACAGATTTAACCCTTTTGCCAGTTTTCTCCTTTCGCCAAGTGCAAATCTTTTAACGTGAATGAACATATAAGACCTATATTATATTGTGTCCAAGCATTATCATGTTTATACAAACAAAATAACTTCTGTCCTCTCAACTCTATTGCGAATTTTAATTGCAAAGCAATTACACAGCCATCATTACTCTCACACATAAACACAATTAACGGTGATGCACAAATTCGTTATGGCGTTATGGGGAAAAGCTACATCCATTTTTCACTGGAACTGAAGAAAAATGGTTGCTGGAAGCATAATTAAGCCTCAGTAGGAAACGCTGTATTATTTATATTTCATTAATAACTTTGATTTGTCTAATAGAAGGTGAAATGTTCATTCAAATTAAAGGCTTGCGTTTTTTCAACTCAATGCATCCTATGAAAAAACACCTGTCAGTCACCGGCCCCCTAGCCCCCCCCCCCCCCCGTTTTACTTACCTGAGGCCAGAATTTCCGTTGGCGCGTCCCCGCCATCCCTCTCTCCACAAGTTCCAGGCTCTTGATTGGAAAGATTGATAGCAGTACAGCCATTGGCTCCCGCAATCAAATCCAATGACGCAGGTGCCGGGGGTGACGCCGAATGCTGGACTTGGGAGCGCACTTCTGGAAGAGGTTATTTAATGTGGGGAGGAGCTACAATAGCCGCCATAGGACCGGGGAGAGGAGGATCGGGGCCACTCAAAACAAGCTGCACAGTGGAGGTAAGTATGACATGTCTGTTATTTAAAAAAAAAAAACGATCCTTTAGTATCACTTGAGGTTTCAGTAAGAGTCCATTTACTTCTATACAGTGTGTTAAAGCAGCACATCCAAAATAATTGGGTCGACATCGCAACCCAATGTGTCTAAAATTGCACATGACCCCTAAATCATTCTTTGCAGCTATTACCTTTTGTACCACCACCCCCTCCCTTTAGAATGTAAGCTCTACGAGCAGGGCCCTCCTGTACCTTTTGTATTGAACTGTACTGTAATTATGTCGTCCCCCTTATACATTGTAAAGCGCTGCGTAAACTGTGGGCGCTATATAAATCTCGTATAATAATAATAATATTTTTAATGCAACACAATGGTGTATTTAATGATGCTCTCTTCCAGAGAACAACAGGCCAGTAGAAGGAGCTGTGAGCTCTGTGGAATGAAAGACTACGCGCTTGGAGCTCACAGCTCCTTCTACTGGCCTGTTGTTCTCTGGAAGAGAGCATCATTAAATACATCATCATGCTCCTCGAGAGAACAGGGCAGTAGAAGGAGCTGTGAGCTCCGAGCGTGTAGCCTTTCATTCTACAGAGACCATCCTGACCCCTTCCTCCCAACCCCTGCTGGTGACATCATTTCCGCTTCCGCTTCAAGCTGGTCAGCATGGAGATGACTACTTCCTGGTTTTCCTGAATGTACAGCTATTCAGCACATCACACCAGAACCTTTCCCAGCTACCCGGATCAGGCAAGGAGCCTGTGGGACGCAGTAGAACTGGCAGGACTACATACTTATGACGAGCATGACTCCCACTTATATCTTGTAAGTGTTTTTAAGCTTGTGCAATAAATGTTACTGTTTTAATACTACACTTAGAGAGGCGCCCCCCCCCTGTTTTTTTTTATCTGCCTACGCAAAAGCCAAGGCCATTCCTGCCTGCGCAAAGGCCAAGGCCATTCCTGCCTGCGCAAAGGCCAAGGCCATTCCTGCCTGCGCAAAGGCCAAGGCCATTCCTGCCTGCGCAAAGGCCAAGGCCATTCCTGCCTGCGCAAAGGCCAAGGCCATTCCTGCCTGCGCAATGGCCAAGGCCATTCCTGCCTGCGCAAAGGCCAAGGCCATTCCTGCCTGCGCAAAGGCCAAGGCCATTCCTGCCTGCGCAAAGGCCAAGGCCATTCCTGCCTGCGCAAAGGCCAAGGCCATTCCTGCCTGCGCAAAGGCCAAGGCCATTCCTGCCTGCGCAAAGGCCAAGGCCATTCCTGCCTGCGCAAAGGCCAAGGCCATTCCTGCCTGCGCAAAGGCCAAGGCCATTCCTGCCTGCGCAAAGGCCAAGGCCATTCCTGCCTGCGCAAAGGCCAAGGCCATTCCTGCCTGCGCAAAGGCCAAGGCCATTCCTGCCTACGCAAAGGCCAAGGCCATTCCTGCCTACGCAAAGGCCAAGGCCATTCCTGCCTACGCAAAGGCCAAGGCCATTCCTGCCTACGCAAAGGCCAAGGCCATTCCTGCCTACGCAAAGGCCAAGGCCATTCCTGCCTACGCAAAGGCCAAGGCCATTCCTGCCTACGCAAAGGCCAAGGCCATTCCTGCCTACGCAAAGGCCAAGGCCATTCCTGCCTACGCAAAGGCCAAGGCCATTCCTGCCTACGCAAAGGCCAAGGCCATTCCTGCCTACGCAAAGGCCAAGGCCATTCCTGCCTACGCAAAGGCCAAGGCCATTCCTGCCTACGCAAAGGCCAAGGCCATTCCTGCCTACGCAAAGGCCAAGGCCATTCCTGCCTACGCAAAGGCCAAAGGCCATTCCTGCCTACGCAAAGGCCAAGGCCATTCCTGCCTACGCAAAGGCCAAGGCCATTCCTGCCTACGCAAAGGCCAAGGCCATTCTGCCTACGCAAAGGCCAAGGCCATTCTGCCTACGCAAAGGCCAAGGCCTGCTTCGCTGCTGCTTACACATTACTGAAGTTTACAAGTTGGCCTTCAAATAACTGGGCAGTACCAGGAGTCTATATAATGGAACAAAATATGATCAAAATCGGACTGTGAACACAAGTTTTCTAGTTCTGGTTTATACAGCTAAGCGCTACAGACCAAAATGAAGCAGCAGGAACAAGTTTGTGGTGCCGCATTCAAATTCATATAAATTACACATCTAAATGCAACTTATGGTCAGCTCATTATTCACCCTATCCTGCCCACCCCGGCAGCCCTTGAAAAAGTTTTGACCGCTGAAGGGTGGAAAAGATCGCTTAGTCACGTAACCACCGTGTGCTCTCAGCACAGAAACACTAGCCACCCAGCATGTGTGGGAGTTAACGTCTAATGTCTATGGGTAGCCAGTCCCCTCTACATCTTGGGAAGAATCATTAAAGATGGCTTCTCCTAGATAATCGCTACTGTTCCTCCGAGATAACTGGCATCACTGCCTGTCTGTTTAGTGAAAAAACACAGCCCATATAAACATGCAGGTTTATGCCACAATACATTTAGCAAACAATCATTTAATGGTCAGATCTATGATTGCAATCCAATGGTTGTTATCTCTGGTATATAAATAGGCTTGAGAAGACAATGTGCCAAAGTGCCAAGATAAAACATAGAAGTTGATATTGCTGATCTTTGAGAAATGCTACTTGCTTAGCTATCATGCTGACTCTCTGACCTCAATAACTTCTGAATGACTAGCTGGTTATCTGGTAAGGCCTTGTTCACACAGGATGATTACATTCTTGTAGGGCTGCTTTTACCCATGCATCCCTGTGCAGGTAGTCCCATTCATGTCTAATGGGACACAGCCTCTGTGTCCCAACATGACATTCATGTGGGTACATTCTGGGCCCTGCACCCGCACCCACATGGATGACAAATCAGGAGCAGCGGCTGTGTCTATCCAGCTGCTGTGTCCCAATAGACAACAATGGAACTGCTGGTGCAGGGATGCACGGAACACCCATGCATCCCTGTGTCAGTGGATCACCCATGCTTCCCTGTGCACCTTATTCTAAAAGCTAGTTATAGATGGGAATGGTTGCCATTTGTGTTTAGCTTGCTGGAATTGGAGTGGGGACACATAGTACATCCTCTGGGCTTTTACTGTGTCCATGCGCCTAAGGAGGAGTGGGCTGCCTCCATGGATACCTACCCTTGAAGAATATGTAAACCCAACAATTCATATTCCTGATATGTGCCTTCTGTACCATGTAGTTGAAGGAAAAAGTATCATGTCCCCTTTGTATTGCTTCCCTTGTGTGAAATCCCTGCTGTTCCTGCCAGTCCTTCTGCTTTCCTATTAAAAAATGACCACACTAAAACAGGAGAGCACACTGTAGTCAGTTCTCTAGCTGTGCTGGGAACTCAGACTGGTCTCCTCCAATGATCAGGCTAGTCTTGACCCACACCCACTGCATAGCCTTTCACTGGGAAGATCAGTGTGCTGCTATTTTCTCCTCCCTTTATGCAGCTGAGAATAGAGAGAATTTATTCACTTATTTAATAAAAAAAAAAAAAAAAAGCGAAAAAAGAGATATATATTATATTTTATATATATATATATATATATATATATATATATATATATATATATATATATATTTTTTTTTTTTAAATATGTATACTTATGTATATAATGTATCATTTCTATTTTAAACTAAATGGGTTGTTTTACAAGGTAAGGGTTTGCAATAACTTTAATTTATCCACTATTATAAATGCTCTAATATGGTGACTTTCATGAATTAGAGTTAGGACCACAGTATACAGAAGGATCTTGACAAGGCACTGACGCTTCCACGTACACTATATTACCAAAAGTATTGTGACGCCTGCTATTACACACATGAACTTTAATGACATCCCAGTCTTAGTCTGTAGGGTTCAATATTGAGTTGGCTCACCCTTTGCAGCTATAACAGCTTCAACTCTTCTGGGAAGACTGCCCACAAGGTTTAGGAGTGTGTCTATGGTGATGTTTGACCATTCTTCCAGAATCATATTTGTGAGGTAAGACACTTATGTGGATGAGAAGGTATGGCTCGCAGTGTTCGCTCTAATTCATCCCAAAGGTGTTCTAAATTGGGTTGAGGTCAGGACTCTGTGCAGGCCAGTCATGTTCCTCCGCCCCAAACTTGCTCATCCATGTCTTTATGGACCTTGATTTGTGTACTGGTCCAAATCATTTGGTGGAGGGGGGATTATGGTGTGGGGTTGTTTTTTAGGGGTTGGGCATTCAGCCATAATTCCAGTGAAGGGAACTCTTAAGGTCGCTGCATACCAAGACATTTTGGAAGATTTCATCCTCCCAACTTTGTGGGAACAGTTTGGGGTGGCCCCTTCCTGTTCCAACATGACTGCGTACCAGTGCACAAAGCAAGGTCCATAGACATGGATGAGCAAGTTTGGGGTGGAGGAACTTGACTGGCCTGCACAGAGTCCTGACCTCAACCTGATAGAACACCTTTGTGTTTGTGAATTAGAGCAGAGACTGCAAGCCAGGCCTTCTCGTCCAACATCAGTGCATGACCTCACAAATGCGCTTCTGGAAGAATGGTCAAACATTCCCATAGACACTCTCCTAAACCTTGTGGACAGCCTTCCAAGAAGAGTTGAAGCTATTATAGCTGTAAACGGTGGGCCAACTCAATATTGAACCCTATAGACTAAGACTGGGATGCCATTAAAATTCATCTGCGTGTAAAGGCAGGCGTCCGTCCCCAAACTTTTGGTAATATATAGTGTATATTTGCAAATGTTGTGCAACTAAAACCTCTATTTTTAACACAAATTGTTAGATTGTGTAATGTGTTTTTTTTTTGCTGGCTAACTGGCAAGTGCACTTGGAAATACATTTTATGTTGTTTGCTCTGCTCCTAAAGCCCCATACACACTAAGTTTTTCTGCAGATTTTTGTCTACCAAAACCATATAATATGAGGTCAAACCTTAAGAGTTTTGATTTATATGCAATCAGGCAGGCCCTTGCACTACATGGTTTTGGTAAATCTGAAGACAAAAATCTGCACAAAATCTAATAGTGTGTACGGGGTCTTACTTAAAAAGCTAGTTATAAGTTGAACGTCTATTGGAGACGGGTGACAGCCAAATTACTAGCATTTTCAGAAGGAGGTCTGCAATGGCCGCCTACATATTTTCTTAGGGACGCACACAAATAAACATATATGTATCTAACAATCTAATAATAAGCTACACATGGCGAAAAAAACAATCACCATTTCCCAGCCTGTGGTTCGCTTCCCTTGCACATGGGGAATACAAACTTATTTTTAGAACCTAACCAAATAATTTATGGTAAATGCTGCTGTAATCTGTATCCTAGTCAAAGGGAAGAAAGGCTGGCTGCTTGGAAAATCATTGTGCGCAGATCAAACTTTCCAATTACAGTGGTTGCACACAGACTAATGCACGGAGCAGCATCTGGCCACCTACGGAGTCAGTGATCATTCTGTTATGATAACCAATTGAATCTGACAGTAACAAATATATAAATGCATTCTTCCCACAGCACATACAGTCAAATAACACGTCAAGAGAGAAACATATGAATTATACTAATGGAAGAACCAACCCGTCAAGAAAGAGCAGCTGATTCAAATTGGCAGGGATTTTGTTTCTGTGGCTAAGAGAGAAGCTGTCCTATTTTCCCAATCCCCAGATTCTTTAATGTATATTTTTTCCAGCAGAAGAGGGAGTGTGGAGGGAGAGTAAAGACAGGCAAGGAATAGAGAGGGAAGAAGAGAGGAGGGGGAGATAAAAGCACATACTGACTTATGGTGTGATGAGAAATAGGACTGTCAGTGAGAACTACAAGGGAGAGAACGTTGGGAGGCAGCAACGTGGGATATGCATAACACTGTTAAACAATGTAAATTGAGAGGAAAAAAATATATATATATGCAGTCCTAAAGTCATTAAATATACACCCCTCCAAGCTTCATATCAAAAACACACCACTATGATTGTTACCGAATATCAAAGAAATGAGAGGAGTTCTAAAGTTTTGTAATCATTTGAAGGCTGTAAAGGTAAAGCACTCCTCAACTAGACAGATGGGGCCCTTTAATACGCTATTTGGCCAAAAGTATGTTTGCAGAGGAACCCTTGAAAAAATGTTCGGGTCTCAAGGTACCCCTTCTAAAGTCAGTTCATTCTGGTCAATGGGAATAATGCTCCTTATACTGGCAGTCAGTGGGAAAAATGTCTCTCCTGAATTGGTGGTCAGTGGGAAGAATGTGCATCTTACAGTGGTGGTCAGAACTCCCCTTTATGGTGGAGGCCAGCATACCAACCTTACAAGCAGCTAAACAAATCATTGGTGCCATGACGCCGGCTTTGCCAAGTAGCATTATACTCAACAGTATGTAGGTAACATCAGATTGGAGTTCAGTTAGTCATAGCACAAGGATACCCTAACAACTTTTGGATGAACACTAGGGTTCCATGGACCCTTGGTTGAGAATGGCTGTTTTAGACAGTTGTGGGCTTTCAGCCTTGTAGCAACAGGTCGTGGCAAGTCCAGTTCTGTTTCAGGATGACTGTGCCCTGGCATGTAAAGTTATTCCTGTAAAGACATGTTTTTGGTTTTTTTAAGTTAGTAAGGAAAAAGGCCAGTGGCCCGCACAGAGCCCTGACCTCAAGCCTACTGACCACCTTAGGAATGAATTGAAACCCTGAATGAAAGCACAGTTTCTCATCCAACATCAGTACCTGACCTCATAAATACTTTTTGACTGAGAGAGCACAATTTCCCACACTACAAAATCTTGTACAAAGTAGCCTTCCCAGAAGAGTAGAGGCCACCCATGGTGCCCACAAGCTGCCAAAGACCATGGTAAAGAAAAAGAAAGAAAAAGAAAGAAAAAGGTACAAGTAATGCGCAGTTTATAGAAAGTACAACAAACATGTGAGCACCACTGACATCTATATATTTCTATGTAACTGCAGAAAAAAAAATAAAAGCACATTGAAATGACAAATACCTTTGTGAAACAGCATGTAATCTGGATTGCTGAAAAGTTTCCGATCTATAGTTAAGCATGGTGAACGAGATTTTTTAACCACTTGCCGACTGCTGCACGCCGATATATGTCGGCACAATGGCAGAGGTGGGCAAACGGACGTACCTGTACGTCTCCTGTAAGAGCCGGGAAAAGCAGGCGCGCGCACCGCGTACAGCGCGACCGTGCCCGCGGGACAGGCGAACTCTATGTCTGCCGGTCTCCCGGCGATCGTAGCATGGAGCCTCAGAATGGGGAAGTGTCTATGTAAACAAGGCATTTCCCCGTTCTGGCTTGTGTCATGGCAGAGATCATTGCTCCCTGTCATTGGGAGCGGTGATTGCGGTCATGTAACTTGAAGCCCCCCTCACAGTTAGAATCACTCCCTAGGACACACTTAACCCCTTCATATAGCCCCCTAGTGGTTAACCCCTTCACCGCCAGTGTCATTTACACAGTAATCAGTGCATTTTTATAGCACTGATCACTGTATAAATGACAAATCGCGTCAAAAGTGTATGATGTGTCCACCATAATGTCGCAGTCCCAATAAAAATCGCAGATCGCCCCCATTACTAAAAAAAATAAAAAATAAAAATGCCATAAAACTATCCCCTATTTTGTAGACGCTATAACTTTTGCGCAAACCAATAAATATACGCTTATTGCGATCGTTTTTACCAAAAACATGTAGAAGAATACATATCGGCCTAAACTGAGGGAAAAAAAATTGACGCTTTTTTTGGTTTATAGCGCAAAAAATAAAAACCGCAGAGGTGATCAAATACCACCAAAAGAAAGCTCTATGTGTGGGAAAAAAAGGACGCCAATTTTGTTTGGGTGCAACGTTATACGACCGTGCAATTGTCAGTTAAAGTGCCGAATTGCAAAAAGTGCTCTGGTCAGGAAGTGGGTAAAATCTTCCGGGGCTGAAGCGGTTAAAGCTCAGTCACTGAAACAATCATTTCTACAGACAGAGGTTTATGGAAAGCCATGACACAATTAGGCTTATGCAGGAATCTGACTATTCAGTCTTAAAGCTGAAGTTAAGCCTAAAGAAAAAAAAATAAAAATCCATACAGCTTTAGTCACATTACTTACCTGTAATGAAGTACATTGCACGCTGTGGTGGAAGCTCGATCCTGGAGAAATATTTACTACAGAAATCGGGTCTTTCAGAATAAAAGCATTACAGATGATCCGACGGGGATATACTCCTCTACTTTCTCCACTGAGAAAAGTTCTTTCATTCCTTGCACTGCTTTTAACACAATCTATGAATTGGGGGGTGGGGGGGGGGGGGTCTGAGTAGTCACAGAACTTTCTCCCCCCATTCTCAGCATCTGTCACTAAAATAAAATCTGTATAATAAATGGCTCTATGCAAAAAAGTTATGGCATATTCACTTCTTCTGTTGCCCGTGCCACTGATATTTACAGTATTGAGGAAAAACTGCCGGCTGAAGATCCTGCAAAATGCAAGCACTACTGAGAGCGCAAAGCTGTCCGGTAAACCACTGGGCACTGTGGCTCTTCCCCCAGTCCCTACTTCATTACAGGAAAATTTATTGAAATACTGGCTGGTGGATTCATGTGGTTGTAAAACCTTACATCTACCCAGTGAAGTGACTGGCCTCAGGAGATAAACAGAGACTAAACAAATCCTCCTACATAAATTGTACCTGTTTATTTGCAGTCTTCTTACATCTGCTCAAAGTCCAGAATTTAGAAAGCATGTCCAAGCTTTCAGAAAACATGGCACAGAGCTGAAATTACACTCTGCAGAGCCCAGTGAGGAAAGCTCTGACCGCTGATTGGAGGTAAGAGCAGGGCAGGGCTGGGTAGGACTGGGCTGGACAGGGCCACCCCCCCTCCTTCAAAATTCCAGGAAGTGTCAAATTCAGCAGTCCTGAGATTCAAACCAATGACCTGTGTCCTGCGAAGAGTGTTTTTACAGATGTCCACACTATATGGCAGTCAAATATCGGCAATAATTTAACTGCCAATTCCTGAAATCACAATAAACATGGAGGCTTGGTCTGGGCTGCATGGGAGCTTTTTAGGAGCTCAGTTGTAATACTGAAATTGCTTGAAAGTATTTACTAAAGGGATGTAATCAAACACTGAAAGAAGACACGGTTCCGTAATTAATTACTACTAATATTAGTGTGTAACTTACACCATAGGAAGCCACATGGTCAATCAGCAGGGTATTAATTGCTACTCATCAAGTGACAGAGCATTTTAATAGCTAAAAAATCTAGTGCTGCCTTACATAGATGTCAGGGAAAAAGGCCCCTTCTTTATGTTAGTGGTCAGTGAACGGTCCATTTACACTGGTAGTTTGTGTAGCGCCCCCGCCCCCATACACTGGTGGCTAGTGTAGTGTCCTCATACACTAGTGGTGGTCAGTGAAGTGCTCCATTACATGGGCGATCACTGCAGAAGAACCCCTTGTTGTCTGTGAAGGAAAGACTCATTTATATATCGGCAGTTAAAAGATCATAGCCCGTAACCCGATGCATTTCAAATTCCAAATTCTTTATTAGGCTACAAGTAAAAACAGCACAGTACAGCTAATAGTACAGCTCAGTCGTATCAGCCTTCCATAAAGCATGGAATGCACCAGGTTTCCCCCTATTATCTTTTATGGACTGTTGTTATGGGAGCACAAACTAAAGAGCAAGGGCCCTCAGCAATCCATGCGGTAACGGACCAGTGGCGTGTGGGTATAGTCTTTCCAGATCATTATTATCGGTGGTCAGTGAATAAGGGCCCCTTTATAATGGTGGCCAGTGTAGTGTCCTCTTACAGTAGCGGTTAGTGAAGTGTCCCATTACACTGGTGATCAGTGCAGAAGGATCCCCTTAGATTGGTTGTATGTGGAGGAAAGACCTATTTATATATTGGTGGTCAGTGAAGAAGGACCCCATTACACTGGTGGTTGGTGAGATGAATGCTTCATACACTGAGGTTCAGTGGGAAGAATGCTCCTTATAGAAAGCTGAAAAGGTCACTGGTGTCAGTAATAACTTCTCTAAAAGGCAGAAAAGGATCGCTGCTCAAGCATCCCCTAGCAACCTCTAGCAGGGATCTCCAAACTACAGCCCTTCAGCTGTTGCAGAACTACACGTCCCATGAGGCATTGTAAAACTCCGACATTCACAGACATGACTAGGCATGATGGGAATTGCAGTTCCTGAACAACTGGAGGGCCATAGTTTGGAGACCCCTTCTCTAGAGGAACCTTAAGGTTCCACTGAACCCTGGTTGAGAAAGGCTGCTCCTGCATCTCCGCAGTCTCGGACATTGTCTAGAATTAAATTACAAATACAGAACATTGAGATTTGTTCAGTTCTTTTGTTAATGTCAAGGGTCTCTATACCTCATAAATTGACAAACACTTAGGCTCGGTTCACACTGGGGCGACTTGGGATCCGACTTGTACGCCCTCAAGTCGCCCCAAGTCGCCCCAGAAATAGTTTGAATGGGAGTGAACGCTAGCGTCTTAATAGGACGCTACTGAAGTCGCTCCGACTTCAGAGCGTACTCCCTGTACTACTTTGATCCGACTTGGTAGGCGACCTGTACCATAGAAATCTATGGAAGTCGCCTCCAAGTCGGATCTCTCTGTAAAGTCAAGCGACTTTGCAGGGAAAACCCCTCCCTCCCCCCCTCCCTCCCAGAGAGCTGATTGGCCACAGGCGAGGTCGCCTGTCGTGGAGGCGACTTCAAGTCGCCTTGTAATTTGCTAAAGTCGCGCTGAAGTCGCGTCGAAGCCGCGTCGAAGTCGCCGTGCAAAGTCGCGCTGAAGTCGTGTTGCCCCAGTGTGAACCGACCCTTAAGACTTGTACACACAATAAAAATATCGGACAAATGATTGCCTGGTTTTTTTTTTGCTTTTTTTGCATGCTAAACATTGCTAGTCTGATATTGAAAACCAATAGGTTGCCAAGGTTACAAAAACTCTTGTATGACAGAATACAACTTTGGAAGCGATGTAATGTATTGTATTATAATTTACTCTTTCATTTCCAAGCATGCGTGGTGTTGGTCACACTATTTTTTTTCATACAACTACCACACTAATTATACGAAAATTGTTTGTTCCGTTATCGTACGAGAACAATTTTTGTGCTTGTCCCTTTGGATATTTTCGCATGAACAGTCGTGATCGGCTCGTCCGATTTTCTCATTGTGTGTACTAGGCATAAGTATAGTCTGTATTCAAAATAGGATAACAAAAAGTACACTGACTTTAACGATTAGTAGAATCCAAGTAACTAACCCTCGTGCAGCTAGATTTATTTTAACCAAAATGAATGTAATAGAAAAACTGAATAAAGTTAACGAGGAAAGAGATGAAAAGGGATGTAAAGAAGGAAGCAAATAAAAGTAGAACTAAAAGCAATCCCTCTTCAGAAATCTGGGTCATCGAAACAAATTGCAAAACCATGGCAACCCATGGCTGTGCAAACAGGAGAGGGTTCAGGTAGTGTTTTACAAAACAATCTGTATTTAAATCATTCTGTCTCCAGCAGAAAGCCCTTGACAGCAGCCATGCTATCAGCTATCACTGCTGTGCCACAAACAGAATGAAGATACACATTGGACTGTATAATTAGAGGGTGATCAGATGAGAGGAACCTGCCCTGCTGTCATCCCAGCTCCGTCACACCTATATTTCATAATGTTCACTAGGAGGGGGGGACAGGTCTAATCAAAACGCCGCACGCTGAAGCTGATGAAACACGAATATCAAATCTATCATCACAAATTCATGTGTTATCCTAGAACGCACAAAAGTCCAAAGAAAAATGGAAAGCATCCATGCCTAACCATAAAAAATGAATGAGCGAGAATGAGATGAAATTATTCTGTACAGAAGCTTTTTCTTCATTTCACCATATTCAGACTACTGACCGACAAAAGAATATGAAGAACAAAGATCTTCAGTCTGGAGTCCTGGAGCGGGTTGGTACCCGTAGGTTAAACAACATGTGGAGTAGGCCATCCTAAGGGGAACAGGTTGGAAAATAGGTTTTCTTTTCTTCCTTATCCAACTTATTACATCTCTCATTCTTTATTCGTCTTATTTCAACCTTATACGATGTGACCTTTTCATTTCTTTATACTTTGCAATTTCTTTAACCATACAACGTAAAGTGCCGTGAGTAAAGTGCCTTAAGTGTTTGACCCACTGCCTCAATCCTCAGATATCTGTGCCTCATGTCTCGGCTAAAGTGGAAGTCTTCTTCATGACTATTATATATGAAATACTCGAACATTCAATAATATAATAATATAATGCCCACATGGTAAACTCAGCTGATGCATGTGATAAAACCTTTAGGGAATCAAAAATCAGGATTTTTTGTAGTCACTGTAGAATACGTTTCTCTGCATTCATTCGATGACACAGCTTTGCTTTAACTCAGGCGTCTCCAAATTTCTAAATGAAGGGCAAGTTTACTGTCCTTCAGACTTTGAGGGAGCCAGACTATAGCTAGCGCGAGTAGAAAATGCCCTGGCATCAATGAAAGTAAAAAGTGCCCCATCATTGGTATTAGTGTAAGGAATAGTGCCCTATTGTTGGTACCAGGGAAAGGAATAGTGCCCCATCATTGGTGTTAGTGGGATGTACAGTGCCCTATTCTGGACATCAGTGGGAGGAACAGTGCCCCAATCGTAGGTATCAGTGGGAGGATTAGTGCCCCATCGTAGGTGTCAGTGGGAGGAATAGTGCCCCATCGTAGGTGTCAGTGGGAGGAATAGTGCTCCATCGTAGGTGTCAGTGGGAGGAATAGTGCCCCATCGTAGGTGTCAGTGGGAGGACTAGTGCCCCATCGTAGGTGTCAGTGGGAGGACTAGTGCCCCATCGTAGGTGTCAGTGGGAGGACTAGTGCCCCATTGTAGGTGTCAGTGGGAGGACTAGTGCCCCATCTTAGGTGTCAGTGGGAGGAATAGTGCTCCATCGTATGTCAGTGGGAGGAATAGTGCTCCATCGTATGTCAGTGGGAGGAATAGCGCTCCATCGTATGTCAGTGGGAGGACTAGTGCCCCATCGTAGGTGTCAGTGGGAGGACTAGTGCCCCATCGTAGGTGTCAGTGGGAGGACTAGTGCCCCATCGTAGGTGTCAGTGGGAGGACTAGTGCCCCATCGTAGGTGTCAGTGGGAGGACTAGTGCCCCATCGTAGGTGTCAGTGGGAGGACTAGTGCCCCATCGTAGGTGTCAGTGGGAGGACTAGTGCCCCATCGTAGGTGTCAGTGGGAGGACTAGTGCCCCATCGTAGGTGTCAGTGGGAGGACTAGTGCCCCATCGTAGGTGTCAGTGGGAGGACTAGTGCCCCATCGTAGGTGTCAGTGGGAGGACTAGTGCCCCATCGTAGGTGTCAGTGGAAGGACTAGTGCCCCATCGTAGGTGTCAGTGGGAGGACTAGTGCCCCATCGTAGGTGTCAGTGGGAGGACTAGTGCCCCATCGTAGGTGTCAGTGGGAGGACTAGTGCCCCATCGTAGGTGTCAGTGGGAGGACTAGTGCCCCATCGTAGGTGTCAGTGGGAGGAATATTGCCCTAATCGTAGGTGTCAGTGGGAGGACTAGTGCCCCATCGTAGGTGTCAGTGGGAGGACTAGTGCCCCATCGTAGGTGTCAGTGGGAGGACTAGTGCCCCATCGTAGGTGTCAGTGGGAGGAATAGTGCTCCATCGTAGGTGTCAGTGGGAGGAATATTGCCCTAATCGTAGGTGTCAGTGGGAGGACTAGTCCTCCATCATAGGTGTCAGTGGGAGGAATAGTGCTCCATCGTAGGTCAGTGGGAGGAATATTGCCCTAATCGTAGGTGTCAGTGGGAGGACTAGTGCCCCATCATAGGTGTCAGTGGGAGGAATAGTGCCCCATTGTAGGTGTCAGTGGGAGGAATAGTGCCCCATTGTAGGTGTCAGTGGGAGGAATAGTGCCCCATCGAAATTTGTGCGTGTGAGGAATAGTGCCCCATCGTATGCATCAGTGGAAGAAATAGTGCCCCACCATTGGTGTCAGTGGAAGGAATAGTGCCCCATCATTGGTGTCAGTGAAAGGAATAGTGCTCTATTGCTGTTATTGGGAGGAATAGAGCCCCAAAGGCCAAATAAAGGAAAATCAAAGGGCCACAACTGGCTCCTGGGCTGCAGTTTGGAGACCACTGCTTTAGCTAATCACTAAATGGGTATATAACCACCTGCAGTGATTTTCTAAAGAGAGCTATGTTCTCCAATGAATGAAAGAGAAAATAGGATTTTCTTGTACTCATCATAAAATCATTTTCTCTACATTAACTGGAGGGCACCGCTCTGTTCTAGGTAACCACCAACTCCTGCAGGTGGCGATATACCCAGTTGGTAATTATCTAGAGCAGCGATGTATCCTCCAATGAACAAACGAAAAATCAATATATTTTGATCATAAAAATCAGCAAACAATGTGTGGTAATGAGAATACCATGTCATTTATGCTTTAGTGAATTGACGGCAATTACTGTTTTACTGCTCCTTTCAATCACGTCTATGGTTTGACAGATTGAAAACAATACTCTCTCTAATTGGCAAGGCAATTCAAAGATGCTAATTACATTCCATTATATACACATGAGAATTACAGGCAACATTTTCACATTTCTATATGTAATACAATATGCAAGTATAAGTTACTTTTGATATGACTGCATACCGTATATACTCGAGTATAAGTCGTTCCGAGTATAAGTCGAGGCCCTAATTTACCCCCAAAAAATAGGAAAAACTTATTGACCCGAGTATAAGACGAGGGTGAGAAATGCACAGCTACTGTAAGTGGAAAAGAGGGACAACAATGCCCATTTGCAGCCTCACTGTGCCCATTTGCAAGCCTCACTGTGCCCATTTGCAGCCATAGGTCCCCTGAACTTCAAACTCAGTAGTTAAGTGTTCCTAGATGCCCCCTAGCTGCAGCCAAAATTTGGGGTCTCTGAACCCAAAGTGTCCCGAAATGACATTGCTGCAGATGGACACAGTTGACTGATTTTGGGGCCCCGTATCTCGGGGCCACTTAGTGCCAAGAACCCCAAAATTGGTGTGCAAACCCAGTGGAACTAGCACCATACAATATCCAAAGCTGGGATTTCTAGAACCAACTGGCCCCGAGATACAGGGCCCCAAATATCGGTTCAGAAAATGTCAAGCACTTTTCTGCAGCAGAGAATGACATTTTCCGAACCTATTTTGGGGCCTTGTATCTCGGGGCCACTTGGTGCTAGGAACCCCAGCTTTGGATATGTTATGGTACCAGGTCCACTGGGTTTGCACACCAAATTTGGGGTTCCTAGCACCAAGTGGCCCTGAGATACGGGGCCCCAAAGTTGGTTCGGAAAATGAAATTTTTTGCTGCAGAAAAGTGCTTGACTCTAGTATAAGTCGAGGGGGGCACTTTCAGCACAAAAAAATGTGCTGAAAAATTCGACTTTTACTCGAGTATATACGGTACTTTTTTCCAAACCTACCCTTGGTATTCTCCATCAGATTGACCTCTTTATCATGACTATAAGGCCTTGTTCACATGGGCGGCCTGTGCATCCCCGTGCAGACAAACGAGGCCCTCACACGGGAGGAATACACTTAAGTGCACCCATGTGAACAAGGCCTTAATTTATCATCAATTATAATATTTTCAATATAGTATGCAATAGCCCAGGCTGTCACATAAAAAAAGTTGAATACTTTATAAAAACATAGAACTAATGAACCTGCAGCCACCCCAAGCTAAACAAGACAATCTAGATTAGAACAACCAGTGAATACTGCCCTGGACAGACAATATGCATTTATTCACAAATCCAACCATGTCTTAAAGCAGAACTCCACAGCCAAAAACAGTATAGAAATAAACTCATTAAAAGAAAGAAAAACAAAACCTACTTTTGCTTTAAAATACACCTTCAGACTTGGTATCACACTGGTGCGATGCCAGACACTGCATGTGATTCACACCGCATGCCTGTGCATATCACATGCGATGTCTGTGCAGTGCGAATTCAGCCATACAATTTGTATGGCTGAAATCACATTGCATTCCCACAAAAAATGGTGCAGGAGCGTTTTTTTTTTAATCCGCACTGGAATCGAATTGCATTGCGAGTTCGCGCTGCATTCTGCAAATTGATTTGGGGGTGTCAATAACTTTATATCGACATCCGCAGCGGTTTGCAGAGAGCCGTGTGAACTGTCTGCGATTCAGATCTGATGCGGGAACCCGCATAAGAATCTATGTGGTTCCTGCATCGCACCAGTGTGAACCCAGCTTTAACCTAAAGATCTCCTCCATAGTACTTTTTTTTCTGCCACCGAATGTCCTCAGTCTGATGGCCAGCATCATTTAACCTTATTTAGAGCCCAGGATGTCTTGAACATGCCCCAGCCTGCAACTGGACAGAGAAAGGAGAAGCAGCACAGTGCTGAACTCATTTCTTTGTCACTCTTTCTCCTCCCAGCAGCGTGCCTCTTGTAAGTGCATGGGCTGATTGGCTCCTTGTGCTGCTTCTTCCTCTGCTGTACAGGAACTGCAAGGTTCCCAGGTCAGGTCAAATTTATGTAATTACATTGCTTTTATTTGAAAAATACATTAAACATTGTATTAATAATACCAATCTGCATTCATTTAATGTCTATAATATCTGCCTAGAGTTCATCTTTAAAGTTTAACGAAGGCTTCTGCACTGAACCGCATAGAAGTTGTTTGGAAGTTATTAGCAGGTGTAAAAGCCAGCAGGGAAATGTCATTTTTAATCAAGTAACAGCTCACAGGAAAAACACATGGTATACATATTGTTCTATCATATTGCTTCTGGGGTCAGAGTTCTCTAATTAAAATGTTGACACAATTTTCTTGAACCGTCTTTACCAATCAAATACTAATTTTTTTTTTCTCATCATTACAAAGTGCGTAGCTGGTTGGCATACCTGACATTAGTTTCAAGATAACCAGCTTTGGAAAGGAATAAAAGACACATATATAATAAAAAGTACAGATCTGCAATGTTCACAGGCAAAGTACACAAGCAGATCCATGACATTCATATTAAAGCGGTTGTATACTGCTATTTTTTTTTTCCAGACATGCAAGGTAAAGGCATAATGTGCTAGTATGCATTGCATACTAGCACATTATGTGAAACTTACCTGAAAAAGCCCATCGCTGGAGGGAGCGTCCATCTTCACCCGTCTTCCATTCGGGTCCACGGACTCTGGCTATGTGACTGGCAGGAGCCGCGATGACGCCACTCCCATGCATGTCGACACTGCGGCAGACAAATCTGACACTAAGTGACAGTTTTTGGGGACCAGTGACACCAATACAGTGATCAGTGCTAAAAAAAAATGCATGGTTACTGTACAAATGACACTGGCAGGGAAGGGGTTAACACGAGGGGCGATCAAGGGGCTAAGTGTGCTCTTAGGGAATGCTTTCTAACTGTGGGGGGAATGGATGCACTGGACGAAAAGAGAGATCCGTGTTTCAGCACAAGATTTCCCTTTTACTCCCTGACAGAACAGCAGTCTGCCTCGTTCTGCCTTACCTCCAAATGAGCGGCAGATCCTGGCTGCCATCGCAGCTGTCGAACCCGCTGATTGAACACAGCGGGAGAAAATCACATCGCGAGCACAAAATCACGTACAAGTACGCGATTTTGCACAGCCGGGCCACCCTGCTGCAGTATATATGGGGTGGGCGGTCCAAAAGCGGTTAAACGTTCAGTTTCAGTCAGCTAAATACATTCCAGGTATAAAACTGACCCTTTCCCTCCTTCTCTAAAGCAAGGGTCTCTGTAGAGGTCCAACACAACCCCTAATGAGACAGATATGAGAATGCAGAACTCCAACTTCAAGACAAAAAACATATTGGACCATTGCAGAGAAACCACGGTTTCCTCACAGACAGCACGGGCATGCTGGCAGTGGACATATTTTTCTACTTAGGGTTTCTAAGGAAAACAAACTGTAAGGCCCAGGCCAAGTCACACTATTGAGGACACTGTTTTGTTTGGAAAATGGCTTCTCTTTGTCCTCTTCTTTCATTCCTATAGATGAGATATACTCCACTGGAAAGCTGGAGGCCACCAAGAGTACAGCTAATCCAAAGAAATGAGTGGAGTCGTGATGCATGACTAGTAAGAAGGCAAAGAGGGGGTGTTTTCTGAGAAAGTAAACAAATAAAATGCATACCTGCTCAACCTCATTGCTCTATTGTTTACAATAAGGTAAGCACTTGTGCGGGAAAAAATTCAGTTCCTTCCTTCCCACTTCAAGTAAAGGAGTAATTCTTGCACCCCAATCCAAGTTCCAGTCCTCTATTGTACATGACAGAACAGCTCAAAAAAAATGACACAGTACCCTCAAACATTTAAGTTACAAAGGTCCTTAATCATAGGTTATGATTAAGGCCCTTTGTGGCTAAAACACGTAAATGGACTATGTGTAGTTTTTAGCTGTTTGCCCATGTACAATAGAGAATTGGAACTCCGTACAGGACTTACTGCTGGTTAACACAGGGGCGACCTGTCAGGCGACTTAGCCGCCTGACAAGTCACGCTCCATGCATTGCAATGGAACAGTTCTAATAGGAGGGACTCAAGTCGCTCCGACTTAGAAAAGGTTCCTGTGACTTCGGAGTGGCTTGCATAGATTTCTATACAGAAGTCGTTTTACAAGCCCGGCTGAAGTTGCGCTGTACGGGGCGTCTTCAGAGACGGACAACTTTGAAGCGGCAACTGTGTGAACTGGCAATTTCTGCTTTAGGTTTTAGAGCAAGGACTGTACGATGTTAGGCAGGGCCGCACAGTGAACATCACTGAGAGGAGAGTAAGGTACAAAAGGTACAGTTGTCCTTTTACTTAGCAGAGAATAAGTCAGGGCACCAATTTAGCTCTGCTGTTCAAATCTACTGAACACTTTCCTTTCGGAGGTCAATCAGCTCATACAGTATATACTAGTATAGATATATTTGCAAGGGTTAACTTTTTTAGATGGATATGCTGATTTCACAGTTTAGCATCTGTCAAATTTCCTGCACTGTCTACAAAAGAAATGCAACCTCATCCTTTTCTTGGAGAATACCATACAAAAGTGATAAAATAAAAATCAAAACTCCCCAACCATGTATCAAAGAAAACATAAAACTCAATACATCTAGTGAAAGCTTGCTACCACCATTAGTAATATCTTCTGACGCAGTGAAAAATCATAAATCATTAATCAGTGTAGCGCTATCAATCCAAATAAACAAAAAAAATAATCATAAATAAAAGTGCAATCAATATATCTGGCGTAACATATAAAGTCCCAAATCCCCTCCTGGGATCATATAATGATTATTATCTCCTCCACAGAACTCCCACAGGTAAAGCAGTTCTCAAGGGTGCCTCATCCACTCAGAAGTCACATGAAAAATAAAGCCGCTTATAGTGTCCACTTAGAGTTTTTATTAAAGGAATCAGTCTTTGAGGCCCTCAAAGTTAGCTTTTATTGAGCATAGAGAGCGATGGAGCGGAGACAGACCTAGCACTGAATTAAGCCCAGCAAGTTGTGTTTTTTATTTATTTATGCTTTTAAAGAATTGATGCACGTAACTGTTTATGTACCACACGTGAATGTTTATGTACCCGATTCCTTTATTAAAAACTGTCAGTGAGCACTATAGAAGAGGCTTTATTTTTCAGCACCCCTGAGATGCGCTTTCCTTGTTGGAGTTCTGTGGAGATCATCATCATTTCTTCATCCCAGGAGGGAACACATGCGTTTGCTCACCTCTGTGTAACTTTGAGGTCAACAACACAAGGTAAACCGTTCAGAGTGATATGGGACAGGAGTGCACCACCTGAGGATTGTTTTGCTCACGAGAAGATTGTAGCCACATAAACTGCACATTGCAATTTATTATTGAGTGCTTACACGGATTGCATAGTGATTTTATAGTATGGTCACACAGAATGCAGAGGACTATACTATATGTTCACATTGACACACAGACATGTAGATGTACACTTACCAAAAGTGTATGATCCTTTTTTACAGGTAGGTCAAACAGCGCTTTTTTCCAGCTCTCAAGGGTGCTTTTCACTTTAAAGCGAAGCTCCATCCAAAAGGGTGTTTGCACCCTCCATTGCCAAACTTGGCACTTTTTGGGGGGAAGTGAATGTACCTGGCTTTGACAAGTACCCGCTTCCACTTCTGGGTAAGACCGCCGATCTGCTACATTTCTGGCGCCTCCTCCTTCCCCCCGCTGCCTTCTGGGACACGCACAGGTCCCAGAAGATGGCGGGACCATTCAGAAAGTGCAGCATGACTCGCACATGCACAGTAGGAAACTGTGGAGCCTGAAGGTTTAACTGCCTGCACCCGTAGCCGACTAACGAATCAGCTCAGGGTGCCGACATCACAGGATCCCTGGACAGGTGTCCTCATATTAAAAGTCAGCAGCTACAGTATTTGTAGCTGCTGAATTTTAATTTTTCTTTAACCACTTCAATACCAGGCACTTAGACACTTTCCCGCCCAGGCCAATTTTCAGCTTTCAGCGCTGTCACAATTTGAATGACAAATGCGCGGTCATACAACACTGTACCCAAACAAATTTTTTATCATTTTGTTCCCACAAATAGAGCTTTCTTTTGGTGGTATTTGATCACCTCTGCGGTTTTTATTTTTTGCGCAACAAATAAAAAAAGACCGAAAATTTTGAAAAAAAACACGATTTTCTTTGTTTCTGTTAAAAATTTTTGTAAATGAGTACGTTTTCTTCTTCAATGACGGGCACTGATATGGCTGCACTGACGGGCACTGATACGGCGGCACTGATGGGCACCGATGAGGTGGCACCAATGAGGTGGCACTGATGAGGTTGCACTGACAGCACTGATGATGGGCACTGATAGGCGGCACTGATGCGCACTGATAGGTGGCACTAATGGGCACTGATAGGTGGCACTGGTAGGTGGCACTTATGGGCACTGATAGGCGGCACTGATGGGCACTCGTAGGTGGCATTGATGGGCACTCGTAGGTGGCGTTGATGGGTAGTTATGGGTGGCACTGATAGTTGGCACAGATGGGCACTGATAGGTGGGCACAGATGGGCACAGATGGGCACTGACAGGTGGAACCGATGGACACTGATGGGTGGCACTGATGATACTGATTGATGGCAGCGATGCCCCTAAGTGTGGCATTGCTGGGCATCACTGCAACATAATTGTGCCAATCAGTGCCCATTTGTGGGCACTGATTGGCACAGATTTGGCACTGACTGGGCACATGTGGATGGCCATGGGGTACATACCTGGCCATCCACATGTTGCCCCTTCCCTGGTGGTCCTAGTGGCGATCCCTGGTGGTCCAGTGTGGTGATCTGCGGGGGGGCTGCGCTGATAAACAATCAGCGCAGACCCCCCCTGCCAGGAGAGCCGCCGATCGGCTCTCCTCTACTTGCGTCTGTCAGACGTGAGTGAGGAAGAGCCGATCAACGGCTCTTCCTATTGACAGCGTGATCAGCCGTGATTGGACACGGCTGATCACGTGATAAAGAGCCTCCGCCGGAGGCTCTTTACCAAGATCGGTGTAGCGGTGTGTCAGACTGACACACCGATCGCCGCGATGCGCGCCCCTGCGGGCGCACGGCGGCATGTTATCCTGAAGGACGTCATATGACGCCCAGTCAGGAGAACTGAACCACCGCCCGGCCGTCAATCCGCTATAGGCCGGGCGGGAAGTGGTTAAACAAACTGGAGCTCCTCTTTAAGGTAATCCCCAGGTCCTCCTTCAATATGTTGCCAATTCACTCATAAGGTAACAAAAACGGGATGCCAAAATTAGTAACAAAGTGTAGTATTTATTGGTAAAAGGAAGACATCCAATAAAAGCAGTGTATACAGGCAATGTTGTTAGTATTACCTCACCATACCACTCTCACTGATTGGTGTGCGCTCCAAGCCTCGTGTCTAGGCTGGATGTGACATCATACGGGACCCGCAAGCGACAGTCCTTGCACTTCAACATACGTTTCACCAGAGCGCCATCATCAGGAAGTGAGGTTTATTCTTAAGTTGATCTTTTATGTAAATTGGAATGGGCACATTTGTAAGTGTAACTTCAGCCATAAAAAGGTTTTTGGATAGCATAGGGAAGGGGTAAATCCCCTGTAACATTTGTTTTGCAGTCTGTGCCCCTCGTCAGAAGATTTCACCTCACTTTCTGTCCCTGTGACAATAGGATTTTAAAAACTTTGGGTTGTCGTGGAAAAAAGGATTGGTGATAAAGCGTCGGTGGAGACACCTTTTTCTCATGATCACTCTAATGCCGCGTACACACGGTCGTACTTTTCGTCTACAAAAGTCGGACAGCCTGTCCGACAGACTTCCGGCAGACTTTCGGTGGACTTGCGGCGGACTTGCGGCCTACTTTCTAACGAACGGACTTGCCTACACACGACCACACAAAAGTCTAACGGATTCGTACGTGATGACGTACACCGGACTAAAATAAGGAAGTTCATAGCCAGTAGCCAATAGGTGCCCTAGCGTGGCTTTTTGTCCGTCGGACTAGCACACAGACGAGCGGATTTCGGGGTCCGTCGTAGTTACGAAGTAAAGTTTTAAAACATGTTTCAAATCTAAAGTACGTCGGATTTGAGGCTAAAAAAGTCAGTTGAAAGTCCGGAGAAGCCCACACACGATCGGATTACCAGCCAGCTTTAGTCCATCAGCGTCTGTTGGACTTTTGTAGACGAAAAGTAGGACCGTGTGTACGCGGCATAATGCCCCGTACACACGATCAGACTTTCCGACAACAAAACCATGGATTTTTGTTCGAAGGTTGTTGGCTCCAACTTGTCTTGTATACACACGGCCACACAAATGTTGGCCAACAATTACAAACGTGGGAACGTGGTGACGTACAAGACGTACGACGAGCCGAGAAAAAGGAAGTTCAATAGCCAGTGCAGCTCCTTCTGCTTGATTCCAAGCATGCGTGAACTTTTGTGCGTCAGACTTGTGTACACACAATCGGAAATTCCGACAACAAAGTTTTGTTGGTGGAAAATTTGAGAACCTGCTAGCCAACATTTGTTGGCGGAAAGTCCGACAGCAAATGTTCCATGGAGCATACATACTGTCGGACTTCCCGACAATAAGCTCACATCCAACATTTCCTGTCGGAGAATCCAACGCGGCATTACAGGACCGAGTTTCTCTCACTTCCTGTGGTCTCCTGTTTGTAAGTATCAGTCGTAGGTTTGTGACTCGGGGACTGCTTGTATATATTTAAACTGGATATACTGATTGCACTTTTATATACAATTGTTTTTTGTATATTTGGGACTTATGACCACTCAAAAGTGCCCACCAAGCCCATGAAGAGGTCTTCTCAAGTATTTTATGTTCCAAGTAGCCAAAATTATACATATAAATTTGCCAACTTTAATACATACTTTACTTAAATATGAATTTTAATTCTGGCAAGCCCCCTTTAAATGCACTGAAGCGGACAGAAGTTGTGTTTCATTACACCTTACACGTCCCATGATACCGCTGTGCTGGAGAACAGTACTGACAGCTTTTAAATACACCTTCACAGGTTTTTTACTGCTTTATCTAACATCTGGCTCCAAAAAGCTCTCAGTGCCCCCCCCCCCCCCCCTTTTGACAAGGTCGCTATCTTAACTCTCTCGCAAAGCAATTACGTTTATTTTATTATTAATGCTCTGACTGCATTATCTGTTACTAGTTTGCATTACCTGGATTCCAGGAAGGAATAATTTGAGAAAATGACATGTTCTTCTTCCACTAACATTTCTTGCAATCACTGAACAGCATGAAGTCTGGGCAGTGATGGCTAAATCCCTACCCAGTACAAAAGCCTGTATATTCCAAGACTGTCTTCATTCCTCCAACCACCAGTTATGTAACAGTGTTTTAGCACATGCATACCACGTGAACTGCACAAATTTATATACAAAAAAAAAAATAAAAATACGTTTTTGTTTTTTTTCACTGCCACAATTGGGAAAAAGGAACCCATTGCTGTCTGCATAATTGGCAACAATTTAAAATCATTCCTAGGAACCCTTTGATGCTAAATTTATATTTTCTGTTCCATCCCCTTGCATTGTTGTCTCAGAGGGCCATGTAGCGCTATATACCCGTGTACAACTTTGTTAGAAAATGAATATATAAACTTTATATATTAAAAAGCTGAACTCTAGGCAAACCGCTAAATACATGGATGAAATGCATATAAAAAGGGAGTTATATATTTTCAACACAGTTATTTTTCATTTGGGGCATAACTGTACTTTTTGTATAAATACCTGACTTCTATCCATCTATTTAAAACCAAACCGAGCAAGTCAGCTTTGAGCAAAAAGATCTCACAAAGGCTTCATCCACACATTACAGGCCATCACCAGAGCGTGGGATCTGGGTACAGCTCCCAAGGTTTTGCTGAGGTTGCACCGATCAGGGTGCACTGCTTCTATTGTGGTATTAAAACAGTGTTTCTCAACTAGGGTGCCGTGTGGAGTCCACTGGAGTGCCGCGGCAGCAGCTTGTTTTGAGCGATTCTCTGTTAGCTTCAGTGCTACAGGACGGAGAGAGCACTTTAAACTCCCGTGTACAGAGGAGGCAAAGAGCTGAGCCCTCACCTCCCCCTGCTCCTCTCTGTACTCTTTCCAGGAAAACATAAAGCTGAGTTGGCCATCTGACCACGTCCCACCAACCCATGATGTCTTTGGTTGCAAAGGACTTGCCGGCAAGAGTACAGAGAGGTGCAGAAAGCAGGGGAGGTGCAGGCTGAGCGCTTTGCCTACTATGTACATAAGAGTTACTAGTGCTCTCCCCCCTCCTGTAGCAAAAATAGCGCTGTTTTACCGCCGACGCCCCCATCGCCCCAGTGTGAAAGGGGCCTTACAGTGGTCCAAGCTAGACCAACGTAACTATGAAAAAATGTCCATACCTAAACTTCAGCTTTAGGTCCCCATGCGCACTGAAAGTCTTTTCTCCTCACAGGAGAAAAGCAGGGTTAAAAACATGCCCAAAGCCACGTTTTGCAAACGTATTTAGGCGTGCTCAGGCGTCCATTTGTTTCATTGGCCAGAATATACTGATTTATTCTGGCCACTGAAATAAATTAATACTCAAGCACTAAATGCACCTACCCTTCAGCGTTTTGTTCTCCGGGCCACATGAGCTAACATGCAGGGGCATTTTAGTGGCAAAAAAAAATAAAATGTCAAACGCTCTTAAAGTGGCGTTTTTTGTAGTTCAGTGTGCTATGCAGAGCAGACACGGACACAGTTCCACACTCCTTTATGGAGCAATTGGATGGAAACGGACCGCCTGCCCCTTCCCATCCCATCCAATCCGATAGATGGATTGGGGAATAGGACCACCATCCATCTGTTTTTGGCGGACAGCTTCAGATCGGATGGCTGTGTCCGGTGACATCAGCCGCTCCATAGAATAGGCCGGAGGGTCTGATCAGGTCCCCCTGAGAAACTGACAGGCGGATCTAATCGGATCGCCCGTGTGAAAGGGGCCTTAGTGTTTCCTATGCTGTATAGTTTTGTACTTTGAGTTATCTGTGTTGCAGTGTCCATTACCCCGAACAGGAAAAGTATAAAGGGAAGCAGATGCTTGGTGATTAAAGTTCCCAGCTGCAAACTAACAAAATGAATCTCATGGCGATTACTTAACAATTCCTTGGCCGTAGGAATGTATGAGTAAAATTGTAACTGCTGCACTAGGAGATCTGCAAGTAAAAAAAAAAAAAAGATTTTCCTAATATCAGGTACTGGCACTATGGAGACAGGCAGTTGTAATAAAAATGCATTGATCATTTTCTTGCGAGTCCCGGCAAGGTCTGATGGATACTTAGAAACTGAGACACAGAGCACTCTCTTCAGTAGACCTCAGATGTTTTCATCTTCCACAAAAGATAAGCTCGCAAATGTGGTTGATAACAGAGATAGAGGTATAAATAAATTGATATGAATTTAAAGTGGAATAGTAGACAGAAAATGAAAATTGTGTTTTGAAGCAGTTTCAGAATCTACCGTCTAGAAAATAACAAATTCCTCAACATTTAGTCCTAAGCTCTACCAGTGACCCCCGTGCTAGAGATCCTAAAGACTAAAGCTGGCAATACACTAGTAGACTTTTGTTCAAAATCTTTTCTAATTTAATTCTAATTTTCTTATGGAAGTGTGGCCAAATTGATCATCAATTTACTTTAGATGCAGCCAAAGACTTCACTGACGCATCCGCTCTGAAGGAATGGCATGCCTGGGCCTTTTATTCAGAGCCGTGCCGTAAATAGCCGAAGCCTGCAAACACGGTAAGAAGACCAGATGAAGACCGAAGCACCTTCAGCGATTACAGTGTGCCGATGAAGGGCTTCGTTTTTAGGCAAGTCTGTCATGATGTGCTAGTATGCGATGCATACTAGCATATTATGACTTAAAGTTTTGTTAACTCAAATTTTTAAAACAATGCCAGCCCCTCTATTGGAGGCTGGCATACCACACTATGTGGCCTCCCGCAGAAGCCATGTATTGGAGCTGTAAAGCAACCGCGAATCATGTGACCGGCCTGAAGATAGTTCTAAAGAGGTATTTGCAATGCTCGTTTTTAGAAAATACTTACATAGTGTGGTATGCCAATCTCTAATAGAGGGGCTGGCAGTGACTATTGTAGGTATTTAACTTTTAATAATAGCGGCGGGGGGGGGGGGGGGGTCAGAGACAGAGACACAGAGATGGAGCGGACAGGCAAAGAGGGGGTGAGAGGGAGAGAGGAGAGCAGAGAGGACAGCTGTGTATCAAGGAGGGACGCACTCTGACCACGGTGGTCAGGGCTCAGCAGCCTAGATTTTCGTGGTCAGTACAGAGAGAGGATACAGGAAGTGGCAGGTTCAGGGAGGTTTTTTTTTACAGTTTAAAGGGGGGCAGATTACACAGCACAAGCACTGTGCTGTGCAATTTGCTTTAAAGAGGAAGTAAACCCTGATGGGTTTTACTTCCTCTGTATTCCCCTGCAAAGTAAAAGCATAATGGGCTAGTATGCATTGCCCGCGATGTCCCCACTGGTGGAAGCATTCATCTTCGCCCTTTATCCTTCCAGGGCCGCGGACTCTGGCGCTTTGACTGGCCGGAGCTGTGTGACATCTATCTATTTTTGGGTTAACAAACACTTTAAACTGCCGGTGCCTACTCTTTACATTTTTTTTCTGATGCTGTTTACTACTGCTCTAAGCGATGCCATTGTTTTTTTTTAAGGGTTAGTTTACTTTTACTAAAAAAAAAAATAAAAAAATAACTGCCTATGCCGATAAGGGGTGTCTTTAGATAAAAACAAACTGTGCAGCTCTGACTAAAGTTGAATAATGCCTTTGCTATAGGTGTAGGCCAGGGGCCTCCAAACTTTCTGAGCAAAGGGCCAATTTACTGTTCCTCAGGCTTTAGTTAGGGGCTGGACTGTGGCCAATTGGAGTATAAAATGCCCTGGCATCAATAGGCATGAACAGTGCCCCGTCATTGGTTATAATGAGAGGAAGAAGGCCCAAGTGTTAGTATCAATAGGAAGAATAGTGCCATTGATGGTGTCAGTGGACGGAATGGTGTCCCATCATTGGTGTCAGTTGATGGAATAGTGCTCCAAGGACCAGCTAAAAGGCAAGCAAAGGGCCACATCTGGCCCCTAGGTCGCAGTTTGGAGACCACTGACATAGGTCATTTATGTAGTTCCTGAAGCCTGAGTGGAATGCTCCCAGGACGTGGTTAAGAGAGGTCTAGTCATTATTGGTCACCTACACCATCACAAAAGTGAGCTTTTTTTCTGATTCAAACCCCCTCACATGCCCTCTCTCTCACCCGATGCAGTAGCTCTGAGCTCAGCATTTAAGAGCTCACTCCTGTGATGGTGGAGGCGAGCAGTAATGACTAGGCCTCTCTTAGCCACGTCCTAGCGATGTCCTGGGAATACTGCAGTCACGCTTCAGAAAGTACATAAATAGCCTACACCTATAGCAAGGGCATTATTCAACTTTTGTCAAAGCTGCACAGTTTGTTTATAATCACAGATGCCCCTTATCTGCATAGGCAGTTTTTTGGTAAAGATGAACTAACCCTTTCAATGAAGCTTCCTACTGTGGGTGTAATGCATAAGGATGTGTGATATCCACAATTAGCAATGATTCTGGGATGGTTTGTTTTTTTTGTTCCATGTGAAATTACAAAAGCATGACTAGGATACAACAAAGGGTGGGCTGTGCTCACCAAAAAAAAATTAAAGCAAAAAAAAAGTGACTTTAAATTGGTGATATGTATTTTAGGTCACCTGACTTCATTTACTGCATTCTTAGACATGCAAGAAGAAGACATCAAGGAATGTATTTAAAAAAAGATGTTATTTGTTTTGTAAAACTGCAAATGGTTTTAATACTACATTATGGCCGCTAGATTAAGTAAATAGAGCCCACAGTCATATTAACCACTTGCCTACTGGGCACACTTACCCACTTCCTGCCCAGGCCAATTTTCAGCGCCGTCACACTATGAATGACAATTGCGTGGTCTCGCAACACTGTACCCATATGAATAATGTATCATTTTTCCCACACAAATAGAGCTTTCTTTTGGTGGTATTTAATCACCACTCGGTTTTTTATTTTTTGCTAAACAAACAAATATAAAAAAAAGGACAAAAAAATTGAGGGGGGGGGGCATTTTTCAGTTTGTTATTTTTTATTTAAATTTTAATAATTTTTCTCCTTCACTGATGTGCGCTGATGAGGCTGCACTGATGGGTACTGATAGATGGCACTGATTGACAACACTGATGGGCAGCACTGGTGAGCACCCCTGGGACTGCACTGATAATCAGTGCTCTAAATATCTGTATAGATGTCCCTTCAACAGAAGCCAGTTATTGGCTCTCCTCTCCTCCCGCTGACAGTGTGAGGAAATGAGCGTCGATAACCGGCTTCTGTTTACATCGTGATCAGCTGTCATTGGACACAGCTGATTACGTGGTAAAAGGCCACTGTGATTGGCCCTTTACCCTGATCTGTGATCCACTGAGTCCGAAGGAGTCAGCGATCATAGAGTGAGTGTGCAGCCCGCGCACCGCAGAGCGTGAAGCCCAAGCCGTAGCCGTCATTCGGCTATAGCATGGGTGGGAAGTGACTGAAGCGGCAAAGAACTGCATAACAAGGGAAATTACATTGTTTTCAATGGTGCCTGTTCACATCAATGGGACTTAGTGCAGTGCAATTTTGGAAAAGGTTCCTGTGCTACTTTGGTTCAATTTCATCACAATTTGGCTCCAGCAGGGCCCTCTCCTCTGATTCCTACTGTATTAAAGTGTATTGCATTTGTACTGTCTACCCTCAAGTTGTAAAGCGCTGCGTAAACTGTCAGCGCTATATAAATCCTGTATAATAACAGAATATGCCAACCACACCTACAAGTTGCACTTCATAAATCACGCTGAAAATCGCATTGCAGTAGTGTGAACCGAGCCTTGATGTCAGTACGATATTCTGTTTCAACTCACAGTCAGTCAAGGAAAATTGCTTTCCTGTCAGCTCACGATACCCCATCGCAGTAAACGTCAGACTTGTTTTTGCAAACAGTTATTGTGGACCAACTGCGTTTGTGATATAAACATTTCAGTGAAGCATATGGAGCCCCAAATACATTTTTTTACAAGCTGAGAGACATATCAATCTGAAAAAAAAACAAAAACATACAAGTCAAATAGATATGAGGTGGCCAACATCCAGAGGTGCAGGAATAAGGTAGACCTTATTAGTGCAGAACTAAAAAAAACAACAAAGTCCAGCCATCCCCAGGCCAACAGAACATGCTGGCACTTGTAGTTCTTCATCAGAAGGGGGGCAGAAGGTTGTCTACCAATATTTTCATCATTTAGCATTATTTACTTGGACTTGATTTCTCACCAGAATGAGGAAACATAAGGTGCTAATTATTCAAAAAAAAATAAATAAAATTCTGTCATGACAACAAATTGCTCCTAAATAGAACTTGTCACCAGACCATTTATTAGCTAGGATTTTAAAGTGATACTAAACACACACAGTTTCATTTAATTTACCCCTTCTATTCCTGTATGTGGATGATGGCACTGTAATTATTTAAATACAAGAAAAACAAAAAACATCCAAGTTCCTTTTCCTAATTGATATAAAGCTGTCACATGATTCAGAGCTTTCCCAGCCTGTCTGAAGGGAAACCTAAGCAGGAGGAGCTTCTAGGCCTCTGCTGCTGGTCACATGTTAAAAAAAATAAACAGCCTCTGGAATACACAGAGTACTGTAAAAATAAATAAAGTAATAAACTGTTTTAAATCGACAAACATATATATTTGAAATCAAATCTTTATTATATTTTGGCAAGAACAAGGTGTGGGCGGATTTCTGCCAGTCACACCCCTTCAGCCTACGTCTTAGAATGAGGAGGTGGTGAAGCCTCCACCAATCTACATACAATATTCTGCCCCTATTGTGGTTATCTGGTTAGTGGGCATGGAGGAGGAGGAAGGAGAGAGTGAGTGGGCTGTCATTTACCCCTGTGTATGCACCCACATGTGTGACTCTATATTCACATGGGCTGCTAAGATGTGATCGGGAGGAAATGCTCAGCATAGAAAAACTCATGAAAACTGAGCATGTGCAGATTTGCCAACACTGCTCTGCAAAATCCCTAGCTGAATTGGGGACATAAGATTGAGGTGGAGATAGAGAGCAGCAGGATCAACCAAGGTTTTTTTTTGCAGAATACAGAAAACGAATCTCATAGTGACTGAGTGAATATGAACAGCATGTAATACACCGTTTGTTGATAGTTTTTTTATGACGTCGGTTTAGTGACACTATAAGTGCCAACCACTCAGCCACCGTGCTGCTACAGTAGCCAAGTGGTTAGCACTTCGGCCTGGCAGCACTCGGGTAGTAACACTATCTGCCTGGAGTTTGCATGTTCTTTCTGTGCCAGCGTGGGTTTCCTCTGGGTACTCGGGTTTCTTTCCAGACTCCAAAGACATGCTGGTAGGTTAATTGGCTTCTGTCTACATTGGCCCTAATATGGGTATGTGTGAATTCGAGTTAGGGACCTTAGATTGTAAGCTCCTTGAGGCTAGAGGCTGATGTACAATATATATGTAAAGCATTACATAAATTGATGGCGCTATAGAAGTACCTCAAATAGATACATGTTTCCAGAGAATTATTTGAGCATTTAATGCATTGTATGCATATTATTTACTGGTAAAGGCCTCACTTAGATAGACATACAAAAGCCCTGAGGCTGCTGCTGGTAGCTGCCATCTTTGATTTGATGCTGGCAGCCCCAGAGCTGTCACTCAGTTGTGTTCCTCTTTGCTCCCCCACCGGCAGCTACATAAAAATGTTATGTAGGGAGGTGAGGGGAGGGCCAGACAGTAATTAAAAGACAAGGAAATATAGTGCAAGGAGGGAAGAGGCTGTGCTAAGGAATTTACCTGTTCACTTTTCTACCAAGTTCAGACACATGGCAAGTGAATAAAAAAAAATGTACAGAACAAAACAATGCAAACAGCAACGCAAAAGCAAGCATGTAAAATACTTGATTTTTCTTCAATAATTTTTTATTAAACCTGAACTCCAGGCAAATTTTTTTTACCTGCGCAGTCTGGCTGTGCCTGCACTGCATGGGTTAACTGCTTGTTTTTGTCTAGGGGGTCGAGGAGCCAAGATCTACTCACCTAATCCTCCGATGATCCTCCCAGTGCAAGACCGGTCCCTGCAGCTCCTGTCCCCCCACGGTCTAGTGGCCTTAAGCAGTGGACTGTTCCCGATGTCACAATGCCCATAGACTGGCTATGGACATGAATATGTCAGGAACAGTCCACCGCTGGATGTGGGGAAGAACCATTTCCTGGAGGATAAAAAGACTGGGTGAGTATAGGCTCTGTGTTCACTCCTAGACAAAACAAGCAGTCAACCCACGCAGTGCGGGCACAGCCCCACTGCATTTGGGAAAAAAATAAAAAATATGTGCCCAGAGTTGGGCTTTACATTTCCTGAACATATTGTAAAAGTATAGTGTACAGGCTTGAACTCTATACCTATTGTAATTCATGGTGGTTAACAATAAAGATAAAGGTTAATACACTACACCAATGTTTCTCAACTCCGGTCCTCAAGGCGCCCCAACAGGTCATGTTTTCAGGATTTCCCTCAGATGAAACGCTTGTGGTAATTACGAAGGCAGTGAAACTGATCAAATCACCTGTGCAAAATAATGGGAAGCCTGAAAACATGACCTGTTGGGGCGCCTTGAGGACTGGAGTTGAGAAACACTGCACTACACAATGGGGTTGATTTACCAAAATTGGAGAGTGCAAAAATCTGGTGCAGCTCTCCATTGCACCCAATCAGCTTCCAAGTTTTTATTGTAAAAGCTAAGTTGAACAAGATGAAGTTAGAAGCTGATTGGCTACAAAGCACAGCTGCATCAGATTTTGTACTCTCCAATTTAAGTAAATCAACCACAATGTCTAAGGTATATTTTGTATAAAATGCATACCATTGACCCCAGAATACAGAGCTAAAGATATTCAAAATCAAGAGCAGGGGAGTCAAAGTGCACTATGCGCTACTCTTCATCATCTCTATGAGGAAGCTTAAAGCCGAACTCCAAGTAAGTATAAAATTATCCCTTCAGAGCGATCCTTCGCTCCTCCCTGCAGCTAGAGCGCTTCCCTCAGCTTCTGCACCCTCGCGCTCTAGGGCTCTGACATCATCAAGACCAGAACAGGGTCCATAGCCCTGTTCTGGGCATGGGGATGCTAAGGGACAGTCCACTGACGAATTGCGCAGGAGTGCTGTCTGCCATGGGAGCAGAGGATCGGGCAAGTAGAACGGTTTCTCCTCACCCCTGGACAAAACAAGATATAAACCCTTGCAATGCAGGCACAGGTCAAATGTACAATTTTGGCGTGTGCTGAGATAGATGTATTTATTACAGGCACTTATATAGCGCCGTTAATTTACACAGCACTTTACATATACACTGTACAATCACATCAGTCCCTGCCCTCAAGGAGCTTACAATCTAAGGTCCCTAACTCACATACATGTAGTACACATACTAGGGCCAATTTAGAGAGGATCCAATTACCCTACCAGCATGTCTTTGGAGTGTGGGAGGAAACCGGAGTACCCGGAGGAAACCCACACAGGGAGAGCATGCAAACTCCAGGCATCATGAACTCCCGTACATCCATGGGAGTGAGGTTATCACGGCCAGGCCAATCAAAATGGATAAAAATCAGAACCCAGAAGCAGACCGTCCACAAAGGTCAGTGGCCAGTGAGAGAGTGCCAGGACACTGCAGTGGAGGAAAGTATAGTTCTGTTTTAAGGACTTAAAACTAAGTTCCTCCGGTACAATTGAGTGCATTGGACGGTACGTGTTCGCCATTGCATTCTGTCAATTCAACCTCAGCTCACAGGACCTTGATGGCCTTTAGATCTGTTTGGAAGGTAGACTATCAAGTCGCCAGTGGTCTCCCTTATTTCAACTTTTAGGTGGTGGCTTTCAATGCATTGCGATTTTGAGTATGTGGGGGATCAGGTCTGGCCAGCCAAAGCCTCTGATCGGTGACCATATCTTCTGCATACAAAAAAATTCTCGTTTGTAATACGATCTGTGTATGAGATTGCCCCTTATTTTTGATAGGCATCTTTGGTAAAAATTAGTAGTTTTTTTTAGCAATTTTTGTGTGTGATCTTGGTGTGGGGATAATTTCTGGGGTTTTGGCTGGTGTGGGGATAATAATCGCATGTATAGGCTCTCCTTTGCTGTGGCAAGTGAAGGTGTAGAACAGATTAGATTTAATTAGTGAAGAACGATCTCACCTATACAAATCTTCCAAGCATATGCTATCGTTTTCTTAGTTGCTATCAGGATATGGCTATTTTTTTTTAAGTTAGTAGCGGAGTCTCTAAGAAAAAATGGCCAGACAGTTATCAGTTGTCTATGGGTACCTTTAAAAAGGCATGTTGATAATATTCTCCAATGTTGTCAAGTTTTTTTCCGCCTTGGAAAAGAGCACATTTTCTGGTAAACACCACAATCTGCTCCTCTCACTTTATACTAATCTGCCAGCTGCAGTCAACAAGAATCCAGGTTTCAGTAATTATTAACCACATTTTATTTAGTCACTCCATTATGGCAGAAGAAACACAGACTAATAAATATGCTCATTTTGTTATGGAGCCGATCTAATGCTCTGATCTTTATCCCATCATAGATGCAGCCGACACAAAGCCGCAAGTCTAACCAACCATATTTAAAGAAGAATTCTAGGATAAATCTAGGATGTAACACAGCATGTGATAGACAGCCTCGGTTGTGGATGTTTCCCTATGGGACTGTGCTGGGTGGGTGTGTCCATTCCCTTCACTCAGGTCTCAAATTACACTCAGCTCCATGCTGTGAAGTGTGTGACATCAGATCCCTGCCCCCTGGCTTCTAGATCTCAAACGCGGTCTACATTCTGTACTTTGAATGGCTGTAGAAAGGAGAGGGCTGCAGATAAACAGGTACAATTTACGCAGCACTTTACATAACTAGAGCAGGGAGATGTTGCCACTGAAGTTCCAAAAAGATATAAAAAGCCAATGGAAGCGCACTGGTACACACTCAAACCCGATAGCAGATGTAATTGCACTTTTCACAGTATATTGTTTTCTGTCAATTTGAATGCTTACCTTTTAATCACATACCATATTTTTGCTCGCATCAACTTTGCTAAAAGGAATGTACTGTACAGAACAGCAGCTACTTTTATCTTAAAAAGGTACATTTTCTGAAGGCAGAGCTGCTTTTGAACATTTACTGCCAGTGCAAATGCAGCGCAACATTATTATCAATACACAGACCTTAAAAATCAAGCAAATACAGCAAATGCTAACTACACAATAAATTTAAGAAACAATAAAAAAAAAAAGAGAGAGAGATGAAAGAAGTGGTCTAGCTGTTCTGTTAATACTATGAAAAAAATAGTACCACACGGCACCGCCTATGGGATTTATTATAATTAGAAGCAAGGGTTATGGCTCTAGCTCTGCAGAGATTCAGAAAGGGCATGGGCAGTCTGCTGTACAGCGGCTACAGATATACTGTAAACGATGGCTGCTCTTCGGAAATGTTCTGATTATTGAAAAATCCTTTGTATGATGAGCTACTGTATTTTCTCATCATAATCCACTCCAAAGACTCTGGATTTATCTTTAAAGTGGTATTAAACCCAAAAGCAACAAAGTATTATATTGTAGATTTAGCAAGAGTGGTGGCTGCACAGGTAGTCCCATTCATGCTTCCAATTTGACATTGATGTGGGTGCGGATGTGCATCCCCAAACGCAGACAGTGTAGTTAGTGACATGCAGCACCTACATGGATGTCAAATTGGGAGCAGCAGCTGTCTCCATGCAGCTGCTTCTTCCCAGCTGACATAATTGGGACAGCCTGCTCACCACGAGCGGGCAAACACAGCCCTTCGCACAAGTGTATGCTTAAAGTGATACTATACGCACACTTCTCTTTCTGTATGTGGATGATGGCACGGTTAATTTATTTTACCGTATATACTCGAGTATAAGTCGAATTTTTCAGCACATTTTTTGTGCTGAAAGTGCCCCCCTCGACTTATACTCGAGTCAAGCACTTTTCTGCAGCAAAAAATTTCATTTTCCGAACCGACTTTGGGGCCCCGTATCTCAGGGCCACCTAGTACTAGGAACCTCAAATTTCGTGTGTAAACCCAGTGGAACTAGTACCACAACATATCCAAAGCTGCAGTTCCTAGCACTAAGTGGCCCCGAGATACGGGGCCCCAAAATCAGTTCGGAAAATGTCATTCTCTGCTGCAGAAAAGTGCTTGACATTTTCTGAACCGCATTTGGGGCCCCATATCTCAGGGCCACGTGGTGCTAGGAACCCCAAATATGGTGTGCAAACCCAGTGGAACTGGTACCATAACATATCCAAAGCTGGGGTTCCTAGCACCAAGTGGCCCTGAGATACGGGGCCCCAAAACCGGTTCGGAAAATGTCATTCTCTGCTGCAGAAAAGTGCTCGACATTTTCTGAACTGATTTTTGGGGCCCTGTATCTCGGGGCCACTTGGTGCTAGAAACCCCAGCTTTGGAAATTCTATGTTGCTAGTTCCACTGGGTTTGCACACCAAATTTGGGGTTCTTAGCACTATGTGGCCCCGAGATACAGGGCCCCAAATTCGGTCAACTGTGTCCATCTGCAGCAATGTCATTTTGGGACCCTTTGGGTTCAGAGACCCCAAATTGTGGCTGCAGCTAGGGGGCATCTAGGAACCCTTAACTACCAAGTTTGAAGTTCAGGGGACCTATGGCTGCAAATGGGCACAGTGAGGCTGCAAATGGGCACAGTGAGGCTGCAAATGGGCATTGTTGACCCTCTTTTCCACTTACAGTAGCTGTGCATTTCTCACCCTTGTCTTATACTCGGGTCAATACGGTTTTCCAATTTTTTTTGTGGTAAATTAGGGCCTCGACTTATACTCGGAACGACTTATACTCGAGTATATATACGGTAATTAAAAAAGAAAATCTGAGTACCTTCTTTCCTAATTTATATACAGCTGTCATATGACCCAGCTCTTTCCCAGCCTGTCTGCAGGGAAACAGTGTCAGGAGGAACTTCTAGTCCTAAAAGTAAAAATAAATAATTAACATCAATAAACTGTTCTAAATTGTCATAAAAATATATATATTTATAATAAATAACGTGAAAAATCCAACATGCTGCTTGTACCCAAGTAGATTGATGGATAGACTTGGGTACAATCAGCCCATACATGGTTTGAATCTTGAATGGTCCCTGCTGACCCAGCCAAGATTAGAACCGCTTACAGTCGGCTTTAGAATAACAGGGAGGTGAAGCATCCATCAATCAAGATGTAATTTCCCACCCCAATTGTATTTAGCTGTTAGTGGGCATTCAGAAGGAGGGAAGGAGCGAGCTGTCATTTACCACTGTAAATATGCCCACGTGTTAGACTCTATAGTCACATGGGCTGCTCAGATGTGATATAGAGGAAACGCTTAGGGTAGAAATACACTGAAAACTGAGCATGTGCACTAGCTGCCAATACTGCTCTGCAAAATCAAGATTGCAGTGGGGACATCGACAGGAGAGGGAAGACAGAAAACAGCAGGAACAGCCAGGTTTTTTGCAGAATACCGAAAATGAATCCCATAGTGATTATGAACAGCATTTATTGATAGTTTTTAATGATGTGGTTTTATTGACACCAAGTATGTCTGTTTGAACAAGGCCTAATTCCTAATTCCTGTCATGGAGATGTATCAAAAAGTGAGGGGACAAAGTGAAGGGAACTCCCTTTTTCAACATTTGTCACTGGAACATGAGTCCCTACTGGATGACTTTACCTCATCTCTCGATCTGGTTACATATTTTAAAATTTGAGATTCTCTGTCACCCGCTGTCTTGGACACGGGGCCACCAGGACAAGTATAGTTGGTGAATCTATGCATGCAGGACACAGACAGCAATAAAAACTCATCAGGGGTTCTACAGTATCTTTTCTCTATCCCAGTGTTTCTCAACCTTTTTTTAGTCAAGGCATCCTCCAATTATGGACAATCTTGAGGCACCCTCCAAAATTATGGACAGTCTTGAGGCGCCCCATTCTAAAATGTAAAAACTATACTGATAGTTTTACACAATGCAGCAACATCCACACGTAGGACACCCAATGTTAAAGGTGATTTATTCTCCAAAGCAAACTGGTACGATTATTCCAATATTTCTCTTGTCCCTCAGTTTTTCTCCATCACTTAGCTAATGAGACCCCAAAGCTGATTGAGAGTGGCAAGGGCGAGTCAAACAAGGATGGTATGCAGGCAACTGACATCCTCATCAACTGAAGATGTCATTGGTCGTTAGGAGGTTGGCATCTAGAAGGTTGTAATGGTGTACAAAAAAACCGGTGGCTTTGTGTAACTAAAAAGGCAGGTTTTATCCACCCAATGGCTTGTATACAATTGTGGGGCAATTTTTAGGCATTTTGCCAAGGCACCCCTGAGGAAACATCAAGGCACCCCCTGAGGAAACATCAAGGCACCCCCTGAGGAAACATCAAGGCACCCCCTGAGGAAACATCAAGGCACCCCCTGAGGAAACATCAAGGCACCCTGGTTCCCCGTTCCTATGACAACGTCCAATAGGACGAAACGTACGTCGGAAGGCAGACGTCATCGTTTCCATCCCACAGTGAACGGGTGTATGCAGGCCGGCCGGCTGATTGTTACTATACGCTGTTTTACTCACTATTTTTAGTAAGTGCGCTACTTTTACCTTATTCAATAAATTGTTTTAAACGGATTCACACTATGGAGGATATACTTTTTATTTCCCTGGGTTTTTATTGCTGAATATCTGATCCTTCTGTCGGTGGGTTCCGGGTGATCCTCCTTCCATGCCGAGGTCGATGTTGGTGTCCCCACGGAGTGGATTTCGAACATAAGCTCCATTAAAGCTTACCTCTGGTAAACAGATATTTTTACTGGTGGTGGATTTTGTTCACGAGATGTCTTTTCACTGAAGGTCTTCAATCACTATCGGTGGAAATTTTTTACAATATGGACTGTTGATATTTAAAGTCATTTTTAAAGTCACAGATTCTATGATCTTTGTCACATTTTTTTTACTTAGAATAAGTGCTTTACATTATTTTTCTGACATATTAAGATATTTTATTTATATTCTATTCTATTCTATTTATATTGTGTTGTATTTTGGTTCACATATTCAATTAATAGGGGAATGCATCACAATTTTTGAGGTATTTTGTGTATCCAATATTTTTTAGCGCGGTTCTCTTAATTGCTTCACCCTGGTTGAAAGACTGCTCCATCCAAAACTAACAAAAACAGATTTTGCTCTACATACACTATAATTTTTGTAAGGTCTACTTGCTGCAGACTGCCATTTTATTTCCACATGAACTCCATGCCTGACGTTAGGAAAAAACAAGCAAACAGAACAAAAGAGCTACATGTGCTTCTTTGCATTCCTGGGAAAGTCATTTGGGAATACACATCCCTTCTCATATCTTCTTGCTGTTCCACCCATGCATGTTGAATTACAATTATCTCGGAATCAGTAATATATGGCTATATGAAAACTTTTGACATGCCCATCTGACACTATTGCCAAATTAATACTCTGCAATTATACACACTGTACTTTCAAACGTGTTGCTCTATAGAAGAATCGGTGTCACAAGTTTTATATGACAGCCAAGAGAAGACAGTCAGAGAATAGGTAACGTCAGGTGAAATGATAAATCCAAAACACAATGCCGCTGTTACACAATGCAAATGAGGTCAGTTTATCAGCTTTCACTCACACGGTTATCGCTGATGATGTCTTCTGATATGCCCACTAATACAGGTAAAGGACGAATTGCCATTACATATCTGCTTTGTTTATCTGTCGGGATGACAGATCCTACCATCGGGTATACATTGACAGCTTTTTTTGGAATGCTGAATATACAAGACGTGCAAGATACCAAGAAGCAGCCTTTACCCTTCCGCCCACCATATGGACTGAGTCAATTATGATTCAGCTTTGTAAATGCAAATTTGCACATTTATGTTGTTAACCAAATCCACAGTCATCCAAACCCACATATTGTTTTATTAAAGCATCATTTAAATGCCCCGTTTATGTCAGTGGCATCACATGCTGGGAAAAAATAGCTTGGTTAAAAACAAAGCTCATGTAATTGAAACTTGTAAGAGAATAAAATGGTCGATTTAATGGCATGTGACCTTTAATTTATATCAAAAATGAGAAGTGATGTGAATACTAAGGTTAAGTTCACACTTCTGTGTGTGATTGCAGGTGTGGAAATCGCAGCGATTCCCGCACCTGCAACCACCCGCAGTGAAAACGCGCTGCTTTGCGAAAACGCGCGGGGTTGAGTGGGGTTGCCCATTCATTCTTAATGGCCCACTCACATATGTAAAATTGAGGTGCATGTGCAGGAACTACAGGGAAACGCAGCCCATTGAACGGGCTGCCGCGCCCACGCAAAACATGGCCCACAAAAATGCATAATGTGTTAACCTAGCGTAAATCATTATAATATGACTTACTCTCAGCTGGATTTTACCCTTATTTAACCTTTAATTCAGGTGGAAAAAATCTCCGCTCCAACATGACATGGCCTTTAAGCACTTTTTACATTTTTGCACACATTAAAAAATTTTTGGGTAGACAATGTCATTAAACCCCACGTACAGTACATTCATAGTGCCTCATGCAACACTGGATGTTTGGCCATCTCTCCTAGATGCCTTTCTTCCTGGCAGCCATGTTCTGGCAGAAAAAAAAACCCTTGACGCCTGTAAGCACGTGTAACGCGTTTAACCATTAAGGACCTATTTCTCAGACTCAGTGTTTACAAGTTAAAATTTTTTTTTTTTTGGTAGAAACCAACCCCCAAACATGTTTTTTCAGACACCCTAGAGAATAAAATGGTGGTCGTTGCAATACTTTATGTCACACCGTATTTGCGCAGCTCGACCGGTGTTATGTCCATCATAGGAGCCGGGCCAAGGGGCGGGACTGGGCGTGACGGAGAGCCGAGCTGAGTATACAGGAGATCCGGCTCTGTCTATTCCGGCAGTGGCAAGGCTGCAGATGGGCAGTGATCAGGCTGCAATGATAGGCAGGGCTGCAATGATGGGCAAGGCTGCAGGGGGGCACTGATTAGGCTGCAATGATGGGCAGGGCTGCAGATGGGCAGTGAATAGGCTGCAATGATGGGCAAGTCTGCAGATGAGCTCCGATTAGGCTGCAATTATAGGCAAGGCTGCAATGAAGGGCAAGGCTGCAATGATGGGCAAGGCTGCAGGAGGGCACTGATTAGGCTGCAATGATGGGCAAGGCTGCTGATGGGCAGTGATCAAGCTGCAATGATGGGCAAGGCTGCAGATGGGCACTGATCAGGCTGCAATGATGGGCAATGGCGAGGCTGCAGATGGGCACTGATTAGGCTTCATTAATAGGCAATGGCAAGGCTACAGATGGGCACTGATCCTTATTTTGATTCAAAATTCTTTATTTAAAATTTAAGTTTTTTCCTGAAACTTCCCTCTTAAAATGAAGGTGCGTGTTATATGCCGATAAATACGGTAGTTAGGCGTGTCGAGCACTTGGGTATTAATTTCATTAGGCAGAATAACAATTTATTCTGGTCATTAAAATGAATTCAAGTGGTAGTAAAGCCCCCCTTGTTTTCTTGTACCTACAGGCTTACCTGTAGGTGCACTAAATATCTCCTAAACGAGCACCGATAAGGTGATATTGACTATAGTAAAAGCCGGCGATGTCACCTGGCACATGCCCACTGCGTTCTCAATAGACAGTGAGCTGTCTATTGAGAGAGCCGTGCCGCAGGAGTGACGTCATCGCAGCTTGGATAATATGACAGACGAAGCCCGCAATCCCTGAAGGAAGACTGGGTGAAGAGCGCACCGTTGCATGGCTTTGTTCCAAGGTAAGTCTTTCATAATGTGCTAGTATGCAATACAAACTAGCACATTATGTTAATATCCTGCAGGGGACTATTTTTTGGGAACTTTTTGTTTGTGGTTTACTACCACTTTAATGCTCAAGTGCTAAACGTGCATATACACGCAATTAGCGTTTTTTTTCTGTCAAAATGCTGCTCCTCCTGGAAGCACAGGCAGTGGGGTTTTTTTTCTACTTCTAAAAATCCCTACCTCTAAACACCTATGTGCGCTCTCACACATATTCTAACATGCAGGGGCGTTTAAAGCCAGAAATAAAAAAAAATACCAGATGCCCCTTACAGCAGCGATAAAAACGTCCAGTGTGCACGAGGCGTGAAAGTGATTGGGCAGCTCTACAGCTGCATGGTTCACTTTTACACGAAAAAGCCAATCCCCAACTTAAAAAAAAAAAAAAAAAAAAAATCATACCAAGCTCAAGCTTGTTTTATCCAGGAGATGTATATGCATGATAAAGGGATTGTGCTGCACTGTGATGAGATCACATTGATTAAACATTGTTTGTTATTTTTTAAGATCCACAGTGTACTGGAGATAAATGCTCAGATTTGGTAGACAAGAGGTTAAGGCTTGTGTCAATGGGCTTTGTTTGCTCCAAGCACGTATTGAATCCCCATACAAGTCTATGCACAACTCACTGGATGCAGGTAAAATGCAAGTCAGAGGGAAGCAGGGTGGATTTGATTTAAATCACAAGTAAAAAGGCTTCATTTAAACCAACTCGATTTAAATCATAATCTTTAAAGAGCAACTGTCATCTCTGTCCTGCATTGGCTCCTCCTCTGACCCGCTGTTGACTCACCGACAGTCTCATTCACTTTAATGGGACGGCTGGTGATGCGGCAGTGACACAACAAGGTGAGAGACGTGGCGGCAGCTGGTGAGTGCATGCCCGATAACAGGCGCTGCCATGATGGATCTGAAATGACAGGCGCACTTTAAATGTAAGGACTTATTCTTGCTGGTAGTTAGAATCTTTAATATTTGCAAACAAAATGAAGGTTTCCTATTAGAATAATAAGCCGTCAGGTTAGTAAAACAGCAAAAATCACAACCGATTTTAGGTTAATAGGTAAATCACACGTTGTTGGAGAACTACTCAAATTCTTTTATTTCATTAAAACAATAACATTGCCAGTGCATGTTCTCAGCTTGCAGAGCTGGGATTCATTGATTGAGCTTACCAAAAATGTAAATATTGCAGAATATACAGCCTCATGCTATATAACTAAGCTCCATTTCGTGCTGAAAAAACTAAAATTATTAATGTAGCTTAAATAGAAAAACTATCTTTAGATAGATTTTTACTCTAAAAGCATTTTATTAAAATACATTTGATTAAAAAAAAAAAATCAGATTTAAATTGTCAAAAAAATAAATAAATAAATCAGATTTTTTTGATTTTTTTTTTTTTTTAAATCATCGATTTTTATCCACCCTGCAAGGAAGTCAACTGTAAGTCAAGTGCACTTGTCATCGAATTCTGAATGATCTCAGAAGTGTCTCAAACTGATATCAAACTGGAGCCAATAGCCAAGCCCATCAATGCAGGTCCATATTAAGTTTGCGATAAAATATTCTCAAAACATCTGACCTTTATTGCTTATAATATAAGGCTACAATAATATCCGTCTAAATACAAGAGGCCTGTGTATTGTTACTTACATTTTGGCAAGCGTTGCATATTTTTTCCAGATCGGGGAAGTAATGCCTCTGTGCAGGAGCTTTCTGTGATCGCTACAAGTCAGGTGAAGCGAAGCATCGTGGCAGCGGCATTTAAACACCCTCATCCGATGCCTATTGAAGCTTAAGTGGGAGCGATTGGCGGGCGGTAAGAAACGCAGTTTGACCGTGCATTTTTGCTGGCCCCAACTGCAAGTCTAAACAAAGCCTTGCTAGATAATTTTTGGGCCTGTAAGGGCACTTGGTGCTCACAAAGTCGATACGTATCCTTTGTGACTATTAGGGAAATATATTTTATTGAAAATGTTTGTGCCCAGAGTTCAGCTTTAAGCAAGGCAGAAAATAAAAAAAGAAGTATAAGCCCGGAATGGTCAAGGGGTTTATTAGTTTTAGATTTTTAGAATGTTTAATCAGAACTTTGGGTGTGATGACAGAAAGATCCTTCCCGTAGACCCTACTACATAATATCTCAATTAGACTTAAACTCTCTCCACCCAGTTGCATAACCCTGTGACACTGGGTGTAGTCTGTAAATCTAATGATTGTCATGTGGACATTACGGGTCACTAATCTGTATTTATGCACTTAGCTGGCCATGCATTACTAATCGTCATTGTGTATTACTTTTAAAGTCCTGAAAATAACCAAGCACCCCAGCTGCATACAAGAACTCCTTATGACTTGCATGGAACGGCCGTATCTTTGGCTAAAAAAAGCACGTTTTATGTTTCTTCATACGGCAATGAGAATGTGACATGCATTATCGGTTTTATCTACATATATGTCATAAAAGGAGTATGTATACAGTAATATGCTTGTCCAATGACGCCTTTTGCTTTAGCTTCAGTTGACTCCCAGCATTTTGAGAAAAACAAAAAATATGGATGTTCAGAATTTTGTTTTCATCATGGACTTTCGTAACCTTATGAAGGCACTCTAGCTACATACAGCAATTTGGGCAGCAAAGCGGCTGAGTGGTTAGCCCTTCCCCTAGCAGCACTGGGTGGGGTCATCAGTTCAAATCCCAACTATCTGCCTGGAGTTTGCATGTTCTCCTTGTGCCTGTGTCGATTTCCTCCGGGTACTCCGGTTTCCTCCTATCCTCCAAACACATGCTGGTAGATGAATTGGTTCCAGTCTAAAGTGGCTCTAGTATGTGTATGTATGAATGTGAGTTCGGGACTTTAGATTGTAAGCTCCTTGAGGGTAGGGACTGATGCGAATGTACAATATATATGTAAAAAACTGCGTAAATTGACAGCGCTATATAAGTGCCTGTAATAAATACATTTAATATGGGACTATCAAAAGTGTTTTATTAATGGTTGAAATCCCCCCCCCCCCCCAAAAAAGGGAGGTACAGTATGTATTTAAGATCCATTTTAGATTAACATTAGCAGTATAAAGTTTATTATGTACAGCCCAGTGTACAAGGAACAGTGGTATGGTACATAACATACAAAGTGGAATAGAGTGGTGTGATGTGGTAGTAGCATGGCGAAAGATACCTTTGAAAATGTTTTTGTTGGTGTCTTTGTTTCACAGTGAAAACTCCCAAATGGGGTAATGGGCAAAGATAAAAAATGCCAGCCTGGAACATTAACGTTCCCTGACTCTTACTGTAGTTCCACAGGAATAAACAGCAAGTAGGCAGGCTTTTATTGCAGAAGAACATCTCAAACCGCTTTGATTAGTTTGTGTGCTGGCAGACTAAAAACACAAGTGGAAGATCCCTCTGGCTTTTTGTATCTTCACAGTACTAGGGCAAGCACAAGAGAATAAAAGCACAACATACTGAATTTATAAAGCATGCTTTTATTTGTAAAACAAGAAAGCCGCAAATACATAAAAACTACCTCTACTATTCAAGGCTATGTTACATCATATAAGCCACTACAAGGACATGGTTCATCTATACTGTCTTTTACTTGCAGTAAATGAATAGCTTAGACCTCAATATATAGGAATATATAATATACTGTATACGAATTTATGTAATTCACAAGATACCTGCTCTCCATGTTTCGTGAGTTTCAGACACCAGGACTGCAGCCTCCCAGCAGTACATGTGATGACGGTTCCCTCATCCTTTAAATACTACTTGCATTAAAATACAATGGGTATAGAAAATAATTGCCCCCTTTAAAATAATCACAGTGTGTTGCTTTGCAGCCTGAAATGAAGACAGACACAGTTTTTGTGTTATCCAGCTGTATTTACTCAATGCAAGTTACAACATCCAAGCGAAAGATATAACATCAACATGTCAGAATAAAAAAAATCAAAATCAGAATCACTGAGTTGCAAAAAGGATCACCCCCTTGTGTCAGTATTTTGTTGAACCACCTTTTGCTTTAACTACAGCCTTTAGTCTGTGGGGATATGTCTCTACTAACTTTGCACATCTAGACTTTGCAACATTTGCCTGCTCTTCTTTGTGCTTTGCTCTTCTTCAAGTTCAGTTAAATTTGATGGTGACCAGGGCCGTCTTTAATATTGATTGGACCCTGGGCAAAACTTTTCTTGGGCCCCCCTCCCCCCCATGCAGTTTCGCTCTCCACCTGCTCTGAGACATACAATAAATAGCAGCTGGACTTAAAACTTAAAAAATCAGTTTACTGAATCAGATCAGGCAGCAATTGCGATTGGTTGCCAGAGGTTACAGTGTAACATTACCGCTCAGTGACTGGTTGCTAGAGGTTACAGCACACATTACGGCTCACTGATTAGTTGCTAGAGGTTATAGCACATGATTTCTGCTTGTTGATTGGCTGCTAGAGATTACTGTGGATATGACCTCAGGGAGGCATGATATACATATTAATGCCGCCGGCCGCCGCTATTTACATATGAATGCCGCCGCTATTTACATATGAATGCCGGTAATTTACTTGCAAACACAGGGCCTGCAGGTGAGTCATCTGTACACAACAATAGGGCAGAGCTGGGCAGCATTAGTAGCCGCACTTCACACTGAGATATTGGCACACAGCACAGGACTAAAACCTCAAGGGACGAGGGAATTTAAACCAGGATAGTTTGCAAATATGAGGCACCTGCTTTGGGCCCCACAACAATGACAGGGCCCTGGGCAGCTGCCCCTTTTGCCCTGCCTTAAAAACGGCCCTGATGGTGACCGTTTGTAGACTGCAATCTTCAAGTCATTCCACAGATTTTCAATGGGGTTTAAAGTCTGGGCTTTGACTAGGCCAGGCAAGGACATATACCTTTTTCTCCTTCAACCACCGTGTGGTCATTTTTGCTGTGTGCTTTGGGTCAGTGTCATGTTGGAAGGTAAACATTCTTCCCAATGACAACTTTCTGGCAGAGAGCAGCAGTTTTTCCTCAAAATGTGATGGTATTTTGCACCATCCATTTTTCCTCCTATCCTGACAAGTGCTCCAGTCCCTGCTGCAGAGAAACACCCCCATACCAGGATATTACCACCTCCATGCTGTAGGAATCGTGTTATTTGGATGGTGAGCTGTATTGGATTTCCGCCAGACATATCATTTGGTGTTGAGGGCAGATAATTTAATTTTAGTCTCATCTGACCATAAAAACTTTTTCCATGTGGCCTCAGAATTTTCAAAATGCGTTTTGTAAAGCTCAGTCGTGACTGCATCTGGCCTTTCTTGAGGAGCGATTTTTTTCTTGTAAACCCCCCCCCCATACAAGCCATATTTGTGGAGAATTTGTGATATTGTTGTCACATACACACAATGACCATTGTTTGTTTTTGAAATGTTGGTGTAATATCTTTCACTTGGATGTTACAAGTTAAATAAAGCTGGATAAAACAAAAACGGTCTGCCTTCATTTCAGGCTGCAAAGCAACAAAATGTCTATGTAACTCCCACATCATATTTATATATATCTTAAGAAGCAGAAGTTGTCGTGAAAAAATGCTTGTCAAGTCAAGCTGCAGATATAGGAGCAGCTGAAGGTACATGCAAATATACTGTAAGAGAGAGTGTGGCCCCACATCCAATTCGCATGACAGGAGATTGTGACCGGCTCTCTATGGAGCTGGTTCACATATCTCCATTGCGGCTGCGGAGTGGCTTGCACAAAGGTCCTGTGCGTCTTTTTGATCGGTTTCAGGGCTGAATTCAGTCAAAACTTTGGCCCTAATTCATCCCTGAAACAGACAACAGGGACGCACCAGATCCCTGCTGCAAGCCACATCCGGCATCAGTGTGAACCCAGCCTTAGAAGCCTTGAATAGTCAGGATGTAATAAAGAGATGGAAGCAGGTCCAAGCTTGACTTTAAGAAAAATCAAGGTTAGCATACCAGATCAGAGCACAAACTGCACGTCACTAGGTATATAAATCTTGACTTCTCCAGTAAAAGTTTAGCTTAGTCTTTCCTCCTTATATCTCCCAAGCACCACTACTGGTCAAGGAGACTGTCAGTTACATTATACATCCCAAGAGGAAGGTCTAAGACTAAAAGGGTTGGGCCAGGCTCAACATGTAGACGAAAAATTAGGACTGCATATAACTCCAGCAACCTATACCCTCGATCAATCGTTTTGCAATCAGTTTGTTTCTTCCGCTTTTTTCAGTTGAACAAGTTGATTGGTTGCCATGCACTGCTGCTCCAGTTTTGGTTCCCTGTATTATACCATCCTTAGCAGTCTAAAGTGTACCCTTTTATTAATCATAAGGATCGAGCGTGGATAAATTTATGGCTAAAGCAAAAACCCTTTACTGTTGTTTTTTTTTGTTTTGTTTTTGTTTTTTATGAAGGCACTTGAACAGCATTATATCTGCACAATGTAAGCAGGCCTAATGTGATACAAGTACCCAAATGTGTAAAGGCTGCTTTGATGATGGTCTGTAGTAAACAGATATTGCGATACATGAAAGTGCAACATAATAGATAACGAGAGTGCTTTTAAAAAAATGCATTTATAATAAAAAAAAAAATGTTATTTGAACAAAACAGAAAATTCTCAGACTTGTGATTTGTGGTAGAATGGTTACTGAGTAACACAGTTGTCTAGTTAGATTTGATGTGTGCCATTTCACGCCAGGTCTAGGACACAAGCAGGTGTCTGCACACACAGATTGCTGTTTTTCTGCCACTTAATTATCATTCCAGTTAAACCATGAAGAGCTCAGGAGTGGGCCTGACGGAACAGATGTGATCTGCTTATCCTGAGCATATTGATGAGAGGCTCAGTCTTCCCATATCAAGCAATCAAGAGTACCTTTCCTATAATCCCTTGTATGATACGGTGGTATTGCCATTGAATTCTTTCATTTTCATTTTCTATAGGTTCTAATCCAAGCGATGTATGAATTAATCTTTAAACAGAATTCTAAACAAATGTATCATTGCTTCTAAAATTTGGAGGCCTACTAGAATCTTCGTTAGTTGGCGCCCTAAACCAACCGTCTCTGCTTTGGGGCACATTAACATTAGTTTGCGAGTCAATTATTTATTTATTTATTTTTACACATAGACATTCATTGTGTTGAATGATTCCATTGATTTTTTTGAGTCCTTAAAGCGTCACTAAACCCACATCATAAAAAAAACTATCAATAAATGGTGAATTACATGATGTTTATACTGACTCAGTCACTATTAGTTTCATTTTCTGTATTCCGCAAAAAAACAAGTTGATCCTGCTGCTCTCTATCTCCACCTTCTGTCCATGTCCCCAATTCAACTAGGGATTTTGCAGCCGTGATGGCAACTCTGCACATGCTCAGTTGTCAGTGAGTTTCTACTGCTGAGAATTTCCTGCCCATCACATCTGACCCGCTCATGTGACTATAGTCACACATGTGAGCATATACAGAGTGGTAAATGACAGCTCACTCCCTCCCTCCCTCCTGCCCACTAACCAGCTAAAACAATAGGGGCGGGATATTACATGTAGATTAATGGTGGCTTCACCTTCCTCTTCTAAGACACACACTGAGGGGTGTGACACAGCCTATAACTGACAGAAATCTGCTCACACTGTTACTGCAAAGAATAATAAAGATATGATTTCAAATACATATTTGCATGATGATTTAAAAGCGTTAATAAAAAAATGTATACTCTGTATCCCAAAGGCTGTTTTTTATTTTTTTTTAACATGTGACCAGCAGCAGAGGACTAGAAGCTCTTCCTGCTTATGCTGTAGACAGACTGGGAAAGATCTGGGTCATGTGACAGCTGTACATCGATTAGGAAAAAATGTACTTAGATGTTTTTGTTAAATTAATTACAGTGCCATCATCCACATATAGAAATAGTAGGGACAATGTAAATTAAACAGTGTGTGTTTAGTATGACTTTAATGGGCACCTATTGACTGAGAATGGACCTTATGTATTGTGCCGAGGGTCAGGTATGTGTGTGTGTACATTGGGTGCCATCAAAAATAAATGGGCACACACTCCACAGAGCATATACCGCATGGTATTGTTCTACACGGGAACACTATAACACAATAAGCCTGTTTGTGCTTAGTGGTGCTACTCCAAGCTGAGGGGCAAAGCCCTAGTTGGTACTCAGTATTATTGGGAATACCAATGAGAAAGAGTAACTCATCCAGTGGGAAGTGGGAAGTGAGAATTAAAGCAAGAAACTGATGATCCTGGTTAGGATGTGTGTATATGAAAGCATCAGTCAACACTGCTCCTCAGACCACGCCTGCTGGCACATTTCACCCTGTCCACCGGGGCTTAATCATAGGGGCCTTTGTGATTAAGCCCTGCTGAGTTGGGCAAAATGGGGTGGGGGAGTGTCGTCTGAGGAACACTATAACACATGTACCCAAGTGCCAACGCTGGAGTCATGGGCAGTCGTGCTGTGTTTGTGCATGCATTACCCACTGTCCCCATCATAGACAGGTACCAATTATAAGAGAAAAATGTTAAAGTGCAAAAATTTAGAAACTAAACTGAAGACCTAAAATTACCGCATGTATACATTCAAAATAACAAGCATACATGTGTAGTGATATAGATTTATGTAGGATATTCTATATACAGTGGGGCAAAAAAGTATTTAGTCAGCCACCAATTGTGCAAGTTCTCCCACTTAAAAAGATGAGCGAGCCCTGTAATTGTCATCATAGGTATACCTCAACTATGAGAGACAAAATGTGGAAACAAATCCAGACAATCACACTGTCTGATTTTTGAAAGAATTTATTTGCAAATTATGGTGGAAAATAAGTATTTGGTCACCTACAAACAAGAAAGATTTCTGGCTCTCACAGACCTGTATCTTCTTCTTTAAAAGGCTCCTCTGTCCTCCACTCATTACCTGTATTGATGGCACCTGTTTGAACTTGTTATCAGTATAAAAGACACCTGTCCACAACCTCAAACAGTCACACTCCAAACTCCACTATGGTGAAGACCAAAGAGCTGTCGAAGGACACCAGAAACCAAATTGTAGACCTGCACCAGGCTGGGAAGACTGAATCTGCAATAGGCAAGCAGCTTGGTGTGAAGAAATCAACTGTGGGAGCAATAATTAGAAAATGGAAGACATACAAGACCACTGATAATCTCCCTCGATCTGGGGCTCCACACAAGATATCACCAAGATGATCACAAGAATGGTGAGCTAAAATCCCAGAACCACACGGGGGGACCTAGTGAATGTCCTGCAGAGAGCTGGGACCAACGTAACAAAGGCTACCATCAGTAACACACTATGATGGTAACACACACAAAAAAAAAAAAAAAACACCCTCTTCCCCAACCAAAAACAAATAAGTGCTTTGTCCTGGTTTAGGACCTTAGGGCCCATTTACATTGAAGTGTGATCATGTGTTTACCCATTCATTTCCTAAAAACCCCTTAGCAAGCGTTAATGCACCAAAAAGTTACTTAAACCATTTCTGGCCAAAGCAGCTCACCACAAGGCTTATATATTCTCATCCATGCCTTGTGATGTTTTGAAGGGTCGGGTGTACGGTTTAATGAAATGACATGGGTTGGGGGAATGTACGACAAGCCCTCCCAAAGTCTGTACAGTAATTCAGGTAAATGACCAGCTTTAGAAGTCACAAAAACCCCAGTAACATAGTACTAGAGCCATGTGGTGTGCCTTAATACATTTCATGGTAGATGTTAAGATAAAGGTATTATTCAAGACAAACTTTCACATGCAATCTTGCAGTTGCCTTTCACTTAATTGCGAGCTGCAGAAGGCATTTGAACACAATGTTCCTCACAGATGAGTGCTAGCTCTTAATTACAGCAATCTAGGGTATGGAGAAAGGCAGGGGATCAGAGTTGACTTAAACAACATTGTACATAATAGCTAGATAGACTCATGACTGCACAGAAGCAGATTCATATCGCACTTCTATTTCATTTTCAACCACAGGTGCCAAATATCATTATGTTATAATATAGTAATGTTACATTCATAATGTTATAACAACACCCTATTAGAGTGTAAGCTCTTCTGAGCAGGGCCCTCTTAATCCTCTTGTATCTTATTGTATTTTAACTGTATTTTCCCCCTTTTATATTGTAAAGCGCTGCGTAAACTGTTGGCGCTATATAAATCCTGTATAATAATAACAACAATAATAACTGCTGCAAAAAATGTCTGTACAAAGACATACAAAAAAAATTATAGAAAAGCCTGCAAAAAAAGATATTTATAATAAAATATAAAATTGCAGGGATTTTTTTTTTTTTTAAATCATCTCAAAAGACAAAACTTAAAAACTTCATGAAGTAAAATCGATGGCAATAAATTACAATCCACCTTTTATATCTACGAACAAAAACTGTACCCAATATACTAATTTTTCATACATTGCATCTTAAGCTTCCCCAAAACATTGTATATTCTAAATTTACAAAACAATCCAGACTTAAGCCAGCCATGCAAAGTCTGCTTTACAGCCTCTGTGTACTCCTTATATTATAATCATTCTTATTTTTCACATTTGCGGTACATTTTTTTTTCTGTTTTGAAGCCGATTATGATAAGAATAAGCTACTTAATCTTATAAATTGCAAAAAAAAAAAAAAAAAAAAGAAAATTAAACCTGTCAGGTGGCGGAAAAACTCCAAACTCAAATTACTTCTGCCCACTCAAAGGCCTGGATTGCTACACAATTTAGCAGGATAGTGTTAACTGTACAACAAGCAATTGGATGAGCATGATGTATAAACAATTTAAAGTGGTTGTTAACCTTTACATATACCCAGTGAAGAGACTGGCCTCAGGTGATACAAGGAGATTAAACAAATCTTCTCACAAAAATGGTACGGTTTATTTGCAGTCTTCTCTTCAGCCATTCAAAGTCCAGAATTTATAAACCATGTCTGAAGTGTCAGAATAAAGGGGGCGGAGAGCTGAAACTACGCTCTGCAGAGCTCAGTGAGGAGAGCTCTGACAGCTGATTGGAGGGAAGAGACAACCCCCCCCCACCCCAAACCACAGCTGAGGCTGTCAATCTCACTAGAGGGATATGCTTTGTTCATATTTCACGTGTGAGGTTTACAACAACTTTAACCAGTGACATTTTTCTGACGTAAACAGTTGGCGCTATATAAATCCTGTATAATTATAATAATAAAATTATATATATTTATTTATTTAGCAAGGACCCTAGAGAATAAAATGGCGATCGTTGCAATATTTTATGGCACACTGTATTTGTAGCGGATTTCTAAAACGCAATTGTTTTTAAAAAAAAATACATTTTCATGAATTTAAAAGAAAACAGAACAGCAAAGTTAGCACAATTTTTTTTTTTTTTTATGTTGTGAAAGATGATGTTACGCTGAAAAAATAGATACCAAACATGTCAAGCTTCAAAACTGCGCATGCTCGTGGAATGGCAACAAATTTTGATACTTAAAAATATCCATAGGTGACGCTTTAAAAAATTTCAACAGGTTACCCGTTTAGAGTTACAGAGGAGGTCTAATGCTAGAAATGTTGCTCTTGCTCCAATGATCACAGCGATACCTCACATGTGTGGTTTGAACACCATTTACACATGTGGGAGCAACTTACGTATGCACTCGCTTCTGTACGAGAGCTAAGAGGGATGCTTTAAAATATTTTTCTTTTTTCTTATTTAACTTTTTTATTTTTACACTGTCTCTTTAAAAAAAAAATTTTTGATGACTTTTATTCCTATTACAAGGAATGTAAACATCCCTTGTAATAAGCATGACAGGTTCTCTTCGTTGTGAGATCTGGGGTCAAAAAGACCTCAGATCTCATATTTACACGTAAAAGCGAAAAAAAAAAAAAAAAACAGTAATTTTACGTATACTGAGAAAAAAAAAAAATTGTCCCTTTAAGGCATTAGGCGGAAGTGATGTCAGACGTCGCTCCGGTCCTCCGCCATCTTGCCCTTGCTCGACTTCCTACCCATCGCTCCACAAGATCGTATCGTTTTCGCCCCTACCAACGGCTCCGGTAAGCGAGGGGAAACAACCGGGAAGTGGCGGGAGGGATCCTCGCCCGCTGCCTATCCGCCACTGGGACCACTTATGTGAAAGAGGATTGCCCACTGTTTAAAAAAATACCAGGGTTATGGCAGCTAGCTCAACACAGTCACCCCTAAGTGAAAATATCCAAATTGGGCCCAATTAGCCATTTTCTCTCCCCGATGTCATGTGACCCGTTAGTGAAAAAAAAGGAGATTAAGGTCTGGTGCGACCCCTCTGACACTTCCATTCCTAATAGTGCACAAAAAAAACAAGAGAAAAAGCCCTGGAACTTTAGAGGTGAGAGAGGTTTAGCCAATGTTCACAGCGAACACTGAGAAATGAAAACAAAATCAATATATTTGTTTCAAAATGTTATGTAATGGAGTGGCAACAACAATGATTGTGAGTTACCTGGCATAATAGCCAATGCACACAACACAGATGAAAGTAAATATACAGAGATTTATTACAAGTGTTATAGATCAATGAGCAACAATAAAACTTGAAAGTTGCCAGGTCAGTAAATACACATACACAAAATCTAAAGTTCCAGGGCTATTTCTCTTGTTTTTTTGTGCACTATTAGGGATGGAGGTGTAAGAGGGGTCACACCCAATGGCGACCCTAGGGGGGGGCCAGAGGGGGCCCTGACCCCCCCAACATTATGCTGGGCCCCACCATGTGCCCCCCCAAAAAAAAATTTTTTTTTTTAATTTTTTTTTTTTTTTTTTTACAAAAAGGCAATTTTTCTTTTTGTTTGTATTCATATCGGATGTGCCACATCTTACTCGGGCCACCGCTGGGGTAACACAGTCTCTATTGAGAGGGAGAACGTCCCCAGTGGGTGATTCCCCCCCCCTCCCTCTGCTCGCTGACACTGCATAATGCGAGCGCTCACACAACCACAGCCGCCCGATCTGCTCCTTCCCCTGCATCCTCATTGGCAGGGAGAAGAGCGAGTTGCAGGAAGGACTCCACCAGGACTCTCAGTTACTGAAAAAACAGACTGAGGGCAGGGGCAGGACAGCAAGAGGAAGCTGGGGAACCCCACAGAGGCAGAACACCAGGGCCCGGTGGCAAGACAACCTTTGCAACCCTGATAGTTCTCCCACTGCTTTGGACCCTTATATTTTCTTGGTATGCTGGTGACATATATCTCTTGTTCTCTGTCACCCTGGGGGGGCCCCAATACAGTAGGAAGGGAGCTCACTGCAGAACATGTGAAAGGGCCGTTGTGGGATCGTAGTAAAGAGGTAAAGGGGCCCAGGATAGATAGATATATCCATCTATCTATATATGTTTTATCTATATATATATATATATATATATATATATATATATATATATATATATATATATTCGCATTTTATATTGCCCCCCTATTTTTGTCCCTGCCCCCCATGTGCCCCCCCTAAATATGAAAGCTGGAGACGCCACTGGTCACACCAGACCTTAATCTCCTTTTTTTTGATTGAACCCAGGTGGAAGACACCCATTCAGCCCACACACTGGTCTGTTGTTACCATTAGCCGTTGTCAATATTACATCTAGTGTGTTATCACCCATTGGCCAGTTATATTTGCATACTGCGCCCAGGGGGCCTTTCTGGGATGAGCTGTGTCCTCTTTCGCCGTTTGTCTTTCATGGCGGTGGTTTTCATCCAGCTAGGGGGCTGCGATGTGCATAGGGGAGTTCTGTTCCTGATCTCTTGCTGTCCTCCCCTGTCTGTTGACGGGGGTGGCCACCTGCACATCGGCGCCATGTTTTCTACGCCCATACACTGACGTCTCCCCGACGTAAAGGAGGTGTGGGCTGTGTGGGTCATCCTGGACGGTTGGGTGGTTGTTAAATTTGTGCACCCCCTTTGATGGTGGATGTCTTACGGACGCCCATGTGTCACAGCCAGTACATGATGCTGAGGGAGTAGCCTTCGGGCCCTTGTGGGTATATCTGGACTTTCAGCACGGCTGGGATTCTGATTCACAACTGGATAGAGCGGTCACATCTCTAAGAACAAACTGACAACCATTGGATATTTTTCACTCCACTGAGGTACAACTTTTTTACTTTCTTGACACCTATTGGATTTGTTACATTGTCTTTATACACATGTAATGCTTCTATCATTTCTATATTGCCCCGTAGTTTCTCTGCCCATACCAGCTTTATAACTATGTTGGTCTGCATTCATGTATTTATCATATTCCATATCTCAGATAGTCCTTCATATCAATATACTCTAAAAGGCTTAATTCATTTATTTACATCTTTGTGTATATATAAATTAAATTTTAAAACCCTATACATTAAACTCATTTTGCAATTATTATGCCCTCTGATATATGTGCATCCTTGCAGACAGACATTTTCTAGACATGATTTTCAAGGGGCCAAGTGGAGACCACAGTGAGAAATACCCCTACCCAGACCGTGCTGATCCTCCGGATGTTCCCCTGTTGTGGCTTTTGTTTGTTCCGCCTCCTTAGCTCACGAGCTGGATGCACTACACGACCGCCATCTTGATATCCAGCGTTTGGCGATTTATCTAAGCCATTCGGTAAGTATGAGGTCTCCGTTTCAGACCTCTCTTGCCAATAATTCCACCTGCCCCCATTCATCAACAATATACATCTATTGATCTTATCACTTACATTGCAAATACAACATTCATGCATTCACCCCTGAAGAAGCGAGCAGGGTTTCGCGAAATGTATAGGGCTTTATTGATGCTTGTTTTATGCCGGTACATGCTGGGTATTATTGATGTCTGCATTATGTCTACATACTTTGCTGTCCATATGTATGTACATTTTATTTTTGTATTTGTGTATTTACTGACCTGGCAACTTTCAAGTTTTATTGTTGCTCATCGATGTATAACACTTGTAATAAATCTCTGTATATTTACTTTCATCTGTGTTGTGTGCATTGGCTATTATGCCGGGTAACTCACAATCATTGTTGTTGCCACTCCGTTACATAACATATAAATTGATTTTGTCTCAGTGTTCAAGATCTCAGGTGTGAATGGGGAGCAGGTGTGTTAAATTCGGTGTAAATCGCTCTCACTCTCTTATTACTGGTCACTGGAAGTTCAACATGGCACCTCATGGCAAAGAACTCTCTAAGGATCTGAAAAAAAGAATTGTTGCTCTACATAATGATGGCCTAAGCTATAAAAAGATTGCCAAGATCCTGGAACTGAGCTGCACCACGGTGGCTAGGACCATACAGCGATTTAACAGGACACGTTCCACTCAGAACAGGCCAAAAAAGTTGCGTGCACGTGCTCAGCGTCATATCTAGAGGTTGTCTTTGGGAAATAGACGTATAAGTGCTGCCAGTATTGCTGCAGAGGTTGAAGAGGTGGGGGGGGGGTCAGCCTGTCAGTGCTCAGACAATACGCCACACATTGCATCAAATTGGTCTGCATGGCTGTCGTCCCAGAAGAAAGGCTCTTCTAAAGATGATGCACAAGAAAGCCCGCAAACAGCTTGCTGAAGACAAGCAGACTAAGGACATGGATTACTGGAACCATGTCCAGTGGTCTGATGAGATCAAGATAAACTTATTTGGTTCAGATGGTGTTAAGCGTGTGTGGCGGCAACCAGGTGAGGAGTACAAAGACAAGTGTGTCTTGCCTACAGACAAGCATGGTGGTGGGAGTGTCATGGTCTGGGGCTGCACGAGTGCTGCCGGCACAGGGAAGCTACAGTTCATTGAGGGAACCACGAATGCCAATATGTACTGTGACATACTGAAGGAGAGCATGGTCCCCTCCCTTCAGAGACTGGGCGACAGGGCAGTATTCCAACATAACCATCCCAAACACACCTCCAAGACGACCACTGCCTTGCTAAAGAAGCTGAGGGTAAAGGTGATGGATTGGCCAAGCATGTCTCCAGACCTAAATTCTATTGAGCATCTGTGGGGCATCCTCAAACAGAAGGTGGAAGAGCACAAGGTCTCTAACATGATGTTGTCATGGAGGAGTGGAAGAGGACTCCAGGGGCAACCTGTAAAGCTCTGGTGAACTTCATGCCTAAGAGGGTTAAGGCAGTGCTGGAAAATAATGGTGGCCACACAAAATATTGACACTTTGGACCCAATTTGGACATTTTCACTTAGGGGTGTTCTCACTTTTGTTGCCAGCGGTTTAGACATTAATGGCTGTGTCTTGAGTTATTTTGAGGGCACAGCAAATTTACACTGTAAGGCCTTTTTTACATAGGCGGCTGTTCTACCGCTGTTAAAAGCATGTTTAGTTATTTTGAAATTCCAAGACTACAGGCACAGCCATTATTTGCAGTTGTACATGCGGCTGCATTTAGCTGCGGTAGAACATTCTTGCCATTTCTTATGCGTTTCCTCTTGTTTTTCTTTCCTCGTTGTCGCTATCCACACTCGATTACCTGTGGTTATGTGCAGATAGCTGCGCTAAAGCGGTCCTGGGCGCAGTCAAATTTCTTTTTTTTATCCGCACAAAACCCCATGTAATGAAACCACCGCTAAACGCAGTGTGTGAATGGGGCCATAGGAAAGCATTGTGTGAGTTGAGGTGCGGTAGATAACTTCATCTATCTGCAGCTAAAAGCTGAATTCTATCCGCCTTATACAAGTTGTACACTCACTACTTTACATTGTAGCAAAGTGTCATTTCTTCAGTGTTGTCACATGAAAAGATATAATAAAATATTTACAAAAACGTGAGGGGTGTAATCACTTTTGTGATATACTGTATATATACAGTGGGCAGTCCTAAAGAAACAACTGCAAGATGTGTAAATTATTTTGGATTGTACAGTGGGAATGTGAAGCTGGCATTGAAAAATGTTGTTCTTTCTAAAGGGCTAAAACAAGAATGAATATATCACCTGGTAAAGTTAAGCTTGCTCAGATGTCACAATGGCTGTGAATAAAAACAAGACTTTACAATGACAAACATCCATACATATTTGCAGTTAGTGCGATTTATTGTCTTGCATGTAAGGATGACATCCGGCGTGTTCGCACACTCCACGTGCAGAGCCCGCCAGGAAGTCGGCATGGCGTTGCGCTAATCACAGGCAGTGAGATTAGCGCAGCGCAGTGCCGACTTTCTGGCGGGCTCTGCACGTGGAGTGTACGAACACGCCGGAGCTCATCTTTACTTGCACATAAACAGTTTTGGCTTGGGTGCTGACTGATTTGATCTCATCGATGTGTCCAAAAATGCTGTACAAGGTAAAGAAGGAAAAAAAGGAAAGACCGGTCTAAATCCGATTTCCAAATTTCCAAGATTTTGTGACCCAATCTATTTCCCACAATCCTCCTATCTAACCTAAACTACTGAATCAACCCCCTCTCCTACCCTATTTTATAGTGAAGCTGGGTAGTCTCTGGTCCCTGTACAGTGGTACCGAAAGTGCTACCAAATGGTTGCTTAGGCAGAGGCCGCCAATCTGCTGCTGTACACAGGTCCCACCACTACATCAGACTATAAAAGGCAAAAAAGGAATCCTACATTCTTGGTTAGTGAACCATAGAGGTAAACTGACCCACTGATTCGCCCTTAGGGCTGGAAAGGGGAGGGGGGGGTTAAAAGTAGGGTTGTCCCGATACCGATACTAGTATCGGTATCGGCACCGATACCGAGCATTTACCCAAGTACTTGTACTCGGGCAAATGCTCCCGATGCTTCCGCCGATACTATGACAGTCAGCGGTGATCGGCGTGTGGGGGAGTTACAAGATTCCCCCCGCGGCTTTCAGTGACATACAGCGGTGATCGGTGCTTGTAACTTCCCCACGCGATCACCGCTGACTGTCACTGCATCCTCCTCCATGCCCCCTCTGTTCCTCTGTCCCCCTCTCCTCTGTCTCCCTCCGTTCCGCTCCTCCGTCCCCCTCTCCTTCTCTGTCCCCTCCGTTCCGTTCCTCCGCCTCTCCGCTGTCCCCTCCGTTCCGTTCCTCTGTCCCCCTCTCCTTATCTGTCCCCTCCGTTCCGTTCCTCCGTTCCTCTGCCTCTCCGCTGTCCCCTCCGTTCCGTTCCTCCGTTCCTCTGCCTCTCCGCTGTCCCCTCCGGTCCGCCGTCCTCCTCCTCCTTCCTGTGTGAATGGAGAGAGTCAGGTGACTCTGTCCATTCATATAACTGAAACATTGTAATCTCCTGTGATTACAATGTGTCAGTTTATGAATGGAGAGGAGCCGCTGACTTCTCTCCATTCATTCTCAGTGCAGCTGACGCTGCAGAGAAAGGGACTGGGGAATCTCTATCCTCAGTCTATTTCTCTGTCTCAAGGGGGAGATATCAGAGGTCTGTTAAGACCCCTGATATCTCACCAAAGCCCCCCAACAGGGCTGATTTAAAAAAAAAAAAAAAAAATATATTGCAAAAATGAATAAAAAAATTATTATTGTAAAAAATAAAAATTGTTAATTAAAAAAAAAACACACAGACACCATTCACCCCCCCCCCCCGAAAAAAAAGAAAGCATTGTTAAAAAAAAAAAAAACTGTCACGTGACATAAAAAAAAAGTATCGGTAATCGGTATCGGCGAGTACTTGAAAAAAAGTATCGGTACTTGTACTCGGTCCTAAAAAAGTGGTATCGGGACAACCCTAGTTAAAAGGTAACCCTAAGAAACAATCAAGGGAGATCAGCCATGGTATTTGAATTAATAGAAGCTTTATTGGTGAAGTACAAAATTATTGACAGTGTTCCAATCCAGGCAGAACAACCCTACCCTGGTTGGATAATGTTCATGTAATTTGCAAAAAATTCATGAATCACTAATAAAATCACATGTAATAAGACAATATTGTCACAAATTAAAAAGCGCTAATACATGAGCCCTACTATATCAAGACTAATACCAAAGACAAGGAGGAAAAATGGACTTGAAAAAAGAAATGAGTTTCCCAAGGGTGACACCAAAGGTAATTGAGGCAAAGGTGTCTCCAGCTTTCAATTAACTGCAGAGATCTGCTGTTTTCTGTAGTTGACCGGTATAGGTCATTGAATACGCATTAGTTGAAGATGATTAACATCCTATTGGCTGATTCAGTCAAGTTTGAAGCTGGATCAAGGGAAACAATGTAAATACCCAAAGGTAAAAATTCCCGTTTGTGTTGTGTCAAATGTCCATAGTTTAGCTGTTTATCAAAATGTATACGGTCTCATGTAGATGACAATTAGACTGATATCACTACAGCGGAGGAATCAATAGCAGAATATGTAGCACTTGGCTCATCTGTTGGCTCCAAACTATGAATCGTATCCACCAATAAACAAAGTCTTAAACCTGCTGCATACATCAAAACAGGAATGTAATTGAACAATATTGGCCCGTGTATGGGCGTCTTACCCCGATTGTATCGCAGTTACAGGTCTCTATATGTCCAGGATGGATTTCCAGATTCGATCTGCTGAAATGTCCTTTGGATCAGTTGATGATTTTGGGCTGTAGTTTTGATTCGGTTAGTGTCCGCAATTGTAGCCGTTGTATCATAAAAAAGCTAATGCCTAAAACTTTTGGTTTTTAGGGAGAGGATTCAATCATCCCAGGCATAGTGTAGGACACATGCAGAGATAATGTCTGTGGAGTATGGCTTGGATAGTCCAAATAGCCTCCAGGTGGATATCAGGTGGATATCAAGTGAATGTCAAATGAGCCGTTTAATCAGCCCAAACCTCCAGCGTAAATGGCAATTCTGCCTCATCGCTCAGACTTGGGGGTCGTCGAGATATGTGGGGGCATGTTAGCGCTACCCACCACTACATCAGCAAAGTTCTGGACGTAACACCAAACCTTAAAGTGAAATTGAACTTACACCTCTTGCTGGTGCCAACATCTCTGCCCAGTCTTCTTCTGGGTTCACTATCTTGGGCCATATTGACTAGCTGGACTGGAATGATGCAACACCCACAGAATTCATTCATTCCAGTACAGAGGAGTGCCAAGAATATACACACAGCATGTCTCTTTTGCAATAGTACAAACAAAGTGTGTGTGTGTGTTGGGATTTTAGCAGTTAATGAGCTCAAGCATCTTTGCACATTCTTCCGAATCCACGTGGCCAGGCTTGCCAGGAAGCGGTCACGTTTAATGAGTTCCATGCCCCGCAGCCACAAGTATACAAGCCCCCTGTGTAAGTGTGTGCCAGGACCTGGGTCTGAATGTGCGACCTGTGTTTGGCAGTGTCTCTTATTTCTGAGCCACCCAGGATACTGGATAGCTCCCTGGACTATTTCTTGAATGATCCTGCCATGAACCTGGTTTCTCTTGAACCTTAAACCCTTTGCTCCTCCTATTACCTTCCTATTATAGTCATGCCTTTGCACTTCCTGTATGCCAGATTATTGTGCTCTCCAGCCAATATCTCACACTTGTCACTGCTGTTGCTGTATGTATCTTCGCTACCACTCATTACTGACCTTTGTATTGTTCCTTGTAGGGCTGCAACGAACGATTATTTTCATAATCGATTAGTTGGCCAATTAATCGGTTAATAACCTTAAAAAAAAAAAAAGTGTGGTGTATAATTTAGTTAATATGTAAAGTTTTAAAAAAAGGCAATTTATTCTTAAATGTCTCTATGCAGTGGTAAATAAAAATAGCCAACTATATGGTTAGGGAGCAAAATATCTAATCCACTCTCAGAATAACAGACAGAAGAGATACTGTATATACTATTACAGGAGAGATAAAAACATTTGTTTGATTTTCTAATCGTTAGTGGGGTCAAATCGACGTTCATTTTCAACCACAGTGATGGGAAAATTTGGAAATAATAAAAAACTTCTTGGTGAAAGGAATTATCAGACAGTGTATGTGGTTTTCGTTCAGAAATTACATTCATTTTAAAAACAGAATGTTAAAAACAAGTGAAAATTTCAAACATTCTTTCATTCATCGAATGTACAAAGATTTTTCGTCTAAATATTCTCATCTGAAAATTGATCGGTGTGGCCAGCATAAGGCTCAGTACACACCTAGGCAGTTTGCTTTTGATCTGTTTCTGCAGTGCTCTTTGCTGTGCATTTTGACTTTTGCGCACGTGATTTTGCTGCGATTTGCGTTTTTACATTTTTTTTTGGCCAATTTGTTGTTGGGCAGATTAAAAAACACAAATTGCTGCAAAAACGCTTTACATGCTTTTCTGCAGCTTCTCCATTGAAGTATGTTGAACCAAAAAAGCAATGTTTTGCGTTAAAAAAAAGTCACTGACGCTTTCCAAATACGCAGTGGCTGAAAAAGCATAGATGTGAACGTGTCCCATAGGAAACCATGTAAATGAACTGTAGTCCATTTCTGCAAAAAGCACCAAAAAACACACATAGATTTGAACCAGAAGTAAGACGTTCAGTAACATAATGGGGTTAAAAAAAAACGAATATTAGCCCTTTATAGTACAAAAAAAGCAAATAATCACTACTGTAAGGGGTTCATTTTTTTACTGTAGAACTGTGAAATAGTTACAGCAGCGATTATTTGCTCTTTTTGTACTATAAAGGGCTTATTTTAGTTTTTTTTTTTAACCACATTATGTTACTGGCCGATTAATCGATTATGAAAATAGTAATCGATTAATTTCATAATCGATTAGTTGGCGATTAATCGATTAGTTGTTTCAGCCCTAGTTCCTTGACTACGCTCCTGCCTGATCCCAACCTTCAATCACTTGATACGGACCTTTGGCTTGTTTACTGACTATGCTTCTGCTTGACCCCTACCTGCTACATCTGCTACTGAACCACAGTTTGCTCACCTCCTGCTGGGGCGATCCTAAAGACCATAAACTGGAACTAAGAAGCAACAAAACCCATCTCCACTATCAGAAGCTCTGGTGAGCACCGGTTAGAGCTTAGACTACATACCTCGGGTGAGCCCATGTCATCCGTCAGGGTGACCCGCTTCTGTGCTTATCCAGCTGGTTGGGGGGGAGGGACTTCTCTACCGCTATAGCTACGGGTCTCCGAACTTGACCCCTTCAGATGATTGGTCCATTACAGCTAACAACTTCCTGGCAGGCTCAGCCAGGTGGGTTCGAAGGAGTGGCCATGTGGGTTCTCATCCCTTTTTAGCAGATAAGGTTAGATCGGAGAATAAGGGTGGAAAATAGACCGAGCCACACAATTATTTTTTTATTTTCCTTAAAAAGGTCAGATAAAAAAGAATTCTGTTTTTGGAAGATGGTAAGTTGAAGCACCTTCCATCTGTTTAATTAATGCTATAATTAAAGATCACCTGTAATAGTCCTAAAGCTGTTCAGGCAACTCTTGAATTTTCGGTTCATATTTCTCTATACCTTTATTGTCACCTTTGTAGAATCAATTAGATGAATTAACAAAAACAAACCAACATTTCCCCTAACTGCTTTCTTTTGCAGGAACTCATGAGATCAGAATTCACACACCAGCTGCTGCTATAATGAAGGTGTTTCATTCATCCAGTGTGAAAAAAAAAATGTGCTCTAAATTATCAAAAATACAGAACGAGGCCTGGGACTGAGTTTTGAGACTTAGGCCTCATTCACACTGCCACTGTCAATCCTGCGTTTATATGCATCTAGAGGACATTTCTAAGCACATACTGTATAAATGCATGTAATGATTTTTTTTAATGGTGCCATTCAGAATTTACATTTACCTATGTTTAAGTGCGGTCAGTTTAGCTGCGTTTAGAGAAAATACAATTTCGAGTGTCCAGTACCTGATTTGTTACTCTAAACATGACTAAACACACGTAAAACGCGTCCAAGAGCAGCAAAGTTGTTTATTCTAAGGCCTCATTCTCACTGGCACGGTCAAACCAATGTTTATATGTGCTTAGAGGACATTTCCTAAGGCATGTAAATGTGTCCCTGGGTGCACAGGGCCCTAAACACTGGTACCACTCAGTACATTGTGAATCCCCATCCAGCCGCACCTGCCAAAGACTTTGTCTGCAAGAAGTCTGAAGGTGTATGACCAGTTGTCGGTATAATGCACAAAGAAAAAAAGCTAGTAAAACATACTGAAACAAATTCCAGTGTTATAAACCTCCCATAATATAAAACATGAACATTAAATGGTCAAAATGTCAAAAAGCCATGATCTAGATTAAAGTGCAAATCACTCAAGCAAGTTTGTCATACTGATTACAATTGTATAGTACCAGCCTAAGTATTTTATTTCTCTGGCAACAGCTAGCACACCAACAATCACTATAAACACAAGCCACACAATGCACCAGTAATAAAATCTGTCAACATCCCCAGCACCTTGAATTGCACAACTCAAGAGCCAATCTATACTAGATATCAGGAATAACAGAAGCAGACTATTTTAAGGCTGCATTCACACTTGTCTGTTTTTAGACACGTGTTTTTCATTGAAATCTGTGGAAGCCATGAAATTGTGCAATGGCATGTGCTTTAAAGCTCAACTCCAGCCTTCCCTTTAGCCTCCTACACACAGGACATTTGGCCATCTCTCCTAGATGTCTATTCTCCGGCCAGCAGCGATTTAAAAAAAAAAAAAAAAAAAAAAAGACGACGAAACTTGTAAACGGGTGTAATGCGTTTAGACACGTCGAGTGCTTGAGAGTTAGTTATTTTTGCCATTGAAATTAATAAACATTCAAGCGTTATACTGTTGGAAAATTTGTGTTTGATCAGTGAATGCACACAATCAGCTGCAGTGCTGATCAATGTATTCTGACAGCGAAGGAGTCCTGCTATCAGAATACAATAGCGCAGTAGGGAGGATTCCTTTATCCACCTCGAATGTGTGGATGGGGTAATCCTTGTTTTTTTCTTGGATCAGCGGTTGGTTGATCATTGTATGGCCAGCTTTACTTTCATTCCTGGTGACAACTGGAGAGTGTTAATCTCCCTATCGGGGATCTAACAGTGGTTAGGTTAATAGTGTTAGAGCGGCAAGAATCGCCAAGAATCGTTATCGCAATTTTTTTCCCCATTGCGATTTTGACTAAAGTGTTTCGCAGTTCTTGCTATGAAAGAATTCTCTCTGCTCTTCTGAAGCCACAGCAGTCAAAAGAAAGGAAGAGAAAAAAGGGGCAGTCTGACAAGAATCATAACATTCTTTATCATTTGAACTTAAGTATAAACATTGTAACAATTTGTCAATGGAATAGACTTTGGTGTCCGTTTATGAAGCAGTGATCAGCGGTGATCCCGAGGATCGCCGCTGATCACAGTCCATAAACAGTTTATGAAACAGTGATAATCGGGGGAGAACATGTTTGAACTTGTTCTCCCGCCGATTATCTCTAATCCTCATTGAATGACACAGTAACGGCCAGTTTATGAAGCAGTGATCTCACCGCTTCACTGGCGATCTGAGTCAGAATTCACACTCCCAGGTTCACCAGCTCAGAGGTGGTGAATCGGGGAGTGAAGAGGAAATCTGGGGGGATCTGAGGGGGAAGGAGGAAGATTTTTAACCTCCTTATGCCTCGTTCAGACCCCCCCAACACTGTAAGCATGTCCCCTGTCATATTTATGTGTATACATATATATACATATAATGTGTATATGTATATATATATCATGTGTGTGTGTATATACATGTATATATAATGTGTGTGTGTGTATACATATGTGTATAATGTAGGGGGACTCATTATTTTATTAACATTAATCCACGCCGTTGAGCGGTGATAATTTATCACTGCTTGATAAACTGACATCTGGTACTATAATCTCGTAAAGTCTCACGAGATTCCAGTATCAGGGGCCGTTCTCCACTGTTTGAAGCATTTGTAGATCGCTTCACTCCTCCAAAGGTGAAGCGATCTACTCCGCTTCATAAACAGGCACACAGAGGAGAAAGATCTTCACTGTGAATGCCGGAGAACGAAGCAGTGAATAGATTTCACTGCTTCATAAACGGACACCTTTGTGTGTACGTGAAAAAAGTGTAACCACTTAAAGTGGTTGTAAACCCTTACAGACCACTTTAACCTACAGGTAAGCCTAGATTAAGGCTTACCTGTAGGTGCTTGAAATATCTCCTAGACCTACACGGTTTGCAAATTGCTGTACGGCGATTTCTTCTGCGAATGTGCTGGAGTTAGAATGGGCACGCTGTGCCGTTTCTAGCTTGGGTCATGCTGTGACTGGAAGGCTGTCCACAAGGTTTAGGAGTGTGTCTATGGGAATGTTTGACCATTCTCTCTGCTGATCCCCGTTGAGCAGGCGGATGACAGGTCTGTGTCCACGAACACCGCTCTGTTCTATGGGGCAATCGGATGGAAATGGACTGCCTGCCCGTTTCCATCTGATCTACCGGATGGACAGGGAATAGGTCCACCATCCATCTGTTTTTATCGGATCGGATGGCAGCTGGAACGTCCAATCAGGTCCACCTGAAAAACTGACAATTGGACCTGATTAGACAGCCTCTGTGAAAGGGACCAGTGAGGGGAGGGCAGTGGCCATTTGTGTTGTTACAATACTCGCCTTCTTTCTAATGCTGTCCTCTCACACTCAGCACTCAACACTAGTCCACTTTTGGGTTAAATGTCACCCACTGCTATTCTTGCAGTAAACAAAGAATAGGTGATTTTAGCAAGACAATGATCTCCAAGTCATTGATGGACTGCTTTTACAGTCCCCAGAGCTCTGTGGGTGGATATCTAACATGCAGCGAACACAAGACAACCAAAGAATATTTCTTCACTAGATGTGTATGTGAAGGAAGTAAGGATCAAAGGATTGTTAGCTGACTACAGGAAACATTTGGAGGCTGTAATTACTGCCATAGTACTGACTGACAAGTTCCCGAATTTCTGCACATACCACCTTTTGTTCTGCAGCCCAATAAATTTAACAAGTTAAAAATACAAGTTGTATTAAAATATGCAGAAACAGCTTTCCGACATTCTTGGCCATCTTCCATGCAGAGGTGGTTTTAACGCCTTCTCTTGTCATTTGACCAGAGGTGACCCAACTTTTTAGTGAGACTTTATCATAACTAAGGACAAGAAATAACATATTAATGTTAATAGTACATGACAGGTTCACTTTAAAATTTTCATGCTAGAGCACAGTGCCAATAAATATTTTAGGTCATATTTCAGCCAAATAAATAGAAATACTTTGGCTGTGATATCCTAGGAGTAGCCTGTTACTAATTTGCTCGCTGTTGTAATAAAAGGTGAGTAAAGTGAAACTCACTGTGCTTGTTGGCCTGTTAGTAAAGTAAGATGTATATCGGTCACACGCTGAGTGGACTTGTCAGACTGCTCAGACTGGTTTCTATGCAAGTATCATGGTTTACCTATGCACACATGAAACCTAACAGGGTGGATGGGATTTTGCATGTGCTTATATCACAGATAAAAATCTCTTTGTCTGGTTACATTGTAGTCTTTGACATGCCAGTATGTGATTGCTAGATATTATTAAGGATATGGTAAAGAACTAAAGGTCTGTTAAATAAGTTAATTATACAGGAAACGGATACACTACCATGTCACTTAAAGGAAATGTACAGTCTTTTGTATGTTTATATATATATATATATATATATATATATATATATATATATATATATATATATATATATATACACTACCGTTCAAAAGTTTGGGGTCACCCAAACAATTTTGTGTTTTCCATGAAAAGTCACACTTATTCACCACCATACGTTGTGAAATGAATAGAGAATAGAGTCAAGACATTGACAAGGTTAGAAATAATGATTTGTATTTGAAATAACATTGTTTTTACATCAAACTTTGCTTTCATCAAAGAATCCTCCTTTTGCAGCAATTACAGCATTGCACACCTTTGGCATTCTAGCTGTTAATTTATTGAGGTAAGCTGGAGAAATTGCACCCCACGCTTCTAGAAGCAGCTCCCACAAGTTGGATTGGTTGGATGGGCACTTCTGGCGTACCATACGGTCAAGCTGCTCCCACAACAGCTCAATGGGGTTCAGATCTGGTGACTGTGCTGGCCACTCCATTACCGATAGAATACCAGCTGCCTGCTTCTGCTGTAAATAGTTCTTGCACAATTTGGAGGTGTGTTTAGGGTCATTGTCCTGTTGTAGGATGAAATTGGCTCCAATCAAGCGCTGTCCACTGGGTATGGCATGGCGTTGCAAAATGGAGTGATAGCCTTCCTTATTCAGAATCCCTTTTACCCTGTACAAAGCTCCCACCTTACCAGCACCAAAGCAACCCCAGACCATCACATTACCTCCACCATGCTTAACAGATGGCGTCAGGCATTCTTCCAGCATCTTTTCATTTGTTCTGCGTCTCACAAACATTCTTCTTTGTGATCCAAACACCTCAAACTTGGATTCATCCGTCCACAACACTTTTTTCCAGTCTTCCTCTGTCCAATGTCTGTGTTCTTTTGCCCATCTTAATCTTTTTCTTTTATTGGCCAGTCTCAGATATGGCTTTTTCTTTGCCACTCTGCCCTGAAGCCCAAAATCCCGCAGCCGCCTCTTCACTGTAGATGTTGACACTGGTGTTTTGCGGGTACTATTTAATGAAGATGCCAGTTGGGGACCTGTGAGGCGTCTGTTTCTCAAACTAGAGACTCTAATGTGCTTATCTTCTTGCTTAGTTGTGCAACGCAGCCTCCCACTTCTTTTTCTACTCTGGTTAGAGCCTGTTTGTGCTGTCCTCTGAAGGGAGTAGTACACACCGTTGTAGGAAATCTTCAATTTATTTGCAATTTCTCGCATGGAATAGCCTTCATTTCTAAGAACAAGAATAGACTGTCGAGTTTCAGATGAAAGTTCTCTTTTTCTGGCCATTTTGAGCGTTTAATTGACCCCACAAATGTGATGCTCCAGAAACTCAATCTGCTCACAGGAAGGTCAATTTTGTAGCTTCTGGAAGGAGCTAGACTGTTTTTAGATGTGTGAACATGATTGCACAAGGGTTTGCTAATCATCAATTAGCCTTCTGAGCCAATGAGCAAACACATTGTACCATTAGAACACTGGAGTGATAGTTGCTGGAAATGGGCCTCTATACACCTATGTAGATATTGCACCAAAAACTAGACATTTGCAGTTAGAATAGTCATTTACCACATTAGCAATGTATAGAGTATATTTGTTTAAAGTTAGGACTAGTTTAAAGTTAGCTTCATTTAAAAGTACAGTGCTTTTCCTTCAAAAATAAGGACATTTCAATGTGACCCCAAACTTTTGAACGGTAGTGTATATATATATATATATATATATATATATATATATATATATATATATATATATATATATATATATATATATATATATATAAAATATACAAAATATACATTATATATACACACATACACTAATTTTTTTTTCTCCTTTTCCCACCCCCTTGAGGGCGTGGCTCTTTTTGACACAAAATTTTCAATTTCACCATTCCCTATAAAAGCACTTGCCCATGGTGTATGAGACCAGCCTAGCTCTGAGGAAGGGGGTGCGCCCTCGAAATGCGTCAGATATATCCCATGTTCTTTGCATATCCATGCATTGTTTTTATGGCCTTTTGTCAGTTGCATTTTGTGAGTACCCACTTTTATATAAAACATTTTTATTATTAAAATTACCTTTACTAATGCACTAGGCCTTTAGACGAAAAAATTATTATACCACCGCGCTTATGATGAAAATGAAAAAATGAGGAGCTGCAGCCTCTACCAATAAATTCACCCTAACGTAAATCTAGAAGAAATGTGAAAAAGAGGGGATAGGTATGGCACTGATATTAAGAGGTGACCTACAACCTCTAAATACTTGAGGGGTGTGTGTCACGGGTGCATTTAGTGCAAAAAGTGACAATAAAAGTGCAGAAAATAAATATTTGTATATTCACAAAAAAATCCTACTGTGTAAACTTCCTAACCGCTTATATATAATACATATTGTTATGTTCAAACGAAAATAAAATAAAACAAACACAATCCTGTGCAAAACCTGCAATTCCCAAAGTGACATTTCTGTGCAAAAAAATCCAACCTATATGACTGGTGTATATTGTTGCTGTGAAACTGGGTTCAGAAATATGCATATACCGTCCTTAAACCCTGGTATATGTCCAATAAAGTGACAATGTGCCCCTTCAAATTGTTCTGTGCTTCTTGGAAAACAGTACCCCGTAAGAACCGCACTCACCGCTATTATTCACCCCACAAGGAGGCATTTCACCTTCACAGTATGAGCTGCACATGCTCAGTTTCTATGCTGGGCATGTCCTCCCTATGACACCTGAGCAGCCCATGTGACTATAGAGCCACACACGTGGGCGTATACACAGTGGTAAAAATGACAGCCCACTACCTCGCTCCTCCTCCTTGCTCGCTAACCAGCTAAATGCAATAGGGGTGGGATATTACATTTAGATTAATGGTGGCTTCACCTCCCTCTTATTCTAAGACATAGGCTGGAAAGGTATGACACAGCCTGTGGCTGGCAGAAATACGCCCACACCATGTTATTTCCACAAAATAATATAATTGTATGCCAATTTAAAACAGTTTATTGATATTATCTATTTATTTTTTACTCTGTATTCCAAAGGCTGTTTTTTAAATTTTGAACATGTGACCAGCAGCAGAGGACTAGAGGCTTCTTCTGCTTATGTTTCCCTGCAGATAGGCTGTGAGAGCACTGGGTCAAGTGACAGTTGTATACCGATTGGGAAAAAGGTACTGGGATTTATTTTCTTTTTATTAAAATAATTACAGTGCCATCATACACGTACAGAAATAGAAGGGAGAATATAAATGAAACTGTGTGTTTAGTATCACTTTAAATAAATCCTCCTACATAAGTTGTACCAGTTTATCTGCAGCCTCTCCTCTACAGCCTCCAAAAGCACACATTTTGCACAGCATTTCTGAGCTCAAGAAGGCAGGGGGTGGGATGTGATGTCACACACTGCACAGCATAGAACAGGGAGCTGAGTGTAATCTGCACTGTCTCATAGGGAATCATGCACAGCTGAGACTGTCAATCAAAGGCTGTGTGCTGGAGCTCCGCTCCCCTCCCCCTGGATCTCTTGTATAACCTATCAGAAATTATGCATGCAGATAGAAGGGTAAGGATAGCACAAATCACACTAGATGGTTGAGGCAAATACACACTATAGAAAGATATGCTTTTCTTTGTTTTTCATTTCAGAGGTTCACAATCACAAACTTACAGACAGCAGTACACAGGGACCAAAAGTCAACCGGTTCCCGTTTTCCGTGAATATCCAGCTTTAACCCTTACATATACCCAGTGAAGTAACTAGCCTCAAGTGATACATAGAGATAAGTTGTACCCATTTATCTGCAGTCTTCTCTACATCCATTCAAAGAATGGTCTGGGAATTCAGAAAAAGGGGGTGGAGAGCTAAAGTTTACACTCTGCAGAGCAAGGAGAAGTCTAGGAGCTAATTGGAGGGAAGAGACACCCCACCCTCCCTCACAAAGCACACAGCAAAGGAGCTGAGGCTGTCAATCAGCTGGAGATCCCTCCGGTGTCCTCTTTTTTTTCTTGGTGTCAGGAAAACTCATCAGAAGAGGAACGAGACAGCAGACAGAAATGACACTTAGTGCTCTGGATTGAGATAAGTACACACTGTAGAAGGGATAGACTTTGTTCATATTTCATGTCAGGGGTTTACAACCACTTTTAGCCTCAATGATAGTGCAGATAGTGAAATGAAAGTCACCATACACAGGCCAGAAGGTAAAAGACAAATGCAACGTTGGATAGAGAGCTTTTTCCAAATGCTGGAGACTCACCGAGATCGACTAAAATCTATAATTGGTACACATTCCAAATATAGTGGCCTCGAAGCCCAGAGTAATCAGAGTAGGCCAACGATGGAGGACATTTGGGTTGTCTTTCAGTCAGCGGTTCTACAAAAGATGCACACTCAGCCCACCTATGTGTAAATACTTGTTATGAGGAGAGAAGGGGGAGGTTCTGCCAAACGCATTACGTTCCTGCTTATCAAGGGGGAAACAACAGCAATGTTTGTCAATGGCGATTCTCCAAGATCAGTCAGCAGGAGGGATCTGGCACATCTCGAAGATGTGAGATGTTGACTGAAGCAGGCGCTAACGGCATGCCTCTTATATTATGTCTATGAAGGGAGTTCACACTATATGCCTGTTTTATTTGACTCCCAAACAATTATTTTATCTGACAGCAAAACCTTTCACCCAAAATCATTTTAATAATGCGCAGAGGACTTAGAGTATAAAAATCTGGAAGGTCCAGACAGAGTCTATGTGTATTTAGCTGCTGCTCTTATGCAGTATTCACCATCAACAGAAAAAAAAAAAAAGGCCTCAACATTAAAAAGCCAAAGACTCTGAGGGGCGAAGGAGCAATCAAAAGTTCTCCTATTATATTTCCCTTATGTTATGTATGTCACGTCTCAAGAAGCATACCGCATTGTGTTCCTGTACAATAGCCTGTTTTATGAATGCAAATGAGTGTTTTAAGAATACCTATTAGCCAATTTCATTTGGCAAAAGCTTTAGATCTGAATATCGGCTTTTAGTAAACTATTACCTAATGGAAGCAAGAAAGGCACCAGCATGAAAGCTATTGTGGTCAAATGTGAGGTCTGTATTCTCATGAGTCAATTACCATCTAATGCTTCCGTGCCAGAGTTACGAATCCCTGCATTCAAAATATTCTGCGCAAACTACTACTTTGTTGTAACCAGCAGTCTGTCTGAATGCCTGAGCTATTAGTAGCTTATACAGCAGCAATGGGCTGTAATGGCAAGGTCAGGGGGGGACCAAAATGGCTAAACCATATCCCAAAATCTCAGCAGGTAAATATTGCATACATAAACACACAAGTAAATGTTTAAAGGTATTGCAGTTGAAATTAAAAAATAAAGAGATGCATGCAGAAGACACAGCCTGTCTACTTAAAGTGGAACTTTACCCAGAACAGTCCTTTTAGCAAGGAGCACACATTCCACATTAATAATTATGCTACCAAAATTAGTGTGTGCTGTATATTGCCTCCAGCATTACTCCTGTTCCTTCTTGCTGGAGGCTGCCATTTTGCTGAAGGCCAGAGCCCCCGAGCAGCTGTAAATCTTTAGGCTGTCAGCAGATCGGCCTATACATTTTAGGCACAGTGCCAACAAACAGAGCGCAACTGAACATGTGCAGAGTGGGTTAGACAATGTATTACTGGATTTTAAATACAGGCACTTATCTTTAATGTTTTATATAAGCTGCAAAAGGGGCCAGACTGAAGAGATCTAGCAGGACTTAATTTTCTGACTATAGTTTCACTTTAATAATCAGTTTTTTTTTCTTCCAGACATCAAGAAACTGCACCAGCCCACCCTAGTTATTCCCAAATACACCCACTGCAGGCTCCTTGCTGTCTTTTACATGCAGACAACCACATAAAAAAAACATGGCAACATTAGGAAGTTTTTCACAGCCATCAATCCAAATTAAAAATTTGCCTTGGACTTTTAGATGTGACTGGTGGTAGGGAAAGTGAAAAGTTGCACAGCAAAGGCATCAGGAAGTATACTCCCAGCAACCGTGTAAACTGCCCTATGGAATCTAGCTATAGTGGAGTACATCTAAAATCCCATTTACCTGTACCATCTGATTGCCAGCTGATTTCCAAAGTCATTTTTAATATTTTGAATTAAGCACCTTTCATTAAAATAATATCTTATGATCAACAATGGTCCCTGTCATCCTATAACAGGAAGTGCCTGAAAAACACTCTGTGCCTGTCTCCAAAATATGCTCTAGGGCTGTCACATGGGCATTCCATAGAAAGTACAAGTGACCCCCCTTTAGTGAACCTTATGCTGACATGGCTCAATGCGGTCACCATCAACAAAGTACCGAATAATACAAAGGAACCATAGTTTAGGCCGATTCATGTTGAAAAGTGCTGCAAAATGGCTGTAGGAGATCAGCAGCCCTGAGATGCAACACAAGTAAGGATACATTTTCAATGGGTTCCGCTAATGCAGGGGTGTCAAACTGGTGGCCCTCCAGCTGTTGCAGAACTACAAGTCCCATCATGCCTCTGCCTGTGGGAGTCATGCTTGTAACTGTCAGCATTCCAATGCCTCATGGGATTTGTAGTTCTGCAACAGCTGGAGGGCCGCCAGTTTAACACCTGTGCTCTAATACAACATGTTATATTATTGTACAAAGAAGTAAACGGTCCCCCAAACTCCAATCTGGGCTTTCCACTTTAAAACTGAACACATATGTAAAAAACATACTCTTAGGCTAATTTAATGCCGGTAAAGCAATGAGTGACTCCAATTACCAAGTTAATAATCTCCAGAACCTGCATAGTTCTTAGGCCCGGTTCACACTGGTGCGATGCGAGAACACTGCGAATCCACTGCCTGTTCCCACATCGCACCGACTCGCATGTCAATTCACACTGCCATATGCGAATCGCTGGGGAGTGTCAATACATTGTTAACGACACCCCCAGTTCAGTTTGCATATCGCACTGCGAACTGACAGTTCGGACATGAATTGGATCGCATATGTGTGAACACACATGCAATGCGATTCTGGTCCGAACAGAAAAAAGGGTCCTGTGCGTGTTTGCACCGAATGCGGTGCGATATCAGCCTTACTATCTCTATGGCTGATATCGCACTGCACAGACATCGCATGTAATGTGAACGGCAGTGCGCTGCAAATTACATGCGATGCCTGTGCGATGTTTGGCATCACACAAGTGTGAACCGGGCCTTAGAGTGGAACAAAAACCCACCAATTTAACGGTTTCCCAAAAAAAAGGCCATGCTTTAAAATAGAACAGTTACATTAACAAGCATGCTTTTATTAGCTCTCAAGCAATCTAATGGCTGCTGTCATACTTGATCACATGATCACATGTGTAGAACCATGGCAACTTCTGATCAAACAGAAGCTAAGATGGCAGCTTCCTTGACTATCAAATAGGAAGGTTTAGTTCCACTTTAAAAGAGAAGTGCAGACTTTAAAAAAAAAAATCATACTTCCTCAGTACAATGCTGTATTCGCCCCTCGTCACCTCTAAGACCTAGAACGGAGCGATCAGCAGTCTTTGATCACTTCGTTCTCAGTCTTCGGTGAGCAGAGAGCTAGTGACTTTTAGTCACTGGCTCTTTGCTTTGCCCCTCCAGCACTCACTGGAGCCCCAGGCTGTGCAGGGAGAGGGAGCGGCTGGCTCAAGCTCTCATTGGCGCACTGAAAGGCTGAGCCAGCTGCCAGCCAGGCATCTGGGCATATCCAGACATTGTCGGGATCCCTGCAGAGCCTAGACCGGCTCTCCAACATCAGCAGTCAGTGGACTTTAGACAAATCTGGGTCACAGGAGTGCAGAACTAAATTTCACTCCTGTGACTCACAGGAGAAGTATGGCCAGAGCGATCCCTAATAAACCTCACAGTAACCAAGCATATAAGCAAGAAAAAAAATAAAAAATGATGACATTAGACTTTTAAACCAATCACAGCAATTCTTGCTGTATAGTTTGTATCCATGCTTATTATTGGAGCACTGCAGTCCCAGCAATTCTGGGTTTTCATTAAAAACTGCCAGTGCAGACAGCAATATAACTTTTTAGGACAGACTGGTTCTGGACATCTATTTGCAACAACAGTGGAAACCCTCAAACTCTGAAGCAAAAAAAAACAAGACGTAAAAAAAAAAACAAAAAAAAACAAAACACAAAAACACACACACACACACACACACACACACACACACACACACACACACACACGCACACACACACACGCACGCACGCACGCACTCACAGTTTAAGTAACAAAGAAACAAAAAGACAATTTGTTTCAATTACCAAGTTACTTTGCAGCTGCCAAAGCCCAGACCTAGAATGAGTTCCAATCTTGTTCCGCAGGGCTCAGTGCATGTAGCATCAGACAAACACTGGAAATAAGGAGCAGATAGAGGACTGGTGCTTGAGATGTCCAGCATTACATGCTTGGCTCCTAAATCCTTGAAATTTTTACAGCGAGTTACTGGATATTAATATTAGCCAGTGGTAACTGTTCACAGACTCCACTTGATAGCCAAAGACAACACTGCTTCAAACAAAGAACTAGATCAATAATCCATGAGCTATCACACAGCTAATGGCAAACATATTAGCAAACTATTTATGTCAGTAAGCTCCCATGCACACGGGTATAATAAAATATACAGGATCTTGTTGCCAGAAGCTGGGTAAAAAAGTTCACTGTACGCTGTATGCATGCAAACGTTTTTTGTAATATTGACATGCGTTTAAGTGTATAGAGCAAGTGTGCACTATAGCCGGCTAGAACTCTAGGTGGCTAAAGCAGCCTGCATCCTAGCAACAAAAGGAGCTAAGTGGCTTAAGCCGTCTGCATCCTAGCGATGATGTTGGAGCGGAGCTAGTGCACCTTGTATACATTGGGTGCTGTGGTTCCCAAAAAGTCAGTTCTGATGGCCCAAGGGAGAAGTCCTTTCTGGCACAAGAGCATGGGCAGCACAGTGGCTAAGTGGTTAGCACTTCCACCTAGCAGCACTAGGGTCGCTAGTTGGAATCCCAACCAGGGTACTACCTGCCTGGAGTTTGCATGTTCTCCCCGTGCCTGCGTTGGTTTTCTCTGGGTACTCCAGTTTCCTCCCACACCCCAAAAACATGCTGGTAGGTTAGTTGGCTCCTGGATAAATTGTCCCTAGTATCAAATGCCGTACAGAGTCATCTCATGCAGTGATATACAGTCCCGTCATCCCCATCCCCTGTACTCCTATACAATCCCATCATCCCCATCCCCTGTACTCCTATACAATCCTGATCATCCCCATCCCCTATACTCCTATACAATCCCATCATCCCCATCCCCTGTACTCCTATACAGTCCCATCATCCCCATATGGCATGTAATGGCACTGTACGGCATGGTATCCTGTAATACCCTATTTACAATGAAGGGAACATTACTGCTATAGGGGTACTAGGTAATACACCAATTATGGGGGAGCAAAGCTCTGTCCATGTCTGAGGAGCTTTGGACTTCAGTATGTAAATGTAGAGGAGATTTACATTCACAGCACCATCAGTAACTTCTCCTTGCATAGTCACTGACTGAAGTGCTCTTATCTTTGCTGGATTTGTGATTGGAACATGCTGCAAAGGAGAAGGGGGGGGAGGGGGGGGAGCAGCTACACTCTGAAGTCTCGGGAACGAGCAGATAGCCAACATCAATCAAGCAAGATGACAGATGACAGGAAAGTGGGTGAATCCAGACTCCAGAGCCAGACCATTGTCGGTATTACACTGTATGTAAGTCTGTAGACTAGAATGGGGGCATTTCTGAGAGGGCTGGAAAGATTTATTGATACAAGCAGCTCACATAGAATAGATGTAAGCAAAAAAAAAAAGGAAACCCATACTTCTCTTTTAATGCATTCCTTACATTAAAGTGTTTGTTACCCTAAAAAAAAAAAAAATAAAAATAAATAAAATATGGACCCTGTTCCTTTAAAGGATGTTAAAAAGGACAGTGCTTGTGCTGTGTTAATTTGGCCCCCTGTATAACCTGAAATACCTGGCTGATCCTGCCCTCCCCCCAGTAAACTGACCACGCTTTATCATGGCTGCTGAGCCCTGACACCATGGTCAGTTTACGCGCCCCCCCCCCCCCCCCCCCCCGTTATCCGCAGCCCTGCTCTGTCCGCCCAGCTCTGTCCTCTCTCCCCCGTCCTCTCCCCCCTCCCCTTTCTGCCTGTCAGCTCTGTCCACTCCATGATCCTATCCTCCTGCTGCTCACATAATACAATAACCTTGCAACAATCCCCTCTGCTATGTTAAATGTCCCTGGTGCATTTGTTTGTTTTTTTTTAAATGCCACTGTGTACACGATTTCAGAGCGCCGATCTGCGCTCACGTGACCGGCTCTCTCCTCTCCTTCTCCTAGCTGATGTCAGCAGGGGATTCTTAGCCCCGCCCACTTTGCTGTCAGTTTGAGAGAGGAGAGAGGGGAGGGGAAATAATAGGAAGATAGTACTGACTTACACAAATGTAATGTTTCATACAGGAAGAGGATGCATACCAAGCAAGTCCTATAATCAGCACTTGAATTTAATTTAACCACTTCAGCCTCGGAAGGATTTACCCCCTTAATGACCATTTTTTGCGATACAGCACTGCATCGATTTAACTGAAAATTGTGCGATCGTGCGAAGTTGTACCCAAACAAAATGTATGTCCTTTTTTTCCCCACAAATAGAGCTTTCTTTTGGTGGTATTTGATCAGCTGTGGTTTTTATATTTTGAGCTATAAACAAAAAAAGACCGACCATTTAAAAAAAAATAAAAAAAACACAATTTTTTACTTTCTGCTATAATACATATCCAAAAAAAAAAAATTATTAAAAAAAATAAATATTCTTCATGAATTTAGGCCAATATGTATTCCTCTACATATATTTTTGGTAAAAAAAAATCCCACTAAGCGTATATTGATTGGTTTTGGTCTACAAAATAGAGGATAGATTTAGGGACTTTATTGTTTTTACTGGTAATGGAGGCAATCTGCTATTTTTAGCAGGACTGCGACGTTGCGATGGGACAAATCTGACCCCAAGTGACACCAATATAGTGATCAGTGCTAAAAAAAAAAATGCACTGATCAATGTATAAATGACACTGGCAGGGGAGGGGTTAACATTATGCAACAATCAAAGGGTTAACTGTGTTTCCTGGGTGTGTTCTGTGGGGGGGGGGGGGGGGGGTCTCGCTGGGACAATACAGAGATCCATTAATACAGAGACCTGCACGCGCTCCCCCCGGCGTGCAGCGGGCGTGCCCACAGTATCTCATGCATGAAACGACGCACAGGTACGTCGTTTCATGCAGCCGGGCTGCCCTGCCACAGTATATGTGCGGTGGGCGGTCCGGAAGTGTTAAAAAAAAAAAAAAAAAGGAGGGAGGCTTTAATATAATTTTAACAAATTGTTATGTGTTCTTTGCCCACACAACTTATGGCCTTGGCCAACTTTTTTGTACAGCACATTTTTTGACTTATCAAAGAGATGACCCCGTGTTCATGTAGCCAGTTAGAGCTGCCAATAATAAAAACTTTACTGCACAGCTTTACAGACCAGAACTTCCATTTGTTGAATCGCCGTTTTGAGCAACTGCCAGTTTCAAGCAAAGCACGCACAATTTCATTTTTCGACTCTCTTCAGAGATACTTTTATAGATATTATTTCAGTCTGGTCCTCAGCTGGCGAAATACTCTTTTACTTCTTGGCAACCCTAACAGGTACTCAAATAATGACTTTATTACATATAGTGCTTTACAATTACTGTATGGCGCTATATTGGAAATTTCCGTCCCCCGCACTGATGAGCTTACGATGGATGCTCTAATGCCTGAAGCAAAGTGGGATAAGGGTTACTTGTTCAAGGTTACAGTTTTCACAGTAAATCAATATTCATTTGAACTACCTATAGCCCAACAGAAACAAAGAACAATAGATTTTTTTTTTTTAAATGCATTAAAAAAATTCAGCGTAATAATTCCTTGAAACCATTGACATTTGCTTTCACAGAAGGAAAAAAAAAAAACAGCAAACCTGGCCACTTTGTGCGTTTTGAATACCATACCTTGTCCAATTATTAGGCACATCTGGTAAAGCTCTGCATAGAAACCAATCAGCTTCCAGGTTTTATTGTTGAAGCAAAATTAAACAAGCTGAAGTTAGAAGCTGATTGGTTACCATGCACAGCTGCACCAGATTCTGGAGTGCTTCAGTTTTAGTAAATCTCCCCCAATGTGCGACTTTTCGCTCCACATTCCACCTATAGCTGAAAATACCAGTTCTTGGTGGACTGCCTCTTTAAATCCTGGCCTTTTACCACATGGGAATTCTACACAGAGTAATAAGAAATCCTGGGATGTAGATTATTTATATTTGGACCAAAGCTTGCCCTAGATAATCTGCTTTACAAATGAAAAATATGTACTCTAGTTATGTTCAGCTTAATTTCCTTCATATTTCCAGACCAAGCCATCTGCTTAGCCTGTGTATCACATGCTTTGTATTATAGCTACAATTACCCAGGCATGCCAGCATGAGGCTCCTGCATAATATTTGAAGTCGGCAATTAAAATGTTAGGAGTCAGTTTTGCTTGACAGATCTACTGATCTGTGACAGCTCAGAGATGGTTTTCTCAACTTTGTGTTGCTCGATTTAAATGTTATTGTAGCATATTTGCAAAGCTGTTAGCATCCTGGACAGACGAATGAAAACAACACATGGAGGGGTATTTTTTTTAAACTGTCACATGCGAGGTGTTGCAGATTTACAAATTAAAGATTTTCTTCTCTGCAGTCACGGCAACAGTGTAAAGTGCTACATTACAGCACCACAGTATATGTCAAATCCAAAAAGAGACGTGTAGGCAGGTGCAGTCTACTGTCTTCACTGCAGGTGGCGCTCAACCACAGCGGCAATGCAGAGGGGTGAGGGAAACACGGTCCCTCTATGGCAGGGATCCTCAAACTACAGGCCTCCAGCTGTTGCGGAACTACACATCCCATGAGGCATTGTAAAATTCTGACATTCAAAGACATGGCTAGGCATGATGGGAATTGTAGTTCTTGAACAACTGGAGGGCCATAGTTTGAAGACCCCTGCTCTATGGTGTCCTGCAGTCAATGGTGCAGGGATAAGATTGGATTCTGGCCGCCATGGGACTCTGGCAGCCATATTAGGTGCGGCAGAGGTCTATTTACAGCCCTGGCCCCTGGGTTTGGCACGCTCTTTGTGACTGGGTAGCGCAGGGAAAGGTCACTGCAAAAGTCCAAAGCTAGAAAAACGATTCCTTGCACCAGAAGCGACGATTGGCTAACAGCGCTCAACCACTCATGGATAGTCGTAAAAAAAATGATTTTGTTGGGGATGAATTGACAATGTTGATGTAACATACAATAAACAATGGCAACAACCAAAAGAAGGGGGGGGGGGGCATTGAGCTGGTAGCCCTATAACCAGACATAGGAAATAGACTAGGGGTGCCGCTGTTAGCAAGAAGGAGGGACTTCAACTGTGAAAACAAATAAGGGGGGGGGGGGGGGGAGACAGTGCAACAATTTATTAAAAGTGGATTAAAGAATGTATACTCACAAAAGGTAAATAAAAGCACACATATGGAAACAGGGAGAGGATAAGCCACATGCAGCTGGATGGATGGATGGATGAGCTGCTAAAGACACAGAGTCCGGATTGCTGTGCCGCTGTCTGTTGGATGGGGAGCTACTCGGACTGCCCAGCTTGCACGATGTGCCTCTGCTTCCTCACTCCCAAAATCAATGGCCAATGGTGTTGTCCACCTGGCGACCAGGGTCACAGGATGCGTTTCAAGGGACCTTCCTCTTGCCACAGGGGTCAGCTGAGGAAGAGGAAGGTCCCTAGAAACATGTCCTGTGACCCTGGACACCAGGTGGACACCACCATTCATCATCCATTGACTTTGGGAGTGAGAAAGCCAAGGGTATCCAGCAGCACAACGATCCAGACTGTCTATAGATGCTTATCCATCCAGCTGCATGTTGGTACAACAGGCTTATCCTCCCCCAGTTTCCATATGTGTCATTTGATGCACATTTGAGTATACATGTTATAAATTTTAATAAACCTTTTGGAACTTCCTACACTAGAGTGGTTGCGCTGTCTGTCTCTCTCCCCCCTCCCTTTTTAGAGTCTGGAAAGGTATCGGTTAAGGACAGTACTAGCGATAGGGAAAGGTTCCTGACCAGGAGGGAAAGCACATAGTCACATCTATCTGGATACTTTTCTGATTGGGCACGAGACGGCCAGGACGCATTCTGTCCCCTCTCAACCAGGCATGTACTGGCCATCAGGACAACAGGGAGTTTCCCGGTGGGCCGATGGCTCAGTGGGCCGGTTTCAGTGACAGCCTGTCAAAGTAATGGCTGCACGGTTCGCCCTCAACCTCACACAGTGATGTGAGAAAGATGAGAAAAATACAGAGGAGAATAAGTGAAATAATAAAAGAGGTTAGTGAGGACTCCTTATGTTATGCTACTTATGTTTTTTTGCACAATTGCGTATAGTTTATATACTGTTTTTGTGCTTGTTTGCACAATTAAAGTGGGCCGGTCTGGATGAAGTCCAGGGCCAAATTTTTGTCCCAGTCCAGCCCTGCTCTCAACAGACACCGTCGGATCGGCTGGAAGCTACTTCTTGTTATGTGACGGGGATGGACATAAACAGGAACTTCAGTTACATTTATTTGGTTTACTGTGATTTTTTATAACTACTGTATTTGAATTAGATTGTGGGGCTAGGGTGACTGAGTAATATTCCATGCATTCCAAACCTTACGGTGCGGAACAACATATGAAATGGTCTTTTTCCTCTGGAGGAAACCTCAAAATAACTTTGAGGTCTCTCGGAACCCCTGCTAAAAATTATTATAAAACCCATTTTATGGTAAAAATAACATTATCAGTAAGCTGTTGAAAGTTTTAAATAAAAAGATAAAGATTATAGCATACTTAGGCTATTGGACATGATCATGAAAATAGTAGCGTCCTCTTATATCAGGCAAAGGAAAAAAAAGTGTGCCCCTTACACTAGTGGTCAGTGGAGAAATTCCCCCTTACATTGGGGGTCAGTTCAGAAATGTTCCCTCAAATTTGTGGTCAGAGAAGAAAAAGCCCCTCACATTTGTGGTCAGTGGAGAAGTGTCCCCTCACATTGGTGGTCAGTGGAGAAGTGTCCCCTCACATTGGTGGTCAGTGGAGAAGTGTCCCCTCACATTGATGGTCAGTGGAGAAGTGTCCCCTCACATTGATGGTCAGTGGAGAAGTGTCCCCTCACATTGATGGTCAGTGGAGAAGTGTCCCCTCACATTGATGGTCAGTGGAGAAGTGTCCCCTCACATTGGTGGTCAGTGGAGAAGTGTCCCCTCATATTGGTGGTCAGTGGAGAAGTGTCCCCTCATATTGGTGGTCAGTGGAGAAGTGTCCCCTTACATTGGTGGTCAGTGGAGAAGTGTCCCCTCACATTGATGGTCAGTGGAGAAGTGTCCCCTCACATTGATGGTCAGTGGAGAAGTGTCCCCTCACATTGGTGGTCAGTGGAGAAGTGTCCCCTCACATTGGTGGTCAGTGGAGAAGTGTCCCCTCACATTGATGGTCAGTGGAGAAGTGTCCCCTCACATTGGTGGTCAGTGGAGAAGTGTCCCCTCATATTGGTGGTCAGTGGAGAAGTGTCCCCTCACATTGATGGTCAGTGGAGAAGTGTCCCCTCATATTGGTGGTCAGTGGAGAAGTGTCCCCTCACATTGGTGGTCAGTGGAGAAGTGTCCCCTCACATTGGTGGTCAGTGGAGAAGTGTCCCCTCACATTGGTGGTCAGTGGAGAAGTGTCCCCTCATATTGGTGGTCAGTGGAGAAGTGTCCCCTCATATTGGTGGTCAGTGGAGAAGTGTCCCCTTACATTGGTGGTCAGTGGAGAAGTGTCCCCTCACATTGATGGTCAGTGGAGAAGTGTCCCCTCACATTGATGGTCAGTGGAGAAGTGTCCCCTCACATTGGTGGTCAGTGGAGACGTGTCCCCTCACATTGGTGGTCAGTGGAGAAGTGTCCCCTCACATTGATGGTCAGTGGAGAAGTGTCCCCTCACATTGGTGGTCAGTGGAGAAGTGTCCCCTCATATTGGTGGTCAGTGGAGAAGTGTCCCCTCACATTGATGGTCAGTGGAGAAGTGTCCCCTCATATTGGTGGTCAGTGGAGAAGTGTCCCCTCACATTGGTGGTCAGTGGAGAAGTGTCCCCTCACATTGGTGGTCAGTGGAGAAGTGTCCCCTCACATTGGTGGTCAGTGGAGAAGTGTCCCCTCATATTGGTGGTCAGTGGAGAAGTGTCCCCTCATATTGGTGGTCAGTGGAGAAGTGTCCCCTCACATTGGTGGTCAGTGAAGAAATGCCCCCTCACATTTGTGGTCAGAGAAGGAAAAAGCCCCTCACATTGGTGGTCAGTGGAGAAATGTCCCCTCACATTGGTGGTCAGTGAGGAAATGCTCCCCCACATTGGTGGTCAGTGAGGAAATGCTCCCCCACATTGGTGGTCAGTGAGGAAATGCTCCCCCACATTGGTGGTCAGTGAGGAAATGCTCCCCCACATTGGTGGTCAGTGAGGAAATGCTCCCCCACATTGGTGGTCCGTGAGGAAATGCTCCCCCACATTGGTGGTCAGTGAGGAAATGCTCCCCCACATTGGTGGTCAGTGAGGAAATGCTCCCCCACATTGGTGGTCAGTGAGGAAATGCTCCCCCACATTGGTGGTCAGTGAGGAAATGCTCCCCCACATTGGTGGTCAGTGGAGAAATGCCCCCTCACATTGGTAGTCATTGTGGGTGGGAGACTAATCTGTTGGTACTCAAGGAACCCTAGTTGAGAATTTTTGATATAAAAATTATACAAAAATGAAAGGTTTATTTGGTAACATCATGAAAGTCTTCTATGAAATGAGTAAAAAGATACCCAAGAAATGACAATGATATTGCAGGTAAAGTAATGGAATTTAACAAAAAGGCACATAAAAAAAATATGACTCTTGGTAAAAGTGAGCTTTCAAGGCTTCGGACAATGAGAAAGAAGCAGTTTTGTACTGTACTGTCAAGAAAAGCTATGAGAAATGCATTGGATAGGAACACATAGGCTGACCTCTTGCTGAGAACATCAGGTGGTGAGAAGTCTGCTTGACTTTTTTATCATCTCTCTACAAACAAGCCCACTACAGCTTTTCTGTCAGATGAGGCTGATAGGACTTACGAGTAGTAAGTATTTTCTTCCCGTCTCTATAGGAAAAAAAAAAAACTTTTGGGATTGCTAAATGGCTACAAATGTTTTACATACCAGAAAATCTCTGCTTGAAAATCAAGCATCTAATGACACAAGTGTGCATAATCTCATTCTAATTAACTTTTACATGGCTAAACCATATCAAACTGCTCTAAAAAGAATTGCGCTGTCTATGGTCCCTTTTAGTTCCAAAAAAGGATGTTTTTTTTCTGTGTTATATTATTTCTATATGACCAAAGCTGGCACTCAATGTCTATGGACAGACTACTATGTAGCACCCAAGTTCCACACTGTAGCTTGCTTGAAGTGACAAGCACTGTGACTTGAAACTAAAAATGATTTACCAAGTTTGATTACAATCTTTTTTAAGGTTACTTCATCTCCCCCGGTTCAGGTACTTTGCCCCTGAAATGAGAAGATGCTTGCTCCACATCCCATAAGGCTATGGACTAGTACAGGGGTCTCCAAACTTTCTAAGCAAAAAGGGACAGTTTACTGTCCTTCAGATTTTAGAGGGGGGGGTGCAGACTGTGGCCAATGGTAGTAGAAAAGGTCCCTATGGCAGTGGTAAAAAACAATGCCCCATCTTTGGTGTCAGTGGGAGGAACTGTGCCCCATAGTTGGTGTATTTTTGAGGAACCACCGGTGCCCCATCATTGGTGTGAGTGGGCCTTATTGTTGGTGTCATTGGGAGGAATTGTGCCCCATCATTGGTGTCATTGGGAGGAATTGTGCTCCATCATTGGTGTCATTGGGAGGAATTGTGCCCCATCATTGGTGTCATTGGGAGGAATTGTGCTCCATCATTGGTGTCATTGGGAGGAATTGTGCCCCATCATTGGTGTCATTGGGAGGAATTGTGCCCCATCATTGGTGTCATTGGGAGGAATTGTGTCTCATCATTGGTGTCATTGGGAGGAATTGTGTCTCATCATTGGGAGGAATGTGATTGGGCCCCATTGTTGGTGTTATGGGGAGAAAGTGTGCACCATGATTGGTGTCACTGGGAGGAATTGTGTCTCATAATTGGTGTCACTGGGAGGAATTGTGTCTCATAATTGGTGTCATTGGGAGGAATTGTGTCTCATAATTGGTGTCACTGGGAGGAATTGTGTCTCATAATTGGTGTCATTGGGAGGAATTGTGTCTCATAATTGGTGTCATTGGGAGGAATTGTGTCTCATCATTGGTGTCATTGGGAGGAATTGTGTCTCATCATTGGTGTCATTGGGAGGAATTGTGTCTCATCATTGGGAGGAATGTGATTGGGCCCCATTATTGGTGTTATGGGGAGAAAGTGTGCACCATGATTGGTGTCACTGGGAGGAATTGTGTCTCATAATTGGTGTCACTGGGAGGAATTGTGTCTCATAATTGGTGTCATTGGGAGGAATTGTGTCTCATAATTGGTGTCATTGGGAGGAATTGTGTCTCATCATTGGTGTCATTGGGAGGAATTGTGTCTCATCATTGGTGTCATTGGGAGGAATTGTGTCTCATCATTGGGAGGAATGTGATTGGGCCCCATTGTTGGTGTTATGGGGAGAAAGTGTGCACCATGATTGGTGTCACTGGGAGGAATTGGGCAACATCATTGTTGTCATTGGGTGCAGCCTCTTCAGTGCCCATTAGTGCAGCGGACAAAAAAAAATACCTTTTTGCTAAATTTTATAACCGAAACAAAGAAAAACTTTTTTGTTTGTTTAGCAAAAAAATAAAAAACCCAGTGGTGATTACCACCAAAAGAAAGCTCTATCTGTCCCAAAAAATGAAAACAATTGCATATGGGTACAGTGTTGCATGACCATACAATTCAAAGTGTGACAGTGCTGAAAGCTAAAAAATAGCCTGGGCTGGAAGGTGGTGAAAGAGCCCGGTACTGAAGGGGTTAAAGTGATTGTAAAGTCTCGCTTTTTTTTTTAATTAATATAACAAACATGTCATACTTACCTGTTCTATGTAGTGGTTTTGCACAGGGCAGCCCAGATCCTCCTCTTCTTGGGTCCCTGACTGGAGCCCTTGGCCCCTCCCTCCTGTTGAGTGCCCCCACAGCAAGCAGCTTGCTTTGGGGGCACCTGAGCCGAGCTGCAGCTCCGTGTATTCATTGAGACATGAAGCTGCAGTTCGGCCCTGCCCCCCCTTTCCCCTCTATGGCTAAGTGTGTTTGATTAACAGCAGTGCGAGCCAATGGCACCGCTGCTGTGTCTCAGCCAATCAGGAGGGAGAGGCCGAGGCAAATTGTGGACATGGCTGGATTGAGAGGGGGCTCAGGTAAGTATTAGGGGGGCTCCTGTGGACAGTAGACATTTTATCTTAAACCATTAAGATAAAAAATACCTTCTGACTTTACAATCACTAAGCGTTAAAAAAAAAAAAAAAAAAAAAAAACTGGCAGACGATTGGCTTTTATGCAGAACTGCTCTTAATTTTTCACTCTCTAGTTTTAGTAATTAGTGCTTACCCTCGGTGTCATAAGCACAGCTATTATGACAGCAGGGGATTGGCTGAATTACCTGTAGAAGTGTCAAACTAAACATCAGACAGGCGTAAAGGGTTAATTCCGCTGAGAACTGTGCAGAATGCCAGAGTGACAAGGAGGGTTATGTTGACATTGCACACAAGTTCACAAAGCCGGAATGCAGTCTGGCAAGCAGGTTTCTGAGGCAGAGGCACTACCAAGATTTTGTTTTGATTGTACATAGAGTAAGGAGGAGATTAGAAGAGGTCATACAGACCAAGAACCATAAAGACTTGCTGCGGGCTACGCACTAAGACCAGCAAGCAGAAATGTCAGGTGCAGCAGAACAAACGAAAGCTCATTCAAGGATGATGAGCAGGGCACAGATTACATCTCATTTGTCCCGAAAAAAAACACCTGTGTGCATAGGCCTTGATCGAAGTGAATATAACTTAGCGCATGTGCCCCATACTAGTCTTTAAAGCAGTGAAGCACTACCTATTCAACTTGAAGGACTGGTACACTTTAAAATGACAGCCTGGTAATGGATACGCTCACATGCATGTGCACAGTCCTCTCACAGACCCATAAGTAGGGGGTTTGCCCGATTCCATTAAAGCAGAACTCAGGCTAGACACTATTTTGGCCATTTGCCCTGTAAAAATAAATGAATACCAATGAAGTGTATGCAGCTGCACTGCTGTATTATGTAATACTCTTAGGCCTCACTCACACTGCCATTGTCAATCCTGCTTTTATTTGTATTTAAGCCTTGGTTCACATTGATGCGATTTGACATGTCAAACATTGCCCACAATGGAACCATCCAAATCGGTGCGACGCCGACGTTGCGGTGCCGCACCAATTCCCAAAAGTCATTTCTGTACTACTTTTGGTGATTTCAGGTGCGATTTCAATAGACATCTGTTCAGGAAACCGCAGAGATGTCTCTGAAAGCGTCAGACTGACATGCGGGAATGAAATTGTGCGAGGTCATCTGAACTCACACGATTTCAATCACGCAGCAGTGTGAACCTGGGCTCAAAGACATTTCTAAACACATATATAAACACATATAAATGCATGGAATGATTTTTCAATAGTGCCATTCACACTGTGCATTTACCTGCGTTTAGGTATGGTCAATTAAGAGAACATAAAATTCTGTGCGTCCAGGAGCTGATTAGAAAATGTTAAAAGCAGGTAAATGCAGCTACACGCACGTAAACACAACTAAACATGGCTAAAAGCAGAAAAATCTGAATCCAGGGAAAAGTAATTTGGGGTTCTTAACCCCCTTGGAGCAGCTGGTGCTACCCACCCCTTTAACGTTTAGGATGCCGGGAGGCGGGCCAAGGTTTATGATCAGGTGACCAACATGATCGACTGCCACAGCGGTCACATGATTGGAAAGTTCCCGATCACAAGCAGCGATCGGGTGCTTTCCATTAGCCGCGAGTAACTGTTGCTGGGAGTGTGCAGGGCATAGTTGCACTAAGAGCCCTTGCACACTGGGGCGGGGGCGGCGTCGGCGGTAAAACGCCGCTATTATTAGCGGCGTTTTACCGCCGGTATGCGGCCGCTAGCGGGACGGTTTTACCCCCCGCTAGCGGCCGAGAAGGGGTTAAATACCACCGCAAAGCGCCTCTGCAGAGGCGCATTGCCGGCGGTATAGCCGCGCCGTCCCATTGATTTCAATGGGCAGGAGCGGTAAAGGAGCGGTATACACACCGCTCCTTCACCGCTCTGAAGATGCGGCTAGCAGGACTTTTTTTACCGTCCTGCCAGCGCATCGCTCCAGTGTGCAAGCCCTTGGGGCTTTCACACTGGAATGCAAGGAGCGGCACTTTCGGGGCGGTTTGCAGGCGCTATTATTAGCGCAATAGCGCCTGCAAACCGCCCCAGTGTGCAAGGGCTCTAATGCACACAAATATGTGGCCGCTTGGCGCCAAGGCCCAACTGCCAAAAGGCTGCATATTTGCGTGCGGGAAGAGGTAAAAGATTCTTCCCAGATAACGTATCCTGCATTTAGAAATTAAAGAAAGGTTGACATGTTGTAAAGCGACGTGCAAACGGTTGTCGCTATATAAATCCTGTATAATAGTAATAAAAAAAGATATCATTTTTATTTGCGTACAGTGTTGTATGGTCGCGCAATTATCAGGTAAAGTAGCACAATGCTGAAAAGCAAGAAAATGGCCTGGTTCACACATGACAGTGTGACCAGCTCTCAATGGAGCCGGTTAACATACAGTATCTCACAAAAGTGAGTACACCCCTCACATTTTTGTAAATATTTTATTATATCTTTTCATGTGACAACACTGAGGAAATGTAAAGTAGTGAGTGTACAGATTGTATAACAGTGTAAATTTGCTGCCCCCTCAAAATAACTCAACACACAGCCATTAATGTCTAAACCGATGGCAACAAAAGTGAGTACACCCCCAAGTGAAAATGTCCAAATTGGGCCAAATTAACCATTTCCCCTCCTCTGTGTCATGTGACTCGTTAGTGTTACAAGGTCTCAGGTGTGAATGGGGAGCAGGTGTGTTAAATTTGGTGTTATCGCTCTCACTCTCTCATACTGGTCACTGGAAGTTCAACATGGCACCTCATGGCAAAGAACTCTCTGAGGATCTGAAAAAAAGAATTGTTGCTCTACATAAAGATGGCCTAGGCTATAAGAAGATTGCCAAGACCCTGAAACTGAGCTGCAGCACGATGGCCAAGACCATACATCGGTTTAACAGGACAGGTTCCTCTCAGAACAGACCTCGCCATGGTCCACCAAAGAAGTTGAGTGCACATGCTCAGCGTCATATCTAGAGGTTGTCTTTGGGAAATAGACGTATGAGTGCTGCCAGCATTGCTGCAGAGGTTGAAGGGGTGGGGGGGGTCAGCCTGTCAGTACTCAGACCATACGCCGCACACTGCATCAAATTGGTCTGCATGGCTGTCATCCCAGAAGGAAGCCTCTTCTAAAGATGATGCACAAGAAAGTCCGCAAACAGTTTGCTGAAGACAAGCAGACTAAAGACATGGATTACTGGAACCATGTCCTGTGGTCTGATGAGACCAAGATAAACTTATTTGGTTTAGATGGTGCCAAGCGTGTGTGGCGGCAACCAGGTGAGGAGTACAAAGACAAGTGTGTCTTGCCTACAGTCAAGCATGGTGGTGGGAGTGTCATGGTCTGGGGTGCATGAGTGCTGCCGGCACTGGAGAGCTACAGTGCATTGAGGGAACCATGAATGCCAATGTGTACTGTGACATACTGAAGCAGAGCATGATGCCCTCTCTTCGGAGACTGGGCCACAGGGCAGTATTCCAACATGATACCGACCCTAAACACACCTCCAGGACAACCACTGCCTTGCTAATGAAGCTGAGGGTAAAGGTGATGAACTGGCCAAGCATGTCTCCGGACCTAAACCCTATTGAGTATGTGTGAGGCATCCTCCAACGGAAGGTGGAAGAGCGTAAGGTCTCTAACATCCACCAGCTCCATGATGTCATCCTGGAGGAGTGGAAGAGGACTCCAGTGGCAACCTGTAAAGCTCTGGTGAACTCCATGCCCAAGAGGGTTAAGGCAGAGCTGGAAAACAATGGTGGCCACACAAAATATTGACACTTTGAGCCCAATTTGGACATTTTCACTTAGAGGTGTACTCACTTTTGTTTTAGACATTAATGGCGGTGTGTTGAGTTATTTTGAGGGGACAGCAAATTTACACTGTTATACAAGCTGTACACTCACTACTTTACATTGTAGCAAAGTGTTATTTCTTCAGTTTTGTCACATGAAAAGATAGAAGAAAATATTTACAAAAATGTGATGGGTGTACTCACCTTTGTGAGATACTATATGTCCAGGGTGGCAGCGGTCCAGATTAAAAAAGGGTCCTGTGCGTGTTTGGGTCCAATTCATGACCTGAATCACACTTGAACTGGTGAACAAACACAAACCGGACCCCAGGCACTAACCCGCGGCCGCACCTATGTGAACCCGGTCTCAACTTGGGTTTTATACAATGCATGGCATTGCAAATTCAGCTGCCTTTTCCCAGTACCTCTGTGTAGCACTGCTGTCTTTGGTCATCCCTATCTGTGCTGACCAAGTAATTTCTCCATTATAGAGACTGGTCCATGAAACCTGAAAACACCTGGCTTGCATTTTTACAGCCTCAAATTCCTGGTCAGTCAGATAATAATGGATTCCAGCAAATTAAATATTTACAGGTCCCTTCTCCCACTCTCCACCCTGAAACATCACCCGCAGCAGCTGACGGGAAAGGAGAGGAGGGAAGCGGGCAGCACTGCAGGGAAAAGACAGGGGGCACAAGAAATAGGGGTAATTGGCACTGTACGGGGTGATTAGGCACATCCGGCAAACCCTGTACACACACACCTATAATTATTATTTTTCTGATGATCTGTCTAAAAGAATTTTATCAGCAGAGTTGAGTATAACTTTGGAAACTTCTTCTGATCTCTAGTGACATGGAAGCTGGTTTCCCAAAGTCTGTCGATATGACCCCCTACCCCTTCCCCGATTAAGCTTTAAAAGCGAGCTCCAGCTAAAGGTCCGCACCTCGTTATGGACCTGCGACTAGAAGAATAGTCTGCAGAGCACTGCACCCATAAACCACTCATCACAGTTGCAATGAAAAAAATAAAATAAATGCATATTTCTATTTTTTTTTTGGTTTTGTTTTTTGGTTTTTTTTGAATATGCGTTTTCTATTTTTTTTTTCTTTAATTCTTTAATTTTTTTTTCTTTAAAAGACCTTTACAGACAAGGCAATTGCTTATACGCAAAATAAAAAACATCTGATAGCATATGAAAGTACTGATTCAAACGAATTCTTTTGAAGGCCGAGATGATATTCAAATCTAAATTTAGGCAAAAACAAAACCAAAGCAACGCAGTTTGATTATGTAACAGGCTGCAAAGAATTTCATTTCCTTTTTGTCAGACAGACACACATGCTTACAGACTAATAAATGATAAAAAAAAAAAAAAATACACTAGAAAATCTAGTCTCACATACCATCGATATTTTTTGGGGAAAGAGGTAAACAATTTAGGCTATTAATAACGCACAATGTCTTCTGCTGCAAAGCTATACTTCAACTCAAACAGGAAGAGGGACCTCCATACAATATATAAGATATTGCATTAAACCACGGCACTACCTGCCTGAAGTTTGCATGTTCTCCCTGTGCCTGTGTGGGTTTCCTCCGGGTACTCCGGTTTCCACCCACACACCAAAGACATGGCTGGTAGGTTCACTTGCTCCTGGATAAATTTGCCCCAGTATGCGTATGTATGAATGTGAGATAGGGACCTTAGCTTGTAAGCTTCATGAGGGTAGGGACTGATGTGAATATATAACATATATGTAAAGCACTGCGTAAATTGATGGCGCTATACAAGTACCTGAAATAAAGAATTCTAGACCAAGTACAATAACAGAGGTTAACCAGGGTAAACTCTAGACCAGAATCTAGGAGGACCTGCAATGTACTTTTGCACCATCTTTAATCTACTATATTCTAGGAATCTTTTTAGAACGACTTCCTTTGCCGAGAATTTCTTCGCGTGCACATTAGGACAGAATATTGCTCCTAGCAGATGGTCAGTCTAAAAATACAGGTTAGATAGTACAAAAATAAAAAAAGTTCTTCCTCCAATTGTGCAGAATGAAGCAATTTGCAGCCTGTTGTGAAGTCATCCATTCTAACACTTGTGGGACACAATGAGAACAATTTCCTGAAAGAAGGAGGCTACTTTGGTCCTATACAGGTGAAAGCCAGTAAATTAGAATATTTTGAAAAACTTGATTTATTTCAGTAATTGCATTCAAAAGGTGTAACTTGTACATTATATTTATTCATTGCACACAGACTGATGCATTCAAATGTTTATTTCATTTAATTTTGATGATTTGAAGTGGCAACAAATGAAAATCCAAAATTCCGTGTGTCACAAAATTAGAATATTGTGTAAGGGTTAAATTTTGAAGACACCTGGTGCCACAAACTAATCAGCTGATTAACTCAAAACACCTGCAAAGGTCTCTCAGTCCAGTTCTGAAGCCTACACAAACATGGGGAAGACTTCAGATTTGACAGCTGTCCAAAAGGCGACCATCGACACATTGCACAAGGAGGGAAAGACACAAAAGGTTATTGCTGAAGAGGCTGGCTGTTCTCAGAGCTCTGTGTCCAAACACATTAATAGAGAGGCAAAGGGAAGGAAAAACTGTGGTCAGAAAAAGTGTACAAGCGATAGGGATCACCGCGCCCTAGTCAAGATTGTGAAAAAAAACCCTTCAAAAATGTGGGGGAGATTCACAAGGAGTGGACAGCTGCTGGAGTCAGTGCTTCAAGATCCACCACCAAGAGACGCTTGAAAGACATGGGTTTCAACTGCCGCATACCTCGTGTCAAGCCACTGTTGACCAAGAAACAGCGCGAAAAGCGTCTCACCTGGGCTAAGGAAAAAAAGAGCTGGACTGCTGCTGAGTGGTCCAAAGTCATGTTTTCTGACGAAAGCAAATTTTGCATTTCCTTTGGAAATCGAGGTCCCAGAGTCTGGAGGAAGACAGGAGAGGCACAGGATCCACGTTGCCTGAAGTCTAGTGTAAAGTTTCCACCATCAGTGATGGTTTGGGGTGCCATGTCATCTGCTGGTGTCGGTCCACTCTGTTTCCTGAGATCCAGGGTCAACGCAGCCGTCTACCAGCAAGTTTTAGAGCACTTCATGCTTCCTGCTGCTGACCTGCTCTATGGAGATAGAGATTTCAGGTTCCAACAGGACTTGGCGCCTGCACACAGCGCAAAATCTACCCGTGCCTGGTTTACGGACCATGGTATTTCTGTTCTAAATTGGCCAGCCAACTCCCCTGACCTTAGCCCCATAGAAAATCTGTGGGGTATTGTGAAAAGGAAGATGCAGAATGCCAGACCCAACAACGCAGAAGAGTTGAAGGCCACTATCAGAGCAACCTGGGCTCTCATAACACCTGAGCAGTGCCAGAAACTCATCGACTCCATGCCACGCCGCATTAATGCAGTAATTGAGGCAAAAGGAGCTCCAACCAAGTATTGAGTATTGTACATGCTCATATTTTTCATTTTCATACTTTTCAGTTGGCCAACATTTCTAAAAAATCCCTTTTTTGTATTAGCCTTAAGTAATATTCTAATTTTGTGACACACGGAATTTTGGATTTTCATTTGTTGCCACTTCAAATCATCAAAATTAAATGAAATAAACATTTGAATGCATCAGTCTGTGTGCAATGAATAAATATAATGTACAAGTTACACCTTTTGAATGCAATTACTGAAATAAATCAAGTTTTTCAAAATATTCTAATTTACTGGCTTTCACCTGTATATTAATCTCCAGCGTGTTTAGTCAAGTCAGGGGAGCAGTACACAACACCACACATAGAATTAACAGAGGTGTAAGCCATATTTATGGTCCTGGTACAAAATCTGAACAAGGGAACCATCAAATCAGCCTTAAGTGCCCCGCGTTTATATTAACTGCTTGCCGACCATCCGCTGCAGTTTTACTGCGGCAGAATGGCACGGCTGGGCGAAACGGCGTTATGTTACGTCGCTTCACCTTTTGGCCACTAGAGGCGCGCACCCACAGTGTGTGCCCAACCCCGATGTGAGTGCCAGGCAGGCACGATGACTGCCGGGCTCCCGCGATCGCTCATGACAGAGCAAGAACCAAGATCTGTGTTTGTAAACACACAAATCCCGGTTCTTTCTGGAGAGAGGAGATAGATCGTGTGTTCATACGAAGTAAGAACACCGATCTCTCTCTCCTCCTAGACAGTCCCATCCCCCCACACTTAGAAACACACATAGGGAACACAGTTAACCTCTTGATCGCCCCCTAGTGTTAACCCCTTCCCTGCCAGTAACATTTACACAGTAATCTGTGCATTTTTATAGCACTGATCGCTGTATAATTGTCAACGGTTTCAAAAATGTGTCAAAAGTGTCCGACATAATGTCGCAGTCCCGATAAAAAAAAAAAAAAAAAAAAAAAAAATCGCAGATCGCCACCATTACTAGCAAAAAATAGATAATAAAAATGCCATAAATCTATCCCCTATTTTGTAGACGCTATAACTTTAGCGCAAACCAATCAATATACGCTTATTGCGATTTTTTTTACCAAAAATATGTAGAAGAATACACAGCCTAAACTGGGGAAAAAATTAGTTTTTTTATTTATAAAAAATGTGGGATACTTATTATAGCAAAAAGTAAAAGATATTGTGTTTTTTTTTTCCAAACTGTCACTCTTCTTTTGTTTATAGGGCAAAAAATAAAAACCGCAGAGGCGATCAAATACCACCAAAAGAAAGCTCTATTTGTGGGGGGAAAAAAAAAGGACATCAAATTTGTTTGGGTACAGCGTCGCATGACTGCGCAATTGTCAGTTAAAGCAACGCAGTGCTGAATCACAAAAAAATGGCCTGGTCATCGAGCAGCCAAATCTTCCAGTGCTGAAGTGGTTAAAGGGAAATTACACAATTTCCATATTCTCCAAAAATATTCCATACACATTCACTGCTTAATGGCCCTGCAAAATATTTTTCATAACATCGGCTCTTAGTTTCCTGCCGCCTTGGAATATCCTCCGTGAGCTCTCGAGCCTCTCCTTTTGGAACAAGCAGTGCACATTAGTTACAGTCATGGACACTGCTCTATGCGCACTACAAATCCCATAGTCCATCTCGGGAGTAAGCAAGAGAGGGTGGCTAGGTTGCTACATACAGTGGAATTATGGATAATGAATGTAGCCACCCTCTAACAGGAAGTCAGATAACAGCAGAAAAAATTGAGGAATTTGGAAATATGGAGAAGGTTGGGAGCAAGAGAAGGGTCTTTTTTGAATTAGGAATACATGCATGAATTTTTTTTTTTTAAATAGAGTTTAGTTACGCTTCAAAAGTAGCATTAAACCCTCATTCACAAAAAAAAAAAAAAAAAAAAACAGTTCTCGATTTTAATGTATTACATGCTGTCAGTAAAACCTTTTTAAGTGGTATTTTCAGGTCTCTGCTTTAAACATTTAATTTATGGGACATACAGACCTGACGGGTCTACATGTTCCATAAATACCGGCGTGTGCATTATTAATTCGCACATGTGATGAAATAGATTTTTTTGACAGTTCAGTAGAAACCTAACAAAGGACAGTAGACAATTGGGCATTGAAGGAAAGAATACCGTTTTGGCCAAGAAAGTAATATGAGCAAACAGCTTGTAAACAAAGACAAAGTATTTGCTTTTTATGCTTTCGGTGACCCTGGGGCAACTGCACCCAATAGTTATACCACAAAATATGGGTTACAATTCAGTAATATAATCTATCCATTGAACATAATATGTCAGATGTACACAATATTTATATCCTTTTTTTTTTTACAGCTGCATTCCAGAACAAGCAAATATTGTCTTGCTTGATTCTTGGAGTTCTTTTTGTATTTCTTCCAGATTGGTGCAGTAACCCTGTGTGAAACTTTGTGTGCAGAAGCTTCCTGTAATAAAGACCAGTCACTGCTGCTCTCTCTCCTTGTGCGGGGTGACTGGTCTAGTCTCTGTCTGCCCACTTCTGTAGTTATCTCTATGTAGCTTGTAGTGGGTGGAGCTGCTAGTCTCTCCCAAAGCGCTCTCTCTCTATCTATATCTATAACTATACACACACACACACACACACACACACACACACACACACACACACACACACACACACTGCTCAGCATAAATGAGGACACCCCAACAAATTTGTCATAAAACCTTTACTTTCCTTTCAGAATCAACATTTTCTATGGAAGGCTATACTATAAAATACTCCCACAAATGCAGGCCATTGACTGCAACCAAGATTTGTTCAAAAGTATTTTTCCTAAAAAAATGTATTCAAGACCATATTGGAAAAATGAATACACCACCCTAATGAAAGTCTTATGCAGCGTACACGAGTGGACTTTTCGACCAGACTGGTCTGACGGACCGAGTCCGGCGGACAATCCGATCGTGTGTGGGCTTCATCGGACCTTCAGCGGACTTTTCCAGTCGAAAATCTGACGGACTTTAGATTTGAAACATGCTTCAAATCTTTCCGACGGACTCGAGTCCGGACGAAAATTCCGCTCGTCTGTATGCTAGTCCGACGGACGAAAACCCACGCTAGGGCAGCTATTGGCTACTGGCTATCAACTTCCTTATTTTAGTCTGGTGTACGTCATCACGTACGAATCCGTCGGACTTTGGAGTGATCGTGTGTAGGCAAGTCGGTTCGTTCAAAAGTCCGTTGGAAGTCCGTCAAAAGTCCGCCGGAATGGCCGTCGGACTTTTGTTGCCGAAAAGTCAGCTCGTGTGTACGCGGCCTTAGGAACAAAAGCTAAATTTTAGACAACAAAATCCTAATGAACAAGAATTCAACTACAGGCGAGTCTAACTATTCATTAAACAGGGGTCTGTGCAGCAGACAGTTGATTATAAAAAGGTGTTACTTAACAAAGAAAACCCCCTCCCATTTCATGCTGTCAGCAATGGCACCACATGGAAGAGAAATGTCACAAGGCTTGAGTAAGAAAAGAATTTATTTACACAAGAAAGGTGAAGGCTACAAGAAGTTCAGCAAAGCTTTACTTATCCGTCAGAATACTGCATCAAAAGTGATACAAAAATGTAACAAAGATGGAACTGTAACAATCTCACAGAGAGGCGGCCATCCACAGAAGTTAACACCTCGACAGGAGTGTCTTCTGATGAGAAAAGTTGAAGAAAATCGCCATTCAAGTACACTGCAGCTAGCTAAAGAAGTAGAAAGCCAAAACTGGGGTGATTGTTTCCCGTGACACAATACGGTGTACACTGCAGAGGAATGGCATGCATGGGTGTTGTCCACAAAGGAAGTCTCTCCTAAAGCCCATGCACAAAGGCCAACTAAGAATTTGCCAGGGCCCATACTGAAAAAGAAGAAGACTACTGGGACTCTGTACTAGATAAATGCTTTTGGAACTGATGGCTTCAAAACTGTATGGTGTCGCAAAGGTGAGGAGTACAAAGAAAAATGCATGGTGCCTACAGTGAAACATGGTGGTGGCAGTGTCCTCCTGTGGGGCTGCATGAGTGCTGCTGGTATAGGGGAGCTGCAATTCATTGATGGTATCATGATTTCACAGATGTACTGCTCTATATTGAAAAAGATGCTACAATCACTCCCTGCCCTTGGCCGTCCGGCACTTTTCCAAACATGACAATGATCCAAAACACACATGTTCTATAAAACTCAACTGTCAAAATTTTGGAAATTGTTCTGGTGTTCATTGAGATATTGATTACAATCTTACTTTTCAAATAGGGGTGTACTCCTTTATGCGGAGCACTAGGTCCATGTAGTATGTTCACGCTTTTCTGTTCAATATTACTATATAGTGTAAATCCGTGACACTGCTCTCATTTTTCACCAAAAATAAACATTTTAATCTACACCCACAAAGAGTTAACACAGCTGACAAATGTATTTTTGCACATAATCCCAGGGAGTGCTGCTGCTGGTGTAACACTATTTGAAGTGGTTTGGAGGGCTAAGGGTAGGTAATGATTACGGTACCAGCTGTTGCTAAAGTTTCACTTTCATCTAGGTTCCCAGCCCCATCCCCCTGAATAACTTCATGTTCTGTCAAAAAAATTTAAACCTGTAAAGTGGATGTCAGTGATATTTATAAAGAAAATGCCAATTGATCCAGCCCCCAAGCTGCAAAAATTGTAAACATTCTCAAAATATGCTTTAACACTAGAATGAGATAGATAGAGATATATCTATATCTATATCTATATCTCTATATATCTATATCTATATCTATATCTATATATATATATATATATCTCATGAAGCCATTTATTATCACATAGTTTTTTGGATCCTTTTTAAACCATAAATAACAGAAATCACCCAAATGGCCCTGATAAAAAAAGTTTACATACCCTGCAATGTTTGGCCTTGGTACAGACACAGAAGGTGGCACACACAGGTTAAAATGGCAACTTAAAGTGGGTGTAAACCCAATGTCATCCTTTCTAAACTACTGCCATAGGGGTTATCTATAAGGATATACATGCCTCCTTGTATCTTTACATGTCAAATGTCTCCCCTCTCTCTGTTATTAGACCAGAAAAACTGCAGATTCTGTGGGTGGGTCTGTTGTCTGGAGCTCGGTGGGTGGAGTCGTGATGTCAGTAGACTCCCCGCCCACCTCTACACTCCCCTTGTCAATATGCATTTTCTCCTGTGTATTTCTAACACTGAACTTCTGCTGAACTTCTGCTATGATCTCTAACATCCAGTGAAAAGACAGGAAAGTAACCACATGACTTCAGCATGCCAAATTATGCTGTGGTGTGGAACAGCCAATCCTGGCAGAGCTGCTGAAGAAAGGCGTGGGGGAGGGAATGAAAAAATAATGCATGTCTCTAAGACCCCTTTCACACTGAAGCGGTGCGCTGGCAGGAGAAGAAAAAATCTCCTGCAAGCCGCATCTTTGGAGCGGTGAAGGAGCGGTGTATTCACCGCTCCTTCACCGCTCCTGCCCATTGAAATCAATGGGACAGCGCGGCTATACCGCGGCAATACCGCGGCTATACGAGTGGTTTTAACCCTTTTCCGGCCGCGAGCGGAGGGTTAAAACCGCACCGCTAGCGGCCGAATACCACGGTAAAACAGCGCTAAAAAAATTTTGTGGTAGGAATAAAAGTGATCAAAAAAAAAAAGGGACAGTGTAAAATTTTTAAAAATTAAATAAATAATAATATTATTATTATTATTATTATTATTAATAAAAAAAATGTTTAAAGCGCCCCCATCCCTTTGTGCACACATGTGTAAACGGTGTTCGCACCACACATGTGTGGTATCTTAACGAACATTGAGCAATCATTTTAGCACTAGACCTCCTCTAACTCTAAACTGGTAACCTGTATAAATTTTAAAACATCACCTATGGAAATTTTTATGCATCGTAGTTTGTCACCATTCCACCAGTGTACAGAATTTTAAAGTGTCACATGTTAGGTATCTATGTATGCAGCATAACATCTTTTATATTTTACCAATTGTGGTTTTTTTGTTTCCATTAAAATTGTGTTTGAAAAACTGCTGCGCAAATACTGTGCGACATAAAAAAATTGCAACAATCACCATTTTATCCTCTAGGGTCTCTGCTAAAAAAAAGGTCAGAAAAGGCCTGGTCCTTGAGTGCATATACTATTGCATCATTGGAGTGGATATTTTTATTCCTAGTTCGGACAATGCCAGCACCCACAAAAAGAAGGAAATATGCATTTGTCATTTTCCAAATGGCAGCAACTAAAACAGACCACCCCTAGTATCTACTACCAATTGTATCATTTGTCCATGGCTGACCTTGATTCTTAATAAGACTATATTATATATATATATATATATATATATATATATATATATATATATATATATATATATATATATATATACACACACACACATATACACATACCGTATATAAAACTAATTTACAAGGCACCCAAGTCCTCTGGAATGTCTGCCCTCGGGAGGTGGTAGCTGCATCATACAGCAGGCAAAATGTCAGATCTACATGACTCTCAGACCATAAAAATGTTTATGTACAAAACAGGAATCTTATGCTTACAGGGTGCAAAGTTTCCTTCACAAATCCATAACCATAATAGAGGTTAAAAGATTACTGCAAAGGAAGTGCATGTTTGTAAGAGTCAAGGCAGTTGGCCGACAAGCAATGTCACATTCAAAGCATTCCACACACAAGGTACAGAGGCAGAGGACACAAGACCAAAGGCACTGTCCGGTTGTCACCACTACATATGTTCCATAATATTAACTGTCACATCTATTTAATGGCAAAATCTTTTTATGAAAGACAAATACTGAAACATACAAAATGTACTTCCAATCCCAGGGTCCATAAACACCAATGCACTGCTGTACTTTATTGCACTATGCACTTTATTGTGAATGACTCCAACACTCATGTGCACTGCAAAGCAGTGCAGCACACTGTAGTATCCTGTGTGTACACTGTGATAAAATTCAGCCTGTCCCATTTTCAAATGTGTTGCTTTGCGATTCAGCCAGTTCATTTTAAATGGCCTGTTTAATGCCCTGCAATGTGTGCCTTGCAGAGCACAGCGTTGTGGTGTGAATGGGCCCATAATCACCAGTGTAATTAAAATCATTTAGATTTTTATTTAATTTTTTTTCATGACACTTCATGAACTCATCTCTTTACTTTACAAATGACAATTTTACGTAGCCCTGGGAGTACAGCTATCACTATGCTCCCGGCACTCTGACAGGAGAGAAGTTGCTTTCTCACACAGCAGCTGCTCTGCCCACCCTTCCCCTCCGCTGTCCATTAGAGCTGCACGATTAGCCTAAAAAAAAATAAAAAAAATAAAAATCGCAATCTCAAATTTAACCCCCCCTTATGATCTTAATCCAGCATGTCCATGATACATATAACAAGTGCACAACATTGCTCAGTGCTGAGATAAAAAGAAACATTGGGGGTTATTTACGAAAAGGCAAATCCAAAACTTTGGTCTGCAAATGAGGTCAGTTTAACGACTTAAAGACTTATGCCGCGTACACGCGGTTGGACTTTTGGGCTACAAAAGTCCGACGGACAAAATACGGCTGAAAATCCAATCGTGTGTGGGCTTCCCTGGACTTTCAGCGGACTTTTCCAGCCGCAAATCTGACGGACTTTAGATTTGAAACATGCTTCAAATCTTTACGTCGTACCTACGCCGGACCCAGAAATCCGCTCGTCTGTATGCTAGTCCGACGGACAAAAACCCACACTAGGGCAGCTATTGGCTACTGGCTATCAACTTCCTTATTTTAGTGCGGTGTACGTCATCACGTACGAATTCGTCGGACTTTTGTGTGATCGTGTGTAGGCAAGTCCGTTCGTTAGAAAGTCTGCCTCAAGTCCGCCGCAAGTCCGCCAAAAGTCCGTCGAAAGTCCGTCGGACTTTTGTAACCGAAAAGTCCGACCGTGTGAACGCGGCATAACCCTTTTTCTGACACTTGTTGCTTACAAGTTAAAATCAGTATTTTTTGCTAGAAAATGACTTAGAACCCGCAAAAATTATATATATATTTTTTAGCAGAGACCCTAGAGAATAAAATGGCGGTCATTGTAATATTTTATGTCACACGGTATTTGCGCAAAAAAAAAAAAAAAAAAAAAACAAACACACTTCAATTAATTAAAAATAAATAAAACAGTAAAGTTAGCCCAATTTTTTTGTAGCATGTGAAAGATGATGTTACGCCAATTATGGTCAGAGAATTGTGAATTTTATTCTAAGCCAAAAAATCGTGATTCTCCTTTTAACCAGAATCGTGCAGCTCTACTGTCCATTCACAGAAAGCTTTGCATTTTGTGAATAGGTTCACGTAATACAAAGCGCTCTGCCAATGGGCAGCAGAAGGAGAGAGGCTGGCAGAGCAACTGCATTCGAGTCTGCAGCTTCTGGAAGTGAGACCAGAAGTTCAAGCTTTGGAGTGCCTGAATAGTACTAACTGTACTCCCAACACGCAATAAAAATGTCTATTGTAAATAGGAGAGATAAGTCCAGGAGGAGGCTGGTACGCACCTCATCAGAATTAACCCATCGCAATCTGGCATATTTTACAAAGTGGCTAAATTCCTAACGTTCAGCTTTAAATGAGAACTCCAAACAAAATGCCAATAAGAAATGTAAGCACACCAGCTGTGCTAAAATCAAAATTTTTTTTTCCTAAATCAGATTTTGCTTAACAGAATTTGAAATCACACACAAACAAAGCACACCACGCAGGACGGCAAAACAAAAAGCAAGAAGAAAAAAATAATGTACCCAAGGAGTGTACCTAAATATCACCATAACCATAAATTAACGCATGACAATAAATCAGCCTGCAAGAGTCAGAATACACAATGAGAACCCACTTTTAGCAGGATAAATGGCACAGCTATGCCTAAGAAAAATGGGGCTTAGGTTAATAACACAGTCTCATACGGTTGAGCCAGTGATCAGATTGCATCAAACCTTTTTAATTAATTTCTAAGAAAAAAAAAAAATGTATATCTTTTGTAAGAAATGCACTTAAGATCAAATATCCAGCCAGACAGGGTCGTAGGATGTGGGGAGGTCCACTTAAAGGGGTTGTAAACCCTCATGTTTTTTCACCTTAATGCATTCATGCTCATCCATGCCACATCAGTTATCATCTATGTCAGGGCTTGACAAATTTGCTTGGAATCTAGGAGCCAGCTAAAAAAGTTAGGAGCCAGGTTTTTTTTTTTTTTTTTTTTTAAAACGACCGACAAAGCTTTATTTTCAATATAAAAATTAACCAATCTTAAATTTACACAGAGACGACTAGAACTAATGTGACTGCTTTTATTTCCTGCCATGCAGGGACATAAGACCGCCATATTCCCGCTAAGGATCCAATCAGGTCCGCCTGAAAAACTGACAGGCGAACTTGATCAGACAGCCTGTGTGAAAGGGGCCAAGCAGGGAGATGACAAATAATAAATTCATTTTAATGAACCACTTCCTTCCCGCAGGATGACTATATACGTCCTGTCTTTGAAGAGAAATACCGCCATTATGGTAGCAGCTAGCTACCATAACTCCGGTATCTTCTTCAAGAGCCGGCGGTTCTCTTTCAGATAAAAGTGGTCTCTGCAGCAGATTCGCAGCGAGATCACTTTTATCGGCGGCAGGAGAGGGGCCCCCCCTACCGCCGCGCTCCGGTGCCCTTCACCGCTTACCGTGGCCGTCGGTAACGGCGGAGGCGATCCGGATCTGTCCCTGGCCTGACATGGAGACGAGTGAGAGGAAGATGGCCCCCCCGCCCATCTCCAAGTCATTGCAGGGCGGAAGCGACGTCAAATCGTCACTTCCACCCATAGCTCTTAAAAGGGACATTTTATTATTTTTTTTTCAAATGACAATTTTTTTTTTTTTTTTTTTTAATGCATTTTAGTGTAAATATGAGATCCGAGGTCTTTTTGACCCCAGATCTCATATTTAAGAGGTCCTGTCATGTTTTTTTTCTATTACAAGGGATTTTTACATTCCTTGTAATAGGAATAAAAGTGACTTTTTTTTTTTTTTTTTTTTAAAGAACAGTGAAAAAAAAAGTTAAAATAAGAAAAAAAAAAAAAAAAAAAAAATTTAAAATGTGCCCCATCCCTTGTAATAGAAATAAAAGTGACAGCATTTTTTTTTTTTTTTTAAACAGTGTAAAAATAAAAAGTAAAATATATAAGAAAAAAAAAAATTTTTTTAAACGCGCCCCGTCCTGCCGAGCTCGCTTGCAGAAGCAAAACGCATATGGGAGTAGCGCCCGCATATGAAAGCGGTGTTCAAACCACACGTGAGGTATCGCCACGATCGTTAAAGTGAGAGCAATAATTCTAGACCTCCTTTGTAACTTAAAACATGCAACCTGTAGAATTTTTTTAAACGTCGCCTATGGAGATTTTATAGGGTAAAAGTTTGTCGCCATTCCACGAGCGGGCGCAATTTTGAAGCGTGACATGTTGGGAATCAATTTACTCGGTGTAACATTATCTTTCACAATATAAAAAAAATTGGGCTAACTTTACTGTTTTCTTATTTTTTTTTATTAAAAAAAGTATTTTTTCCCAAAAAAGTGCGCTTGTAAGTCCGCTGCGCAAATACGGTGTGACAGAAAGTATTGCAATGACCGCCATTTTATTCTCTAGGGTGTTAGAATAAAAAATATATATAATGTTTGGGGGTTCTAAGTAAAGGGAAGGACATGAGCAGGCAGTGAAAACAGGCAGGGGAAGCTCCATTAGCATTTGTGGATGTCTTGTCATACCAACGGCCACCACCAGAGGGCGCCCGATTGCAGAAGGAACCATAGGACTGCAGTAGGCCGCAAAGCCGGGGCCTCAATTACCGGCGCGGCCCAACGCGATCGCCGGGAGGGGGGGGTGTCGAACGGACACAGGACCCCCCAGCTGTGCCGCCCCAGGCGCCAGGTCGCTAATTCTAGTCGCAAATGCGACCTGGCGCCCGGGGTTTGTCGAGCCCTGATCTATGTCACATCCATGCCACAGTGCCTCACAAAAGTGTAATAGGTAGTCAAATTAGATTTGAAACTTATGCCCCTTAGAACACCCGACAGTGCTCCCTGCATGTTGGTCCTCTGTATGTGGCCATGCTGTGGAAAAGTGTCACACATGTGGTATCTCCGTACTCAGGAGTAGGAGAAGCTATTTTGGGGTGTAATTTTTGGTATGTACATGCTATGTGTTAGAAACATTGTGTAAATGGAAAAAGTTGTGTTTCTTTACACATTTTCCAAAAACTTGTAGAAAAAAATGACACGTTCAAAAGACTCGATATGCCTCAGATTATACATTGGGGTGTTTTCTTTCCAAAATGGGGTCATTTTTGGGGCGTTTCTATTGTCCTGGTGCTCCAGGGCCTTCAAAAGTGTAAGAGGTAGTCAAGAAATGATATGTATAATTTATGCTCCAAGAACGCCTGATGGCGCTCCCTGCATGTTGGGCCTCTGTATGTGGCCACACTGTGTAAAAGTCTCACACATGTGGTATCGCCATACTCAGGAGGAGTAGTAGAATGTCTTTTGGGGTGTAATTTGTGCTATGCATATGCTGTGTGTGAGAAATAACCTGCTAATATAACAATTTTGTGAAAAAAAAAAAGACAAAAAAAAAATACCTTGATTTTGCAAAGAATTGTGGGAAAAAATTACAACGTCAAAAAACTCACTATGCCTTTAACTAAATACTTTGGAATGTCTACTTTGCAAAAAGGGGTCATTTGGGGGGGTATTTGTACTTTCCTGGCTTGTTAGGGTCTCAAAAAATGGGATAGGCCGTCACTGCATCAGGTGTGATTTTCAGAGATTGGCCCCATAGCTTGTGGACTCTATAACTTTCACAAAGACCAAATAATATACACCGATTTGGGTTATTTTTCCCAAAGATATGTAGCAGTATAAATTTTTGCTAAAATATATGAAGAAAAATTACTAAAATTTGCAAAATTTTATATCAAACGAAGAAAAATGCATTTATTTTTTTTTTACCGAATTTTCAGTCTTTTTTCTTTTATAGCACAAAAAAATTTAAAAAACAGCGGTGATTAAATACCACCAAAAGAAAGCTCTATATGTGTGAAAAAAAAATACAAAAATGTCATATAGGTACAGCATGACTGCGCAATTGTCATTCAAAATGTGAGACCACCAAAAGCTGAAAATTGGTCTGGTTAGGAAGAGGGTTTAAGTGCCCAGTGGGTAAGTGGTTAAACAGTATAGACACTCATTTGTAATGTTTTACATAGCTATACCTGCAAGAGGGGCCAACCTGAAGTGATCTAGCAGGACTTAATTCTCTGACTAAAGTTCTGCTTTAATAAACGCATAAACCGCTAAAGGTAGTGTCACCATAATATCCAGGCAACCATCAGTTTTAAAAGAAGGTTGTGTAGAGCAAGGTCCCTCATGACAGGTTTATTTTTTATCTGGCTTCATGGTTGTTCATCTGAGGTGTAAAACTATGTCAAATCCAGATTAAAACCTCACAAAAATTAAACGGGTTTACAAAATGTACACATAAAGCATGTCATGAAGCATGACTGAACTGCAAACAGGAAAAGTTGCTTCCACTAAGGTCAGGTGTCAGAAAACATCCATCACTCATTCAGTGGTAATAGGTACAAGTGGGACACTTCGAAAAGATTAAGAGCCTGGATGCGGAGTAAACACAGTCTTCAGCAATTCTCCAAAGTATACTGCCGTTGTTCAAAAGACTATACAAATATAATAATCCACGCTAAAATTATTTCTACAGACAAAAAAAAAAAAAATAAACCACACCACTTCTTTTGATACCAGTTCAGCATAAAGCTGGAAGATCACTGAGATCACGCTGAGCTCCTACAAAAGCATGTTAACAAGGATTCTCAGCACATAACCCATGAATCATTTGTGACCATACACATTCTAGCCACAGGACATCGCAGGACCGGGGTAATGGGGCTTGTTCACGCTAGCGGCCGCTGGTGTGTGCTGTTAAGAGAGCAGCATTGATGCGTCGTAAATGGCGTATAACAGTTTCTTTTTTGTCAACTCTATTGAAATGCCACAAACAGACAGAAGCATAGGTGTCCTCCAAACTCACCCCTATCCAAACATAAAATTGGCGCTCTGTTGCAGTCCAATCAGCTGCGGGCTTTGTCATGCACAGCTCATGTATAACAAAGGGGGTGGGGATGCTGGTGACATACTTGCCCTTATATTGACACATGCTCATGCTTTGTCAAGTTTGACTACATATGCCCACATGTCCACCTAAGGGCACTGGCGTCACCAGCATCCCACCTCTTTGTTGGACGAGTTCAGACGATGCCCAGGCTCATCTCCACTCACAAGGGACATTTTATTCATCTTTTTTCACCATGGACACATGTCTACCCAAGGGACATATGGACATATGTCCATCTAAGGGTACTGACGCCACCAGCATCCCACCTCTTTGTTGGACGAGTTCAGACGATGCCCAGGCTCATCTCCAGTCCCAAGGGACATTTTATTCATATTTTTTCCCCATGGAGGGTTGAGACTTGAGACTTGCAACACACTGTGCTGAAAAAACTTACACAATATCCTACCTTTTTGCAGCACAGTGGTGTGAACTAAACTGATAGACAAAGCAATTTGTCTTTTAGCCTATGTGTTGGGACTGTTGGACAAGGCTCCCCCCACAAAACCCAATGCATATGATGTGAATGAGCCCTAAAATACTGATTAATTAGAAGATCCAACTCAAACAGATCACTCTGCTCACTGAGGCAGCCAGCACTCTGAACTCTTTCCAGTTGGTCGCCAATTTGTATTGTAAAAGATGATAAAAAGTCATCAAGCTATCCACAAATCAACCCAAACATTTAACGCATTTTAAGGTAATTATAATAAAGTGCGTATTAAGTCAAAAAATGTTTTCAACCTTTACATACAGTGAGGCAGTATTAGAATTCAGAAGACAGGAAGTACGGAAAAATCTGCAACAAGTAAACAAAGCTGAATTCCAGGAATTTAGAAACTTTGCAAAAAGCGCAGGCACACTATGAGTTAAGTCCAATTAGGTGCATGTCATCTCTAGAACTTATCTCTACTACTTATTACTTATATGTGACAGGTTTATTGAGCTGTAGGAGGAAAGAAGCACACAGAGCAGTTATATCTGTCCCATCCCTCTGCTGCCTATTCACAGAAGCCTTTCTATTTTATGAAAGAGTTCACATAATACAAAGGCTTCTGTGAATAGGCAGATGAAGGGGAGCGGTGGGCATAGCAGTTCCAACAACTCTGCTCTTGAAGGAACGGAGACCACAGTGAGCTCTATCTTCCTGGAGTGCAATAAACCTGTCAGATGTGAATAATAGAGAAGTGTACAAAGTGTTGGGCACCTTGTCAGACTTAAAGTGGTTGTAAACCCTTATGCCGCGTACACGCGGTCGGACTGTTCGGCTACAAAAGTCCGACGGACGCCGACGGACCAAACTCGGCGGACAATCCGATCGTGTGTGGGCTTCCCCGGACTTTCAGCGGACTTTTCCAGTCGCAAATCTGACAGACTTTAGATTTGGAACATGCTTCAAATCTTTGCGTCGTAACTCCGCCGGACCCAGAAATCCGCTCGTCTTTATGCTAGTCCGACGGACAAAAACCCACGCTAAGGCAGCTACTGGCTATCAACTTCCTTATTTTAGTCCGGTGTACGTCATCACGTACAAACTAGTCGGACTTTTGTGTGATCGTATGTAGGCAAGTCCGCTCGTTAGAAAGTCCGCCGCAAGTCCGCCAAAAGTCTGTCGAAAGTCTGTCAAAACTTTTGTAGCCGAAAAGTCCGACCGTGTGTACGCGGCATTACAGACCACTTTGACCTACAGGTAAGCCTAGATTAAGGCTTACCTGTAGGTCCAAGAAAGATCTCCTAAACCTACACGGTTTAGGAGATATTTGCAAAAAGACAGGCACTACTGTCTACGGTGCATGCGCCGTAGACAGTGGCGCGCAGGCGCGCTGAGTATTCCGCTGCTAACGGCGATATGCCGTTAGTGCTGGCTCGCATGCACGGGAGCGATGTCATCGCGGCTCCGGCCAATCACAGCGCTGGAGCCACGATACCCGGAAAGAAGATGGACACTCCGTAGCAGAGGGGACAGCGGTGACATCACAGGCTCCTGTGTCAGGTAAGTGACACATAATGGGCTACTTTGCGATGCATAGTAACCCATTATGCTTTACCTTTGCAGGGAAACAAAGAGGAAGCAAACCCATCAGCTTTTACTTCCTCTTTAAGGCGTTTGTTACCCCAGCATTTCATATTCCTGATATATGCCTGCTATACCATGTACTTGTATGGAAAAGTATTCTTTTCTATTTTTATTGCTTCCTTTGTGTGAAATTCCTGGTGTTCCTGTCAGTCCCACTGCTTTCCTATTAGCAACTGACCACTCTAAGCAGGAGAGCACACCATGGTCAGTTCTCTAGCTATGCTGGGAACTCAGCCTGCTCTCCACCAATGATCAGACTAGTCCTGACAAGTCCCCCCTGCACAGCCATTCACTGGGAACGGAAGCTCAGTGTGCTGCTGCTTCTCCTCAGCTCTTATGCAGCTGAGAACAGAGATTATGTAATCACTTCTAAAAACTAATTTAAAAAAAAAAAAAAAAGTATAATTTTTTTTTTCTTTATATCTATACACAAATGTTTTGCCTTTCATTTCAGCTTTAAACAGAATGGGTTGTTTGACACGGTGATCATTTACAATCACTTTAACTACTGGTATGCTTGCAGGTTTTACAAAGTAGCTGGATTCCTGGAATTCAGCTTAAAAAAAAAAAAAAAAAAAAAAAAAAAAAAACATCTGACAGGGGTTCTACCCTTTCCATACTCTACTAAAGATATCCTTTTTATTTCTGTCTGTGTTGATGTTGGAGAGTTTCTTCACATCTGGTCTGGTAAAAATGTTGCTGGCAGGACAGGAAGTGAGAACATTTCTGGCAGGTCCAAATTGCAAGACAAGTCACATCCCATTGCCGGCAATGGAACCGTTCATGTCGCAGCAATTACGAAAAAGGTTCCTGCACTGCTTTTTACCGATTTCATTGCAACTTGCATAGACTTCTGTTAAATGAAGTCGCAAGCTGCAATGAAATCGGCAGTGCAAACCGCACAAACGCGCAGCTTTGAAATCACACTGAAGAAACGCGATTTCATAGCTGCACTGGTGTGAACGGGGTAAGGGTGCATGTAAAAATGCTGTGTTGAGACCCATAAACCACAGAGTTTTAATAGATATGAAGGTAGTATGTCTGTATGCTATGGGCCCATGTACACAGCTGCTTTTACATGAGTTAAAGTGTGCTGTGCAAAGATCTGTAAAATCAAAATAGAAAAATTGCACCAGTGTTCAGTAATTTACACCTGTAAGCATTTAAACCAATGCACATGCTTACATGTGCAAATTTATCCTAGAGGAATTGAAGCAACATTTTGTGACTCTATGTTACATATCTAAAATGCGTGTTTATGGAAGCACTTTACTGACCACTGGTGCAAGTTCACAACAGGAGATGCACAGGAAAGCCCTCAGGTGTTTATTTGAACTGGCTGAAATCGCACCAAATGTACTGTATACACTTTTTTTTTTTTTAATCCTCTTTATTGAAAAGTTTTGCTATAGGAGGTACAAAACAGGGCCATTGGGGCCTACCCCGGCCAACTGGTGCACATAGCCACATGCATAACAACTCAGTTTGCTCTAAAACTTTACATAACTAAAAATGAAAAAACACAGGTGGTACTCAGTTATACATGGTAGGATGACTATAGGAAATATCGTTTCTTGTAAGACCTCTTCTCACTCTCATCTATCAGAATCAGACGCTATAGGAACAGTTAAGATTAAGTGTGGTCACCTAACCTCTGGACTTTACACCTCTGCTCCCCTGTCTGGGACATGAACCTCAACAGGGCCAGGTAACTATAGAGGAGATCTTACCAGGTCAATGCCCTAAGGCTTAACTTTCCAAAGAATACCCAATCACATCCAAACCACGACACTACCTGCCTGGAGTTTGCATGTTCTCCCTGTGCCTGCGTGGGTTTCCTCCGGGTACTCCGGTTTCCTCCCACACTCCAAAGACACGCTGATAGGCTAATTGGATCCTGTCTAAATTGTCCCTAATATGTATGAATGTGAGTTAGGGACCTTAGATTGTAAGCTCCTTGAGGGTAGGGACTGATGTGAATGTACAATGTATATGTAAAGCGCTGCGTAAATTGACAGCGCTATATAAGTACCTTAAAAAAAAATAAAAATTAAAAAAAAAAAAATGCAAGGAAAATTTAAAAAAAACAAAAAAAAAAACAAAAACACAACAGCATTTTTGCTTGCACATGATTGGATGATGAAAGTCAGCAGAGTACCTGCTCGTTTACTAAGCTCTGGAGCAACTGCACAGTCGATTTGCCTTTAGTAAATCAACCCCATTGTCTCCTATAGTCATAGAGAACAATTATTTTCAATGTATGACAGAATTTAAAAAAAAAAAAAAAAAAAAATCCACTTCATACAGGCAACGCTAATAATATCACATTCCACCAGCAATGAATCTCTTCCAAATAACAAGCACTTAGAAGTCTCTTCTTCATATGGTACAAAATAAACAACGCCGATTGTAAAATAGTAAAGTACTAATAACTCCCATCTATGAATATAACATTTGACAGACATGAGTACTCAGCCGCTGATCAACACAGGAGCAGAGATATCACATCCAGCTCAATCTCCACAATTTTCCTGCCATTATCTGCTGCAGCTGTTCCAAGGTAAATTCATTTCTGAAGTGAACTTTTGGCCCCAATTCGATCTAGGGGCCACAGAGGTTCACAAGCTGCCGCTACGGTAAGGTAAGGGGAGCTGCTAGATATATGGTGTTCTGAGAACAGAGGCATCCAGCGATATCCTATGGCACGGTAAATGGTATCGCTTAACCCTTTTTGTCTTTAAGGGCCTATTTGCTTACAGAATGCGGAAGGATGACAGCGGTGCCTTTGCACTGATCCCCCGTGCATTGCACGGCTTGCTATTTTTTTTTTTTAAAGTAAACTTAAAGTGACATTTCATTACATTCGAGGCATGCCATACCTTTATTCAGCACACACCACTGCAATGGAGAGGTGAGAATGGGCCAGATCTTAAGAGCTTGCAGATCTTTTTGCCTTGTTTTGCAGTGGGATTGTGCCGAGCAAAACAGCCCAGTGCACTACCACCGCAATAATGGTCTGAGCGGGTCCTAAGGACTAATTCCATCCAAATTTAGGCTACAATTACACCTGTGCATTGGGGTTCAAACCAACAACCCTAGTGCTGCCAGGCAGAAGGGCTTACCACTTGAACTACTTGCGGATGGGCGGCCTGAGCAGGCAAATCAACATACATGTACGCCGCTGCCTGCTTCCGAGTTTTTGGCGCGCAAGTCCTGGCCAATGATCTCTGTACACGCACATGAACTTTAATGGCATCCCATTCATAGGGTTCAATATTGAGTTGGCCCAACCTTTACAGCTTCAACTCTTCTGTAAAGGCTGTCCACAAGGTTTAGGAGTGTGTCTATGGGAATATTTGACCATTCTTCCAGAAGTGCATTTGTGAGGTCAGGTACTGATGTTGGACGAGAAGGCCTGGCTCGCAGTCTCCACTCTAATTTATTCCAAAGGTGTTCTATTGGGCTGAGGTCAGGACTCTGTGCAGGCCAGTCAAGTTCCTCCACCCTAAATTCGCTCATCCATGTCTTTATTCACTTTGTTTGTGCACTGGTGTGCAGTCATGTTGGAACAGGAAGGGGCTATCCCCAAACTGTTCCCACAATGTTGGGAGCATGAAATTGTCCAAAATGTCTTGGTATGCTGACGCCATAAGAATTCCCTTCACTGGAACTAAGGGGCCAAGCTCAACCTCTGAAAAACGACCCCACACTATAATCCCCCTAAGGCGAAGGTGACGTCACTGGAACAAAGGGGCCAAGCTCAACCCCTGAAAAACGACCCCACACCATAATCCCCCTAAGGCGAAGGTGACGTCACTGGAACAAAGGGGCCAAGCTCAACCCATGAAAAACGACCCCACACCATAATCCCCCTAAGGCGAAGGTGACGTCACTGGAACTAAGGGGCCAAGCTCAACCCCTGAAAAACGACCCCACACCATAATCCCCCTAAGGCGAAGGTGACGTCACTGGAACTAAGGGGCCAAGCTCAACCCATGAAAAACGACCCCACACCATAATCCCCCTAAGGCGAAGGTGACGTCACTGGAACTAAGGGGCCAAGCTCAACCCATGAAAAACGACCCCACACCATAATCCCCCTAAGGCGAAGGTGACGTCACTGGAACTAAGGGGCCAAGCTCAACCCCTGAAAAACGACCCCACACCATAATCCCCCTAAGGCGAAGGTGACGTCACTGGAACTAAGGGGCCAAGCTCAACCCCTGAAAAACGACCCCACACCATAATCCCCCTAAGGCGAAGGTGACGTCACTGGAACTAAGGGGCCAAGCTCAACCCCTGAAAAACAATCCCACACTATAATCCCCCCATCACTAAATGATTTGGCACAGTGCACAAAGCAAGCTGCATAAAGACACAGATGAGCGCGTTTGGAGTGGAGGAACTTGACTGGCCTGACCTCAACTTGATACAACAGCTTCAACTCTCCTGGGAAGGCTGTCCACAGTGTTTAGGAGAGTGTCTATGGGAATGTTTGACCATTCTTTCAGAAGCGCATTTGTGAGGTCAGGCCCTGATGTTGGACGAGAAGGCCTGGCTCGCAGCTCATGAAAAGATCCCAATTGCTTCTCATGATGATATGAATGCACAATATAGATGTAAAGCACTGTATAAATTGACAGTGTTATACAAGTACCTGTAATAAATAAATACATATCAGTAACTTCAGCTATGCAATACATTGAACACTAGGCCTAAGTTATTGCAGTGTTGGAATATATCCGTTCAATCACATCCACCTCTCGGAAATTCTACAGGCCAGCTCCCTGGGCACCATGTCTGATACACTTTTCCATAGACGTTTCTCTGTGAATATTTTACAAGGTAGGTTCGCCAGGGCTTTCCTCAACCTACCCTAATTGCTCAACTGGAGACCAGCATGCAGAATATGATAACACATGTACACAGCCACATTCGAGGGCCAATTCAGACCGGAGCCGATTAACCTCCCAGCATGTTTTTGGAGTGTGGGAGGAAGTCAGAGCATTCCAGTGTATATACATACATACACACACCATAGGTTCCAAGCTGGAATTTCATCCATGGGCTGATTTCACAAAGGCCGGCTAATCAGCGATGGCAATGTGTCACTCGTGAGCGATGGTTGGATCTCTGTACACTGTAGTTAGAGCAGTAAATGATGAAATCTGATTTACTGCTATAGGACGTTGCCCTCTGATCTTTGCCCTGTTTAGTTAATCACATTTTACAATGCCTGAATTATTACAGGCAGAATTGTACAAAACTGCTGTGAAGGGAAATAAAAAAAACCTTTGACTATAGGAAACATATACCTGTCATATGAAATAACTAGCACGTACTAGATCAAGCACGCCATGGTGAAAAAACTTAAAAAAAAAATAAATAAATCAAGCATTTAAAGAAGAAAGTAACTTGTGCACACCTTATACTTCAGCTTCTGGTGCACTTGCCTAGGTGAAAGTGACATCACCAGGCCTTCTCGGGGGAAGCTGAAGATAGCAAATCCTGCCAGAGTGCACTCCTGCACAAGAGACTTGAGATTGACAGCTTTCCCAAGATCCTGCAATGTGACCCACTAACGTCACCTACAGAACGAGGCCAGGAACCAGAGGTTTTTTTTTTTTTTACCGTTTTTTAACAATTTGCAATCACTGACATATGTTGGCAGCTGCACTGACATGTGAACCAACTCCTTGTTGCTATAGCATTGTTAGTTTACTCAATGAAAACGCTGATATTAGGTATCACCGTGCATACCAGAGGGAGAGTAAGAATTCTAGGGACATCCTTCACTGCAAACTCTAATGTGATGAGCTGTAAAGGCTTTTAGGGCTTGATCACGCATGTGGCCAGGGGTGGTACTAATAGACAACTGAGCTGCGGTTTACCTAAACACAGCAGTCAGCCAGGGCTGTACACATGCTGTGGTTGTGATGCCTGCGAAAAAAAACATATACCTTCTATAGTGTTTGGCGGGCAGTGCCACCACTGATCGCGACCCACCGTGTGGTTGTAGTACGGTGTTGTAGGCTTTTCAATGTTAAAAACAGGCAGCCACCAGTCTACCGTCCTGTAAAAAGCAATCCACTGCAGATCATTTTATCAGATGGGCAGCAAAGGCTGCTGCCAGCGTAAACAAGCCCTCAAAGTGGTCGCAAACCCTTACATATACCCAGTGATGAAACAAATCCTCCAACATAAGTTGTACCCATTTACCTGCAGTCTACTCACCTCTACATTCATTCAAAGTGCAGAACTTACAAAAAATCTCTCAGCATTGAAAAGCAGGGGGCAGAGAGCTGAAGTTACACTCTGCATAGCTCATGAAAGCTGATTGGATGGAAAAGACACCCAACTCCTTCACACAGGACATAGGAAACTAGCTGAGGCTGTCAATCAGCTGGAGGTCCCCTTGTTAGAAGGGACTCATGCTGATAACAGAAGATAGAAGCAGCAGACAGAGATGCACTTACTGCTCTGGATTGGGACAAGTACACATTATAGAGGGATATGATATGTCCATATTTCATGTCTGAAGTTTACAACCACGTTTGCATTGCCTGAGAACAATTTTTGGGTACTGTAGTTGTTTGCCATTTCATGCAATTTAAATTCTTGACATATTTGGTATGTATTTACTCAACATAACCTCATCTTTATATTTCCCCCCAAAAATTCGCAATATGTTGTGTTTGTGAGCACTATAATTATCTTCAGTATTTTTTGGTTTTACTGAAATGTGGGTTTGATGAACAGTTGCACTATAGATGACATAGAAAAAAAAAAATTGCAACTACCACTATATTATTCTTCAGGGTCCCTGCTTATAGAAAATATATACAGCAGAAAATATATAAAGCAGATGTCCAAACTTACCAATCAGTTGTACACTAGTCGTTGAAGGGCAGTAAAAACACACAGACTGAGCTATGTTTTTACTACCCGTTCCGAGGCCTTGTTCACATTAGAGTGATGCATTTTTTTTTTAAACATGTTTTTGGAGTGGCACCATTCTTTTGAATGGTCCTCCCTCCACTCCAAAACCATGCCAAAGAAGCTCATGTACCAAACTTTGCATTGAGCTAAACACGTTTTATCGTGCAGAACATGCGTGACTGCTACCTGCGTTTTTGGGGTGCCATTAAGAAAGGATGTCACTAAGCGCATTGCGCATTTTTTGCACATTTGCGGAAACGCAGGCAGGGACGTGCATTTCTGCTACGCCCAGATGTGAATGGAGCCTAAGCTGCAAAGGCAGTTGTATGGAGGTATACACATGCCGTTGCCCCACCGCAACTTCCTTGCACGTGGTTGTGGCAGAGTGTCATGGGCTTTCAGCCCTCGTTTACATTGGAGCGACAGGTCAAATCTCATGACAAGTCACGCCCTGTTGTCAGCACTCGCACTGCTCAAATCAATGCAATACCGACTTTGTGGTGAAGTCACACAATTTCAAAGCCGCAGTCAATGTGAACGAGGGCTTCAAAGTTTAAGGCTGAGTTTACACTGAAGCAGTTCACAGCAGGAGTCAGGTGCGTCCCCGTTCACCGTTTTATGTCTGATTTCAGCCCAAATTTTTGGCTGAATTCAAACCTGAAATGGACAAAAAGACGCATAGGGCTCCTATGCAATTCGCACCGGAGCCGCTGCGGAGATATGTGAACCGGCTCCATAGAGAGCTGGTCACAATCTCCTGCTGTGCAAATTGGATGTGGGGGGAAACCGCATCCAATTCACACTAGTGTGAACCCAGCCTAATACAGGCAATGAGGAGGCAGCATAATGCCACCTCACCCTCCTGTCAAACGCCCTTTAAAAAGTGACCCACAGTGGATCGCTCTATAAAGCGCAATGCTAGTGTAAATAAGCCCTTAAGAGTTGAAAAGGGAAGCTAGAAGCTGATTGGTGGCTATGCACAGCCTATCCAAATACTGTCTCCTCCACTCTTAGTAAATTCCCATCATATTTTATTTTTTATTTGGGGGGGGGGGGGGGGGGTATGTGATCTTCAGGCCTAAAATGTTCAAACATGTATGCAAAAAAACTAAAAACAAAAAAACAACACTCTGGCAGCAAAAGTGCGATAGAACACCCATTTTATTATGTTGCATTAAGGCAGCTGATTCATTTAAATGGAAAACGGAAAAGCTGTGTGGTACATCTTTGGCAGCACGCCGCAACAAACATCCAGTGGCATGGCGCCAACGCATGCATCGTCACAGCGCAATAGTGTGAATGAGCCCTACAGGTTTTATTCTTTCCTAGTTTTACTGCATTTTTTATTAAGCGAGTGGGGGGCCAGCAATATCAGTAGCCCTCGCATTTTGACGCAACATCTGCTTTAATAAAAAAAAATATGCTAACGAAACGCCAACACATATACAATGCTTTATACCCCAACGTTGTCTAAAGCAGAACGAGTTGTGAAAACGCGCTTACCAGGCTTGACGGTCTTTAGACGGATGGGCTCCCTGAAGTGTCTGATCACGGCCAGCGTATCTCGATGCGTAAGTCCGCTGACCGGCGTGCCATTCACCTCCAACAGTACATCTCCTTGGTTGGGCACCTTGCCGGCGATGTAGCTGGCCGCATCCTCCCGTAGGCGGCCCAAATAAGGGAACTCTCCGTGTTCAGCGCCCCCGCGGATCTCCAGAAGCACGCTGGGGTCGCCCCCCAATCCAGACAAGCCGCATTCCTGCACTTTACTCAGCCAGTGCTTCTTCTTTTTCAGGGTCTTGGACATGGTGCCTCATACGGGAAAACCAGGACTGAGCCTACCTCCCAACGACAGAACGGGGACACCGACTATTAAAAAAAAAAAAAAAAAAAAAAAAAGAAAAAACTTCCAGCCAATGACAAATCAAATATCCAAAAAAAGTGACTCAATGAGAGGAATGCTCCAATCAGTGACAGCGCTCAGGTTGGGTACACATAAGGCGTAATCTATGACAGTCAGCTGTCACAACATCTTGATCATGTAAACAAATCGCAATACAAAATGTAGCAGCAAAAAGCAAAAGATCTGAAAGATGTGAGATCAAAGCAGCTGTAACCGATCAATGTCTGCGCTGACAGCGATAAAACGCCAATCCAATCAATGCATCCCAATTGGAGGGATCTGATGGAGAATGACACATTGGTCATCCAAAGCTGAGGACTACTCCTAGGACAGATGTGCAGGTAAACAAGGCAATCTATACACACATCTCCATAGATGGTCCAGGGAGGGGGGCACTCAGCATGCACACACCACCAACACACCACATTTCACCTTCTAAGACACAACTGTCACATCTCTAGGAACTTATACAACGGATCTCCCACATTCCAGCCATAGGGATCAGATGACAGGCTGCTGATCATGCACCAAGTCAGTGGGATCGTGCTGGTCCGAAGAGCTGACGATCACTTCTATAGAATGGCACAGTCATAGGGTGTCCCCCCGGCTGTCACACCGCAAAGTTGTACAGGAGAAGTTAGCCAGGGATGAGATTGGGGGGGGGGGGGGGTGTGCCAGGAAGCAGCTCTAGACCCGAGCACATGGAGTCTTGGGATATCAGAGGAGCGGAGGAGAAGTAGATATTCTCTCGGAATCCCCGGCTCTGCTGCGATCCTACCACCGCCCGCTGCAATTCCTACCCGGATGGTGCCTCTACGGCGACTAACAAGAGACTGCGAGCTACGGAGAGTGCGCAACCCACAACCGGCCAAACCACACCCTCCTCCCGGCTAGCCCCGCCCCGCCGCCTGGAACGTTTATGTTTTTCTTGTTCTAACCGCGCCCCCTCCTCCCGCCCACATTCTTTGTCCCGACACGCCCACTTCTCGGGCGCTCGTACACTTCCCATCTTCCCTTAATGACGTCAGGGGCTCTGCGAGGTCGCCAGGTAGTGAGATAGTGTTAAACGATGGGGGGCGGGGCCGGGGGCTCACACTTACCGTCTCCAAGGTTTAGCGTTCTAACCACGCCCCTCTATTCCTATTTTTTTTTCCCGATGGGTGGGAACCTTTGGTGTGACGTCACGGAGCCGGTTCCGCCTACGTGGAGAAGTCCGAGGTGTGTTTGCTTTGTGGTGCTTGTCGGCGGTGTAGTGGCTGAGGCGATTAACAGGCAGCACTGGCTTCTTCACGGGGTCCCAAGTCCGAACATAGACTAGGGAATGGGCCTTGGTTCCAGCTGTATTGTTACATGGCTGCCCAGAACTGGGGGAAGGAAGGGGTTAATATGTCTTACCTCATCACCTTCTCAGGCTTTTTCTGGGGTCCAGCCTCCCCCCCCCTGATATAAAAGAGAAAGCGGGCAGCTTGCTGGGACCTGTGCTCCACCTCAGGAGCGACGACTCTTCGAGACACGTGACCATGGACATCTCTACTCAAGTTCTTCCCATATTCCCTTTAAATAGACTATTCCCCCCTTCAGTCCATCATGAATGCTGCTGCCAGACTCATCCACCTTACAAACCGCTCAGTGTCTGCTACCCCTCTCTGCCAATCCCTCCATTGGCTGCCGCTCGCCCAACGAATTCAATTCAAAATACTAACAATAAGTTACAATGCCATCCACAACTCTGCCCCCTGCTACATCACTAGCCTAGTCTCAAAATACCAACCTAATCGCCATCTCCGTTCCTCCCAAGATCTCCTGCTCTCTAGCTCCCTCATCACCTCCTCCCATATTCGCCTCCAGGACTTCTCACGAGCCTCGCCCATCCTCTGGAATTCCCTACCCCAATCTGTCAGACTGTCTCCAAATTTATCCACTTTTAGGCGATCCCTGAAAACTTTCCTCTTCAGAGAAGCCTATCCTGCCTCCATCTAATAACTGCACTGTTTTCTCCATTAGCTCATCCCCCACAGCTATAACCCTTTTGTATAACTTGACCCTCCCTCCTAGATTGTAAGCTCTAACGAGCAGGGCCCTCTGATTCCCCCTGTATTGAATTGCATTGTAATTGTACTGTCTGCCCTCATGTTGTAAAGCGCTGCTTAAACTGTCGACGCTATATATAAATCCTGTATAATAATAACAATATTGGACTTTTCCCACAAGGACTTCTACTTTGTACATACATCGGGGGGGGGGGGGGGCAGCCACAGTTAGGTGTAGTTAGGAAAAAGACCCTTAACCACTTGCCCACAGGGAACTTTCACCCCTTTCTGCCCGGGACAATTTTCATCTTTCAGAGCTGTTGCACTTTGAATGACAATTGAGCCGTCGTGCAACGCTGTATCTATATGACATTTTTATACATTTTTTGAGACAGACAGAGCTTTCTTTTGGTGCTATTTAACCACTTGAGCCCCGGACCATTATGCTGCCTAAGGACCAGAGGTCTTTTTCCAATTTGGCACTGCGTCGCTTTAACTGCTAATTGCGCGGTCATGCAATGCTGTACCCAAACGAAATTTGCGTCCTTTTCTTCCCACAAATAGAGCTTTCTTTTGATGGTATTTGATCACCTCTGCGGTTTTTATTTTTTGCGCTATAAATGGAAAAAGACCGAAAATTTTGAAAAAAAATGATATTTTCTACTTTTTGTTATAAAAAAAATCCAATAAACTCAATTTTAGTCATACATTTAGGCCAAAATGTATTCGGCCACATGTTTTTGGTAAAAAAAATGTCAATAAGCGTATATTTATTGGTTTGCGCAAAAGTTATAGCGTCTACAAACTAGGGTACATTTTCTGTAATTTACACAGCTTTTAGTTTATGACTGCCTATGTCATTTCTTGAGGTGCTAAAATGGCAGGGCAGTACAAAACCCCCCCAAATGACCCCATTGTGGAAAGTAGACACCCCAAGGAAATTGCTGAGAGGCATGTTGAACCCATTGAATATTTATTTTTTTTGTCCCAAGTGATTGAATAATGACAAAAAAAAAAAAAATATTTACAAAAAGTTGTCACTAAATGATATATTGCTCACACAGGCCATGGGTCTATGTGGAATTGCACCCCAAAATACATTCTGCTGCTTCTCCTGAATATGGGGATACCACATGTGTGGGACTTTTTGGGAGCCTAGCCGCGTACGGGGCCCCGAAATCCAATCACCGCCTTCAGGATTTCTAAGGGCGTAAATTTATGATTTCACTCTTTACTGCCTATCACAGTTTCGGAGGCCATGGAATGCCCAGGTGGCACAAAACCCCCCCAAATGACCCCATTTTGGAAAGTAGACACCCCAAGCTATTTCCAGAGAGGCATATTGAGTCCATGGAATATTTTATATTTTGACACAAGTTGCGGGAAAGTGACACATTTTTTTTTTTGCACAAAGTTGTCACTAAATGATATATTGCTCACACAGGCCATGGGCATATGTGGAATTGCACCCCAAAATACATTTAGCTACTTCTCCTGAGTACGGGGATACCACATGTGTGGGACTTTTTGGGAGCCTAGCCGTGTACGGGACCCCGAAAACCAATCACTGCCTTCAGGATTTCTAAGGGTGAAAATTTTTGATTTCACTCTTCACTGCCTATCACAGTTTCGGAGGCCATGGAATGCCCAGGTGGCACAAAACCCCCCCAAATGACCCCATTTTGGAAAGTAGACACCCCAAGCTATTTGCTGAGAGGCATGGTGAGTATTTTGCAGCTCTCATTTGTTTTTGAAAATGAAGAAAGACAAGAAAAAACTTTTTTTTTTTTCTTTTTTCAATTTTCAAAACTTTGTGACAAAAAGTGAGGTCTGCAAAATACTCACTATACCTCTCATCAAATAGCTTGGGGTGTCTACTTTCCAAAATGGGGTCATTTGGGGGGGGGTTTGTGCCACCTGGGCATTCCATGGTCTCCGAAACTGTGATAAGCAGTCAAGAGAGAAATCAAAAATTCACGCCCTTAGAAAGCCTGAAGGCGGTGCTTGGTTTTCGGGGTTCCGTACGCGGCTAGGCTCCCAAAAAGTCTCACACATGTGGTATCCCCGTACTCAGGAGAAGCAGCAGAATGTATTTTGGGGTGCAATTCCACATATTCCCATGGCATGTTTGAGCAATATATCATTTAGTGACAATTTTGTGCAAAAAAAAAAAAAAATTGTCTCTTTCCCGCAACTTGTGTCGCAATATAAAATATTCCATGGACTCGACATGCCTCTCAGCAAATAGCTTGGGGTGTCTACTTTCCAAAATGGGGTCATTTGGGGGGGTTTTGAACTGTCCTGGCATTTTATGCACAACATTTAGAAGCTTATGTCACACATCACCCACTCTTCTAACCACTTGAAGACAAAGCCCTTTCTGACACTTATTGTTTACATGAAAAAGTTTTTTTTTTTTTGCAAGAAAATTACTTTGAACCCCCAAACATTATATATTTTTTTAAAGCAAATGCCCTACAGATTAAAATGGTGGGTGTTTCATTTTTTTTTTTCACACAGTATTTGCGCAGCGATTTTTCAAACGCATTTTTTGGGGAAAAAACACACTTTTTTAAATTTTAATGCACTAAAACACACTATATTGCCCAAATGTTTGATGAAATAAAAAAGATGATCTTAGGCCGAGTACATGGATACCAAACATGACATGCTTTACAATTGCGCACAAACGTGCAGTGGCAACAAAATAAATACATTTTTAAAAGCCTTTAAAAGCCTTTACAGGTTACCACTTTAGATTTACAGAGGAGGTCTACTGCAAAAATTACTGCCCTCGATCTAACCTTCGTGGTGATACCTCACATGCATGGTGCAATTGCTGTTTACGTTTGACGACAGACCGCCGCTTGCGTTCGCCTTAGTGCGAGAGCAGGGGGCGACAGGGGTGCTTTTTTTTTTTTTTTTTTTTTTTTTTCTTTATTATTTTTTTGCTTTTTTATCTTATTTTTAAACTGTTCCTTTCATTTTTATTTTTTTTTAATCATTTTTATTGTTATCTCGGGGAATGTAAATATCCCCTATGATAGCAATAGGTAGTGACAGGTATTCTTTTTTGAAAAAATTGGGGTCTATTAGACCCTAGATCTCTCCTCTGCCCTCAAAGCATCTGACCACACCAAGATCGGTGTGATAAAATGCTTCCCCAATTTCCCAATGGCGCTATTTACATCCAGCGAAATCTAAGTCATAAAATGCTCGTAGCTTCCGGTTTCTTAGGCCATAGAGATGTTTGGAGCCACTCTGGTCTCTGATCAGCTCTATGGTCAGCTGGCTGAATCACCGGCTGCATTTTCAGGTTCCCTGTTGAGACAGGAGAGCCAGAGAAAAACACGGAAGACGGTGGGGGGGGGGCATTCCCTCCCACGGCTTGTAAAAGCAGTCTAGAGGCTAATTAGCCGCTAGGATTGCTTTTACATGAAAGCTGACCGCTGGCTGAAAAGAATGATACCAAGATGATACCTAAACCTGCAGGCATCATTCTGGTATAACCACTCAAAGTTGTGAATGGCGTACCTGAAGACAAAAAAATGGTTAACAATAAAGCACAGTAAACGGTAAAGTATAAAAAATTGCATACCTGAAAAGCAAACATGATAAAACATAATAACAATAAAACATTGCAGAATAGAATACAGTAAAAAAAGAGCAGAACAATAGAGAGAATAGAGAGAGAGAGAACAATAAAACGACAACTATTTTTTTTTATTTTATATATATATATATATATATATATTTTTTTTTTTTTTTTTTACACTTTTTTTGTAACTAACTTTTATAACTGTAACCGGTTCCAGGTTCGGGTCTCTCAAAATGCGATGGCATCTTGGGAGACCCTGTGAAAGTGTGCCTAGTCTGTGCAATGCTGTACCCTACGCTAATACTCAACTAGTGCATGGTAGCGTTCAAAACATTCACCAATGCAAAGACCAGGATTGTCAGGACAGGAGGGACAATAATAGCGGGTGTCACGTCTATATCCGCGCTTGCTGCAGACACAACATCTTTTTTGGGGGCGTTCGCTGGGTAGGGGTACTCGGGAGGACATAAAGAAAATGCCTCTCATGCAGCCGACTGCATTTGGTTGGGGATGTGAATGGGGGAAGTACGGGCGCTGCAGAAGCGGTGGGTTCCCAATTAGGATTGGCGAATGCAGTAGGAAGGGCACTATGGGCACGACGGGCCTGTGTTTGTCTTTTTGGTGGCAGCGGGACACTACTTGTGCTTGCCACCTCACCAGCTTGAACTGCACTTATGGGACTCGCCACGTCACCAAGTGTTACTGCAGTGCTGGTTTGACTACGACCGGGGTGTACTAGGCCGCTGGCGCTTGCCAGTTCACCAAAACGCTACCAAAAAATCTGTTGGAGATCGCAGGGATCAGGCCTGACTCTGCGAACGCTGCAGTTATGCGTTTTAGTCTTTTGTAAGTGACAGTGATCGATCGATACTGCACTTGGGTGGGCTGGGCTGGGCCGGGCGGAGGGGCAAAACGCAGATGCTAGCAGGTATCTGGGCTGATCCCGCTAACACTGCGTTTGTGAGAACCCTAAACTGCTGGGGATGCTAGTATAGATCTGATCGGATCAGATATTGATCCGTTCAGATACTATACCACTAAGGGTGGTGTACAGTGCGTGCGTGGGTGTTAGCGGTACTGGCGCTAACCTGACGCTGCCTGGGGCTGGTGCTTGCCAGTTCACCAAAATACTACCAAAAAAACTGTTAGCGATCGCAGGGATCAGGCCTGACTCTGCGAACGCTGCAGTTATGCATTTAGTGTTTTGTAAGTGTCAGTGATCGATCGATACTGCACTTGGGTGGGCTGGGCCGGGCGGAGGGGCAAAACGCAGGTGCTAGCAGGTATCTGGGCTGATTCCGCTAACACTGCGTTTTTGGGAACCCTAAACTGCTGGGGACACTAGTATAGATCTGATCGGATCAGATATTGATCCGTTCAGATACTATACCACTAAGGGAGGCGTATGCTGCGTGCGTGGGTGTTAGCGGTACTGGCGCTAACCTGACCCTGCCTGGGGCTGGTGCTTGCCAGTTCACCAAAATACTACCAAAAAAACTGTTAGCGATCGCAGGGATCAGGCCTGACTCTGCGAACGCTGCAGTTATGCGTTTAGTGTTTTGTAAGTGACAGTGATCGATCGATACTGCACTTGGGTGGGCTGGGCTGGGCCGGGCGGAGGGGCAAAACGCAGGTGCTAGCAGGTATCTGGGCTGATTCCGCTAACACTGCGTTTTTGGGAACCCTAAACTGCTGGGGACACTAGTATAGATCTGATCGGATCAGATATTGATCCGTTCAGATACTATACCACTAAGGGAGGCGTATGCTGCGTGCGTGGGTGTTAGCGGTACTGGCGCTAACCTGACCCTGCCTGGGGCTGGTGCTTGCCAGTTCACCAAAATACTACCAAAAAAACTGTTAGCGATCGCAGGGATCAGGCCTGACTCTGCGAACGCTGCAGTTATGCGTTTAGTGTTTTGTAAGTGACAGTGATCGATCGATACTGCACTTGGGTGGGCTGGGCTGGGCCGGGCGGAGGGGCAAAACGCAGGTGCTAGCAGGTATCTGGGCTGATCCCGCTAACACTGCGTTTTTGGGAACCCTAAACTGCTGGGGACGCTAGTATAGATCTGATCGGATCAGATATTGATGCGTTCAGATACTATACCACTAAGGGAGGTGTATGCTGCGTGCGTGGGTGTTAGCGGTACTGGCGCTAATCTGACGCTGCCTGGGGCGACGCATATCACCGCCGGGCGATCAGGGGGCTAAACCTTTATTCGGTAATAAACGGCGGGTGCCCTGACACTATAAAAAATAAACAAACTAACCAGCGTCAACCGTAACGGTTATACGGTGATCAGTGGTGAAAGGGTTAACTAGGGGGCAATCAAGGGGTTAAAACATTTATTAGGTAGTATATGGGGGTCCCTGACGCTATAAAACGCTGACGGCGAACCTAAATATTTATGTCCCTAACTAGCGTCACCAGCGACACTAATACAGCGATCAGAAAAATGATCGCTTAGTGACACTGGTGACAGGGGGTGATCAAGGGGTTAAAACTTTATTAGGGGGGGTTAGGGGGGTACCCTAGACCTAAAGGGGGGTAACAGTATCTGTCCCAACACTGTAACTGTCACAAACTGACACTATGCAGTAATCAGAAAAAAAAAAAAAAAAAACTGCTGGTGTCAGTTTGTGACAGGGGGGGGTGATTGGGGGGCGATCGGGGGGGGGGGATCGGGGTGTTTTGTGTGCCTGGCATGTTCTACTGTGTGTGTGTGTGTTGGTGCACTCACATTGATGTCTTCTCTCCTCGGGCCGGAACGGAAATTACCGAGCCGAGGAGAGATGACATCATTTCCTTTGCTGCTGTTTAGCATACAGCAGCAAAGGAATGATTCGATTGGCCGGCGGCGATCGCGAGGGGGGGGCCACGAACGGATGGTCTCCCCCTCACCACCGATCGCCGCTGGACAAACGACGACCGCCTCGGGCACCGGGGGGGGGGTCCGATCGGACCCCCCACCCGCGGAAGGCAAATCACGTACCCTGTACGTGATTTTGCCTGTCCGTGCCACTTTGCCGACGTACATCGGCGTGAGGCGGTCGTCAAGTGGTTAACCACTTCAATACCAGGCACTTATGCACCTTCCCGCCCAGACCAATTTTCAGCTTTCAGCGCTCTCAACCTTTGACAATTTCTCAGTCATGCTACACTGTATCCAAACAAAATTTTTATCATTTTCTTCTCACAAATAGAGCTTTCTTTTGGTGGTATTTAATCACCGCTGGGTTTTTTATTTTTTGCGATTTAAGCGAAAAAACAGTGAAAATTTTGAAAAAAACACACTTTTTTTAGTTTCTATTGTAAAATTTTGCAAATAAGTCATTTTTCTTCATAAATTTGTGGAAAAATTTATACTGCTACATATCTTTGGTAAAAATAATCCAAATTAATGTATATTATTTGGTCTTTGTGAAAGTTATAGAGTCTACAAACTATGGTGCCAATCACTGAAAAATGATCACATCTGATCACACCTGATGTACTGAAGGCCTATCTCATTTCTTGAGACACTAAGGCTGGCCATACACTATTCAATTTTCCTGTTCAACTTTCCTTTAGATTTACCAAAACCATATAATAGGAGGTGAAACCTAAACACTTTCAATTTGGATGCAATCAGGCAGGCCCTTGTACTACATAGTTGAAGGTAAATCTAAAGAAAATTGAACAGGAAAATTGTATGGTGTATGGCCAGCTTTAGAAGCCAGGAAAGTACAAATACCTCCCAAATGACCCCTTTTTTCAAAATACATTCTGCTACTCCCCCCGAGTATGGCGATACCACATGTGTGAGACTTTTACACAGCCTGGCCATATACAAAGGCCCAACATTGAAGTAGCACTTCAACAGGCGTTCTACAAGCATAAATTGCACATCTCCTTTCTCAACCACCTATTACACTTTTGAAGGCCCTGGAGAACCAGGGCAATGGAATTGTCCACAAAATGACCCCATTTTGGAAAGCACACACTCCAACGTATAATCTATGAGGCATAATGAGTCTTTTGAATGGTTAATTTTTTTCCAGAAGGTTTTGAAAAATGTGGAAAAAAATGAAAATGCATTTTTTTTACACAAAGTTGTCCATTTTTAAGATATTTCTAACACATAGCATGTACATAGCAAAAATGACACCCCAAAATGAATTCCGCTACTCCTCCTGAGTATTGCAAGACCACATGTGTGAGACTTTTACACAGCCTGGCCACATACAAAGGCCCATCAGTGAAGTAGCACTTTCAGGCGTTCTACAAGCATAAATTGCACATATCCTTTCTCAACCACCTATTACACTTTTGAAGGCCCTGGAGTACCAGGACAATGGAATTGTCCACAAAATGACCCCATTTTGGAAAGCAAACACCCCAACGTATAATCTATGAGGCATAATGAGTCTTTTGAACTTTTCATTTTTTTCCAGAAGTTTTTGGAAAATGTGGAAAAAAAATGAAAATGCATTTTTTTTACACAAAGTTGTCCATTTATAAAATATTTCTAACACATTGCATGTACATAGCAAAAATGACACCCCAAAATGCATTCTGCTACTTCTCCTGAGTATGGCGATACCACATGTGTGAGACTTTTACACAGCCTGACCATATACAAAGGTCCAACATTGAAGTAGCACTTTCAGGCGTTCTACAAGCATAAATTGCACATATCTTTTCTCAACCGTCTATTACACTTTTGAAGGCCCTGGAGCACCAGGACAATGGAATTGCCCACAAAATGACCCCATTTTGGAAAGCAAATACCCCAATGTATAATCTATGAGGCATAATGAGTCTTTTGAACTTTTAATTTTTTTCCAGAAGTTTTTGGAAAATGTGGAAAAAAAATGAAAATACATTTTTTTTACACAAAGTTGTCCCTTTATAAGATATTTCTAACACATAGCATGTACATAGCAAAAATGACACCCCAAAATACATTCTGCTACTCCTTCTGAGTATGGCGATACCACATGTTTGAGACTTTTACACAGCCTGGCCACATACAGAGGCCCAACAGTGAAGTAGCACCTCCAGGCATTCTAGCAGCATTAATTACACATATTATTTTCTGACTACCGATCACATTTTTGAAGGCCCTTCATATTTCTAACACATAGCAGGTACATACCAAATAACAAAAGATTACCTGTGGTTTTAGAAGTGCAGTGGTCCACAGAGGAGAGCATCGGTCCAGGCAGCAGGCAGGAATGAGGTCAGCGACAGCAAAAGCAATCATCCAGGCAGCAGGCAGGAATACTGTCCATAGTTCAGTAGATACTGTCAGCACAGCCAGAGCACAGCCAAAGCACAGCCAAAGTACAGGTCCAGGTAGCAGGCAGAGGTGTCCTGGCAGAAATACTGTCCAAAGTCAGTAGAGGCAGCAGGCAGATATATGGTCAACACAGCCAAAGTATTGGTCCAAGCAGCAGGAAGAAACATGGTCCATAATGTCCTGGGTCATTACAGGCAGCAATATGGTCAGCACAGCCAAAGTATTGGTCCAGGCAGTAGGAAGGACCATCAAGCTTAGGGCCAGGGGGACAGGGGTAGAGGCTTCTCCCGCCAAAATCGCTTTGAAGCCTCCGGGCAACCAGACCCTGTTCTGGGAGCACAGAAAACGAAAAACTGTTTTTCTCTACTCAGAACGCTATTCTGAAGCCCCTCACATATGTGAGACCCCTGTGTACTGAAGTAGATGGCCAAAAGATCAGTCTAAGTGGCAGGCAAAAACATGGTCGATTAACAGGCCAAGGTCGGTGCACGTGGAAGTCAGAAACATGGTTTAAATCAGCAGGCAGAGGCATCGTCGGTAAACAGGCTGAGGTTGGTGCATGTGGAAGTCAGAAACGTGGTTTAAATCAGCAAGCAAAGACATTGTCGGTAAACAGGCCAGGGTCAGTTAATTAACATGGTAGCAGGCAAATGGGGAAATGGCAGTCTGTTAATAATAAGGGGAACTAATATTGGATGGATGTATGATAATTTTTGAAGCAATCTCCGATGCACAGGCCAGGTTGGGAGGGACATTGGGGACAATAATAGCTGGTATCTCTTCTTACTCCTCCTCTGCTGCATACACAGCATTTCTTTTGGCGTCTTCTTCCAGATTCTGTGGGCGGAATGTGATAGGGAAAGTGTTGCTCGTGACGTCGACTCACACTATCAGAACGAATGCTTACTAGGGCGGGACCTTGTTGGTAAATGAGGGCAGTGACGATATCTTCAATATACTTCAGGTAGGTGATTTGTTGGTTTTGAGTTGCTTTTTGGTAGCAGACAAACAAATTAAAAAGGGTCATGTGAAATAGGTGAAACGCAACTTTCTTATACCAATAACGGGACTTTCTGGTTGATAAACAGGGCTGTAGCATCTGATCGTTTAAATCCACCCCCCCATGTACATATTATAATCGTGGACACATTCTGGGCTTTACAATGGGGCCTCCTCTTCTTTGGGTCTCCACCACGGTGTCATTGTGGATAGTAGAGAGGATGTGGACATCTTTCTTGTCCCTCCACTTCATGGCCAACACCTCCTCGTTCCTCATGAATGCCGATTCTCCGTTTTGCAATTTTTTGGTCAACAAATTTTGTGGGAATCCCTTCCGTTTTTTTTTTAAAGTACCGCAGGCCGGGGTTTTTTTTACTATAAAGGTGACGAAAAAGGGGCAGGCTGGTATAATAGTTGTCGACATATAAATGGTATCCTTTGTTGAACAGGGGGTATGCCAGCTCCCAGACAATTTTACCATTGGTTCCAATATATGTGGGGCAATCATGGGGCTGGAGATGGGAGTCTTTGCCTTCATAGATCCGGAATGTGAAGACATATCCAGTGGCTCGATCGCATAATTTATTACATTTCAACCGACACCTGGATCTCTTGCTTGGCATATACTGCTTGAAGTGAAGTCGGCCCGTGAAATGTATGAGGGACTCGTCCACACAAATTTTTTGGTCTGGGATAAAAACGTCTCTAAGTCGCTGGGAAAAGGAATTGATTAAGGGGCATATTTGTACAATTTATCATGGTTGGGATGATCTCGGGGAGGGCACTGTGAATTGTCATTGAAGTGGAGAAAACGCATAATCATGTCGTATCTTGTCCTGGACATGACAACGGAATATATGGGCATGTGGTGGATGGGGTTGGTAGACCAATATGCATGGACTTCGTTCTTTTTTGTAAGCCCCATATTGAACGTAAGGCCCAAAAATAATTTAAATTTGTCCAGTGTTAGACGTCGCCACTGGAACATGCGGGCATAGGAAGAATTGGGGTTGGCAGCAATAAATTGGGATGCATACAGGTTAGTTTGATCCACCATATTCTGCAGCAAATCTTGTGGGAAAAATAAAGAAAAATAATCAAATTGAGAAAAATTTGTAGTGTCGGGCTGCACACCTGGCTGTGCAGTGAAAGGGGGGATGATAGCGGATCCTGAGTTGGCAGGCAACCATAAGGGGTTTGCCAGGGCATCGGGAAGGTAGGGCTTGGGGTGGGTTCTTCGGGTTGGGTGTGTGATTCCAGTGCTTGTACTGGGCTCCTATTCCTGGGGTCTGGCGCTGCTGGTGGTGGGCAGATCTCCTGATCTTGGTCCTGATCTTGGTCCTGATCTCGGTCTTGATCTCATTCTTTTGGGAGGGACGGTTTCCTCCGAGGACTCGGACTCCGATCCACTATCCTCCACTGGCTCGTATTCTGAACCAGAATCGGATGATGGGAGCTCCCCGCTGTTCTCATCATCCGACATGGTAAGAAGGCCATATGCCTCCTCAGGTGTGTAAACCCTTTGCGACATTATTGGTAGTGCTTTTTGGCGGGCTGGTACTAATGGTACTGCTGGCGGTAGTGGTGGTACCGATGTGGTATTAGTGGCGGGCCTGTGTGGCGGTACCGATTGTGGTACAGGTGGCGATACGGGTGGTGGTGGTACTGATCGTGGTACAGGTAGTGGTACGTGTGGTGGTGGCAGTACCGATGGCGGTACGGGTGGCAGTACTGGTAGCAGGCCTGTGTGGCGGGCCTGTGTGGTGGTATAGATGGTGGGCCTGATGGCGGAACTGGCGGTGGTACCGATGGCGGTACTGGTAGCCTGTGTGGCGGTACCAATGGCGGTACTGATGGCGATGGGCCTGATGGCGGTACCGATAGTGGGCCTGATGGCAGGACTGGCTGTGGTACCAATGGTGGTACTGGTAGCCTGTGTGGCGGTACCAATGGCGGTACTAATAGCGGTGGGCCTGTGACAGATGATTGACAGATCGGCTGATTGATTGGGTGACTGACAGATGGGCTGATTGGCTGGGCTGATTGATCAGATAAGCTGATTGATCAGATGGGCTGATTGATTAGATGGGCTGATTGACAGATGGGCTGATTGACAGATGGGCTGGGCTGTGTGACAGGTCCTCTTTATTGGGGGGGTCGTGTTGTGCACAGTATACAGTATATATAGACAGAACACTACACTGATATCTCACTTACTGATCCCTGCTCTCTCCTCACATGATCGGTGTGTGAGGAGAGAGCAGAGATCAGATGGTAACTGCTCCTCTGTTTACATTTGTGACCGGCTGTGATTGGACACAGCCGGTCACATGGTAAACAGCCAATTTCATTGGCTGTTTACCTTGATCGGGGAAGCGCTGTGTCCAAGGGACACCCGCCTTCCTCGATCCCTGCCCTGCACTGCACAGGCACACCCGCCGAGTTTGTTATGACATGTGATCGGCTGTGACGTTGACACAGCCAATCACGTGGTAAACGGCCAAAATCACTGGCTGTTTACCGTGATCGGGAAAGCGCTGTGTCCGAGGGACACATGCCGTCCCCGATCGCCGCACTGCGCGCCCCCGCGGGCGCGTGCTACGGGTTATCCTGCTGGACGTCATATGACGCCCAGTCAGGATAACACAACCACCGCCCAGCCGTCATCTGCTATGGGCCGGGCGGGAAGTGGTTAAGGACCGGAAGATTTTCCCCCTTAATGACCAGGCCAGGTACGGCATTGCGTCACTTTAACTGACAGGTGCACGGTCATGCAACGCTGTACCCAAATAAAACTGACGTCATTTTTTCCCCACAAATAGAGCTTTCTTTTGGTGGTATTTGATCATCTCTACGGTTTTTCTCTTTTGTGCTATAAAAAAAACAAAAAAACGTCAATTTTGGAAATAAAGCAATATTTTTTACTTAAAATTAAAATAAGTGATTCCGCGCTACAGTGAATACAGATAAAAATAAATGAATATAGATATAAATAAATGGGGATCACAAAGTGCATCCAATCAATAAGGCATAATGACCTCACAAGAGGAATAAATAATCTATCAAATATTGGATAAGACTGGGATAGTGTAAAAGTGTAGTCTCTGAAATAACTTCAGCAGGAAGGATAATAAACTGGAGTTGTGTCCTAAAAACATCTAAAAACTAATGCTAAGCAAGAGGTAGACACAGAGCTCTCACCTTTATAAAATGTCCAAAGAGTAAATATATCCAAAGGGTAAAAAGAAAAGTGATCTAAATCCGTAATAATAGTTAATAAATTATCCACCACTAGGGGGTGTTCTGTGTGGACAACGATGCAGTAAAAACTCAATCCAAAATGTCACCAATTAATAATAAATCCGTAATAAAAGTTAATAAATTATCCACCACTAGGGGGTGTTCTGTGTGGACAACGATGCAGTAAAAACTCAATCCAAAATGTCAGCAATTAATCATAAGTATAAAGATGTCTTTCCTTGATAGTAGTTTTCACCACTAGGGGGTCCTCTCCTTCATTCACAAAATCTCCCAGTCAGTGCTGCACTTCCAAGCCTCTTCATATCCCTCGTAACCTCCGTAAAACAGTGGGGGGGGGGCAGCAGCAGACAGAGGTGAGAGAGAAGGGGAGAGAGAGAAAAAATCCCAATGGTGTAGTATGATTAGAATAACAATAGCTTTAATAAAGAACGCTAAGATGGACTCTTACAATGTAAAACAAGGAAATAAGCATATACAGCAGATAAGGCGTCTGAACGCCGCTCTCACTTCACTTCCTGGTAATGCTCTGTCTCTCCAGCCAATCCCTACGCGTTACGTCATCACGTGACTTCTTCAGGGGAAGAAGTCACGTGATGACGTAACGCGTAGGGATTGGCTGGAGAGACAGAGCATTACCAGGAAGTGAAGTGAGAGCGGCGTTCAGACGCCTTATCTGCTGTATATGCTTATTTCCTTGTTTTACATTGTAAGAGTCCATCTTAGCGTTCTTTATTAAAGCTATTGTTATTCTAATCATACTACACCATTGGGATTTTTTCTCTCTCTCCCCTTCTCTCTCACCTCTGTCTGCTGCTGCCCCCCCCCCCCCACTGTTTTACGGAGGTTACGAGGGATATGAAGAGGCTTGGAAGTGCAGCACTGACTGGGAGATTTTGTGAATGAAGGAGAGGACCCCCTAGTGGTGAAAACTACTATCAAGGAAAGACATCTTTATACTTATGATTAATTGCTGACATTTTGGATTGAGTTTTTACTGCATCGTTGTCCACACAGAACACCCCCTAGTGGTGGATAATTTATTTACTTTTATTACGGATTTATTATTAATTGGTGACATTTTGGATTGAGTTTTTACTGCATCGTTGTCCACACAGAACACCCCCTAGTGGTGGATAATTTATTAACTTTTATTACGGATTTAGATCACTTATCTTTTTACCCTTTGGATATATTTACTCTTTGGACATTTTATAAAGGTGAGAGCTCTGTGTCTACCTCTTGCTTAGCATTAGTTTTTAGTTGTTTTTAGGACACAACTCCAGTTTATTATCCTTCCTGCTGAAGTTATTTCAGACTACACTTTTACACTATCCCAGTCTTATCCAATATTTGATAGATTATTTATTCCTCTTGTGAGGTCATTATGCCTTATTGATTGGATGCACTTTGTGATCCCCATTTATTTATATCTATATTCATTTATTTTTATCTGTATTCACTGTAGCGCGGAATCACTTATTTTAATTTTAATACTGTGAGTGGATTGTGATACACTTTAGGTTCCGCTGCAGGCAGGCACGTTTACTTTATATCTACACATATGCAATTTAGGCACTTTAGGGTTTGAACACTCGATTTATCACTGTATTTTGTACACTCTTATCATAGTAGCGCGAGGGCCTTACATTTGCACTTTACTCAATATTTTTTACTTTTTGTCCAAAAAAAATAAATAAAAATTTCTTCATTAGTTTAGGCCGATATGTATTCTACATATTTTTGGTAAAAAAAATAGCAATACGTGTATATTGATTGGTTTGCACAAAAGTTATAGCGTCTACAAAATAGGGGATAGATTTATCCACATTTTTATTATTATTTTTTTACTAGTAATCAGCGGTGATCAGCGATTTTTAGCATGACTGCGACATTGCGATGTGACAGATTGGACACTTTTGGCACTTTTTTGTGACCAGTGACATTTATACAGCGGTCAGTGCTAAAAAAATGCATTGATTACTGTATAAATTACACTGGCAGGGAAGGGGTTAACAATAGTGGTGAGCAAGGGGTTAAATGTGTTCCCTAGGGAGGTGTTTCTAACTGTGGGGGGATGGGACTGACTGGGAGTATAGAGAGATCACTTTTCCCAATCACTAGGAACAGACGATCAATCTGTACTTCCCTGACAGAACGGGGATCTGTTTGTTTACATTGACAGATCCTAGTTCTGGATCTCTGTGGAGCGATTGTGGTTGGCTGGCGGACATCGCGACCGCCGGCCATGTGCATCAGCTCCTGTTATAGCTTTAAAACGGACCGACATACAGCTACGGTGAATCGCGGGAACAAGCCAACCTGTCACAAGTATAATGACAGTGGCTGGTCAGCAAGTGGTTAATCACCGCTGTTTTTTTTCTTTCTTTTTGCAAAATAAATTAAAAAAGACCAAAAGTTTTGAAAGTTGATAGTTTCAGCTATATCATTTTGTAAATAAGTCCTTCACTGATGGGCACTGATGAGGGGACACTAATATGCAGCACTGATGGGCGGTGTGACGGGAGTCACTTTGGGCGGATGGTTTGTGGAACCCAGCTTACCTTAGAGAGCTCTGGAAACTCCTTGTCCAGCTCCCACGGCCCCTGTAAGTCACCTGTGTCTATTAGGGGCACAGGGTGACCGAGTACCCCGTCAGGTCTGTTTATCCCAACTCACCGTATAACCACACCAGACTCAAATGTTTGTGTTACCCCTGTTATCCAGGGTCTTATATGTGTGGTTTGTGTTGAAAGAATGAAGGGGCTCTTTCACTTTGGACAGTAATATTTCTGAACAATGTCCCTCAAGAAATATATGAAGATTAATGAATTCCACCTTTCCAACTCCTGGAATATTGTATGAGCTTGGTCTCATAAACTGTTCTAAAATTTTTACTAAATTGTTTGAGGTGTGGCTGTATCCCATTGTTCTATTGTTTCTGTCTGCCTTGGGAGCAACCTATTATGGGATGTATATGTGTTTCTAGCATGTAGACCGGGGCAGGGTGGAGGGAGGATGGAATTCACCCCAACAGCCCTCCCTGCTGATAAGACGGTCTTCTGATGAGAAGTTTGAATACACCTGTGTCTCTTGTTACTGAATGCAGTTTACCCCGCCTTGTGTCATTATACAAAGAAGGGGGGATGGTCCTCTGAGTGTATATCTCTGTGCCTGTGTTTGAATAAACAGTCTTATGTTTTCCACCCTACATTGCTGTCTTAACAGGAGACTGGGTGGGCTAAGGGACCTTGGATCGTGCTGGTACCGGACAAAGGAAGCATATACGGCGGACAGACTTTTCTTGAGTATGGGGGTCCATTACAGGCGGCACTGATAGGTGGCACTGATAGGCAGCACTGATGAGCAGGCACTGATTGGCATCACAAAAAAGAACAACACACTACTGCACTAGAGTCAGCTGACTGTGTAGTGTCACAGGTGCCTGGTAAAATCGTGGATAATCTCATAGATGCCTTGCTGCCCTCTAGGACTGGAGTCATCCTGACCGTGCTGTGAGAATAGAAAAAGAAAAGAGGGCGCACTGGCCTAGTGCATTATCCAACAGATTTTTCAAAAGATATTAATAAAATCATAAAGATGTCCACTCATAAACATAAGTTAAAAACACGCTAATCAGGCCACATGTGTGGCTATCTCTCATTGGTTGCTCAAATCACCGAACCTCGGAGTGGGGGGTCCTGGATGAGACCCCTTAGGCTGACGCATTTTAACCACCTCAGATCCGGGCCATTGCCAAATGACGGCAACAGCGCGGATCTAAATTGCCGGGACTACGTCCATTGACGTCGTCCCGTGCACGAGCGGCCTGCGCGCCCCCTGCAGGGCGCGCGCGGCGCGCTCGGTGATCAGCGAGTCTATGAGACTCGCCTGATCACAGATCAGAGTAAGGGGTTGGTCCCAACCTCTTACCACATGATCAGCTGTCAGCCAATGACAGCTGATCATGTGATGTAAACAGAGCCGGTAATCGGCTATTTTTCCTCCTCGCGCTGACAGCGTGAGGAGGAAAAAAAAAACCCGATCACCGGCGGCCGTGATCGGGACATCAGTCCCGATCACGGCGATCGTATAACACAAAGCAATAGGCAGCAGTGCTGCCTACCAGTGCCCACCAGATTAACCCATCAGTGCCCACAGTGCCATCAATCAGCGCCATCCATCAGTGCCCACAGTGCCACCCATCAGTGCCCACAGTGCCATCCATCAGTGCCCACAGTGCCACCCAACAGCACCCACATCAGTGCCACCCATCAGCACCCACATCAGTGCAACCTATCAGTGCCCATCAGTGTCACCTACCAGTGCCCATCAGTGCCGCCCATCACTGCCCATCAGTGCCACCCATCAGTGCCACCCATCAGTGCCCCCCATCAGTGCCACCCATCAGTGCCACCCATCAGTGCCCCCCATCAGTGCCACCTATCTGTGCCACCTATCCGTGCCACCTATCCGTGCCGCCCATCCGTGCCGCCCATCCGTGGCCATCAGTGCCGCCTTATCTGTGCCCATCAGTACCGCCTTATCTGTCCCCATCAGTGCCGCCTTAACTGTGCCTATCAGTGCCACCTTAACTGTGCCTATCAGTGCCGCCTTATCTGTGCCTATCCGTGCCCATCAGTGCAGCCTATCAGTGCCCACCAGTGCCGCCTCATCAGTGCATATCAATGAAGGAGAAAAATTACCTGTTTGCAAAATTTTATAACAAACTATTAAACATGATTTTTTTTTTTTCAAAATTTTCCATCTTTTTTTGTTTGTTTAGCAAAAAATAAAAATCCCAGCTGTGATTAAATACCACCAAAAGAAAGCTCTATTTGTGGGAAAAAAATGATAAAAATTTCATTTGGGTACAGTGTTGTATGACCGTGCAATTGTCATTCAAAGTGCGACAGCGCTGAAAGCTCAAAATTGGTCTGGGCAGGAGGGGGGTTTAAGTGCCCAGTAAGCAAGTGGTTAAAGGACTGGCCTTCTTCTTCTTCTTGTGGCTCTGAAGAAGAAGGCCAGTCTTTCTAAACACGTCAGCCTGAGTGGTCTTATCCAGGACCCTCCACAACCAGGTTCGGTGATTCAAGCAACCAATATGAGACAGCCACACATGTGGCACGACGAGCGTGTTTTTAACCTATGTTTCTGAGTAGACATCTTTATGTTTTTACTGATTGGCATCACTGCTGGGAACTGATTGGCATCACTGCTGGGCACTGTTGGGGCTGCACTGATAATCAGTACCCTGATTATCTGTGCAGATTTCCCATGTGAGGAAATGCTGCTGATCGACTCTCCTCTCCTCACACGCTGTCAGTGTGAGGAAAGGAATGCCGATAACAGCTGATCACTTGGGTAAAAAGCCTCATCATCGGCTTTTTACCAGTATTGGTGATGCGCTGTGTCCCAGGGACAGGTAGTGGTTCATATTCCCATCGCACACGTTGCTGGGGAAAGCTCTAGGATACTGGGTTCTGTAGCAATTTCCAGCTGGAGACTGGATCATGAAAGCCACAATGACTATATTTGCCAACACACCACGGATCTTCAGTGCAAATGGCTTTTTGTTTAAGCATTAACACTCTGATGTGATAATGCTTAAATAAAAAAACGTTTGGACTGAAGATCCGTGGTGTGCTGGTAAATATATTAATGGTTTACCAGGGACAGAGCACAACACAAATCACCGCATGCCCCCGTGGGCACACAAGAAAGAGAGAGACGCCGCCCACCGTATTGTCAAATGAGGTGGTTAACCACTTGACCTCCGGACGGTTTTACCCCCTTCATGACCAGGTCATTTTTTTGCTATTCCACACTGTGCCACTTTAACTGACAATTGTGCAGTCATGCAACCCTGTACCAAAACAAAATATATAATTTTTTTTTACAGTTAGTGCTCGTTTACACTTGCTTCAAAACATGGCTTTGGACACACTTTTTTTAAAGCTCTCTGAACATCAGTCAAATCACCTGTCACTAAATAAAATGATTAGCTTACACTCCTGTTTACACCTTGTGTTAGCTTTGCTTCACTTAAAAAATTATACCCCATGTCACTTTAGTGGTGCTTCAAAGCGTCCATAGAAGTCTATGCCAAAAGTCGCTTGAACACCTGCAGCTTTTGAGAGGCATTTATTCAGCTTTAGTTTCGCTTTGTTTTGGAGGTATTGCAGGTATGAGAAATCCACACACACACAGGGCATCTGCCAAGCTTAATTAAAGAATAAAAAAGCACCATTGAAGCACCACCGATGCATCACAGATATCAAAAACACATCAAAAAAGCATGTTGAAGCGATAGGCGCTTTAATGTTTGTTGAAGTCGAAGCAAGTTTAAATGGGTTCTAACAGAGCCGCCGCCCCAAAGCAACCCCCCCCCATGTTGAGGGCATGTGGCCTGGTATGGTTCAGGAGGGGGGGGGGGGGGGGTGATGGGTAATGATAGGTATCGACTCCATGCTGACTACTTGCGCCTTCCTACCAGGTTGGGGACAGGGTCTGGCTGTCATCTCGCAACCTCCAACTTCGTGTTCTCACCTCAGTTTATTGGGCCTCTCTGTATTCTTCGCAGGATTAACCCAGTGGCTTACACATTAGACCTTCCTTCTAGTATGCGTATCTCTAATGTATTTCATGTCTCCTTATTAAAACCTTTGGTCTGCAACCGCTTTACCACCTCGGTGCCATGCCCTCACCCTGTACAGGTTGAGGACCATGAGGAGTATGAAGTACAGTCCATTGTTGACTCCCGTAGGTTTCGTGGGCGCATACAGTACCTGGTGCATTGGAAAGGGTACGGTCCAGAGGAAAGCTCTTTGGTCTCATCCTGGGACGTACACTGGGGAAAACAAGTATTTGATACACTGCCGACTTTGCAGGTTTTCCTACTTACATAGCATGTAGAGGTCTGTCATTTTTGTCATAGGTACTCTTCAACCGTGAGAGACGGAATCTAAAACAAAAATCCAAAAAATCACATTGTATGATTTTTAAATAATAATTTTGCATTTTATTGCATGACATAAGTATTTTATCACCTATCAACCAGTAAGATTTCCGGCTCTCACAGACCTGTTATTTTTTCTTTAAGAATCCCTCCTGTTCTCCACTCATTACCTGTATTAACTGCACCTGTTTGAACTTGTTACCTGTATAAAAGACACCTGTCCACACACTCAATCAAACAGACTCCAAGCTCTCCTCAATGGCCAAGACCAGAGAGCTGTGTAAGGACATCAGGGATAAAATTGTAGACCTGCACAAAGCTGGGATGGGCTACATGACAATAGGCAAGCAGCTTGGTGAGAAGGCAACAACTGTTGGCGCAATTATTTAAAAAATGGAAGAAGTTCAAGATGATGGTCAATCTCCCTCGGTCTGGGGCTCCATGCAAGAACTCACCTCGTGGGGTATCAATGATCATGAGTAAGGTGAGGGATCAGCCCAGAACTACACGGCAGTACCTGGTCAATGACCTGAAGAGAACTGGGACCACAGTCTCAAAGAAAACCATTAGTAACACACTACACCGTCATGGATTAAAATCCTGCAGCGCACGCAAGGTCCCCCTGCTAAAGCCAGCGCATGTCCAGGCCCGTCTGATGTTTGCCAAAGACCATCTGGATGATCCAGAGGAGGAATGGGAGAAGGTCATGTGGTCTGATGAGACAAAAATAGAGCTTTTTGGTCTAAACTCCACTAGCCGTGTTTGGAGGAAGAAGAAGGATGAGTACAACCCCAAAAACACCATCCCAACTGTGAAGCATGGAGGTGGAAACATCATTCTTTGGGGCTGCTTTTCTGCAAAGGGGGCAGGATGACTGCACCATATTGAGGGGAGGATGGATGGGGCCATGTATCGCGAGATCTTGGCCAACAACCTCCTTCCCTCAGTAAGAGCATTGAAGATGGGTAGTGGCTGGGTCTTCCAGCATGACAACGACCCGAAACACACAGCCAGGGCAACTAAGTAGTGGCTCAGTAAGAAGCATCTCAAGGTCCTGGAGTGGCCTAGCCAGTCTCCAGACCTGAACCCAATAGAAAATCTTTGGAGGGAGCTGAAAGTCCGTATTGCCCAGCGACAGCCCTGAAACCTAAAGGATCTGGAAAAGGTCTGTATGGAGGAGTGGGCCAAAATCCCTGCTACAGTGTGTGCAAACCTGGTCAAGAACTACAGGAAACGTATGATCTCTGTAATTGCAAACAAAGGCCTCTGTACCAAATATTAAGTTCTGCTTTTCTGATGTATCAAATACTTATGTCATGCAATAAAATGCAAATTCTTTACTTAAAAATCATACAATGTGATTTTCTGGATTTTGGTTTTAGATTCTGTCACAGTTGAAGAGTACCTATGATAAAAATTACAGACCTCTACATGCTTTGTAAGTAGGTAAACCTGCAAATTGGCAGTGTATCAAATACTTGTTCTCCCTACTGTACATGCCCCTGTCCTCCTCTGTGATTTCCATAGAAATTCTTCCCCTCAAGCCTGGTGGTCATCCGAGGGGGAGGGGTCGTTGCAGAGGGGGTAATGTCAGGGCTGGGCTCAGCCCTTCCTTCCTCTGAGCTGGCCGCTCAGCTGTCGGCTAATTGCCAGCTCCTATCTCTCCACAGTGACTCACCTGTTGATAATATCCTCCGGTCCTGCCTACTTAAGCCGCCCAGCCCAGATGATCTCTGCCTTCGCCTTGGTCAATATCACCGAGACTATCTCCTGCATTCTTGTTAAAGACTTGCTTGGCTGACCTTCCTTCTGGCCCCAGATCCTGCTCCCCACTATGGTGATCCCTGGCTTCCTGTCTTTCTGGCTTGTCTGACTATCCGTTCCGTTACCGAACTTTGGCTATGTTTTGAATATGTTTTTTCTATTTACTTTTACTATTAAACAAGTGTGATTTAACTGTACGTCTGTCTCGCTCTGATTAATGGTTTCTGACAGTATGATGCTTTGGGTAACAGGCTGGAATTAGCTCTCGGTCTGCTGTAATAGTTTGGGGGACAGGAGGTACATTTTGGTAAAAGGAAGCACCTAATCTGGGTGTCAAGTGGTTCTGTCTCACTCTTGTACTTCCTGGCCAATGAACATGGCATTCCTGGGGACAGCCACATATCAGTAGGCTTGGCTTACAGGAACTGGGACTGCTATAGGTGACACTACACTATGCTATATTCCCTGCCCAATTGTATAGAGATGATCGTTTAACCACTTGCCGCCCCCCATATAGCAATATGACGTCGGCAAAGTGGTTGTGTTATCCTGACCGGACGTCATATGACGTCTTTCAGAATAACAAGCCGCTGCTCTCCCCCGGGGGCGCGCATCACCGCGATCGCTGTTGTGGTGTGTCAGTCTGACACACTGCAACACCGATCTAGGTAAAGAGTCTCTGACAGAGACTCTTCACCACGTGATTAGCTGTGTCCAATCATGGCTGATCACAGTGTAAACAGGAAGAACCGTTGATCGGCTTTTCCTCACTCACGTCTGTCAGACGCGAGTAGAGGAGAGCTGATCGGCTGCTCCTCTGACAGGGGGGGTCTGTGCTGATTGATTATTAGCGCAGGCCCCCCGAGGATGCCCACAATGGACCACCAGGGACGCCACCAGAACCACCAGGGATGCCCACCACTAGTCACCACCAAGTATGCCACCCATGGCCACCAGAGATAACAATCAGTGCCCACGATGGATGCCAATCAGTGCCCACAATGGATGCCAATCAGTGCCCACAATGGATGACTGCCCATCAGTGATGCCCATCAGTACCACCCATTAGTGTACATCAGTGCCACCTATCAGTGCCCATCCATGCCCAGCTGTGCCACCTATCAGTGCCCATCTGTGCCGCCTATCAGTGCCACCTTTCAGTGCCCTTCAGTGCCGCCTTTCAGTGCCACCTATCTGTACCCATTAGTGCCACTTATCAGTGCCCCATCAGTGCCTCATATTAGTGCCCATCATCAGTGCCACCTCATCAGTGCCCATCAGTGCCGCCTTCTCAGTGCCCATCAGTGCAGCCCCATCAGTGCCCATCAGTGAAGGAGAAAACTTACTTATTTACAAAGTTTTGTAACAGAAACAAACAAAAACGTTCTTTTTCACAATTTTCGGTCTTTTTTATTTGTTTAGCAGAAAATAAAAATCCCGGAGGTGATCAAATACCACCAAAAGAAACCACTATTTGAGGGAACAAAATGATACAAATTTAATTTGGGTACAGTGTAGCATGACCGCGCAATTGTCATTCAAAGTGCGACAGTGCTGAAAGCTGAAAATTGGTCTGGGCAGGAAGGTGTATAAGTGCCCTGTATTGAAGTGGTTAAAGCGGAGCTCCGCTGAAAATTTTTTTTTTTAAAAGTCAGCAGCTACAAATACTGCAGCTGCTGACTTTTAGAACATGGACACTTACCTGTCCAGGGCGTCCGCGATGTCGGCACCCGAGGCCGAACCGTCTCTCCGTCCTCGGGTGCTGCCGCCTCCATCTTCGTTAAGGGAATCAGGAAGTGAAGCCGTGCGGCTTCACTTCCCGGTTCCCTACTGCGCATGCGTGGGTCGCGCAGCGCAATACGGATGGTCCCTGCTGTCTCTGCGACCCGTGTAGGCAGCGGGGAGGGAGCAGGAAGTGGCCTAAATAACCGCAGATTCTGCCGCTATCTATGCCGGAAGTGGGTACAGATACCTGTAATATACAGGTATCTGTACCCCCCTCCCCCCTGAAAGGTGCCAACTGAGTCACCGGAGGGGGGGAGGAATCTGATGAGTGGAAGTTCCACTTTTGGGTGGAACTCCACTTTAAGCAGAGCTCAAAATTTCAAGTCCTGAGCTACTAGCCAGGTTTTATGTGTTACTCGCCACCAGTTGTACGACAAAATCCCTACCCTGCACCGCCTCTAATTCTGCCCCTAAACATGCCCTTATAAATTATCTCATTAAATGACAGTTAAATGTTTTATGCAGAATTACGTTACAAAAATAAATATTAACAACAACTTTATCAGTGCCCATCAGTGCAGCCTCACCAGTGCCCATCAATGCAGCCTCACCAGTGCTCATCAGCACAGCCTCATCAGTGCCCATCAATGCAGGCTCACCTGTGCCCATCAATGCAGCCTTGCCAGTGCCCATCAATGCAGCCTTGCCAGTGCCCATCAATGCAGTGTGACCTGTGCCCATTATTGCAGCCTGACCTGTGCCCACCAATGCAGCATAACCTGTGTCCATCATTGCAGCGTGACTTGTGCCCACCAATGCAGCCTCACCTGTGCCCATCATTGCATCGTGACGTGTTCCCACCATTGCAGCCTCACCTGTGCCCACCATTGCAGCGTGACCTGTGCCCATCATTGCAGCGTGACTTGTGCCCACCATTGCAGCGTGACCTGTGCCCACCATTGCAGCGTGACCTGTGCCCACCATTGCAGCGTGACCTGTGCCCACCATTGCAGCCTCACCTGTACCCACCATTGCAGCCTCAACTGTTCCCACCATTGCAGCCTCAACTGTGCCCACCATTGCAGCCTCACCTGTGCCGAGCAAGAGAGAGGGTGGCCAGATCATCACAGGAGAACAAAGAGCGGAGGAAGAGGAGAGCAGGCGGATCACAGAGTGCGGATATAGCCCGCTATAACAGCTTACATTAGAATTGCCGTCTGCTCGTGGTTACACACAGCCCCGCCAACTAACCTGCGCCTGTGATAGACAGAACGCATCCCAGGATTGGACCGGCGTTCTGTCTGTCTCAGGCGCAGGTCAGGAGGTGGGCTGTGTGTAACCACGAGCAGACAGCAATTCTAATGTAAGCTGTTACAGTGGGCTATATCCGTGCTCTGTGATCCGGTGGCTCTCCTCTTCCTCCACCCTCTCTTTCCCTGGGGCGATCACTGGGAGAATGGCTCCCTGATGGCAGTGCTCGCCCCCTCTCTCTAAGGCAGCCCACGCTCGCAAGCCCTCATTTTCCACTTGCAAAATGCGAGTAGGTGAGTGAAAAATTTGAGGGCTGGTTTAAGTACATTCTGATACAATTGGTTGATTTGTTTGATACACAAGGTAAAATGTTCAGTTTATAATCAGTGTAAATATTGGAAATGTCTCAGGAGGAGTAGTAGAATGTGTTTTAGGTTGTAATTCTAAGTATGCCCATACTGTGTGTGAGAAATATCTTAATAAATTAACAACTGTGTAAAAAATAATTTTCTTTCTGCATTTTTCAAAAATGTGGCAAAAACATGAAGTCTTCAAAAGACACACTATACTTCTTAGAAAAGTTTTGCTTTTCTTTCCAGAATGTGGTAATTTTATGGGTCTTTCCACTGTCTTGGTGCCCCAGGGCCTCCAAAAATGTGATAAGTAGTCAGGGATGCACAGCCCTCAGTAAAATCATGAAAAAGTCTTCCATACTTGGAAGAAGTAGCAGAAAGTGTTTTGGGGTGTAATTCTAAGTATGCCTATGCTGTGTGACAGAAATATCTTTATAATTGACAGCTTTGTGTAAAAAAATCATTTTAATTTTCTTCCCTGCATTTTTCAAAAACTTGTGACAATCGATGACTTTTTTAAAAGACTCATTATGCCTCTTAGAAATACCTTGGAGTGTTTGCTTTCCAAATCTGAATTGTTTTGTGGGTGTTTAGACTGTCCTGATGCTCCAGGGCCACCAACAATGTGATAAGTAGTTAGAAAATTAGATGCGTAATTTATGTGTAATATATGCTTCTTGAAAGCCTAAAGAACAATAGGTTAAAATGTGTTAGGCATGCATACAAGTGTACCAGGAAGCGCTGCTGGTGATCCACGTGTTCCACCTGACTGGAAATGACGTAACTGGAACTCAGCTTTATTTAGCTTCCTCGTATTCAAAAAAATTGTGACAAAAAATTAGAACTTCAAAAAACTCACCATGCCTCTCAATAAACACCTTTGACTGTCTACTTTTCAAAAACTGGTTATTTGGGGATATTTGTACTGTCCTGGCATTTTAAATATACTGTGTATACCATAGTTTTTTGACGCTATAGCGCTGACTAGATGTTATACACTGATCCGGGTTATTTTTACCTAAGAAATGAAGCAGAATACATTTTGGCCTAAATTTATGAGGAAAGAGTATTTATTGGCAAAATTTTATAACAGAAACTAAGAAAAATATATAGCAAAATAAACCCCAGTGGCGATTAAATACCACTAAAAGCATGCATGGGAGTGATGTAATTGTGGTCTGGCCATTCAAGTGGCAGAACAGAGCGAACCCAAAAGGAAGATCAGGAGAAGATGGAAGCACCTGTGACCACCAGGAGCCCTAATTGTGCATCACTGAAGGGCACTGTGAATGGGTTCACATAATACAAAGTGTTCCTTGATTGGACAGAAGGAGGGAAGGGACAGTTAGCATATGACTCTGCAGCTGTAGGAGATGACACCAGAGGGTCCAGCGTTGGAGCGCCAGAAGTATAGTGATAGCTATGCTCCCAGAGACTTAAAGAGGTAAGTCCATAAGGTGACATGCAATTTGTTGAACATAAACACTATTAACCCAGTGCATTTTAAAGAGTGGCTGAATTCCAGCAGGTCAGCTTTAAAGCCGAACTCCAGCTAACACTTTTTTGTCAAATTCTTTTTATTGTTTTTGCCAACTTGTATATATAAAACTAAATGTATTACTGTACATAAAAACATTCAAAACAAAAAAAACATTCACCACAAGGCTGGCTAACAATACAAGTTCTGTGGCCAAGTATAGCAAGACCCCTATCCCTGAGTACAAAACAAGATGTTCAATATTACACCCCACACTATATATTTCAACCCTATAATTTTCAAATTAGGCAAACATAAAAGAGATGACTCCACTTAAGATCATCCACAGAAAAGTCTGTACCAGGATTACATGTGTCAAACATCATATTAGGGTAAGGGGTAACATTCAGGGCCAATGCTTAAACCAGTGAGCATTAAAACAGAACACTCAATATACAGGGAGCATTAATTAGAGGCAGTTGATGTAGAGGAGATCAATTTACCCCAGACACTGTCAAATTTAAAAGGTGCACCCCTGTTAGAATAGGTGGCTTTAATGAGGGGGAGAGCTTTGTTCACTATCAATTTCCAGGCTGTTAACATTGGCACTGTGGTCTTTTTCCAAGACAGGATAATCAGCTTTCTTGCATAGAATAATAATAAGGTAAGTATAGTGCAGATGGCATTTGTAGGAGCTAGGGAGTCAACTAAGCTTAGAAGGCAAACCTTAATAGAAGGGATTATGGGTATAGTATAGGAAGTGATGCAAGACAGGACCTCTTTCCAATATAACTGTATAGCTGCATATTTCCAGACAATTTCGGTCAAATTGGCATACTTGGATGACCAAACCATATACATGTAGGGGGCCCGGCTTTCCCCCTGAGGGGTCCGCTGGCCCTGGCCATCCAGAGCTGCCCACTCAGCTGTGTTTTAAGTAACAGGGGGAGAACTTAGCTCCTCCACGTGACCTACAGATTACAGAGCCGCTTTCACTCAGATAAGACATGGGGCGGAGCAGAGGCAGGGTTGCGGTCCAAAGCTCCCGATTCCAATGTCATTCAAAGGACATGGTTGATGGAGCTACAGCGTCCTCCTTGGATGGGGCTCCTGTGCGTGTGGGGGCGCAGCGTCTCTTCACAGAGAATTAGTCTCAGCAGTGTGAACGCATATGCACGGGTGCACCCATCAGGGAGAGGAACCAGAAGTGAGGAAAACAAGCCCCAAAAAACTCCATATAGAAACAAAACAAATAAAAAGGTTAGTGTATCTCTTTTACACTATTGTTCACGAACATAATTAGGTAAAAGTAAAAAAGTTGTATTGCTCTCCATTCCCTCTTCCTTACTCATTTCCTCATGTACACATAGACAATTATTTACAAATTCATTTTAGATGTACCGCTACCTTCTGCACCCTCTTAGCACCATGCGCTTGGCTTCCTGTGAGCCCTAGGTGGAGTACACGCTGCTTCTATGATAATGACAGCCAGGAAACAGCTCTGAATTTTTAATCCTGATTTTGCTCTGGTTGATATTTAACCCCTCCACCCATAAGGTATGACACCTAGTGATCAGCTAATAATAGTATGGATGTGACACAATGTGATTATGTAAACATTCTAATACTATATGTTTTCAATCCAGATGTCCTCATCCCCCTGAGGAAGATTCTGATTATTGCAATTGAAACGCGTTGGGGTTGTTTCTTGAGCAGATGTACTGTTTTGGAAATTCCCACAAAAAAGTCTGTTACCTGTGATTTGTTTATAGGCTTTCTTTTTCTGTATTTGGGGTATACCAGAGCTCATATTTTAAACAGTATGTGGATTTGAATTTCAATGTTTGTACAAATAAAAACTATTATATTACATTTTTCTGTGTATTAATTTGGCCTCTTTTTGCTGCATAAGAGCCCTCGCGAGGAACTTTATTGTATATATAGGAATGCCTCTTTGCTGGATTGCACTAAAGCCACCCTGCTGGTGCTGCTTTTCTGCGGTTTTGTCCCTGGTGTATTGTTTTTAGGGGTAGCGCCATTGTTACCCCTTTTTGTATGCTGCAGTCCCAGGCTCAGTCCCCGCCATCACCTCCTGGTTGGAACCCTAGCTGTCTCCAGAGGAATTCGGCGCTGTCCCACGAAACGCATAGAGATTACAGCTCCTTCGAACTGGGAATCAAATGCCTGTACATATATGTTGAAATACTAGTATTAATAAGTCCCCGTTTCCACTAGTGCGACTTTTTGTGGAACACTTGACAAATGTGAAGTTGCATGACAAGTCCAAATCCATGTATTTAAATTGTCTGCGTCCTAATTGGTGCGACTCAATTCACAGCAACTCCAAAATAGGTTTTTGCACTAACATGTACATACACTGTTGATATGTTTTATATAATGATACAACCAGTACTGCACTCTGTCTGTTTTTATATTAAATAAATATTAAATAAATATTATATAATTTTGTACTTTTTTAATACATTGCCAATTACTTTTTTTGGTATCACTCAGTAAAGTCCCATGGGCAAAAATGTATTTTGGTTTTACTGAATATTGGGGACTGAGTGCTGCCTCAGTCTGAACATAAGTGGGCTTTCCTTTTTTGTTTGTGTGATGGACCCCCATACTCCAGAGGAGTATGTCTGCTGTATAAGCTTCCCTTGCCCGGTACCAGCACGATCCAAGATCCCTTAGCCCACCCAGTCACTAGTCAGTACTCAATGTAAAGGGGATAAATGAATAAAACTTTTATTGAACAACAGACACAAGTATACATCCATGGAAACAATCCCCCTCCTTGTTGGAGGAGACACATAGAGACACAGGGCAGGGTAAACTTTACATCCAATAACAGGAGACACAGGTACATTCAAACTTTTCAACACGTTATAAACAAAAACTAGGCACGCAGCCAACTTTGTCAGTGGGAAGGACACTTGAGGAAACTTTCCCCTTTCTTACTTTACCTCTGGTCTTCATGCTTGGAACATGCATAAAACACACAGTAAAGAGGGTGGGGTAATGTTAGTGACCAGAATAAACCCCATAGGCCAAGCTGGAAGAAGTGCGGCTTCTCAGCCACCCTGTGTCCCTAATAGACACAGGTTAACTTACACATAAGAGGGGCCTGGGGAGCTGAACAAGGAGTTTCCTGACCTCTATAAGGTAAACTAGGTTCCACAGAGCCCCCCCCCCCCACCCAAAGTGACTCTCATCACAGTTTGTATATCTTTGCTGGATTGGGCTGTCTCTTTGCTGGCTATATGGAGTTGTCTCTTTGCTGGGTTGGGCCGTCTCTTTGCTGAATATATGGGCCTGTCCGTTTGCTGCTCTTTAGCCAAAATATAATTCCTTACTGTTAAATCTTGAAAGCATTCATGACTTGGAATACACTTTTCATTTTCATATATTAAGCTGTAAGAGCGTTAAAATAAAAGTGGGTGCACTGAAGGGCTCAGTGGGATGGCCAGTGGGCTGACCTTGGGGAATGTTGATGGTTAGACCCAGGGGAGCCCAAGCCTAAAGCTGTGTAAGGGGTCGCAAAATTTCTCATGGCTGCCTTGACTGTGGTTAGGAATAGATAAACTCCTCTGGACTGGATGCATCCAGGCTCAAACAACTGTCCATAATCCCAGGTGACTGCTGGTTGTGCAGATACATGTGAACAACGATGGCTCCTCTCACTGCTCTTTACAGACTGAGTGGCCGCCACTCTTCCAATACACCTTTGGGCAGGGCCTACTGCGCCAGTGCACGTGGAGTGTGTCCATCAATGCTCAGGACCAGGCGGAGATTGTGATCATGTGAAGAATCTAATTTTAAGCCAGTTCCCTGACTTAGAGATGAACTTTCATTGTGTGTATTAATAAACTTCAGCGTTCCTCTGAAAAGTGACTTGTCCCATGTCATTACACGCTGTACTTGTATGTTTATTTTAGGAGAGCTTGCTGAGCCTGTGCCCACTCCACCTGTCCAGCGTTCTTCTGTTACCTCACTCCTAGTAACAGAATAGGGTCCCACTGATCACCTAGCTTAGACCTCATGCGTGCTCTCACTTAATTCTGTCCTTCCCCCACCACATGACCAGGCCATGGATGTCCGTAATGTTAGCCTGCTCCTGGTTACCATGGAAGATGGACTGCTAGGGAGGGAGCCAGAACATCAAACCCCCTCGCTATTGGAGGACTTGTCACCTTACCAGGTAGCATGCTTAACGACTATAGCTTGTTCTTTCACTTGGTTGCCCATAGCAACTACACTCCTCTTCCTTGTCATCCGAGTTAACATTTCATAGCACTGTTACTTCATATCCCATAGTGCAATTACAAATCCAGGTTCTTTAGAATACATCAGAACCAACATGCACCCCTTTGAATAACTTCAGACCAGGCTAAGAATGGTTGATATACCTTTACTAGCGGCAGGACTCTACAGAAGTCTCTGAAGTGTAAGTGCTACCAAAATGACTCCTCTATGGCTCTCCGATCTTAGCAGTCCTCCCTTTTACTGTATATTACATGGGTTGGCAAGATCAAAAAGCCCAGGAACAAGGCCAAAAATGCTTAATCTTTTCCCCAGCCTGGGCCAGCTGCTGAAAACTAACTATATACATTTCATACTGCCTACATCCACTCTCCCTTTTTCACATGCCATCCCAGCTACGACCAACTAAAACCACATTGCAATAAGTTACACATAAATAATAGCAGTACAACTAAAGTGCAAACAGGAAGTGCAACCA